>OW121752.1:38872045-39484545 GCA_933228765.1 Miltochrista miniata
AGTCTATTGAATATTGTATGAATCGCTTCGGTTACAGTTTAAATAGCATGCAGTGTGAGAATCCAATAACGAATTTTTATGTAATACTTTTTGCATTATACTTTATCAATCTTTCATTTATTATTCACTAGCCGACGTCACGCGGTTTCACCCGCGTAGTTCCCGTTCCCGTGGGAATACGGAAATAAAATATAGCCTATGTTCACCGCAAAGAGTGTAGCTTCCCAACAGTAAAAGAATTTTTCAAATCAGTCCAGTAGTTCGGGAGCCTATTCGTTACAAACAAACAAACAAAAAAACAAAAAAAAAAACACAAATCTTTTCTCTTTATAATATTAGTATAGATGAATAACAGAAAAGTACGATAGGAAATACAAGAATGTTAGAAGTAGGCTGGGAATAACTGGATTTGTTATCCCTATATTGGCTGTATAATGTAGTTATCCTTATATTGTCTGTTTAATGTAGGTACTTATTTCTTCTTCTTTATTTTACTAGATGATGATGCCTGCCTCCCGGTCCGCGGGGAACAGATTCCCATTCACACACACACATCCCAACAGATAACCCATTCAGGGAATAAAAAGCCACATCTGTAATCCATACATCATCTACTCTGACAAAATTTCACAATTATAATATTTGTTAGAAGTAGGATGGAACGACGGCCAGCAATGAGGCTAGACTGATGAGCCCGCAGAGAGTGATGGCCGTCAGGGTGATAAGAGGATACCGCACGATCTCCGGTGAGGCGGCATGTCTCCTAGCCGGGACCCCTCCATGGGACCTGGAAGCGAGAGCCCTTGCGTCACTGTTCAGATGGCGCAAGGAGGCGCTGGAGCGGGGCCAAAGGCCTGCGTCTCGAGAAATCGAGGCCCAGCGGACCCTGCTCCACCAGGAAACCCTGGAGACATGGAAGATGCGACTTGAGCAACCAAAGGGGGGATTCGCCACAATCGCGGCCGTCAGACCGGTCATGGACGAGTGGCTGGAGAGAAGACACGGTGCTCTCTCCTACCGGTTGACACAGATGCTTGCCGGGCACGGTAGCTTCGGTAGGTATCTGTGGCGAAAACACCGGGAAACCACGGCCGAATGTCAGCACTGCGAGGACCGCAGCGATGACACGGCGCTCCACACGCTGGTGGAGTGCACGGCGTGGGCACAACAGCGACAGGTCCTCGTAGTGGGTCTGGGCGTGGACACTCTCTCGCTTGAGGCCATGGTGCGAGCCATGCTCTCCGCGGGAGTAAGTGGGACTGCGCCGCCTCTTTCTGCGAGCAGGTCATGCTCGCGAAGGAGGCGGCGGGCCGGGTGCGGGAGAGAACTCTCCCACCCGAGTTCCGCAGTCGGCGCCCTGGGCGCCGCCGACGTGTCTTCGCTGAGGACTATCGGCCTCCATGACCGGGGGTCTGAGGACGGTGAGAGGGCCGCTCACCGTTCTTACAGAAGCAGGCCCTTGACGGCAGCGTGACGTGA
This sequence comes from Miltochrista miniata, assembly GCA_933228765.1. NCBI lineage: Eukaryota > Metazoa > Arthropoda > Insecta > Lepidoptera > Erebidae > Miltochrista > Miltochrista miniata. Next base: position 38,873,525 of record OW121752.1, read on the forward strand.
GCACTCACGCACGCCCCCCCTTAGAAGCGGGGTCACACCCGAAACCCCCCATAGACGCGGGATTGCACCCGAACCACCCCCTGGGCGAGGCCGCATTGGCGGCCGTAGGTCTGTTGGGAGTCACGGGACATCCTTCCTGAGGGCTTACCCGGGGCTCTCAACCATAGGCTGTTGGGCGTTACGTGAGGTTTTTTAGTCGGTAAGAGTCCGGCATAGCATCCTACGAGGATTTTCCCTCACGTTAAAAAAAAAAAAAAAAAAAAGTAGGATGGAACGAATGTTGGGTCTACCAGACATGCAATAGCCTGCAAATTAAGTACATTTATAGTTCTTACCATATGGCTTTTCACACAATTTCTTATTCTCAATTGTAGTGTACGGCCATTTTTCTTTCGATTCCTGGTTTTATCCAACAATTACAGGTCCTTTGATGTGTCATTAATTCACTTTGTGTTGTATTTTGCTGGACGGTGAATGAACGAAGACTGTTATAGCTTGATGTCTGGGAAGTGTTGGATTTTCCAGTTTCATTTTGAAACAGCAAATAATATCGTTTTATAGACTTCCGTAAATAAACGAAAAACAAGATATTAAACTTTATAAATATTAATGTTTAGATATAGATTATTTATTATCCTTCCAATCCCATTGTGAAACTGTCTGTATGATTTTATGGGACAATAATAATATGTAATTCATAATATGTTATACAATTGTTTGTTTCATACATACGTAAATAAATAAAAAAAACCCTATTACTATCCGTCTGTCCGTTCCTCTGTCTATCTACCACCAGGTTGTATTTAAACGTAATAGCTAGGCAGTGAAAATTTGAAAGGGTTCTCTTTAAGTTCCTCAACATCAAAAAACCGGCCAAGTGCGAGTTGGACTCGCCCATGAAGGGTTTCGTAGCAGCAAGTAACATAATATAAAAGTTCTTATAGTTCGTTGTAACTTTGACTGATGTTTTAACACGTTCGCAGTGGTAGTGATTTCACTAACCGGTAATTGCGGATTATGACGTATTAAAAAAAAACTACCTGCTCTATCTCGTTCAAACCAATTTTTGTTGGTAGTTTTTATGGCAATGTACATCATATATTCTTTTTAGACTTATTCTTCTCTTAGTTTAGAAGTTAGGGGCGGGGGGGGGGACGGACACACATTTTTCCACTTTGGAAGTGTCTCTTGCGCAAACTATTCACTTTAGAAAAAAATGATGTTATAAACCTCAATAGCATTTTTGAAGACCTATCTATAGATACCCCACATATATGGTTTTGATGAAAAAAAAAAATTCGAGATTCAGTTCTGAGTATGGGGACCCCCAAATTTTACTGCTTTTTTTCTAGTTTTATATAAGAATCCTAATGCGGTTCACAGAATACATTTAGTTACAAAGTTTCAATAGCATAGGCCTTATAGTTTCGGAGAAAAGTGGCTGTGACACACGGACGGACAGACAGACAGACAGACATGACGAATCTATAAGGGTTCCGTTTTTGCCATTTGGCTACGAAACCCTAAAAACTAAAAGCTTGAATCACAACGACAAACAACGATTACCGATGACGTCACGCAGCACGCTCTCGAATATGCGAGCAAATATTGAACAGTCTCGAGCACTACGCAAACTTGAGCTAGACGGTACACTATTATCTGATTTGTATACACGAATATTGGAATTGTACTCTATGATAAATGGCTGGAACATATTGTATAATGTAAGAAATATTACGGTGATTGGAATCTGTATGTCCATATTTATGAAGTACGTGAATTATTGCAAGGCACTTTGACGCAATTTCCCTTGTGTAAATAGATGATTATCTGCAATGAAAGTAAACAGGTAATGTAGCTTTGTAATAGATGAAATTACCAAATCTATCAAACTGAATTTTACTGAAGAGCTAATTAAATCCTCTCCTTTTTGATCCCGAACAGCGCGTACCGGACAGAGGTGCCACTCTCATACAGTGGAGAGAATCTTTGCCAGAAACATGTCACCATGCTTTCCATCAAAATAAATATAAAATCTCTATTCCAAATTTCAACCAAATTGATTGAGGGGTAAAAGTGTGATTTAGTAACAAATATCTTCACTTAAAATTTTAAAGAAATTGAACTTATATTTCCAAATCATGGGAGCTATAATCAAATAATTGTTTCGAAATGAATTTACAACTTTGTTAGCATCGGTATCATTTTTGATCCTCTGTATACATTTCAACAATTTTCAGAGAGAATCAACATTTAAAAGTTGTGAAACTGAAAACGAAAGTAATTTCTCGAATCGCTGATCCCAAAACATTGCTGGGAGTCAAACTCAGAAACAATAAACAGATTCCCGAAGCTTTTCAACAAAAATTCCAAGATAATTTTCCTGCTGGTAAAGCATTAAGTCGGTTAGTCTCCAATTTTCGTAAAGGAGTTGATCAATTAAACCTCTAGGAGGGAGACATAAATCAGAGTTATTTTTATCTCTAGGAACATTAATGAAATGCCTTTATAGAAGGCGATCATAGCTCAAGTTTCTATGAATATGTTTTAGTAATAATGACACTTACTTACCTTTTTTTGAAAACTCATACCTTGTTGTATGAAATATATTGTACTAGTCGTCCCGCGCCACTTTCGTTTGCGTGATAAATGGAGAACCGCTTGACCGATTTTGTGCAAACTTCACATAAACCATCTACGAGTTCTAAATAGTCCGAACAAAGCCTAAACATTTGGTTTGGATAGGTGAGCCCGATCTTGAGTTATAAAATTGCAACGAAAAGTGGCATTCATTTTTATGTATAATTGATAAGAACTCTACATTCTCTCTGTGTGTTTAATGATAATTTATTATTAAATATTCATTTCTCCGCCGCACACATGTATATTATGTAGTACAGTTATAATTATTTTTGCCTCTACGCCCATAGACTCAAAACATTTGCATCACCTGCAAACGACGATCATCTCTTATAGTATATGCCATCGTTACTGATTTTCATTACAAACTTCATTCATAAATACCTTATCATAACAATGAAAATCAATTATTTATCATGACATACATAATGCCAAAAATAGAAACTTCCAATAAAAAAAAATGTTGCAGGTCAGTATGTAAGTACCCTAAATATTTCTTATAAATATTCCCTCTTTGTTCCTATACAGATTTAATCTTCAAAAGGATTGTTTACAATAAACATTTTGATGCCAAGCTAACTGGCAGGATTGGTGGGACCAACGGCCGGATCATTTACAATTATAATTAATCCTTGGTCCTTAAGATGAATGTCTTAAGATTCCGTTATAACTAAATTGAACGGACGGACAGAAACGTCCGAGCTTTGCATTTTGATGTGTACTTGAACCAATTTCGACGATGGAATACTAATTTTGACTTGAGATGGTTTTATAAGACTTGAAGAAAATAAATTATGATTGATGTCTGACTTTGTTAATTAGAAGAATCATTGTTGTTTACAAAAAGAACAACCAACAAAACATTAAATCAGTTACGAAAAAAAAAACGCAATGGATTATGATCGAAAACTTCACGTCACAAAACGTTGTCCCTAGACACGTATAAACAATGTAATCTTCAGTTTATTTAACAGAATTTCATCTTATGTGGCTCTCAAATTAAAGTTCGTGACCGTACGTGATACGAAAATGAAAATATCAAAATTATATCTTGATTCAAAAAGGTTCGCCTTATCTTAGATCATTATTTTGATAGGTTAGCGTTTGCCCAGGTTGCTGTGTTTAGGTAACATAATAGAATTATACTTGTGTATTATATATTCATATACTGTATTGAAATGTTTGGCAAACGATACTGTATCCTTTTAGCAAAATATGGGTCGATACTGATCTCTAAGTCACTCTAAACGTCAAAATTTAAAAAGTAACTTACGTTTTTGTTTAAGTGCAAAAAACGCAACTTGTTTGAATTGAACCCGAGGCCCTATGTCATCTAAAAATCAACAAACTATTAAACACTAACAAACTGTCCACTATGTTAAAGTCGGTTTTATTAGAATGACATCTTCTTTTTAATCAGTATGAATTCACTCTCGTAACTTGAAATCTTAGGACTTCTTTATAGAAATATTCCATACCAACCACAAAGTCTAACATAGTTACATAGACATTGAAAATTCTCCTTTAATCTCGAAACCAGCACCACGTCCGGACGGTGCACGATTCATTAATTGGTGCCCATTGTCCCAATGGTTGCATAGTAAAACGTTCGTGACCAACATACGAGGCAGGTATTACCTCCTATATAAAGGCAGTTTACTACTTCGCTAAAACGTCTTGAAACGAAATAAAAAAAAAATTGTATGCCTACATAAATGAAAATGTCATAAAGATAATTGAATAAATGAAGTAAAAATATTAATTTTCTATTTAGCTCGCTAATATGACGCCGTTTGCCTTAAGGCAGTCCATGGCTAAATCTAGCTTCTCTTGAAGAACTTGGGGTTATAAGGAGCATGCCAAGTTCCTATACTTTGTCCCAAGTACTGGTGTGTTAAAATGGACCGGGGCAGATTTAGGAATTATTATTACTATTATTGAAATATTTTAAAATGGTCTTTAATTACATTTACCGCCTACCAGAAACGTCAAATCAGTCATATTACTTGAATTACATAACTAATCCGTCGTCAATTCTAAACTTTACTATCAATTCTCATAGATTGATATGTATTCCAATCAAAATAATTCTTATAAACGTACATACGAACCTACTTTAGTAAAGTACTTAAGAATACAGTCAGTATTAATCTAGCAAAGTTCAGGCCTGTAGTCCAATTACCTAAAAACGCAAGGCCATTCAATTTGAGCCCCTAGGCGTACGGTTATGGACATAAACTGTCTATGAAGTATGTATGGAAGGTATCTACGGAATGAATGCAGCATTCTCGTTAAGTTCATCGAATTTCACGTTCAATAATATTTTAATTGTGTATACTAAAATACCTGTATTTCTAGCGAAGTCTTAATAAATTTTCTTTTGATTAGGTATGTGTAACTTGGTGTAAATGACGTAACATTATTGTATGACACAATTGTTCTTGGCTGAGCTATTTAATGGAAATCAAATTTGCTCTAACATAATGCAATACTAGTGACATACATACATACATACATATGGTCACGCCTTTATCCCCGAAGGGGTAGGCAGAGGCATATTATATGCCCACATTTCACCTTTTTGTATATAATTTGTCCCACGTAATAGGTGGTGAGCCGTATTGCCGTGTTTAAATGGACAGGCGCAGGTTGTAACTGCCTGCTGTTGAAATAAAGTCTTCAACTTGACTTAACGACTGCCATTTTATTGGCAACCGGGAACAACGGCTTAACGTGCCTTCCGAAGCACGGAAACGCTCAAATAAATGTCACATAGTGATCACATGGATGGTCACCCATCCATGGACCGGCCATAGTGAAAGTTGCTTACTGCAGTGATCGTTTACAGAACACTGAGTCCGCGGGGCCACGAGCGCTTCACACTCTGGTAAATTCAGACAGCAGATAGACAGTTGTTGTAGTTGAATACTAGTGACGGGGTTTTTATAATTGAGATAATATTAATCCTTATCCAAATAAGTACATCTATCTCTCACTCTCTTTCTTATATAACTTAAACAAAGTTAGATATGTGGTACACTCCGGACTTTAACTACAATTTAGCTTAGAAAAGGTCAACGGCAATACACGAAACTACTACTCTTTGTACAATTGATAATAAAATTTGCCATAAGTGACTACAATTATTGTTGCGAAACGTATTGTATGCTGATACGTCTATTAAACGTCCAAAATAGTATTCACCGGCACAATAACTTGACCAAGTTGAATTTAAATAATACTCAAAGGATCGCGATGACTATTATTGGAACGAAAACGAGAAATAGATTTGATGGCAATTACTTTCAATGCCGAAAGGTGAGCCATTACAATACAGACCTTAGACTGTTAAAAATTGGTAATTATAAAATCTTGACCTGAGAATGGAACTACTCCTCAAATTGTCACGTTTTTTTACAAATAACTTACTACGGGACTCCATACCTACGAGTAGTATAATATGGATATTTCTTATCTTAGCTTTTTCTTACATTTAAATGTCTATCTGCTGTCTGAATTTACCAGAGTTGAAAATGATGAAGCAGATTTTGTTCGCGTCCTGTTAATCTAGAAATCATTCCTCATTGTCTGTAAAATATTACAATAATACCAGTTAGGAAACATCATTCTAAAATAATGGTGTCATAATATATCCATTTTATATTTATGTTAAAAATACCTTTGTAATTTCTTAAAACATAATACACTCGAGAGCAATGAATCCGGGTCACTTAAAGAATCCTAAAAATCTCGGAAACTAAAAATGCTAGGTTAATGCAATAAATTGTATTTAATAGACAATGTAATACTCCTTAAATGAAGGTATTAAAACTTCTTAGTTATTGTAAAGTTATATCATAAAAAAATCAAATTTGAAAAAGGGCCACTTTCGAAGATGGAACTACGAAATTACAGCATTTGGTGTTGCTTTTGTTTGTAATCTGTCATTTATGTGGGTACATAAACCATGTTGATAGTGCTCTATATTCATTAATCAAGCTGAAATTATGTCGCTTACGCCTGAAGAATGCACCAGAATACTTACAATGCTGGAAACCGGCCGGAGTCAGCGCGATACAGCCAGGACTGTCGGTGTGTCGCTGTCAACAGTACAAAGAGTTCTCCGACGTTACGAAGAAACTGGTTCTAACCTACGCAGACCAGGAACGGGCAGAACCAGGTGTACCACAGCACGAGAAGACCGATACTTGGTGAACACCATGCTTCGAAATCGCTTTCTCACAGGAACTGAACTCACCAATCAGTTTCGACGCCTCGGAGGAAGTAACCCAAGTGCATGGACAGTAAGACGTCGGCTTGCTGAATCTAACTTAAAACCCCTTAGACCTGCAAACGGCCCTAAACTGGAGCGTGGGCATCGTATTTCGAGACTAAGGTATGCCCAGAGCCACGTAAATTGGAGTATTGAAGATTGGTCAAAAGTTATGTTCTCCGACGAATCAAAATTTATGCTCTACAAGCACGATGGAAGACACAGAGTGTATCGAAGACCAGGGGAAAGATTCAAGCAAGCATGCATCGAAGAAAAAGTAGCCTACGGTGGTGGGTCTGTACTTGTGTGGGCCGGAATTTCTTCTGAAAGTCGCACAGAGCTGGTGATCATAGAAAACGGCTCTTTAACTAGCGTAAGATATGTGGAAGAAATCCTCAATGATCACGTTGGTCCATTTATGGTCAATTTAGGTGAGGATGCTATATTTATGCATGACAATGCCCGACCTCATACAGGTAGGATTGTGAATGACTACCTTCAAGAGATGAACATTACTCGTATGGAGTGGCCAGCGCGCAGCCCTGATATCAACCCGATCGAGCATGCTTGGGACGAGCTAGGCAGATGCGTAAAACAACGAAACCCTCCCCCAATCACGCTTCGTGAGCTCAAAATTGCTCTCACAGAGGAATGGGAGAATATTCCCCAAAATCGTATAAGGAACTTGGTGTACAGCATGCCAAACCGCGTAAACGCAGTAATGGAAGCACGAGGAGGCAATACGAAGTATTAAAATTCAAGAAAATCGTAATAAAGTTCAAAAATTTCATGTTTCCTATTTTTGTTTTAAGGAGAGATCGGCAGTTTTTTCTTTATGTAATTTTGTGTTAATAAAATGTATGGTGACTCATATTTTTTTTACTTTCATTTAAGGAGTATTACATTGTCTATTAAATACAATTTATTGCATTAACCTATCATTTTTAGTTTCCGAGATTTTTAACATTCTTTAAGTGACCCGGATTCATTGCTCTCGAGTGTATTATTAGCCTAGGCACATCATCTGATTTCGCTGTAGGTAACAAGTTTTTCCTATGATTTAACTCAGGGTTAAATGCGTCAACTATAATGAAAATCCACTTCGAATTCTGTGCTCTTTTCATATCGAAAAGTAACTTATCAAGGTCCGAACTCTATCAATTTTGATGGATTTCATATTTTTTGGTTATGGATATCTTTTATCAATACGTTTTTAAGGAAGGAAATGAATAAGGGTAATCGTTACACATGTTTTCTATTGAAATAAATATCTATTCGTATGTTTTGATGTAAATCTTTTCATTTTCTTGAATGATATATATCCAATATTTTAAAGACAATTCAAATTTGTTCTTAATATATGAAAATATACATCAGCAGGCAAAAATTTAAGTCGTTAACTAAGCACTCAGCACTGCTGACTCATTCTTGTAAAAACGTACATTGCGTTAAATTTTTAATGCAATTATCATTTCGGAGATGGGCTTCATGGGCCCTTGTCCATTTCAACATGAAAATAGGCTCATTGCCATTAAAGTCATAAACATTACTGATAAAATGCGAAGTAAAGTATGCTTATCCTATCGGTAAAAACAAGAAACCGTGAGACGGTCGCACCCGACTGCCCGTCACTAAAACGTTCATTGTTAAAGTGAAAGATCAATCCGATTTATCATTCACTTTCCCAATCATCCGTTGTCATTTTTGTTAGCCCCTCTCTATAAAATAGATTGCAGAGGGGCTTATGGCGAGACTTATGTCTGTAGTCTGTGACTCTGTTGCATTAAACTACGTCACTAGGTCACGTGGATCATCTGTTCAAAGTTTGAAATAAAACAAAAATGACAACGTCAATCGTATTGAACTTTCACTGTCACCATACACGTTTTAGAGAGGGGCAGGCGGGTGAGACCGTGTCATGGCTTTTTATTTTATTTCAAACTTTGAACAGATGATCCACGTGACTTAGTGACGTAGTTTAATGCAACAGAGTCACAGACACAAGTCTCGCCATAAGCCCCTCTGCAATCTATTTTATAGAGAGGGGCTAAAATCGTTTTTCTTAACGTTTAAGAATTATTTTCAATACAGGCTGTACGGTTTACGTACACTTATTTTCATTAGTTAGCAAAAACTTGGGCGATTTATTTACGTCGCTAATAATAACTCTACTTCAGTGTGCACCGTGACTTACACGCGAAACGAACGTGTGTGAGAATCACCACTTTTACCTATACTTTGTATCAACTTAACGTAATAAACGGTTAACTACAAAATATCGTTTACATTAGTGCCACTCACATCTACTACTACCATTCAAGTATAAATGTGCGTCCACTAAACCGTACATTTTTTGTGGTGATAAACGAAGTAAATTGAAGACGTCGATTATCATACCGGTGAGACAGTATTTCCCAGCATGAGCCATAATTATCTGCACTAATTGACAGATGGTGAACTAAACGTTCCTTATTTTTAATTTTTTTTTTTCGAACATGTGTGAGAATCACCACTTTTACCTATACCTACTTTGTATCAACTTAACGTAATAAACGGTTAATTACAAAATATCGTTTACATTAGTGCCACTCACATCTACTACTACCATTCAAGTATAAATGTGCTGCCACTAAACCGTACACAGGCTGTATAGAAACTACCATTCAATCCAAGAAAGACCTCGTGACATAGACAAACAATAATGTAGACAACAATGCAAATATTCAAGATAGCTACGAGATACCTATTATTATCTCGAGTCAACAAACTCTTTTGTAAATTTCAAAACGACAGTAATTTCAATAAATTTTAATAACACCGAACCCTTACTATTAGAAAGGTAATATCGCTGATAGCTTTGAAGGGAGTCAAAGTGACACAGCTGCAGAGTTCCGCGCCTTGCAAATTACCTTGCTTTGAATAAAGTGTTTTTCTTTAAACCTTTGTGGAACTCTGATAAACGCGTTGCTGTCGCGAAATGGTTTTTTGAAACAGAAAAGAGCTTCCTATTATTTCGTTTAATTGAAAACGTAAAAGTAAATACAATTAAATTTCTTATAATGAAAACTGTTAAGTACCATTATTAACAAATGACAGAGGGAGATTCGCAAATCGACTTTAATTGTTTTTTCAATAGTGAGAAATAGATTTTACAATATTATAATAAAATAATTATTAAACAACATTACAACATACTGTTGAGAGCTCATATTATCGACTAGAGACTATGTAACCCCGCTACTCAGCGTTTACTAAAAGACCACTGCGTAAGTTAAACATACTAAACTGCGGTCGATCGTAAGATAGGTGAGCGTTTGTGGTGTACCGATTGCGTGCTTCGGAAGGTACTTAAAGCCATTGGTATTTACAGTCAATAACCTGGTATTCACGAAGATAAGCTGGAAGCAATAGAGTCAATATGAAAACTTTAACAGCAGGTAGGTACATAGTCACAACACAACAACTTCACAACAAACCAATTCTTGTTCATATAGAGAAATGATTTGTAATTTACCAAAATAAACTCAAAACTGCTAGATGGTTTTCTATAATTCTATCACCATTCGGATGCAACGTTATCTCTGAGTAAAATAGGATAATATATTTTATTCCCATATTCGTTTAAGAACGGTAGGTATATACGCGGGTGAGTTCCACTAGTAGATACTAATTAAAATGCCTTTAGGTTCTATAGTCCAATCCTGCCCGATCTGGCAATAATGTAAATATGTCATGTTTTGAAAATCATGAGTAGAAAAATATAGTATGACAAAGCGTTGAATTTTTAACTATCCTGTGTAGGTATTTTAAATGAAAATAAACTATCATAAAGAAGTTATTTGGTGTCGAAATGATTGTAAGAACACTGTATGACTCCTAGATACTGGAATATAATCGGGATGAATACTCAATTGCACGTAACTATGGACATATAGGATCAAATGTGTTTGTTTACATTTTTGCGCAAAGCTATTGAAATACAGTATACCTAAAAGCGTAGCTGTTTGTATCTATCTCCATACATTTAGCCGAAAGATTTAGAGAGCCGTATCAATCCGATATCTTTTGAATTCTAATACATTAGTTGTCAAGGTATCGTACGATTAGATCGACATTTAAACAAGCAATGTATCTATTTATCTGTCAAGAGATAGTGTACCGGATTGTATTGAAACTAATTGGGTTTGACCGGAGTTTTTGAAAATTTGAGAACAGGTATTTTACTACATCAAATGAGTACAGAACCTGATTCCAAAAATACCGGAGTCCAAGTCAGAACAAAATAGTATTCGTAATACTAGCTGACTCTTACAACTTTGTTTGTATTGTATTTTTTATTGCTGCTCAGCTAGCTATTCATTGTAGCGTGATTATGTATAGCCTATGACACTCCACAATAACGTAGCTATCTATTGGTGAAATAATTTTGAAAATTGGTTCAGTAGATCCAGTGATTACCCCTTACAACGTCACAAACTCACAACCTCACAAATGTTAGCTCTTTGTAATCTTATATATAAAATTCTCGTGTCACAGTTTTCGTTTCCGTACTCCTCCAAAACGGCTTGACCGATTCTCATGAAATTTTGTGAGCATATTGAGTAGGTCTGAGAATCGGCTAACATCTATTTTTCATACCCCTAAGTGACCGGGAATAACATTCCACGCGGGCGGAGCCGCGGGCATCAGCTAGTATTAATATAGAAATAGATAAAGACAAGGAGTTGGCGGAGTACTCGGTGGGTAAGTCTTCGATTTTGATTCTTTCTTTTTTACGTGAGGGAAAATAAGCCCTCGGAAGGTTACCCCAGGACTCCCAAAAGACCTGCAGATACCACTAGGGGAGGGATCAGGTGCTATCCCGCGTCTATGGGGGGTTTTTCGGGTGTTATCCTGCTTCTTAGGTGGGGTAGGTGGGGGTTAATTTCCTCACATTACGCTATCGTTTAGGGTCGATTTTGATTCTGTTCTAATACTATTGAAATAATACACTTGGACCGTAGCATATTGCAAGAAATTATAGTGAGTCACCTGCCTGATATTCAAATACTTTGAGTATAAGATTTGGTAACGAAAATAGTGGTATCTTGACAGTCGTAATTAAGAGATACTCTGCTCATTCACATCTGCCAGTAATATTTCAATGAAATCATCACTTATGGTCTTCATCCGATCAGGACTGTTGGCAGCAATGGTTTCTTAAACTCATACTTAGTAAGATCACACGATGACTGTGATGTATGACAGTGAGTTTGAGTGCGTCCCAGGGGCTATTTGGTCAAGCGCTGATTACAATGAACTTGCAATAACATGGTAACATGATAACATAAGTATGTATTTATAAAAAAAAGTTTATGAGTATAAAGGTATGAGTCCGAACTCGACCGCAAGCAGCACTGCAGTCGCTGCAATGCCGCGACCGCACCACTGGTCCCCATACATTCTGTATACATTTGTATGAGGATACATTCCGAACTCCGCAGCGGGTCGCGACTGCACTCACTGTTGCGCGGTAATGCCGCCATGCCGCCGCGACAGCAATGCTGCTTGCGGTTGAGTTCGGACTCATACCTTTAATAGGTGGTCTGGTACCCATAACACAAGCAGGATAATCCTAGCTTATTTTATAATCAGATGGCGCTTTAAAAAATCGTGAATGAACGTGCGTTTCCTGCCAGAAAAAATCAATCAGACTAACTCACCTATCATCATTAACTAGAAATTAACTTTCACTCAATTCAGTTTAATGAACAAAATCCAACCGCTACTTCATTCCAAAGTTAATTTTTAAAGTGACATAACTAAGATTTATTAGAAACGCCGTTTAGCAAGTAATTAAGAGTTATACCGTTATTTTGGGAATGATAGATGTTCAAAGTACAACCCGCAAGTAATATTAGTAGTTAGTAAAGAATTCTTATGAGTATTTTAAGTTGTAATAGATTACGGTACACTAATTTAGTATGGGGAGATTGTAATTTAAACAAGCATGAAATTGAAGGGTTAAAAATTGTTTAATTTCTTAGACTCACCTTCCTTTCTATAAATAAATCCTTAGTGCTACTTCTCCTCTACCAAAAACTAGGAAAAAAATCTGAATCTTACTTTCAACAGGTAAATGATATTACACACACAAGTAGGTTTGTATTCTAATGTGAAACCCACCATTTTGACTTTATGTATTCTTCCTTTCATCGTTCAGTCCCTAGAATTCCTAGAAACATATTGCTTTGTCTTTGAAAAGTTCTAAATGAAAAATGTTTTTGCAGAAAAACCGCGAACACATCCAAAAAGTACAAAAAGACACTTAAACTTGCGCGAGACCAAATATAAAATCCAATTAAACGAGCACAATATTTACTTTAGACTACATACACATAACTACAACAGCGTAAAGGTTCGCACTCACTATTGCCGCGTTACGTTTGACGCAACATCAGTAAAAACTTGTTGGCTGCTGATAAAATTATCGATAACTAGAGGACGTAACGCGGTTTCAGCCGCGTAGCTCCCGTTCCCGTGGGAATACGGGAATAAATATTGCCTATGTTCACCCGATGAGTTTCCCAATAGTGAAATAATTTTTCAAATCGTTTAGCAGTTTCGGAGACTATTCGATGCAAATAAATGATCAAATCTTTCCTCTTTATAATATTACTAGCTGACCCGCGCAACTTCGTTTGCGCCACATAGAGTATTGCCTGTTCCCGTCGCATTTACTCCTGTCGCGTTGCGTTTACTCCCGTAGCGTCTCGTCGTTAATATTCAATACTACGTGAGAGAGAGGGAGAGAGAGAAAGGTTTCTCGTCGGTGTATTCCCGTCGCAGTATTTTTAAGAACAATTTCGTTTATGAAAGAGGTATCCCGTGGCATTATTGTAGAAAAAAATTGATTGCCATTAAAATGGCAATCAAGTTTATTGAGTTGGTGCCATTAAAATGGCACCAACTCAAAGATAGACACATGCTATCGCGCAATTTTTTTAGAACTATTTTAAGAGAAACAATTTTGTAGTACATATTTTTTACATAACTATAAATATTTACGCAGCACACGCAACGAAGCTCTCAAAAGGAATAACTTTCCCCCGTATTTGAAACATTTACTATTCCTGCTGCGCTCCTATTCATTGTAGCGTGATGCTATATAGTCTATGACACTTCACAATAACGTAGCTTTCTATTGGTGTCAGAATTTTTTAAAAACGGTTCAGTAGATCCCGAGATTACCCCTTACAATTTAACAAAAATATACAAACACACAAACTTTACTTCTTTATAATATTAGTATAGATAGTATAGATAGTACAGATAACTGATATTACATGAATTACTGTAGTTTTTAAAATCATCCAACCCAATGAGAATGAGACCTTAGTGCGAGCCATGCTCTCCAGCGGGAGTAAGTGGGACTGCGCCGCTTCTTTCTGCGAGCAGGTCATGCTCGTGAAAGAGACGGCGGCGGGGCGGGAACGGAAGAGAACTCTCCCACCCGATTTCCGCAGTTGGCGGCTTCGGCGCCGCCGACGTGTCTTCGCCGAAGCCTATCGGCCTCCATGACTGGGGGCCTGAGGACGGTGAGAGGGTCACTCACCGTCCTTACAGAAGCAGGCCCATGACGGTAGCGTGACGTGAGGAATTCACGCACGCCCCCGCTTAGAAGCGGGATCACACCCGAAACCCCGCAAAGACGCGGAATAGCACCCGAACCACCCCCTAGGCGAGGCCGCAATGGCAGCCGTGGGTCTGTTGGGAGTCCTAGGACATCCTTTCGAGGGCTTACCCAGGGCTCCGTACCATAGGCTGTTGGGCGTTACGTGAGGTTTTTAGTCGGTAGGAGCCATGAGAATTTTCCCGTTAAAAAAACCCCCAATGAGAATGAAAGGCGATTGGCTTTACTTTACTATGCAGGCCAGAGCCGGTATTGCAGGGTTTTTTTGCTGGGTCTTATATCCTTCACCATGCCTCATCCATTAGTCAACATCAATTGCAGATGAGTGTCGAGAGATGAGTCTGGCAAACCCTTTGTTTGTAAGATAATAGCTTGTTGAAATCAGCGATAGTTTTGCTTTTTATCCAAGTAAAATCTCTGCTCTCGACAGTACCAGTCCATGTAACATGTTTTAATAGCGTATGATTATAGAATATTAGAATTTTACCTACTAACGTTTTTTTGTTTGTTAGAATAGAAAATCTGAATAAAGTTCTTGCTTACCATTAAAATAAGATTGTACCTTTATTTGAAAATGCTTTGAAATTAGTTTGATCTATATTTGCTTAGCTATAACAGTCGGTAATTAGTTATTTTTGTAGAGTAATTCACTGAATCACTATTTAAGAAAATCGTAGCTCTGAACTAGTTGTGCCGAATGCTCGATTTCTTAAAGACGATGCAATGGGATACAACCCTAACATTTCATACCGTTGTCATTAGGCATTCAATTAAGTAAAACGCATCACTGTTTGCCGTACACTCCCGCTTCGATATTTGCACACATTTGAATGCTGATGACAGAGCACTTGGGCTAGAACACTGTTGTTGTTGAGAGAACAAGAGGAAGCAATCATGTTAACTTTACTACATTGATAAATTTCGTAGACATATCTACATACGTTATAGTCACGCCCTTGTCATTGAAGGAGTAGGCAGAGGTATAGATAATAATCATGATTTTTGTGTTGATATCGTGCTTGGATCAAGGCAACAGGTAAAGACTGTGCTTGCTCATAATCCTGTGATAATGATCAGGCAAGATAAGATAGAGAGGGTTGATACAGCCACAAATCTTGGTCTAACCCTTGACTCAGAATTGCACTTTGAAGCGCATATAAACAAGGTTGTAAGCAATTGCTTCTATAGACTGAAGGTCCTTTATAATATAAGACAGAATTTGAGTGTGCCGCTGCGAAAGCTTCTAGTTGATAGTCTCATATTGTCCAGGTTCAATTATTGTGACACGGTGTATGGTCCCTGTCTCTTGAAGCGAACGGAAACTTTGATTCAGCGTGTTCAAAATGCATGTGCTAGATTTTGTTTGTATATTCCGAGAAGAAGCCATGTGTCGCCTTACATAAATGACTTAAAGTTGCTGAGGATGGAGGCTCGGAGAAAGCTTCATTTGGCAGGGTTGTTGTTTGGAGTAATCAACACACAGAGGCCAACTTATCTTTTTGAGAAGCTCAGTTGGAGGCATGAGAAGGAGAGATATAGCCGGAGGTCCATGGTGCCACCCCTTTCAATTCCCATGTTTAAGACTGCAGCATTTAGAGGTTGCTTTCGGCATGCTGCGACTCACTGTTGGAATACCCTGTCGCCACCAATCCGCAACCTAAAATCAAAAAGAACATTTATCAAACGCATAAAAAGAATATACATGGTGAAGCAACTGAGCTCATGAGAAGCTCGTGTGTTAACGTCCAAAAGTCCAGCTTCTTGCAGTGGCGTTGATGGATACTTTCAGGATTTGTGGGTGCATACTGTGTTTGAGATTGGACCGTGTAGTTGAACGGTTTTGTGATTAAGCATGGCTTATTATTGATGAGAGGGAGAGTAAATATTGTATGTGAAATGTGTAGTTGACGTTGTTGTTGTATTTTCTTGTTGTTGTTTTTAGTTTAATTGCTATTTTGTTTTGACGTTAGTGTAATTGTCATTCTTTGTTTTTTGTTTCTGCTATTCAGCCATATTGCCCAGAACTATGTTTTTTTCCTGGTACCTATGTTTTTATTTTGTTTTGTGAGCAACCATTTTTATATTTTTATTCTTTTAATTGTATTTCCTATTTAGTATATTATATAGACGGTCGTGTCGTCATCATGTCCCTACTGGCCTCCTCTGAAAATCAGCGCTGTCATCATGCTTGCCGTGAGAGAGCATTAAGCTGAGAGGGGGCCCTATTCTGCATAATGGTGACGGTTCATATCCGAGTATTATTTATTGTTTGCATATAAAGAAGTGTAACCTCTAGTTAAGTATACCTAATTCTACTTAATTTAATTATGTAATCATACGTCACCAATGTTTTGTGGAATAAAACACTTTCTTGTTTTTTTTTTTTTTTGTTGTTGGGTATCAAATAAAAGGTCATATCTTATACATCACGATACCGCAAGTTTTATGAAAATCGGTTAAGCCATTCGAAAGATATGAGGAGTGGAATGTATTGCTAATTCTGTAACCACACTCCGCGCAATTCGCATTAGCTCTGAATAATTGTTGATAGACTATTCGTCATTGTTGACATTAAAAACCCCTATAAAAAGCAAAAAATAAAAAATAAATTAAAAATTTAAAAAACCCCCGACTCACAAAAAAAGAACAATAAAAAACCTGTAAAAAGTAAAAAAATAACTATTATATTATGACCTATCTACCCTAAGTATTGAACCTGTATTATTATTATAGGTAGCTATATTATTTACCTATTCATATTTTAAGTAACAGTTTGTCTCGTCGGGGACCGCTCACCTAATCATAACCTAACCGTACGTCTGTCTCTCTTTAGGTATAGAGCGGTCCCCCCGACGAGACCAACTGTTAGTTAAAAATATGAATACGTAAATAAAATAGCTACCTATAATAATAATACAGGTTCAATACTTGCTTAGGGTAGATAGGTCATAATATAATAGTTATTTTTTTACTTTTTACAGGTTTTTTATTGTTCTTTTTTTGTGAGTCGGGGGTTTTTTAAATTTTTAATTTAATTTTTTATTGTTTTGTGTTGAAATCGATGTTCGATTTTGATTAATAAATAAGAAAGCCAGTTAATTACCTGACTCTAATTATGATCACTGTATCTTGGTAATACAGGTACTTACAAATTATGTTGATCAATGACTATATTTTTAAGGGGTTCTTAACATTTAGTTACATTCAGTCTCAATAATCTCAATAGCTGAAGGTACATGGCATCAAAATATTTGCGGTAAAAAATCCACTCGTACTCTACACGACTTGAAATTGAGTTGAGAATGAATCTACCTATTGCAGGTTATTCAAAAAAAAACATGATTGTAAAATATATTTGTTTCTCATCACCGTACAAATTCTAAGTCAAAGTCAACTGAGTTATTTTATAGTGGGGGCCTAGTGGAGCGAACGGAAAAAACATTTTCATTTCTCATACTCGGAAAATAGTGTTTTCTTGATCTGACTATTGGGTGGGAAATGCTGTTTCCCTCCCTAGGGAGGGAAAAACTCATACAAATTACTTCCCACCCTAGCGCCGGAATGAACTTTAAAAATAGAACTGCTGACAGGTCAGCTGTGATAGTGAAGAGATTTGTGTAAAACAAAAATGTTGCGGCCATGCGACTTTCCAAACAGCCAGTGTGAACTTAGCGAAAATTTCTTCCGGCCCGATACAGGTACAATAATATTGATCAATATAGCAATAAATTGACCGTGTATGGGTAATATTGAGGTTTGAACAGACTATATTCGGATGGAAATATATATTGTGGCAATATTATTGGGTCAATAAAATTGTTCGTGTATGGGGCCGGTAATAATTTCTGCAACAATTACGCGGTGAGTTCCATATTTAAAATTTAAAAAGTCAACATATTGTAGTTGTTATTTATCTTTAACAGAATTCAAAACAATTGGTAATAATCTTTTACGGTAAGGTTTGAATCTTATTATTAGTTTTATTTTCCTCGTATTTGAAATGAAAAGTAGAGTGTTTAACTCGGGTAAAGGAATCAATTCCGATTCGGACTATAGCCGCCCTCGCTGCGCTCGGGCGTCTAAATACCTCGGGAATTGATTCTTTCCACCCTCGGTTAACAATCTACTATTTCAATGTTAAAAATCGAAAGAAAGAAGAAGAAAGAAAATAAATATCATATAAATAAAATATTAATCGCAAGGTAGTGTAAAGTCCCTTTTAAGTAGAATGTCATCATTATGTTAAATCGATACGTACAGTTGAACATGCAAACTTCTGAATTACTCAATCTAGGTTACCTGCACTGTAGCTATTATAATAAGTGTTTGAGGTAAAATTACTTCCACAGAAATAGATAGCTGGGTAGAGTGGGTAACAACATGAAACAAAATGAAAATAACTTTATTATTTAATGTTTTATTCCGTATTTGCAAATATGGAACCTGGAGTTCATAATCTTCACACTTTGTAATACCTACTAGTATTTTACCTTTTCCGATTTTACATACATATATACCTATGGTAACGCCTTAATCCCCGAAGGGGTAGACAAAGGCATGTTATATAATATGTGGCTGCCTGCTGCTGAAAATTTTCAAGCCGCCTAAAAAGACTTGGCTTAACGACTGCCATTTACTGGAAAGGCCGTCAGCACCAAAACTTCCAAATCAATATCACAAAGTGGTCAATTGAATAGTCACCCATTCAAGGACTGGCCATAGTGAAAGTTGCTTACTGCAATGATCGTTTAGACTGAGTCTGCAGGCCCACGGGCGCTTCATATGTTTCAATTTTATTGCTTCCAAATTCTACCAAGACTTTAAACCTGATTGATATCCGCGTTCATTTGGGTAGCTATGATGATTTGGTTTTTTACTATCAGCTCGAGTATATCAACCTCCAGCTGATAATAAGAAGCCAAGTTTATGATATCCGTTATACTTTCGATTGTTGGCACTTGATGGAACTTGTTATAATACATTGAACCTTTGATAATGCTATAAAATCGAAACCGATCAGGTATTTTTCAAATTAAAAAAAATAATAGTGGAATAGGACAAGTGAATTTTCAAAATGTATCAAGTTTATTATTTTCAACATTCTCTAGGTTCTGAAGAGTGCTGAACGTAGTTCGGTCGTTCTAGAGTCTACAACGACCGTGGTATGCCTATCAAACCCCACTTGCGTTAAAGCTTCGTCTGTTGACCAGCAGGTGCACTTATTTGACTTGCACCCTGATAATCGTGATGATGCTCCAGTGCACCCGTAGTTTGCCATGAGTGTCTTATTACTTGAATAATCGTGCACGGTCTTATTGGGGAGCGCATCAAGTACACTCTTCAAACTCTTTACGTGTTTCGAGGGCCCAAAGAACGGATATCCAAGCAGATTTCCAAAAGAGTATTTAAAATTAATATTTGAACCGTTTACAGAAAAATTGTGGTCATGAGTACAACCGGAGAGTATGTATTAAACATGAAAGTAGAAGAAGCGAAAGCTGTAAGCCAAGGTCGTGGAGAGGAAATACATAGTCGCTGCTTATCCCTATGGGAGACAAGCTTGATGTAATGCATATCTAAAGATATACCACCAAGGCGGTATATTACCAAATAAAAAGTAATAAAACTTGTCTCATTAACGTGGTAAATGAGGACGATACACATCTCAGTTACATTCAAACTCTCGCTAATGCGACATGACATACTGCAGATCATATCCTGGCATCGCGGCAGATTGGTTTGAGATAGCTGCTCTGAATTAATTTGTGCTGCACATGGTGACATTCGAAGTATTTTTACTGCAATTTTGGCAGTTGGATATTCTGGGTATCTGTAAACGAATCAACATGTTATTAAAGTAAAAAAAAGATTACGTTCATTTTGGTGAATGTAATAAATCTTCTTAAAATTGAGAACAATCTTATGTTTTAAGGTTTTATGTTTATAAGTGTGTTTTTAGATAATATATTTTTTAAATATTCTGAACTATAGTTGTGACAAAATTATATACTTATCATTTAAACACCAAAAATATATTTTAATCTTTTAGGATTGTATGTCATTCAAATGCAAAATTCACGTCAATTTGGCAACAATATACACCATATTGTTGCCAAATTGACGTCGCTAGCCTGATGGAAAACCATGGCGCATCTAGCGATTGGGGGCCACTCTCACAGTCCATAAGACTTCTGCCAGTGATCCTCAAGTTGGCGGCCCTGTTATGTCCCTCTTCACGCTCCGTTTGAAGAACCCGGGATTGTTAGATGAGGACACGTGCGCGGGTAGGTCGTTCCAGGTGTTTATAGTTCGATAGAGAAACGATCTTTTGAATTGCTCAGTTTTGGCGAAGATTCACTCCACTGTGTATGAGTGGACCTCTGCCCGGTACGCGTTGTTCGAGATCGGAAAGGAGATGGCGGGATCAGGTTGAAGAGCTCTTCAAATCACTCGCCATGATGACTTTAATCGACGTATTCTGAGACCAGCGTCACTGAAATCTTTTATGTCTTATGCATATATTAAAACCCGCATAATGTGACGCATTTAAAAAAATACATACTACCTGTTCACCCTAAGTTTGTCGGTCGCCTTCCCTACGACGCCTCTACGCCAGCAGCAAACTTAGAGCGAACGGGCTATACATTAATAATGATCACTGCAATTCAAACAAATCTTTGAAGATTATATCGACTGTGTTTAGTAAATTACAATACCAAAGTAACAATTTTAGAACTTGAAAGAGATGTCCAATTAAATATCAACCCTTATGTTTAAATAACGCACCATATTTACACGACACATCATAAAAGCTTTTGTCACGATAATAAAGATTGTCACACCTCAACACTTAACACATATCTCGAATCCTTGTTAAATTTACACTAAATTTTTATGAGCATTGTAACTCAGTACGAGTGCCCCTAAAAATAAATAGGGGACAAACGGGGAGAACATCGCGAAATCTGGACGTGTTCCAAGACGGCAGTGGAGCAAGAGTGCGACTGTCAGTGCGCAAAATTTTCCGGTTTTAAACATCTTTTTGTCAGCATGTTTGTCGTGAAAATTTAGTAGAACTAAACAGTTTAATGGGTATCGTTTCACGGGTTTTGATGTTGAGTTGAAATTCATTATAGGACGTTTAGTGGAATATGTGCTTTGGCAGTTGTACATATCATATTTCCAACCAAATTCATGTCAATATGGCTTAAGGCCGAAACAATCATCGGGTGCGTTACCGCAACCTTCTAGTGCAAAAAAGAATTCAATAATGTTATGGTACCTAGTCGTATGCCGGCTTGAAAAAAAATTACAGCGAGTATTCCCAATCTGTGACTGTCCATTTCAAAACGGCAGTCCCTAATCCAAAACCTAAAAGGTGAAATGAAATGTGGGCTATACAACCATATATGTGACGGATCTTTGGTAATACTGGTTGGCAAGAATGCTGTTCCGTTTTGAAATGAGAGTGTCGATGCGATGACACTGACAAAGTCCAGAGCATTAGCGTGAAGGTGGTGTAGAAGAAGAAGAAGTATGTTATTCTCCTCACGGAGGAGGAGAATAACATACTTCTTCTTCTTCGGAGGAGGAGAGAGGAGAGAGGAGGAGGTCGGGGATTTTTTTTCGGAGTAGATGTGAGTACATCTACTCCGAAAAAAAATACATGCGTCTGACCTCTCAGACATAGGACATTCTTCCACATTACGGAATTCTATACAGTCATGTACATATGTACTTATATATTTTTAACCAAACTCCCAATCTATATATCTTATATATCTCCCAACTTCGATGTGAGAGATAGTGGTTTAATTAACAACTCGCAGATAAGCAACGAAATTGATGAATCTCAATTTACTACTGTCGCAAGTTTAATTACAAATGGTAGAGATGTGATTGTAATTGGTTACCTGAAATTGCTTGAAGCAATTACGTGTACATTCACAAGTGTCTTTTCCAAAATACAGGTTTACAGTAGGTATTTAGTTCAGCAGTAGTACTTTTGCGGTAAAACAGGTATATAAAACTTACATACACATTTTCATCGTAAACACTTTGTTTTACATTACTGAAAACTTCTGCTCAGAATCAACTTATAAGACTTATCCTTTTATTATGACCGTAAAAACAAATAAAAACCGGCCAAGTGTTAGGCGGACTCGCGCACAGAGGATTCCGTACCAAAAAACGGCAAAAAGTCACACTTTTTGTATAGGAGCCCCCCTTTACCTTTGTTTTCTGATTTTTGTTAAAGCGGCAACAGAACAACACGTACATAATCTGTAAAAAAATCTGCTCTATAGCTATCACGGTTCCTGAGATACAGTCTCGTGACGGACAGAAATACGGATAGACAGACAGACGGACAGCGAAATATCATGAATAGGGTCCCGTTATTACCCTTCAGACACGAAACCCTAAAAAAGAATATAATTGGCACACCCAAGAACTTTCTATCATAAAATAATCCATCTAAAATAATCATCTGTTCAAAAACATTTGCTAAATTTTTAGCTAATTACGACGCTGTCTAGGCCCAATTCCAGTTTGATGTAGTTAATACTCAAAAATAACAATGTAGGTACTACATTGTTATTATTAGATCACTATACAGAAAGTTGTATAACTCTAAATAAATGTAACAAAAAAGTTACTTTACCAAAACTAAACTACATAACCTATTTTTGATTATTTATATCTTCTCACCATCTTCACAAACTTTGACAAATTTAAAGCTATCAAGAAAATTTCTCAACGTATAGACAATGGGTGTATTGTAGACAATTTAGGTTAGGTAAGTTCACTCAACTCACACCCGTGCACCCGCAGGATACACAATCCCTTAACAACTACCAAGTCATCTATATTATCCCAGATTTCTTGAACCGAATTGTTTATATTTGTATCCATTGCGCGTTTTGTAGCTGCTGTTGGTATTGAGAGCCTTGAATATAAAGCAATGGATGAAGTCTGTGTATCTAGAGTAGCGTGTGTAGAAAATTATTGGTGCATCAGTAACGCTATACCACGGAACCTCGTGCGGTTTACACAGTAAACACAATATGAAGTGACTATTGACTATTCCTGTTCTCAAGCCTCGTTCGTCTTTTTAATTTTGCATTTTCTATATACAGGATAGGTTTCGGATTTCAAAAGCTTCTTTGTACAGAACGGTTTCAACCTTTTATTATAAAATAATGAGAGGCCGCAGGATCGGATTACAGCGCTTTATAATTTTGATTGACGCTTCATCGATCTTCGGTTGCTTTTGGTTTTCCTTGCTGTTATAGAATTTTTGGGATTATCTTTTGGGAGGTGTAATTTTATTGGAGAAATTTATTTTGATCGGATGGATTCACAAAATGACATCTACTTTGTGAATAATGACTTAGTTACCATAATGGTTGTGAGGGAGTCTCGTCGTTTCTATGTCCTATTTATACCAGGTGTAACATTCAGAACGGTCAGTATGGGCAACTCTGTAACTATACGAAATACCAAGATCTGTTCTTAGGAACCATGTCATCGATTTTAGAGAAAATAAGAACTGCAAACTTGGATTTGCAAAAAAATTTCTATAATGGTTGTGAGGGAGTCTCGTCGTTTCTATGTCCTATTTATACCAGGTGTAACATTCAGAACGGTCAGTATGGGCAACTCTGTAACTATACGAAATACCAAGATCTGTTCTTAGGAACCATGTCATCGATTTTAGAGAAAATAAGAACTGCAAACTTGGATTTGCAAAAAAATTTCTTACGCAGCTCGGGAATCGAACCAGGTCATTTTGAAAAATAAAACTAACATTATTTCTAATTGAATATCGATTGTGTCGGTCATACAGAGTTAGTATTAGTATGAAACATGATATCAAAATGAACAGAATGCATTGGATTTCCTGTTTTTTAATACTGTGGACGAGGAACAATATGGGGTTCTTCAAAAGGGATCTCAGAAGATTCTTGCAAGTACGGCAGAGCGATTGTAGCGTCTGTGGTATTACAAACGCTTATAGGCTACGGTGGCCACATTCCAATGAGGAGGCCGTAAGCTTGTTTGCCACCTTTGTAGTTTATTAAAAACATACCATCCTACATTTTCTGACTCCAAAAACTTTACTAACGTTTTTGACTAGCATGTCCATAAATATAAAAAAAAATGTAGGTAAATCTGATTGAAGCAAGTCAAAACACCAACATCACAATAAACCAATCTTCACACCATAAAAAACCACTCAACATAGTGTACCACAAATATCAATGTTTACTATAAAATTGATATCACACGTTTATCTATGTTTATCTGTTAGATAGGTAAATAACTAAGGTGTCGATGCCGGCTATGGTACCGCAGATAAGATATCTGATGAGGAAGTAGCAATGTGATAGCCATCGTACGGTACATGGAGATATTAATGACTGGGTATAGCCGTGTCGGATTTGAACCTTAATGTATTGTACAGTTGCTACTTTTTAATTGCTATTGGTTGTTTTGAATGGTTTTTGTGCTATGGATTTGGAAGAATCTTACTTATTCTAAATCTTGAATCAGCCTTTGCGTTTTATGCTGACTTTCGTATCTATTCTTTAGGTCTTAGCAAGAGCAGTAGAGTCCAAGGTCTCAGCTACATGGTAAGGTTGGTCCTTCACCATGTTCATGCACATTGTGACTGCATGAGCGATTTTGACGCTAATGCACTCTGGTCGACCTGGAAAATGAAATTTCCGTGATAGTGGTATAGGTATTAGGCCCTTGTGTAACCTACTACATTGTTTACATCAGCAATGTTATTAGTAGAAATATTTGGAAACCTAAATAACTGCTGGTAAGGACAAGAGTAGAAATAAGTTACTGATGCAGGGGTTGCTCATGTCATCAGCTACCAGGGATACTTGGAAGCAACATGTTTAAAAGCAAACAAAAGAGACAATAGATAATAGTGTCCAATGACATGTCTTTATCACCCTGCAAACCAATGTTCTAAGAGTCCCGTGTATCACTACACAATTTAATTAAATATCACGAATAATTTACATAACTGTTCGACCATTTCCATAATAGAAAACATTACCAAAAATAACAAAGGTAACCGGAAGGGTACCGCAATAGAAATTGAACATTTCCAAAAATCAACCCTTATGGGTGTATTCGGGTTGGCGGCGCGTGTAGATTTTATATATTCATGTGCACGGGTATGTTAGACCGGATTTTGCATGTATTTTAAATGGATTAATTTGTGTCGCGCCCGTGACCCGCATCACGGAAGGGTTACGGCAAAATTAGGAGCAAAATCTTTGACGTGGGTCATTTTGGTCACATTGTATTATTTTTTTGACCCATTCGTTACCCTATTGAAAAAGAGTGACTTTGGGTATGATGATGGGGTATTTTTAGCAAATTGATGTTGACAAAAATTGTGCTCATAGCAAAGCATTCACGTTACGTGCTGGAAATATGTGCAAAATGTCGGACCCTGGAGCAGATGATTAATTATTTATGTTGTGTGACTCCTGGTGAAAAATGATAGGGACATTAATGTGCTTTTTTGTTCATAATCTAGTTTTAAACTGGTTAACGTATGTTAAAAAGTGACAAAATTCTAGCTTTGCTACGTACTTGTAGTCGCTCGATGCTCACATACAAATGTAGATGGTCGAAACTGCACTCTGTGATGCGAAAATTTAAAAAAAATAATGTGGCTCTTAATGCCGTATCCTTCCATCAGCCGTTTCAACTCTTCCGTGACCTCATAATCTAGTCTCGACCAGAAGTCAGACCGAAGGTGACACTATTTTGCAGGTTAGGCTGGCCCCAGTACTGAGACAAGTTCTGGTTCCCCTTGCAAAATGCATAAATAGCAAAATATTTGCACGCATAGTCCGCGCGTACCGAGTAGAATCCGGAACCTTGTGAAAAGAAAATGGAAAATAACAGATTTCAAGTACCTATAGCGTTAGCAAAAAGATTCGAAATTGACAAGGTTCCGGATACTAATCGTTTACTGGGAACTTGAGAATAAATTTACTCTACTTGTTTACCTATCAAACACATATTTCAGTATTTCATTTTTAAACTATTGTGTTTACTATATTTGTATGATATGATTTCATAATCGAATAACTTATAATTTTTATAATAGATGTAAAACAATAATAATAATTTATAACGATGCAACGTCCACAGTAAAGTCACGACAATGTATCACAAAATATACCACAATATTCTTGTAAAGAAGTCTTATTCATAAATCATAATTAAGCGGTGGCTTTACACGTGCATTCTATATATTAATTAAGTTCCTCCCCAGGGCATATTTCTAGTGTAATTAGGAGCTCTCGGAAGTAGACTGCATGTGTCTCCAATTACTCGTCATATTTCTACTGTGAGAATTGGATACGTATATTTCATAGTTGAGGATATTGTTTTTTATAATTGTTAAAGTAAAACATATATCAAGCAGTTTGGGTTAGGGGTGGGTTCACATCGTTGGTTTAAGATGTGGGGTTTGATCTTGTACCTCGTCCATCATGTGTGGTTTATTCAGACAACTTATCACACGTCATATGATTTGGAATTTTCCATGAAGATTTTTGTTCAAGTCCTGTTTTATGTCGTACCTACCTATACTATGAGCGTAGAAATAGAACCAGGTCTATGTAAAGGCCATTGAATAGAATTTTTCTCTGAACAATTTTTATACAAATAACTAGCTGTTGCCCGCGACTTCGTACGCGTGAAAATTATGTTATAATGCCAATTTGATTGCTCTCTGCTTAGCCCCAAGAATATGTAGCGTGATAATATATAGCCTATTTGAAGACCCTACCCCTAGTTAATATTTGTGCAAAAGAATCAAATCTATTGAGTATTTTTCGAGATCCTTCCGGACAAAGCAAAGCAAACAGACAAACAGACAAACCGACAAACAGACATTTTTTTTTCTAACTACATTTCCGGCTTCGGTATCTTAATATGTTGAACACCCAGCGAGTATTTTTTTTAAATATTTTCAATGTACAGTTTTGACTTTTCTATCATTTTATTATATGTAATAGATATGTGATGATAGACAAGTTTACCAAAATAGTATTCCACTCGTGCAGTCGACCCTTCAACGGAAAATGCTATGCTATGACAAAATTATGACAATGGTGTGCAAATTTTTAAGTCACCGAAGTGCTTTTGGCTATACTATGAGCGTAGAAATAGAACCAGGTCTATGTAAAGACCATTGAATAGAATTTTTCTCTGAACAATTTTTATACTAATAATATGTGATTGTAGACAAGTATACCAAAATAGTATACCACTCGTGCAGTCGACCCTTCAACGGAAAATGCCATGCTATGACAAAATTATGACAATGGTGTGCAAATTTTTAAGTCACCGAAGTGCTTTTAGCTTGTCCCCAGTCGTTAAGACATTAACGACTGGGTTTATATTACTGGCAGCCTGGACCAACATTTTAGTGTACCTTCTCAAGCAGAGAAACGCCAGTAAATGGAAAAAAAATCAGCTCTCTAGCTATCACGGTTCCTGATATACAGCCTCGTGACGGATAGACAGACGGACGGACAGCGAAGTCTCATAAATGGGGTCACGTTTTGAACCTTTTGGTACGGAACCCTAAAAATTTAACAATCGGTAATCCATCTCAAAACGTATCGTAGAGTTTACCGTTGTGATCGTTTCTAGAATACTGAGCTAGCGGGATAGAAGCACTTCAGACATTAATTTTTTTTTTTTTTTTATGCTACTTAGGTGGCAGACGAGCTTACGGCCTACCGGCAGGTTGGTAACCGTAGCCTATAGACGTTTGCAACACCAGAGGCGCTACACACGCGCTGCCGACCCGGGCGCAGGTTGTGACGACCCACAGTTGAAATTTTTCAAGCCGCCCGTAAGGCCTTCAACTTGGCTTAACGACTGTCATTTTACTGACAACCGGGACCAACGGCTTATCGTGCCTTCCGAAGCACGGAAACGCTCGTAAATAAATGTCACAAAGTGGTCCACGTGGTGATCACCCATCCATATCCGGCCATAGTAAATGTTGCTTACTGCAGTGATCGTTTACAGAACACTGAGTCCGCGGGGCCACGAGCGCTTCAAACAGACATTTACTTCTTACTTGAAGAATACACACTAAAGTTTTTAAATTAAGGTTTCATTATTAAAATTTAATTATTTGTTTGTTTAGATACATTTAGGCATCGTGTGGTTTTACTCAGTAGGACAGTAGGAGTCAGTCATAGCGTCCATATAGGATTTCCCCATGTAAAATAAGAAAAAAAGGCATTGACAAGATAAGTCACAAACAACAAGCAGAGACACCAATATATTTTGGTGAATAAATGACGTAATCGTTTACTCAAACAAAATTTATGAAAGACATACGCTATATTGCAGAAGTATCAAAAAATATTTCAATGCAAATATCACACATTTCCCCAAACATAAGAACCCTGTATTACATTAAACAAAATAACTGTTCGTATCAAATAAGTACGTGCCTATCTAAAGCTATTTATCTGGGCAGAACACATTTCTTTTCCTGAAAAACGGAGAGGTAAAGCAATTTTTGGGCATGTTTGATAAATCTGTTCATTTACCGCAGGCACCTTTTGCTTTTACGATCAATAGATACGTGTGTACCGACGACTTTCATTGATATATTTTACTTTTAGAGATACAAGTGTGCTAAGAATTGAATTGGATTGAAACAACATGTGAGACAAGCTCAATTTTTTTTCTTTTATTTTTACTAAAAAGATGGTAGACAAGCTTACAGCTCACCCATAATACAAGCTGGTAATTCCTAGCTTACTTTGGGATCAGATAGCGTTGTGTAAAATGTCCGTGAATATTATTACGTTTTTTTACTCAAAATATAGTATCATAATAAAAAAAATCTGACGTATGTTGTTAAGTTCAGGAGATCATGATTACACTTTTAATATTTCATTATTAGCGTTAATCAGAACTTGTTTTTTTAAAACGCGATATTAAATTAATTTGATCATCCGCCTAATGAACTCTTGCCTTATAGTTTAATCAATCAACTCAGCATATAGCAGTCCACTCTTAGACGTAGGCCTCTCCCAGTTCACGCCACAGTACACGGTCCTGTGCCTTTCGCATCCAGTCCCAGCCTGCGACCAATCCAGCGAGTCCTATCTTACGTGTACCGAGTCGCGGTCTCTACTCTAGAACTCGTCTGCTCCATCGGTCGTCGGTTCTTCTACAGATTTGGCCAGCCCATTGCCACTTTAATATGCTAATTTGCAAGCTATGTCGACCACTCTAGTTGTCCGTCGAATAACCTCTATAATAGTCACTAGAATTTAGTGGGTTTGCATACACTTTAACCAACTCTTATAATCATCATTGTTAATATTATTCCTGTAACTCAAAAATGTTAAATTACAACTTTGCCCATAAATCGGAAACCTATCTCTTATAAATTGGATACAAGCCATCGGCAATTCAATTTCGTAATATCACGAGACGTATACGCCACCAATATCAAGCGCTGAATGAAAACTTCATAAAAATACAGCAAAACCTGCGCCAGCTTTTCATTTTTCCTGAAAATTCGATTGACTTTCTGTGTGACTTTAGATTCAGCTATCGTTTTCGATTTTTATCTAATAAACTTGAAAGTTAATAAATTATAAAATTTTATTTGAAGGTGTTATTATATTTGAGTTTATTACTATAATCCTATGATTCAACTATTTTCAAAAGAACAATGGCAATTACAGTCAACGGTGTTTAAATTAATAAACAGTTGGTTGGACTTACACAATTGGACACGCTAAACCTGTAATTGGCTTATCCGGCAGGGCAACTGGTAGCAGGATGGTGTCGGGTTTAAAGTAAACGGTTAATGCGTGAGGCAGGACTCATTTCAGTTTTCCTAGTCACAGTTTGAGATTAATCGACAGGACTGGTGCAGGTTATGACTGCCAGCTGTTGAAACTTTTCAAGTCGCCTATAATGCCTTCAACTTGGATTAACGACTGCCATTTTACAGACTATCGGGACCAACGGCTTCACGTGCCTTCCGAAGCACGGAAAAGCTCAAATAAATGTCACAAAGTGGTCACATGGATGGTTCCCCATCCAAGGACCGGCCATAGTGAATGTTGCTTACTGCAGTGATCGTTTACAGAACACTGAGACCGCGGGGCCTCTAGCGCTTTATAGATTAGTTGGAGTAGTGCTTAAGTAATTTTCTTTAGATTGGAAGAACTTTACGCGTAGTAATGAAAGTAAGATTAAAGCTCTATTCTCATTTCTTACTTTTAGATTAGATTGTCGTCTTATCGCTGAGCTGCAATCGTTTTGTAATATTGCTAAACTCTTTACAACTTAATTCTTAAAATATTTTTCTTTTTCCTCTTCTCGAGGAAGCAATATTTAGTTCTCAATACGCGTATACAAAAATACTTATCGTATGGGCACAACACTTTTGCGGTTTTGACATTAACTTTGTTTCACGAAACAGCGAAGCGTTCGGTAATGGACACAGTCGCCAGTAAATCTTCGGACCAATAAATGGTCGGTACGGGCGCGGCGGTGAATCGAAAGGTGCTGCAATTAAATCCCAAGAGATTAAATGGACTCCATCCATTCGTGGTCTTGGTTTACTGGGAGTAAGGCATGAGCGAACGCGAGTTAGTATGTAGATAGGTATTATGGACACGCTAGTCTTATAAACTGTACCCGTGGGTATACGGGAATAAAATATAGATTATTGATACTGTTGATTGATGGCACTTAATGGAACTTACTACATATATTATATTGAAAAACTTCACTTACGCAATAATTATGATCTAAATAAGTTAATTGCCTTTGAGAATGCCGATAGGCGAAACCGGTTAGGTATTACAACAATAAATGTTGAGGAACAGTACAAGTGAAGTTTTTCATTATGTAATAAAATATAGCCTATGTTCACTGAAAATAGTGTAGCTTTCTAACGGTGAAAGAATTTTTACAGTTCCGTAGTTTCGGGGCATATTTGATGCAAGCAAACAAACATACAATAAAATCTGTCCTCTTTTTCATATTAAAATAGACTACACACTGCCAATCCAGTTTTGTATCTTGACATGAAATCTTTGGTCCCCAAGCCAGTCTCACCTGCAAGAGTATTGGATGATGACGTCATAGCGTAGATAATAAAACTCGGTACCATACCAACTAGACTAGTCTGTACGATATTAGTAAAGTCAATCAGCCTCGCAAAACTATTGGAAGAAGCCATTTTTTTTGCAGTGAACAGCAAAAGGTGGATTTGATCGAATCTTAAGATAAGATAGAAGCTAAAAAAATGTTTTGTTCAAAATGGATTTTACAAAATATTATTTTGGGAAAGTGGTAGCACACATTCGCTACGCCTGTACTTCAGTCCCAGTACCTCTAAAATGTCCAATGGCTAAGTAATTAATGCTTTCATGTAACTTTCTTGTATGTAACGCTACCTGAGGACACAAGACGATTGCCGCCGGATAAAGAATGCTTCCAGTGCCCCGGCTCTTGCCTTTTTCAATTAATTTAAAGTTTCGCACTTCAATTTAATTGAAAAAGAATCTTTCAGATCCAATCTTAGTTATTTAAGTGTTCTCAATAGGTTGATCGACAATGTAGCTTAGGTACAACTTTATTTACATTCAGTCATGCCTGTTGACCCTAGGAGGTAAGCAAAATCATACTACTTATGATGAAATTGTTGAATTTGTTTTCACCTAGTTCTAAGAGAAAGGAATTTCAGGTTTTAGTAAGGTTTTTTAGGTTTTAAGGTATTTAAACCCCAAAGGCCTTAAGGATAGTTAGTTCACCCACGAGTCAAAAAGAACATCGATTATAACAAGAAGCCGTGAGATGGTCTCACCCGACTGCCCCTCTAATGTTTATTGTGAAAGTTAAAGTTCAATCCGATTGATTGATCATTTTATTTTTATTTCAAACTTTGAACAGATGATCCACGTGACCTAGTGACGTAATTTAATGCAACAGGCTCACAGACTACAGACACAAGTCTCGCCATATGCGCCTCTGCAATCTGATTTGTCGAGAGGGGCTAAAATATATTGCTTAAACCAAATGAGAATCATTAATCGACGCCACTTCAATATTACTAATTTTGTTCTGTTCACACATTGTATAATAATTGCGTTAATTTTTTTTTGGCTACATAATTTACATAATGTTCTATCTTAGCTGGCAGCAAATGTATTCATCAATTACAGACCTCAATTTACAGATGCAAATTGCATATACAGCCAGAATTAATTCTGATACTACTCGTATTAGTAATTGCAATTTATCGGTTACCTACGTTTAATTGTACAACTATGATAATAACCTAAGTGATATTTTCTGATACATTTTTTTTTGTTGTTGCTGTCATTATTGTATACCAGTTTACATACTTATTATGCCTGTCTAGATTTTATTCTATTTTATTAAAGAGTTCATTCGTAACATTTGTTAATCGCCTATTATCACATATTTTATTTTGTAATAAAAGTCTGCCAAGTGCGAGTGGAATTCGCGCAGGGAGGGTTCCGTACCAAAAAACGTCAAAAAATAACGTTTGTAGTTTGGGAGCCCCTCTTCATCTTCTTCTTTTTTTCAATTTTAATATTGTTGTCGTTATAGCGGCACAGAAATACATCATCTGTGATAATTTTAGCTCTCTAGCTATCTCAGTTCCGCAGATAAATCTCGTGACGGACTGACAGACAGACGGACAGCGAAGTCTCATGAATAGGGTCCCGGTTCTTACCCTTTGGGTACGGAACCAAGGCAATTCTGTTCTAAACCTAGTTTTGAATTTATATCTAAGTCAATTTACTAAATCTCAGTTTCAGTTATTTCAAGATGTATATAAACAACGAAAGTGTGTACAGAATCCTCTAGTACTTAATTATATGAATCAAAGATTACTCTAGTAATACTCTATACCAAATAGTTCAGTTTCAGAAACGTTACATTCAAAGCAAAATTTGCAAGTTTAATCAAGATTTTGCATAGAGCTTGTATGAAGACAAGCGGCATCTATCAAGATTAATACCGAGTATTTCGTAGTGATTCTGATATTACTCTTGAATGTTGCTTTTAGTAATGTCTCTGGAAAAATAATCCTCAACCAGAGCCGGCTTTAATAACTTGCCTCTTCTAATTGCTTGACGTGGTATGGATGTTTATTCAGCAATTAGTTGTAAAACTCCTGCTGTGCTTCTGCTTCAAGGACATTTCGCTAAATTAGAGCTTGGTTTCAGGAACAACAAGACAATCATCTGGATGCTTTAACATCGTGCGTGATAAACTATGTCGAGTTCGACGTGATTCATGTCTAGATGGTCTTCAGGACTTGGAGATAAAAAAAAACATTCAAGATCGGCATTGGACATCGGTGATATGGATTGTAAAGCTCAGATTAGACTTGGTGGTGTTCACCAATCGATATCATTTTGGTAAGGTCTGCTAGATTTTATTTCGCACGGATTGACAGTGTGGTCTGTGTGGCCCAGTGACAAAAGGAAGGGACCAGCTTTACGCAATCTATACTATAATATAATAAAGAGGAAAGATTTGTTTTTTTGTTTGTTTGTTTGTAACGAATAGGCTCCGGAACTACTGGACCAATTTAATAAAATCTTTCACTGTTGGGAAGCTACACTCTTTGCGGTGAATATTTTGCGGCTATATTTTATTCCCGTATTCCGACGGGAACGGGAACTACGCGGGTGAAACCGCGTGATGTCCGCTAGTAATCTATGTAACAGAAGCCACGGAAAGCTAAAGGTAGGTTTAGATATTTTCCATGCTGACTAGTTGCAGAATAGCGCCACATAAGTGTGAAAATGAGGATGTTTATAATGTGTCGTACTACTATCACCAGCACTTTAACTCCATCAAAATCAAATATAAACAAAAACTTAAATAATTTTGAAAGAAATGATTCCCTATCACCGAAGGAAGTGATTCATCTTGTGAAAGTTTTATCTTCTAATACAAATAACCTAATTAGGCTATTATCTCACTAGAATGTGTATTACTATCAATTTTCTTATCTCAAAAGCGTGGGACAGCATTCTTTGTCAGCAAGCTAATCTTATTTAAGGCGTGTTTACCAACACCGGAGATATTTATCACTGAAGTTTGTTGAAAGGGTTTCGTCATACAAATATTTTGATCGCTTTTGGATGTCGCTACTGGGTGCAACTTGGGTGTTTAAAAGTAGATTAATCCGAGAATTAAGGTTATTTGACTTTAATGATGGTTTTTATCTTAAGCATCTGTTCTGGCGGCATATTTGATTTTATTGCTATTTAAACTTTTATTTAAAAAAACATAACACATTTAAGTAAATAAATAACATAAATAATATTTAATTTATTTTCCGATATCTTTGTAAATAAAGCTAATGATTCTAAATCCAAAATGTAAAGATAATTTTAAAGCAAAAATAATGTCCCTTATTAACATGCTTTTTTCCTTCTCATGTTCCAAGCACGGCGGGCTGCGCCCGTTCTGCTCCTGCATCTGCCGAGACTCTCAAACGGCGCAAATATAATAATTTAATAGGTAATTATATATTTGAGCCGTTTCGGGTCGGGACATTGGACTCGTGGGCCCAAGTGCTCGTTCTCTTTATAGGGAAATTGCAAAGCTGTAGTTGACTCTTCTCGTGACCATAGGACAGGCCTCTTTCTCGCTCAAAGAATTAGTATCGCAATACAACGTGGGAATGCGGCCAGCCTTATGAGAACTTTACCGGTTGACACCGATGGGGAGGAATTCTTTGACACCTTTGTCAGTCTTGTGTCTTGTCACTCCCTCTCCCTTCTTTTTTGTTGTTAATTTTCTTTGTTTTTTTTCCTGTATACAAATCTGTAGAATACCTATAAGTAATTTTAAATTCTCATTTTGTAAATATCTTTTGTATACAATTCAATTCAATTTATTGCAAGTAATGGTGATTTTTACTTCGCCTAAAATTTAGTCCACAAGTACGCAAATTGCACTACTATATTGATCTAACGTATTTTATCGTAACAAAAGCGAGAAATATGAGTAATTACAGACAGTCAGTTCATTAAAACTAAACCAGAATAGTTCTGAACTACATAAGTCTCTTGAATTTCTCGCGTGGTCGAGTCTAATGAATCAGGAGCTGGCGGTAACGGCTCGTGCAAATTCTGGCCGCAATTACACGTGTTAATCAGACGTGTTTGAAAGTTCATTTCCTGTGTGTATATTGTGTATGTAGAATAATGGTTATTTCTTTTTTATTGGAATTGGATACATGCTCACATCTTATTATGTGGGACATAGGCTTGAGTGTATAATACGTCTTTGCCAACCCCTTCAGGGACAAAGGCATGATTTTAATTATTAATGTAGCTTAAAAGTACCAAATATTGATTTTGTAAATTAATTCTAAAAGTGCCAAGAAATTGTATATTCATTGATATTTTTGTCAGATTTTCCAAAATTGTATAAATTAAGTAGGTGCCTACCAACTTATAACATAGCTCGTAATAAAAAAACCGGCCAAGTACGAATCGCACTCGCGCAGGGAGGGTTCCTTATCATAAAACGGAAAAGGGGCTTTAAATTTCATTATTTTTCTATAGCAGTACCAGAATTACATCATCTATGAAAATTTCAGCTCTCTAGCTATCACGGTTTCTGCGATACAGCTTCTCCTGACGGAAAGACAGACAGACGAAGTGTCATAAAAAGGGTCCGATTTTTACCGTTTGTATACGGCACCCTTTTTAGGGTTTCGTAGCCAAATGGCAAAAACGAAACCCTTATAGATTCGTCATGTCTGTCTGTCTGTCTGTCTGTCTGTCTGTCTGTCTGTCCGTCCGTGTGTCACAGCCAATTTTCTCCGAAACTATACATCCTATGCTATTGAAACTTGGTATCTAGATGTATTCTGTGAACCGCATTAAGATTCTTATATAACAATAGAAAAATAGCAGTAAATTTTGGGGGTCCCCATACTGAGAACAGAAACTCAAAATTTTTTTTTTCATCAAGCCCATACGAGTGGGGTATCTATAGATAGGTCTTCCAAAATGCTGTTGAGGTTTCTAAAATCATTTTTTTCTGAAGTGAATAGTTTGCGCAAGAGGGACTTCCAAAGTCGAAAAATGAGTGTCCCCCCCCCCTCTAACTTCTAAACTAAGAGAGTGATAAATCTAAAAAAAATATGTGATGTACATTGCCATAAAAACTACCAACGAAAATTAGTTTGAACGAAATAGAGCTGGTAGTTTTTTTTTAAAACGACATAAACCGCAATTTTCGGTTAGAAAAATCACTATCACTGCGAACGTGTTAAAACATCAATCAAAGTTACAACAAACTATAAGAACTTTTATATTATGTTACTTGCTGCTACGAAACCCTTCATGGGCGAGTCCAACTCGCACTTGGCCGGTTTTTGTTTTTTTGTTTAACGTGAGGGAAAATCCTCATGGATGTTATGCCGGACTCCTACCGACTAAAAAAAACCTCACGTCACGCCCAAAAGTCTATGGTTGGGAGCCCCGGGTAAACCCTCGGAAGTATGTCCCAGGACTCCCAACAGACCCACGGCCGCTACTGCGGCCTCGCCCAGGGGGTGGTTCGGGTGCTATCCCGCGTCTTTGGGGGGTTTCGGGTGTGATCCCGCTTCTAAGGGGGGACGTGCGTGAATTGTCTCACTCACGTCACGCTGCCGTCATGGGCCTGCTTCTGTAAGGACGGTGAGCCGCCCTGTCACCGTCCTCAGGCCCCCGGTCATGGTGGCCGATAGTCCTCGGTGAAGACACGTCGGCGGCGCCCAGGCCGCCGACTGCGGAACTCGGGTGGAAGAGTTCTCTCCCGTACCCGTCCCGCCGCCTCCTTCACGAGCATGACCTGCTCGCAGAAGGAGGCGGCGCAGTCCCACTTACTCCCGCTGGAGAGCATGGTCTCGAGCGAGAGAGTATCCACGTCCAGGCCCACTACGAGGACCTGGCGCTGTTGCGCCCACGCCGTGCACTCCACCAGTGTGTGGAGCGCCGTGTCATCGCTGCGGTCCTCGCAGTGCTGACACTCGGCCGTGGTTTCCCGGTGTTTCCGCCACAGATACCTACCGAAGCTACCGTGCCCGGCAAGCATCTGTGTCAACCGGTAGGAGAGAGCACCGTGTCTCCTCTCCAGCCACTCGTCCATGACCGGTCTGACGGCCGCGATTGTGGCAAATCCCCCCTTTGGTTGCTCAAGTCGCACCTTCCATGTCTCCACGGTTTCCTGGTGGAGTAGGGACCGCTGGGCCTCGATTTCTCGATAAGCGGGCCTTTGGCCCCGCTCCAGCGCCTCCTTGCGCCATCTGAACAGTGACGCAAGGGCTCTCGCTTCCAGGTCCCATGGAGGGGTCCCAGCTAGGAGACATGCCGACTCACCGGAGATCGTGCGGTATCCTCTTATCACCCTGACGGCCATCACTCTCTGCGGGCTCAGCAGTCTAGCCACATTGCTGGCCGTCAGGGTCTCCGCCCATACGGGAGCCCCGTATAGGGCCATACGGTACAGTCTCCTGTAGGGAGCGTTGGGTCCCCTGATGTTGGGCATCAGCCGCGCGAGTGCGGCCGATGCTCCCCTCAGTTTTGGGACCAAACTTCGGAAGTGATGTCCGAAGTTCCACCGGCCATCGAGTACGAGCCCCAGATACTTCATCGAGGGCTCGATGCCGATGCTGACGCCCCCTACCTGTAGGCTGGATCCCGCAGGTGGCCCCATCCGTGGTCCGTGGAAGCACAGAGCCTCGGATTTGAGAAGGGCGACCTCGAGACCCAGCCGCCGAATCCGACCTACGACCTGAGCAACCCCTGCCGTGGCCTTAAGTGCTGCGTCACGGTGCGTTGCTCCCTGAGCCGTAACGAGGGTGTCGTCGGCGTAACACGTTACGCCGACCCCTCTGAGCAATGGACCACGCAGCACCCAGTCGTAACCGATGTTCCACAGGAGCGGTCCTAACACCGATCCCTGTGGAACACCGCACGACACATCTCGCCGACCCGGCCCTAGCCAGCTCGGGTAAGTTATGGCTCTCTCGGAGAGATAAGCCCCGACAATTCGACGGAGGTAGGGAGGCACTCCATGATAGATAAGCGCCTCCCTGACGCAGCTCCAGGGCAAGGTGTTGAATGCGTTGGCGATGTCGAGGGACACCGCCACCACCACCTCACCCTGTGAGACTGCTTCCTCTGTCAGGCCTCTAATGCGCATGATCGCGTCCACGGTGGAGCGTCCCTGACGGAAGCCAAACTGGCTATCCGCCAGATCAGGCCCCACGCGTGTGAGGTGCCCGACGAGGCGTTGTGCAATAATGCGCTCAAAGAGCTTGCACACCTCGTCGAGCAACACGATCGGCCGGTACCCTGATGGGGAATTTGCCGGCCGCCCCGCCTTTCGAATCAAGACCAGTTTCCCTGTCTTCCAGACCTTGGGAAACTGGCCTTTTTCGAGGCATGCGCTATAAAGACCCATAAGTCGAGGCCCAAGCTCCTCGAGAGCCAGGACCCATGCACGGCCTGGAATGCCGTTGGGTCCAGGGGCGGTGTTTCTGCGGGATTTAAGCCGCAGGACAGCCGCCCCTAACTCACCCTCGGTGACTACGGGCACGTCGTTCTCGCTGCCTTCCGCGTTGGGTGCCTGAGACGGAGCCATGCGCGGAGGAATGTGTTCCTCCGCGCATGGCTCCGATCTCTTACCATGAGGTACGGGCGCCCCCACGGGTTCCGCTCCAGAGTCTCCATCAGCTCTTCGCGGCCCAATTTGTATACGGCACCCTATAGATATTCTTTTCCTATAGGTACTTACGGCAATACGAGTCTTTCCATTATGTAAGAACCGAATTTTGGTTTTATGAGATATATCGGTATAAAATTTTTAGTGTTTATAACGTTATCACCTACTTGTACTCCACACCTGCAAATAAAAAGAACAATCGTTTTCAAAACATTTCATCACGTAATCGTCTGTAAATCATGTTTTTTTTATCTTAATCCAATATTTCTTATTGGCTTACAAAAATGCGCAGGTTTTCCTCAAAACCGAGGGAAAAACACATCTCGGAGACTCTGTATCGTATTTCTTAAAAAGATTACAAATTTACAAACACCCTTTTTTATACGAATGTGATCTTTATTTTTATTAAGCAGAAGGTTCA
The DNA here is from genome assembly GCA_933228765.1 of Miltochrista miniata. Classification (NCBI taxonomy): domain Eukaryota; kingdom Metazoa; phylum Arthropoda; class Insecta; order Lepidoptera; family Erebidae; genus Miltochrista; species Miltochrista miniata. The sequence continues at coordinate 38,913,341 of OW121752.1, forward strand.
AATTGTATGTATTAAAAATTTAGTTTTACAGTAGGGCGCCAGAAATATGGCGTTCGATGAATAGGAAATTAGATCGTGCAATAGAAATAAGATATTTTTTATTAGAAAGAAGGGATTTTTCTTAGCTTTGTTTCGTTTTGTCAATACCATTTCGTTTGTTCGAACGATTGAATATTAGTACCGCCAGACACTTGGACATTGCGGCAAACGTGAGGGAAAGTTCTTCATGGATGCTATGCCGGACTCCTACCGACTAAAAAACCTCACGTATCTTGCACAGCAGCCTACGGTTGGGAGCCCCGGGTAAGCCCGTCAGTGGGAGGCAGGGAGTTGCCGATCTGTATGTAATATTATTATATTATTATTATCTTTAATACTACCTCAGATTATAGATCTAACGGCAAATGACGCTTACCGAACAAGAAAGTGAGGCCATGAAAGAAAATACTGAATACAAAAGTGAATACTGCGCAGATTCTCTGGAAGTGAATATTGCCGTCATAATTATGAAAATCAAAAAAAATATTTACCGTCGAAATGATTAACCTCCTCTTTTTTTGAAATTTGTTAAAATGAGAGCATGTGAACAGTGTTTAGCCCTACCGCGTCATAGTATTCACTTTTCCCATGACCGGGGGCCTGAGGACCATGACCTGGGGCCTGAGAACGGTGAGGAACCTGCTCACTGTCCTTACAGAAGCAGGCCCTAGTCGACAGCGAGCGTCGTGACGTAAGGGATTCACGCACACCCTCCCCTCAAGAAGCGGGATAACACCTGAAAAACCTCCTAAAGTCGTGTGTTAGTGAAATTTTTACAGGGCCGCCAACTTGAGGACCACTGTAAGAAGTGGCCCCCAATCGCTAGATGCGCCACTGCTTTCTTACCATCAGGCTGGTGGCGACTGTAACGTTGTGAAACAACGGGGGCAAATATTGATTAACATTAGGGGTTTAGAATCGAAAATTAGATCAACATATGAAAGCGCCATCTACCGAGTAAGTGTCGCAACGGCGGAAGCCTTATTCGTATTTAAAAAGCGGTCTTGACGATGGAGTAGTTTCGAGTGGTGCCGCTAGAGGCGCTGTACAAAAATATAAAAACAACCGCGCGCAAATTTCAAAGCCCCATTACTCGAATAATCTAAATATAAGACACTGTGCGTAGGTGCATCAGAGTATAATTTCAAAGTGAAAAAATATTATAGGGAGCCAAGTACTCCCAAAGTGATCAGCGATTTAGCTGCGAGCGTCAATAACATCATTGGGTGAGTCAAATTAATTATAATGAATCTAGATTTTTAAAACAGTGAAAATTAACGGCTGTTGGTCAACCCTGTTATGGGAGGGTAGATTACAGGGGTGTGAAAAAAAGGTCTCTGTAAACTTAGTATATAACCAAACATTGTAAGGCAGCCGACTCCTGAATGGTTTAACAGGGACCGGCTATCTTAGCAATGGGCGGGAAAAAAGGGTTCCAGCTAACCCGTCTTCTGGAACATTCCAGGGTCCACCCTACGGGCGACAAGTGTTCGTCCACCCTACGGGTTGTCGAGATCCATCCTTCGGGTTCCAAGAAGGAACGTTTACCCTACGGGCTACCAACCATCATTCTCCCTACGGGCGACAAGCTTTCGTCCACCCTGCGGTTTGAAAACACCGTGCCAGCCGAGTTTGTGGACGGCACGGCTACCTGGCGAACGGCAGCGGTCTACAGGAAGACCAATACTAAGATAAGTCGGAACCCTGCGAAATCAATCGGGAATCGCTAAAATCCTTGCTGCCTGAAGTTACCACACCCACGACCCCCAAGTGCTTAATTTAAATAAATTATTGATTTTCATGTTCTAAATTCTATAGTATTTTTTCTCTCTTCTCCTCTTCCTGAAAGCACACAGCTTTTCAGTGGCGCCCATATCGTGGTTTCGGGTAGCGAGAAAGCGATTTCCGACGGGAGTCGGGAGGTCATAATTATAAGATATTTTAATCTGTGTAAAATAGTCTTAAGAGTGCCCGTTAGCGGGGTAGTTTCCCTCCAAATTATTACAACTACCCAGGAATTTGGCTCTCCTGACCTCTGCTGCCAACTTGTTCTTTCCGGCTTATTTTGTGTATTTTTATTAATTTTAGGCATATTTCGGCAAAAACAAGAACAAGGCCAAATTTGAATTTTTCTCAACATAATTGTAATTTTTCCAAATTTTAACGGTCCCCTATTTATTTTTCACACCCTCAAATAGTATTTTATGGTGGAAAATTTTTAATTAAATTTAAAGTAAAAGTTTTTTTTTGTTTTGTTCCAATTTTAAATAGTACTTTGTTAAAGTCTGAAGTAAAACTTCTCATTTGAAACGCTTACATTAATTTTAGTAAGTGAGTTGTATTGCCTATATTCATCGTAAAAAGTAGTCACAGGATATCACCACCACAATTTTTATTTTTTTTACGGCGTCAAACCGCCTCAATTTGTGTATTATTTTGTTGTATTTCCTATATGTGAAATTACAGCGAGACCAACAGCCGACAATCACACTTCTGGGTAACAATCCCTATTGAAATTTCACTTTAGTAAAACGAAAGATTTTACGAATTTCACTTCACGTAAATTATAAAAGATTTATAATTGTTTCACTTTTCGAATTACGTAGAATTCTGATACACTGAAATAATACTGTAAGAAAAAACATTCCAAACGTAGATCACGCAGTGAAAACATTCTTGCCATAACAACTGTAAACTTATAAATTTGATTCGGGTTCTGAATAAACAACGGCAGATGTTGCTTTCATAACGTTTACGAGTAAGTTGAATTACTAGCTCGATAGTAGAAGAAATTTTTTTTTCCATATAAACTGTGGGTGGAAGTGAATAAAATACACTCCGGACACCAACAGTCTCATACAAAATATTTCCAGAAGCGTCCAAGTACGAATCGGTTTTTGCACAATACGAAATATTCAAGGGTTCCGTAGTAGTAAGGAACAATTTACATAAAAGGTTGGTTACTACTATATAGTTTATTTCAAGAACCGTCCAAGTGCGTATCGTCTTTGACACAGTTCATAATAATTAAGGGTTCCGTAGTAGTAAGGAACGATTTAAAAAAAAAAATTAGTGGTACGAGTTAAAATACAATTAACTCTTAGTACGTTCGTGGGAATAGTTACATTTTGATAAAAATAATATTAACGTCAAAAATTATATTAATCGATTACGGTCAAACATTTAGCTAACTTCATCAACCCATCATCATACACCTCACTTTCACTACTTACTGCTTCGGATTAGATTACATTCAAACACAGACAGACAGACAGACAAGAATATCTAGTAGGGTCCAAATTATTATTTGAGTGAAGGAACACTAAAAGGTAATATTTCCAAACTTAAGATTTCCTAAAGCAAATACTAAGTTTTATAAAGGTTCAATTTAAAATTTAGTTCAACGAACCCTAAAAAGTAGAAATTATTTTTCGTTATTCTGCGGGTGTATCGAAAAATATTCACATTCCTTAACATTCAAGAACGTAAACAGACAACGATAAGGGCCGTCGTTCACTACAACAGAATTCATTAGCGAATATAGCGAACATTCGTTGTTTACATGAAATTAACTTTTCATATAAAATAAGTAGCAGATAAATACACTATACATTGGTAAATAATCATCATCACTAAAGATTCCCGGCAATAGTAATTGAAATAGTCAGTACAATGGCATTCAAATCAAATTTCACATCACTTCCAAAGGCGGAACTTGCATATGAAGTTAAGATCCGGGGAGAGGAACCTGGCTCAACGGTGGCAGCCCTCAGGCAACAAATTAAAAAACTAAAGATAACCACGGACGAAGAGGACTTACAGGTCTCCCCTTTGGATTTGGAGGAAGACTTAGTAGGGTTGTACTCCTCGCTGGCCGTGTTGGAGAAGAACGTGGCGTCCCTTCAGGACAAGTACAAACTGTCATTATTGGCTAGCTCCAAAGCCTTATGTGCTCACATGGAGTCTAGGTTTGCTAGAATCATTCCCCCAGAGGAGTCAGATCTAAAAGAAAGATACGACGACTTTCATCTCACTTTTAAAACTACATACAAGAGATTGAAAGCCATATCCGAAAGTTATTCGCATGCATCAAACACCAGCGAATTTGATGATGCGGACGAGAGCATTGCTGCCCCTACCAATGAAGCGCAGGAGGCAGACACCCTCGCGGACATTAAAGAGAAAGCAAATAGCAACAACCGGAAAGAGAGTCACTTTCCAAGTTTTCCCGTAAAATATGAGCGATGCTCTATTACGGAACTTTCCAAATTCAGATACGACGGTAATTCGCAGGTACACTCTTTCATCGAACGGGTGGAAGATTTCAAACAAGCCCGAGAAATCGACGACAAGAGATTGTTAACAGCAGCCTCTGAATTATTCACCGGCAACGCTAGGCATTGGTACCGCAGTAATCGCGATAAATTTGCGTGCTGGCAAGATCTAACGAATGCGCTAATACAGGATTTCGGAGTCAGTAACTACGAAAACCGGCTATGGCAGGAGATTCGACAACGCACTCAAGGAAACGGGGAAGGCATAGTATTGTACCTGGCCATTATGGATGGAATGTTTGCTCGACTAAGCAACAAGGTGCCTGAAACGGAAAAGCTACACATCATCTTAAACAACATCAGACCCGTCTACGACACCATCCTAGCAACCAATGGAGACATAGTCTCATTGGAACATTTAAAGAACATATGTAGAAAACATGAAGACATGGTGGCACGCAGAGCGTTCTTTACCGAGCCTCCAACAGCATCTGAAGGGATGGTAGCAGCGGAATTCGCATTCGCAAACAGGAAGACTGCGAGCAAGACCTCAACATCTACAAGGCAAAGTTATAACAACTTCAACAGAAACGGCAGTAACTTCCCAAGCAGCAGAATTGCAACCAATACCTACGGTAACAATAACGCTTACAGCGCAGGTTACAACCGCGACAGTCGTAACTTCAGATCGCAAAACACTGTGGCGGCGACAACATCGGACAACACACGGCCATGTACGAAGTGTGGTTCCAGATACCACTCAACTATGGTATGTCGAAATAGTAATGAGCCATATTGTTACAAATGTGGGAAAAAAGGAGTAAGGGTTACTGAATGCACATCGTGTAATGTACAACCAGATCAAGCACACAGATACACATACCACAACAAAAACTTCAATCACAATTTCCATAAATCAGCCACTCAAGGGCGCCGTAATAATTCGGAAAACTAAGAGGGAGATATGGAAGTCGGAATCAGCAAGACGGGGTCGCTGATAAAGCCCTTCAAAATCAAGAAAACGCACTTACAGTTCAGAAGGAATCTTCTATACTCTCCCCATTACCTACAAATGACCCCAGGCCTTACGCCAAAATAACAATTATGTCAAACCCACAGTTAGAAGCATATGGATTGTTGGACACAGGAGCCGCAATCACAATTTTAGGTAACAACTCACACAGAGTGTTACAAAATATAGGATATAAGATAGAGGAAGACACAAGTACAACGGTTACAACGGCCGGCGGACACACAACCGTAGTACAAGGAAAGGTAAAATTACCCATCAAATTCGAAGATAAAACTCACATAATTACGGCGTATATAGTGCCTAACATAAACACTAACCTAATTTTAGGTATAGATTTCTGGCTCAGATTTAACCTATGTCCCAAGTACTTCGGACATATACCCATATTAGTGGACGATGACCCTAAATTGTCATTAATATCCGAAGAGCAAAACAAACTGTATGACTGGCGTAGTCTCACGCAACAACAACGCTTAATAGCAGAAAAAATGATATCCAAATGTGCCGAAATATCATATGAGAAAGTAGGGCTAGGCAGAACACATCTGATAGAACACACAATAGATACGGGAGACAGCAAGCCAATCAAACAACGTACCTATAGAATGTCCCCTGAGAAAACACGCATAGTATCAGAACAAATAGACGAGATGCTAAAGGCTGACGTCATCGAGCCTAGTCAGAGCCCGTGGTCAAGCCCCGTACTAATCCTGAATAAAAAAGACGGCAAGCCCCGTTTCTGCCTGGACAGTCGCAAGCTCAATGCAGTCACAAAAAAGGACGCATACAGCCTGCCATACATATCAGAGATATTAGACAACTTGAGAGAAGTGAAGTATCTAACAACACTGGATCTCTCCAAAGCCTTCTCCTTTAGCACCAAAAGACCGGGAAAAAACAGCCTTCTTCATCCCAGGACGAGGAGCATACCATTACAAGGTCTTACCATTTGGACTAAGCAACTCAAGCAGCTCACAACAAAGACTAATGGACAATCTATTTGGGCCACAGTTTCAAAACAAGGTGTTCTGTTACATAGATGACATAGTGATAGCGTCATCTACATTCGAAGAACATGTGTCACTCATTTCAAGAGTTCAACAAATATTAAAAAGGGCAAATCTAAACATCAATCTGGAGAAATCTAACTTCTTCAAGGACAGGCTAAAGTTCCTGGGGTACATCGTGGATGGTCTGGGTCTCAGAACAGATCCGGAGAAAGTCAACTCAATCCTGAAATTCCCGGTACCAACAACAAAGAAGGACGTTAAGAGGTTCTTAGGCACCGCGTCATGGTACAGACGGTTTATACCCAACTTCAGTACGATTGCTGCACCTCTTAACAAACTGACTACAACAAAGAAAGGAGCCCCGGCATTTCATTGGAACACAGAGGCGGAAAGAGCATTCAAGGAACTAAAAGCACATTTAATAAAAAGCCCGGTACTCAAATGTCCAAAATACGACGAACCATTTCAGGTACATACAGACGCAAGCAACTTTGGCATTGGTGCCATGTTAACACAACTACACGAGGGAGTAGAACACCCAATAGCATACATGAGTCGGTCACTGAGCGGGCCGGAAAAGAATTATAGTGTAACAGAACGAGAATGCTTGGCGGTGATAGCCGCATTAGAACATTGGAGATGCTACCTAGACAATGGTCACAAGTTCACGGTATATACTGACCATTCGGCACTAAAATGGTTCATATCATTAAACAATCCAACCGGCCGGTTAGCTCGTTGGGGCATACGGCTTAGCTGCTTCAACTTCGAGTTAAAGCACAGGAAGGGCAAAGACAACATAATACCAGACGCATTGTCACGAGCTGTACCAGTATCTACCATATCCACGAAACAATGCAAAGTCACCGACAGCAAGGACGAATGGTTCATTAAAATATGCAACGGCGTGACTAGCTTACCGCAGGCATACCCCAACTTCAAAATAGAGAACGACGTACTATACAGACGAACTGACATAAAGGACTTTGTAAACAATGAGTTCGAGTGGAAAACGGTAGTACCACCCGAAGCGAGAGACGCAGTATTTCGAGAAAACCATGACTCACCTACAGCCGGACACTTCGGTATTTTTAAAACATACCATAAAATAAAGTTACGGTATTACTGGCCGGGGCTATATAAGGACACGGTAAGCTATGTGTCATCTTGTGAAAAGTGCAAAGCACACAAACATGACACTCAAGCATCCATAGGTAAGATGGGCCGTCCCAAACAATGCTCTCGCCCGTTTCAGACAATTTCGACTGATCTAGTAGGACCCTTACCGGTCTCTAAAAAACAACACGTATACATTCTCGTCGTCACGTGTTGTTTCTCTAAATATTGTTTAATCTTCCCACTACGCAGAGCTACCGCAGAACCAATAGCCAAAATACTAGAGGACAATGTTTTCATGGTGCACGGCATACCACAAACGGTATTAATGGATAACGGTGTCCAATTCATAAGCAAAGAGTTGAACACATTATTTACGAAATATAAAATTCCCAACATCAACTTCACACCTAAATACACACCACAAGTAAATACCGTAGAACGGTACAATAAAACTATAATGACAGCCATATCAATATTTACCAATAATGACCATCGATCATGGGACATACATATCCCAAAAATCCAATTTGCGATCAACAACTCGATCAACGCGTCCACCGGTTACACACCAGCATATTTGGTTCATGGTAGGGAATTGGTAACATGCGGGTCACATTACTTACAAAATGATGACCCAAGCGAACTTAACCTATTGCCTAGAAACATATACGCGGAGAACCTAGGATATCTCGCAGAGGTGTTCAACACAGTACAAGAGAACCTCTGGCGTAGCCATCTAAAGTACGCACACCATTACAACACGAGACACCGACACGCACAATTCGAAGTAGGCGACATAGTGTGGAAAAAATGCTATTTCCAAAGTGATAAAGACGCATACTTTTCTAAAAAACTGGCCCCCAAATTTATCAAATGTAGGGTCAAGGAAAAGTTATCAAATTTGGTCTATATCCTGGAAGATATGACAGGAACAAACCTAGGAAGTTGGCACGTCAAAGACATAAAACAACATTCGGTATCGTCCATTGCATCGGTGAGACGAATAACATAAACATTCCTCAACTATGCGTGTACGAATGCAGATAACGGTAAAGGCCGACACACACTGCGCTAAGATGCGTATGCGAATAGTTTATAGAGTACATCAGTACAGTTACACAATAGTGTTTTTGATAATTATTTTTTGGGAAAATATAAGGGTGTTAGCACACCGTCATATAATTTTAGTACTTAGGTGGCATATATAGGTACCACATTTCATGTCATGTTACACGCATACACGTTATCATACGGAAGTTTCACAATTACACTTACATAATAATTAGGTAGTAGATGGTCATCACATATTCATCACAATTATCTTCACACACAATTCCAAACACTTCATAAGCAGTTTTTTTTGTTTGTTTGTTTACATAGTGACACTTGAACTTCATGTTGTGTGACTCCCAAAGGCGGAAGTAGGAGTCAAACTGGTTACAGGCGAGTCACTTTCGTAGATTAGAGAAAGTGACTCAAAGGTCCTAAGTTTTGGTTCCCGACTAAAGCTGACGGGTTATTATATAGCATGGAAGGTAGTGTGACACTGGCCTTAGATGCAACGATAAATAACACGTTTACATCAACACGATTACGTCAGCAGCTTACGCGCAAACAAAACAAAACTTGCACAGGGGAGATTTCATACGTACATACATACATATTATTTATTTAAGCACGCACATACATGTTATACACTGCCATGGTGGCATACAAGGGTACCATATTTTTTTGGAGATTTGGCATAATGGCCAGAGAACGTTTATCTTCGTTATTTATTAGGGTTGACATAATAGTCATAGTCAACATTCTTCTACTAAAGTTGCGAACAAGCACTTAGCTTTGTTATTGCTACTAAGATTGCGTATAAGCACTCGTTTTTTTATTTTATTTTGTTAAAGGGCTAAAATAGCCTAGTAATTAGTTAGGGACACTACACACTACACACTACACACGACTTTCAAATAAGTACACATAACAACGTGACAAACACATGCCGTGTTCGTCATGGGGACATAGGGGTTAAGTAGCATCACGGAGAATTCTGCGAGTAAATTATTTCTATCACTTTTCTGTTTCTTGGTTTAGTTGGGAGTTTTCTGTTAGTTGGAAGCATGGGTCTATCCCTAACAGAGTTCGTCGGTTACTGTTAGTTGGCAGCATGGTCGTGCCCTAACAGATTAATGGTGTAGGTTTATTACTGTTTCGAGGAAGCATGAGTCTTACCCGAACAGATTTATGGTGTAGGTTTAGTACTGTTACGAGGAAGCATGAGGCTTACCCGAACAGAATTATGGTGGACTGTTATTTGGCAGCATTTGTCTTGCCCTAACAGTCGTAGGTGTAGATCACCGTTATCTTTAATTTCGTCATATGGCTACTCCTACCACTCGGAAGCTAGAGGCTTGCCCTGGGGTATAGTCCATCCTATGAGTCGGAAGTGTTACACGAGCCCTAGTAGGATGTTCTTCTCTGGGACGGTTGTATAAATCCCAGCCTTCAGCAAAAAGCCTTATTATACACACCCCACTTTCAGGCGGTGCGTATTACCTGAACCTTCAACCCAAAGCCTCAAATACGTCTTTTCTCTTTCTGTCCTATAAGATCCTTCAGAATCACCCAAATACATCCTGCGAGTTGGTTTCATTAAGGTTAAGGCCGACTCTTCGCTATACCCAGCATCACCTCATTCACACAGCACACTAACATACACACACACATAGACGAGTAGTAGGTATTATGTTAGGGGCGTTCGAGGACGAACGCAGCGTTTGACGCGTTAGGGTACGTCAAACGCTCACCGGGGACGGGGAGTATGTAACGTTGTGAAACAACGGGGGCAAATATTGATTAACATTAGGGGTTTAGAATCGAAAATTAGATCAACATATGAAAGCGCCATCTACCGAGTAAGTGTCGCAACGGCGGAAGCCTTATTCGTATTTAAAAAGCGGTCTTGACGATTGAGTAGTTTCGAGTGGTGCCGCTAGAGGCGCTGTACAAAAATATAAAAACAACCGCGCGCAAATTTCAAAGCCCCATTACTCAAATAATCTAAATATAAGACACTGTGCGTAGGTGCATCAGAGTATAATTTCAAAGTGAAAAAATATTATAGGGAGCCAAGTACTCCCAAAGTGATCAGCGATTTAGCTGCGAGCGTCAATAACCCCATCATTGGGTGAGTCAAATTAATTATAATGAATCTAGATTTTTAAAACAGTGAAAATTAACGGCTGTTGGTCAACCCTGTTATGGGAGGGTAGATTACAGGGGTGTGAAAAAAAGGTCTCTGTAAACTTAGTATATAACCAAACATTGTAAGGCAGCCGACTCCTGAATGGTTTAACAGGGACCGGCTGTCTTAGCAATGGGCGGGAAAAAAGGGTTCCAGCTAACCCGTCTTCTGGAACATTCCAGGGTCCACCCTACGGGCGACAAGTGTTCGTCCACCCTACGGGTTGTCGAGATCCATCCTTCGGGTTCCAAGAAGGAACGTTTACCCTACGGGCTACCAACCATCATTCTCCCTACGGGCGACAAGCTTTCGTCCACCCTGCGGTTTGAAAACACCGTGCCAGCCGAGTTTGTGGACGGCACGGCTACCTGGCGAACGGCAGCGGTCTACAGGAAGACCAATACTAAGATAAGTCGGAACCCTGCGAAATCAATCGGGAATCGCTAAAATCCTTGCTGCCTGAAGTTACCACACCCACGACCCCCAAATGCTTAATTTAAATAAATTATAGATTTTCATGTTCTAAATTCTATAGTATTTTTTCTCTCTTCTCCTCTTCCTGAAAGCACACAGCTTTTCACAACGTCAATTTGGCGAGCTGAATATAAAAAAAAAAAAAATTGAAATTAAAAAGAAATGGTTTAAAAAAGCCCTAGAAAAATACGCATTTATAATGCACGAAAAAACCAAAAATAAATTATGGATCGTTCAAGTTGCCTCTATTTCGGGGCTGAAGTGTAAACTATGTGCTTTTAGTTACAATATTTGATTGCAAAAGCGTGGGGCGCTGGAACAGAAAAGACTTTCCTGGCGGAAGCTGCATGATGTCTTATCAGATGAAGGATAAGGTCACAGTTATAAAAGCGTGTTTTTAAACTATTAATTTACTCCGTCACGCGTTTATATATCTATTGTGACTTTTACTATTATTAATATCATTTTAAATTTCGGAAATGTATTAACGATGATAGACTTTAATTGAAATGCATAACATACTTGAAACGTAAAGTAGTTAATCACGCCTACGCATTTTCAACACCCACTTTTGTTACTTTTGCCAGTTTTTCGTGACGCCCGCGTAATAGGAGCAAACCTATTACCGTTACGGATCTCTTTAGATAATTCATAGGTAGGTCCTTAAGGCCGCGTGGGTCAGATTTTGGGTTTTTTGAAACAATTCTAGTCAAAAAGTAAAGGGTTTATAATTCTTATAAATATATATGTAATAGTTAGGGATATAAGCTAAACATATTCCGAGCCCGTTACACGATCCAATAAATTTCACTAGATAGAAAAAAATCCCAAAGTTGACACTCTCAGAAAAGTTTTTTCAATGCTGTGGCTAAACTATTAACATTTAATACTTTTTTTTGCACTCAATTAAAGCTATTGAGTTTTTATACACATTTTCCAAGCGTTTTTCTATACACAACTATTTACATAGATATCATGTACGAATATCTACCAAACGCAATAGAATTGCGCCGCTGACGACCGATCAGTCTCGCGCTAGCGCTTGTGGAGGCAGGACCTGAGTCAGTTTTTTTCGCAAATATTTCGTAATTATTATACCAACTTACGTTGAAATCGCGCCACAGTATAAAAATATCAGTGATGGGCAAAATGTAATTAGATTAACCATTACAAATTACAATTACTTTGTAATGCTTAATTCAATTACTCTGTAACAGATTACTTGAGTAATTAATTACAATGAGTACTAGCAGTAACTAATTACTGAGTAATGGAATTACACATTAATCTAATTACATTGTAACTAGTTACTCATTAATTCAATTAACGAACTCTCATAATAAACAACTCTGTCCTGTGAATTCGTCACGGCCCAAGGGGTGGATCGATTTTGATGCGGTTTTTTGATCGTAAGTCAATGTATCCATGATGGTACTTAGCTATACATTTTGAAGACCATCAGCTTAATTCCTGAGTGATGAAGGGATTTCACTAAAATTCCCATACGCGACTCATGGTAAATGTGGTGATCTTTTAATTTTTAAGTGATTTTACGACATGGTAACCAGCTACCTAATGCATTAAAATGTCTACGAATTACATGATAATTCTGCAATCCAACATGGCGGCCACGCCGTAATGACAAAATTTCATGATGGGTATCGTTTAAGGGGTTTTTTGGTATGCTGGGTACGAACCACGTGATAATTTTGCAATCCAATATGGCCGCCGCGCCGTAATCACAAAATTTTATGATGGGTATCGTTTAAGGGGTTTTTCCGTATGCTGAGTACGAATCACGTGATAATTTTGCAATCCAATATGGCCGCCGCGCCGTTATTACAAAATTTCATGATGGGTATCTTTAAAGGGGTTTTTTCGTATGCTGAGTACGAACCACGTGATAATTTTGCAATCCAATATGGCCGCCGCGCCGTAATCACAAAATTTCATGATGGGTATCGTATAAGGGGGTTTTCCGTATGCTGAGTACGAATCACGTGATAATTTTGCAATCCAATATGGCCGCCGCGCCGTTATTACAAAATTTCATAATGGGTATCGTTTAAGGGGTTTTTTCGTATGCTGAGTACGAACCACGTGATAATTTTGCAATCCAATATGGCCGCCGCGCCGTAATCACAAAATTTCATGATGGGTATTGTTTAAGGGGTTCTTCCGTATGCTGAGTACGAATCACGTGATAATTTTGCAATCCAATATGGCCGCTGCGCCGTAATCACAAAATTTCATGATGGGTATCGTTTAAGGGGTTTTTCCGTATGCTGAGTACGAATCACGTGATAATTTTGCAATCCAATATGGCCGCCACGCCGTAATCACAAAATTTCATGATGGGTATCGTTTAAGGGGTTTTTTGGTATGCTGAGTACGAATCAAGTACTAATTTTGCAATACAAGATGGCCGCCACGCCATTATCACAAAATTTCGTGATGGGTATCGTTTAAGGGGTTTTTTCGTATGCTGAGTACGAACCACGTGATAATTTTGCAATCCAATATGGCCGCTGCGCCATAATCACAAAGTTTCAAGACGGGTATCGTTTAAGGGGTTTTTTGGTATGCTGAGTACAAATCACGTGATAATTTTGCAATCCAATATGCCCACCGCGCCGTTATCTCAAAATTTCATAATGGGTATCGTTTATCAGGTTTTATGGTATGCTGAGTAGGAATCATGTACTAATTTTGCAATCCAATATGGCCGTCGCGCCATAATCACAAAATTTCATTATGGGAATCGTTTATGGGGTTTTATGGTATGCTGAGTACGAATCAAGTACTAATTTTGCAATCGAATATGGCCGCCGTGCCGTAATCACAAAATTTCATGATGGGTATCGTTTAAGAGGTTTTTTGAAATGCTGAGTACGAATCACGTGATAATTTTGCAATTCAATATGGCCGCCGCGCCGTAATCACAAAATTTTATGATGGGTATCGTTTAAGGGGTTTTTCCGTATGCTGAGTACGAATCACGTGATAATTTTGCAATCCAATATGGCCGCCGCGCCGTTATTACAAAATTTCATGATGGGTATCTTTAAAGGGGTTTTTTCGTATGCTGAGTACGAACCACGTGATAATTTTGCAATCCAATATGGCCGCCGCGCCGTAATCACAAAATTTCATGATGGGTATCGTATAAGGGGGTTTTCCGTATGCTGAGTACGAATCACGTGATAATTTTGCAATCCAATATGGCCGCCGCGCCGTTATTACAAAATTTCATAATGGGTATCGTTTAAGGGGTTTTTTCGTATGCTGAGTACGAACCACGTGATAATTTTGCAATCCAATATGGCCGCCGCGCCGTAATCACAAAATTTCATGATGGGTATTGTTTAAGGGGTTCTTCCGTATGCTGAGTACGAATCACGTGATAATTTTGCAATCCAATATGGCCGCTGCGCCGTAATCACAAAATTTCATGATGGGTATCGTTTAAGGGGTTTTTCCGTATGCTGAGTACGAATCACGTGATAATTTTGCAATCCAATATGGCCGCCACGCCGTAATCACAAAATTTCATGATGGGTATCGTTTAAGGGGTTTTTTGGTATGCTGAGTACGAATCAAGTACTAATTTTGCAATACAAGATGGCCGCCACGCCATTATCACAAAATTTCGTGATGGGTATCGTTTAAGGGGTTTTTTCGTATGCTGAGTACGAACCACGTGATAATTTTGCAATCCAATATGGCCGCTGCGCCATAATCACAAAGTTTCAAGACGGGTATCGTTTAAGGGGTTTTTTGGTATGCTGAGTACAAATCACGTGATAATTTTGCAATCCAATATGCCCACCGCGCCGTTATCTCAAAATTTCATAATGGGTATCGTTTATCAGGTTTTATGGTATGCTGAGTAGGAATCATGTACTAATTTTGCAATCCAATATGGCCGTCGCGCCATAATCACAAAATTTCATTATGGGAATCGTTTATGGGGTTTTATGGTATGCTGAGTACGAATCAAGTACTAATTTTGCAATCGAATATGGCCGCCGTGCCGTAATCACAAAATTTCATGATGGGTATCGTTTAAGAGGTTTTTTGAAATGCTGAGTACGAATCACGTGATAATTTTGCAATTCAATATGGCCGCTACGCCGTAATCACAAAACTTCATGATGGGTATCGAATAAGGGATTCTTTCGTATGCTAGGTACCAATTTAATGTAATTATTAGCCTTAATTTTACAGTAAAAACCTTTTGTCATAGTATTTTCGCATTGCTAGGCCTAAACTTAATAAGCAAATCTTTTTAGTTTACTACAATAAATAGCTTAGGCGGCCAAATTGAATTCCAAAATTATTATGTTATTCGTACTCAGCATTCGAAAAAACCCATTAAACGATATTCATCACGAAATTATGTGATTACGGCGCGGTAGCCATTTTGGATTGCAAAATTATCACGTGATTCATACTCAGCATACCAAAAAACCCCTTAAACGATAACCATCATGGATTTTTGCGATTATGGCGCGGCGGCTATATTGGATTGCAAAATTATACCCTGATTCGTACTCAGCATACCAAAAAACCACTTAAACGATACCCATCATGGAATTTTGCAATTACGGCGCGGCGGCCATATTGGATTGCAAAATTATCCCATGATTCGTACTCAGCATACCGAAAAATCACTTAAACGATACTCATCATGGAATTTTGCAATTACGGCGCGGCGGCCATATTGGATTGCAAAATTATCCCGTGATTCGTACTCAGCATACCATAAAACCCTTTAAACGATACCCATCATGAAATTTTGTGATTACACCGCGGCGGCCATTTTGGATTGCGAAATTATCACGTGATTCGTACTCAGCATACCAAGAAACCCCTTAAACGATACCCATCATAAAATTTTGTGATTACGGCGCGGCGCCCATATTGGATTGCAAAATTATCACGTGATTCGGACTCAGCATATCAAAAAGCTCTTAAACGATACCCATCATGAAATTGTGTGATAACGGCGCGGCGGCCATATTGGATTGCAAAATTAGTACGTGATTCGTACTCAGCATACCAAAAAACCCTTTAAACGATACCCATCATGAAATTTTGTGATTACACCGCGGCGGCGATTTTGGATTGCAAAATGATCACGTGAATCATACTTAGCATGCCAACTTTAGAAAACTTTAGAATTTTATATGACCAGCTATTATGTAATTTAATTTTTTACGCAACTGTAACCATCTAGCAAACGTACGCAATGGAAACTCTAGAAAGAAATGAAATATCCTAGATATCGAAAAATGTTTCGTTGCTGCTCAGCTCTTATTCGCCTTACCGTGATGTTATATATTTTGGTATTTTTGAATGGACATTCTGTTAAGGAACTTTTGAAATTCAACTAGCAGTCTCTTAGACTCTAGAGTTCAAACAACTAAACAAACAAACAAACTCTTTAGCCTAAAAATAATAGTATAAAATATATAACTAACTCATTTATTTACGAAACTCTAATAAATCACTACACTTGTTAGATGCATTTACTACGTCAAACAAAGTTAGCATGCTGTTTCTTTCTACTATACTGTATATATACTGTGGCATGAGAGTTCACTGCCGCTGCCGGCGCGCGGTGTGTCTCGTGCCTGGGGCGAGGGGAGCGCCAAATGCCTACTTGTGCGCAATAACCGCCCCTTAAAGTTTCGGCATTCCGAGATATTTAGTACAATATGTAGTAATTATGTAATAAAAATACAAACGCATATATCCCCAAGCGGGTTTTTAACGGTAACCAAAGATATCTCGTTCACGAATAAGAACTCTACATTTTGCCACTGTTAACGTATACCCCTCATGTATCTACTTAATTGCTAGAAAGAAGAGACGAGGCGTTCCCTTTGGCAGCATAAACGTTATGCTCTTGTGCGACCTCATGCAGCTTTCGCCAGGATTTTAATTATATAAGGATTATTATTAATAGGAATTTGCTAACAAAAAAGTATTTCTTGTTCTAGCGCCCCACGCTTTTACAATCAAATATTATAACCAAAAGCACATAGTTTACACTTCAGCCCAGAAATAGAGGCAACTTGAACGATCCATAATTTATTTTAGGTTTTTTAAACCATTTATTTATTTTATACTTTTTAGTCACAACATTTAAACCTTTACTAGCTGTTCCCTGCGGCTTCATCCACGTAGAAGTCGTTATTGCATAAAATCATCACCCTCCTTTCGCGCAGCCAGTTAAAAAGTAGCCTATGTCCTTACCTTAAACTCAAACTATCTTTATAACAAATTTCATCAAAATCGGTTTAGTGGTTTAGGCGTGAAAACGTAACAGACAGACAGACAGAGTTACTTTCGCATTTATAATATTAGTAGGGATTTCTGTATTACATGGTGTTTTGTCCGAGTTCGACTAATGTGAAAATTTCATTGCATAGTTTTACAAGTCAATTAAAAAAAGGTTTGTTATAACCTAGAAACCTAAGCTTGGTCAAAGTTCATTACAAGACTTTTCTGACGAATCCAAAAACAGATATAATACGATATTCCATCATGAAGTTCCAGTGCATATCTTCCGGCTCCATCATCAGATCAGATAGACAGTATTATATTATTGTATTGTCATCAGAACTACATACAGCTGCCAATTTTAATGACGCTACGATCCTTGGAAGCTGGATAAATTAGCTACCTTAGATTCCACTTTTTCCATCGAAGTTTCAGTGCCTACATTCCAGCTCCATCATCATATCGGTTTGACAGTACCATATTATTGTATTGTCATCAGAACTACATACAGCCGCCAACTTTCATGACCCTTCGATCCTTGGAAGCTGGTTTAATTAGCTACCTTAGATTCCACTTGTTTTCAGTGCCTATCTTCCGGCTCCATCATCTTATCAGTTTGACAGTACCATATTATTGTATTGTCATCAGAACTACATACATCTGCCAATTTTCATGACGCTACGATCCTTGGAAGCTGGTTAAATTAGCTACCTTAGATTCCACTTTTTCCATCGAAGTTTCAGTGCCTACATTCCGGCTCCATCATCATATCAGTTTGACAGTACCATATTATTGTATTGTCATCAAAACTACATACAGCTGCCAATTTTCATGACCCTACGATCCTTGGAAGCTGGTTAAATTAGCTACCTTAGATTCCACTTGTTTTCAGTGCCTATCTTCCGGCTCCATCATCATATCAGTTTGACAGTACCATATTATTGTATTGTCATCAGAACTACATACATCTGCCAATTTTTATGACGCTACAATCCTTGGAACATGGTTAAATTAGTTTCCTTAGATTCCATTACATTGTTAGTTACATACACGACGACCTAATAAAAGCGTACTAAAAAGTAGTCACTTTTGGATTTAGTATTTGCATTATTGGCCTTACTTTCTTATTCGGTAGGCGTCATCTTTAGTTCTATACTCTGAGAGTACTACATTATCAGTTTTATTGTGTCATTACTTTTGAAACAATATATTATCTGGAAAACCCCAGGTGGGTAAACCTACCCACCCACGTTATGGTTTTAGCCGTTAGTACATGATGGATTTCCACGTACGTATATAATAGAAAAAAGCAATTATATTTACTGTCAGTTTTCTTCCGACCACCACACACCGTCATTATGTGTTTTTTTTTATCTAAACTTCTATACTAATTATTATAAAGAGGATATATTTGATTGTATGTTTGTTTGCATTGAATAGGCTCCAAAACAACTGAACCGATTTAAAAAAAATAAACCGGCCAAGTGCGAGTTGGACTCGCCCATGAAGGGTTTCGTAGCAGCAAGTAACATAATATTAAAGTTCTTATTGTTCTTTGTAACTTTGATTGATGTTTGAGAATTTTAGTTTATGACGTATTAAAAAAAAACTACCAGCTCTATCTCGTTCAAACCAATTTTCGTTGGTAGTTTTTGTGGCAATGTACATAATATATTTTTCTTAGATTTATCATTCTCTTAGTTTAGAAGTTAGAGGGGGGGGGGGGACACACATTTTTTCACTTTGGAAGTCCCTCTTGCGCAAACTATTCACTTTAGAAAAAAATGATTTTAGAAACCTCAATGGCATTTTTGAAGACCTGTCTATAGATACACATGTATGGAGTTGATAAAAATAAAAATTTTGAGGTTCAGTTCTGTGTATGGGGACCCTCAAAATTTACTGCTTTTTTTCTAGTTTTATATAAGAATCCTAGTGCGGTTCACAGAATACATCTAGTTACCAAGTTTCAACAGCATAGTCCTTATAGTTTCGGAGAAAAGTGGCTGTGACACACGGACGGACAGACAGACAGACAGACAGACAGACAGACAGACAGACAGACATGACGAATCTATAAGGGTTCCGTTTTTGCCATTTGGCTGCGAAACCCTAAAAACCGTTTACTGTTGTTAAGCCACGCTACCTCCGAGTGGGAGACCTTAATATTCTTAGCATTCCATGAATTCTCCGTGCGGGCGCCGGATCCATAGCGTGGCGCAGGGGAGAACACCCCGACGGCGTCTGGGACTTGCGACCCATTTGAGTAGGTTTAGGGTGGCCAATCATAATAGTACATACTTATAGTTTTATGTTCCACGTAATAGGTGTGAGCCTATTGCCGTATTGAAATGGACAGGCGCAGGTCGCCGCGACGACAGTTGAAATTTTGGAAGCCGCCTAAAAGGCCACCAACTTGCCTTTACGATTGTCATTTTACCGACAATTTTCGAGTTTTCCTTCTCTACGCAATGGATCTTTTTGCGAAAGTGTTCCCAAGTCGCCTCTTACGACTCCCTCGGGATGTATTGGTGTGGCGGCATTTAGTACTCTTACCCGTCTCAACACGGGACCCCGTCGCCATACGGGGCGTATAATATATATATATATATATATATTATATACTAGCTGATGCCCGCAGCTTCGCCTGCGTGAAATATTGTTGACTATAACATATCTCTGTAGACACCAAATTTCCCCCTATTCCCAGTAGTACTACTGTATAGTCTTACCAGTAGTACTATTGGGAATATTTATCCCATTAGACTTACTTTAGAAACCCAGTAGTACTACTGGGAATATTTATCCCATTAGACTTACTTTAAAAACCCAGTAGTATTACTGGGAATATTCATCCCATTAGACTTACCGGTAAAACTCAAACTGTAGACCTAATAATTAACTAGACTAACCTTTTTGCACTTGAATCTATGACTCAAAATAAAACATTAAAGTGATTAAACAAATTAAGACTGACAAAACAAATGAAGATTGGTAAAACAAATGTAGATCAGTAAAACAAATTATAATCGGTAAAACAAATGAAGATCGACAAAACAAATGAAGATAGAAAAACCAAATAAAGATCGAAAAACATATGCAGATCTATAAAACAAAGGACAAGCAAGTTGATAAGTTCTAAAATTACTTGCAGCCATATTTTGTAATCTAGATGCGATTATTCAAAAAAATAGGTGCAAACAATTCTCGATCTTAATGACATTTATCTAAAAATGTGCTTTTAGGCATTTATGGACATCATTGATCACGAATATATAAAAAAATTGATGTTATACATGCTCATAAGGTCGAAATTTGCTTACCACGGCCGAGTGTCAGCACTGCGAGGACCGCAGCGATGACACGGCGCTCCACACTCTGGTGGAGTGCACGGCGTGGGCACAACAGCGCCAGGTCCTCGTAGTGGGTCTGGGCGTGGACACTCTCTCGCTTGAGGCCATGGTGCGAGCCATGCTCTCTAGCGGGAGTAAGTGGGACTGCGCCGCCCACACAAATGTATTTTTGTCACACAAAATTTGAATAAATTACCAATTATACTTCCGTATATTAACCTAATATGCAGGTTAATATTATACCAAAATAGCGCTTTTTATTTAAATTTATGACTTTGTAATAAAATCATCACTTTGAAGTCTGAAGTAATACCATAACATTAATGACAACGTTTTCACAAATTATGTGTCAAAATAAAAAGTAATTTAAGTATAAAATAAGAGTATTTATGGAGTATTGATATCAACTCCGGAAAAAATCAGCCCGAAAATAATTTACATTCCCTTTTTAGCTCGTTATAGTATAAAATTCAATAAAATACGAAACACGTCTTCCATCAATTATGTTAATAATGCTATATGCCAAATTTTAAGTAGATCGGACCAAGGAATCACGTTGTCCCATACAAACTTTACCCTCCTTTTTTATACCTTTGGAGGTGGAATTTGCAAAAATGTTAAAATTACTTTTTTCATATCGTAACAAACAACGCTCATGCTTAGTTTCATCATCGTACCGTTAACCGTTTAAGCAATAATTGAGAATAACTTTGGGTCTAGGGATCGAACCGCAAAATTAAGTTTGGTTTGAATTCTATATACTTTTCCGGGATAAAAAGTACCCAGTGTGGTGCCCAGGCTACTAAAGAATAATTATACTTACTAAGTTTCAACGTAATCGAACCGGTAGTTTTTGCGTGATGCCTGAACAAACAGACAGACAGACAGACAGACAAAAATTTTTTAAATCACATTTTTGGGTTCGGTGTCGGTCTAGTAACACCCCCTGCTATTTATTTTTTTGATATTTTGAATGTACAGAATTTTCACTTCCACAGATTTAATATAAGTATAGATTATATTCATGGACATTTCACACAATGCTATCTGATCCCAAAGTAAGCTAGCAATAACCTGCTTGTGTTATGGGTATCAGACCACGGATATTAATACTTATATACTTTTAATACATACATAATTATACATAGAAACTGATTTCAATGTGATTTTTTCATGACATGCTTGATGTGTTAGAGGAACATACGAAAAATCTTTAATTATAGTGCTCTTTCAGCATTTAAAGCCCTTGTTAATCAGATTTCTTAAGCTTAAAGAAATTCTTCGAAACGAAAAAAGCAGCAGCATTGATTTGTCCGAACTTCCGTTAGTGATTGAACTAAAAATTTAAGCTTGGCACCTGTAATTTGTTAATAAGTACAGTGGTTCTCGTGTTTACGGCTCTAAGATGTATCTTTTTGCGTTCTTTTACATTACTGTAAGACATACAACCAAAAACCATCAACAATTTCTCTGTCATTATTTGACGCATATATTTTCATGTCACAAAATACAAAAATGCTGCGAATAAAACGAAAAATATAATATCTAAGCGTTGTTTTTCAATTCGTTCCAGCTTTTCAATGCGAGTATTCTAATATTCCTTCTTGCCCACTGAACCGAACCTCCCCCAAGCAAGCGGCTAAAGAATATATTTTTATGTCTACTCCGACCTAAGCAATAAAGGAAGATTAATATTTCGTATTAAGATTACGAACGTTTTCCGTTTTGTTTTGTATTTTGTGTATTTCCTATTAGATATCTGTTTGGAGTATTGCCTTCTATTGATTCTGATGTAGAATGTATATGGCTATGAATTTTCATCTTACGAAAATCAACAGTGCAAAATAATGTGACATAGTACAAAATATCTGAAGTAAAGGGTGTTTTTTTTAGAGGTATACTAGGAACTTTGAAATGGAATAAAACAAAAGGGATTTTTTTTATTGATATGAAATTGACTTTATTCGAAAGACAATTTTCTGGCATTATAATTTAAATATGATTTCTGGCATATGACCGCCACGGCTGGCTCAGACGTAGTCTAATCCAGAGGTCCAATTTTCGATGACATTTTCCAACATTTGTGGCCGTATATCGGCAATAACGCGCCGAATGTTGTCCTGCAAGGGGTCAATCGTTTCGGGTTTATCGGCGTAGACTAGCGACTTCACATATCCCCACAGAAAATAGTCAAGTGGCGTTAAATTGCACGATCCTGTAGGCCAAACCACGGTACCAAAACGTGAAACTATGCGGTTACCAAACGTTTCCTTCAATAAATCAATTGTGACACGAGCTGTGTGCCATGTTGCACCGTCTTGTTAAAACCACAACTCCTGCACATCATGGTTTTTCAATTGATGAACGAAAAAGTCAGTAATCATCGCTCTATAGCGGTCACCATTAACTGTAACGTTCTGGTCAGCATCGTTTTTAAAGAAGTACGGACCAATTATTTCACCAGCCCATAAAGCACACCACACAGTCAGATTTTCTGGATGTAACGGTGTCTCAACATACGCTTGAGGATTATCATCACCCCAAATACGGCAATTTTGTTTATTGACGTATCCATTCATCCAAAAGTAGGCTTCATCGCTCAACAAAATTTGCTTATGAAAATCGCAATACGTTTCTTGGACAGAACCATGCTTTTCAAAATAAATTTGGAAGCGTTGTTCCGGCGTCAGTCTATTCATGTTGAAATGCCAAACCAAACTAAACATAAATCACTTGACAGTTGACAAAATTACCGCCAGTTAAAAAAGTGGTGGCAACTTAAAGTTCTATACCTCTAAAAAAAACACCCGTTATAACACGTGCGCGATCAAAATACGGTGTGACCTTGTGATATTATTTCTAGCCTAATATTGTTTCATAGCCAACAGTATGTATTATTTATACTGTTAATTGATGGCACTTGGTTGAAGTTGCTGTACATATTGAAACGGTCTAGAGTTCTAGACCTTTGAAAATGCCGTGGGGCGAAATCGGTCAGGTTTATAATAAAGCATAGGTACTGTGGAACAGTACAAGTGTCATTTTAGATATGAGCAGTATGTAATGAAGAAACCTTTGAAACGTGAGAAACGGTGACTATTATCTTACAATTTCCTACACAATATCGTTATCAAAGTAAATGTCCAGCAAACATATAGGTAGTGATATAATTTCATTACCTACTAGATATCTATTTCTTTTGAAATATCTCAAAATAACGCATTCAGAGTACAATAGCAATAGGCGAGTGCCAACTTTAAAGCCGGGCACAAGCGGGTTTTCATTTAATTAGGTGGTCCCCGGAGTTTACGAGTTTACAAGGATTAGACAAGCTTACAGGGTGTCGTGTCATCTAGCAACTTTATTTATTAGGTTAAAAGTTTTACTGTAAAGATAACCATGCGTCATTCGAAATGACGCATGGTTATTTTTACAGTATTGTACAATATGGTTATCTATCTAGGGTTAAATTGATAGAATCTGTAATTCATTTGCGCTCTTTATACATAAAACTTTAACCTAATAAATAAAGTAATCAAGTGTATGATTTGTATGATTCTGCGTAATATATGCATTATTAATTATAATAGATAATAAATAAAAGAATTATTCATACAATTTTTACTACTTTTTTTACTAAACATTTGCAATAAACAAAACACTCTTTTCTTAGAACAAAATATTTGACTATTATTGAGATCTGTTCTAACTTTTACATGTATTAATACCAACTGTCTAATATCAAGTTTTTATCATCTTAGTAATATAGGAACTAGTAAAAAAAATTAAAAAATATGTTATATGACTCAAAGGCACTTAGGGCAATAGCTCGACTTGCGCTCTCTACAGATGAAAATTTTGCATTCTTCTCATATTTAGGAAAATAAAACATTTCGCTTAGCAATACGAGTGTCATCTACAAACTTTATAGTCCGAATAAGGTGGCAGGAGCGGGGAACGCAGTGTTGCGAAATACCTGCGAAATATAACAGTTTTTCGAAATAGAGGGAGTCGATTTGACGTAGGTTATCTTTCTTGGGTTAAATAGTTTCTATTTCTAGTAATTGCGATAATAATTGAAAAACAAAACATTATTTTTGGAAGTAACGAGGAAAACGTGCTGAAATTTCAAATGTTATTTACAAACACAGAGCAACGCGTGCCCTTCGACAGTTCGCATTGCTTCATGTTCACAAACATGATACTACCGGCAAAAACATTTTTTTTGACATAAGCCAATAAAAATACACAGATCTCTTACCGGCTCCATACAAGTACAATATTATTGACTCAATAATATTGCATCGATATTTATTTCCGTCCGAATATAGTCTGTTCAAACCTCAATATTACCCATACACGGTCAATTTTTTGCTATATTGATCAATATTATTGTACGTGTAGGGGGCCAGTTAGATACAATTTCTGTGGAATAAGCAACCTCCATTCTACTAGAATCTAGATCTTATGGAAGAAAAGAAGGAGGGTAAGATTTTTTTTTATTCCGACAAATGAGCTGTACACTGTTGTACAAAACCATATTACTTAAATTAGAATATAAACAAAAAAATAAGAAAGCAAAAAAATCTAGTAAAAAATAAAAACGCACTTAAACGTAGACGGAGCCGAGGTTGTAAGACAGTAGCGTATTTTCGCATATAAAGCAACTGTTAATTTTATCAATCTCACGTACGGCACGATTATGAAACAAAAATGCAAAAATGTTGCATAAAATGGTCGATGATCCAAGTTATTCGCTTCACGACACATGAATATGCAATTTTCTGGTATTACAGTCGTGATGTTTTTTGTTCTTTAGGCCACACAAAAGTAGATGATCAAATTGGAATATTGAATACCATTACTATTAGATCTTAGATACCATTACTCTTAGATCTTAGATGCATAATGTAAAGAAGAATGCCCCGAGATGGATAGACCGATTGAGATGAGCAATTCAGGGTCGACAACGCGAGTGTGGCACCTCTGGTGTTGCAAACGTTAATAGGCTGCGGTGACCACCGGTCCTTCTGGTGGGCCGTATGCTTGTCTGCCACCGTAGTGGTATATAAAAAAAAATATTTAAAAGATCGTATCTCTGTCGTTAGACAGAGACAGTTATATAAAAACTCGGAACGACCTGCCTGCACACGTGTTTCCTTCATCTTACTATCACGGTTTGCTTGAAGAGGCACATCACAGGGCCGCCGACTTGAGGACCACTGTCAGAAGTCTTACGGACTATGAGAGTGGCCCCCAATCGCTAGATGCGCCATGACTTTCCATCAGGCTGGTGACATCAATTTGCCGACGACGTGGAATAAGTTGTGGAGGGACTAAATAGAGACATGGGAATGGCTATGGACTGCGATTTAATAGAATTGGGTGATGTCTACGTTTAGCTAGTTTAACTGCGATAAGAAAATTTGAGAATGCTACATAGCGATAATGTTACAATGCTACCAAGGTTTTCATTCTTGAATAGTTACTTACTCTTATTGTAAAGGCGAGAGTTAGGAATTGTGAACGTTTGCTACTCAATTTACACATCAAACGTGTTTCCCTCATCTTCCCAGGTTCTTCAAGCGGAGCGTAAAGGGGCGCATCACTGGGTCGCCACCTTGAGGACCACTATCCGGAATCTTACGGACCGTGAGAGTGGCCCAAATCGCTAGATGCACTGATGGCTTTCCATCAGGCTGAGAACGACTGAAAAAAATAAAAATAAGGTGTACCGATTCCAAATTTTTTTTTAGTCGAATTAAATATTCACGGACACTTCACACAACGCTATCAGTCTGATCCCAAAGTTGGTTACGAATAACCTGCTTGTGTTATGGGTATCAGGACAAAGGATATTAATACTTATATACGTTTAAATACTTACATACATACATAGAAACACCCAGACTTTTGAGACAAACATTAATGTGTCACACAAATTTTTGTCTCCGGTGGAATCGAACCCAACGAGGCGGTCAATCTACGTCAAGAAATGCTGCGTCTTTGAGCAACATTTATATTATGAATTTCAGTGAGCGTAAACGAGAAAGATTTCGCTATCAAAATACAATGTTTGGTTAAGAACACTTTCTATTTAAGGAGTTACAGTTAATAAGAAACAACTCAATTTTCAAAGCAATTTGTATCAATCACACGTAAACTAAGAAAGGTATAAAGAAATAAAGCGGATCACAAACTTTTTATCCCTAGGGATACGTCACAATAGCGTGATTGAATTAGTTCTAACAAATTCGGGTATCGGTCGTGGCTCACGGTAGGCTGAACCTGCGGTGAACTTTTATATCATTGTTTTATTGTATTTTGGGGTTGATATCCCTAGAGATGCAAAGGGAATACTGCCTAACTTACTATGTCATTGTAGTTTTGAGCTCCTTGTCTAGTATATTGATAAAAAATAAACGAA
This sequence comes from Miltochrista miniata, assembly GCA_933228765.1. NCBI lineage: Eukaryota > Metazoa > Arthropoda > Insecta > Lepidoptera > Erebidae > Miltochrista > Miltochrista miniata. Next base: position 38,940,596 of record OW121752.1, read on the forward strand.
TTTTCTACAGCTTGATAGAAACTAAAGGGAACTAATATTTTTCTATTCTGGCTACATTATTAAAACACCACACAATATGTGAGTATAATGATGACATTATCATTGAATGAGACGTGAAGTGTAAAATAAGGGAACTAGAAAGGAAAATACATTACGGATAGCCAAAAGGACAGCATAGTAGGTATTTATAGTTCTTCCATCTATTTGAAAACCTGCAAGTAGATGGCACAATTATATATAGTGACAACCTCTGGTTTATCCTGCGACTCTAGATAGGTTAACCAGAACAACGCCGTAGTCTTATTTAAAAAATCTTAAAATCTAAAATGTTTTTTTTAAATCTAGAATTAATTCGTGTTCTGCCACACTGCCGAACATATTCGCTATTATAAGGTCGCCTGCACTAAACAATTACCTGCCACATCAGTTGCAAAGTACAACGTTATTCGTTGAAACAAAAGCAAAAAGAAAAGCCATACCCCTATTCATCGTAACAAAGAGTGTATCACGAAAAGTTCCTTAGTCCACCACCCCAAAACTTATAAAACTAGCCCGTTGTTTTAATACCTCGTAAGTCCAAACATCTTAATGTGGACAAACCTTTTCCTTGTGCTTGGATAGCACGTGACTCGAATATCTTAAACGTTCCATTTTATTTTCAGGACTCGCTCTTGTTTTTCAGGAATCATGAAAAATTTAGATTTTACGTCGGCTCCAATATTTCTGATCGAGTTTCATGTTTTTTTATGAAAAGATTACCCGATGAAGCGTTGGCTTAAGCAATGTTTTTAAATTAGATTTCTTTTTTATGTAGACTCTCACTTTTCGGAGGATCTGCTTTGTTTACTAAATTAAATGGTTAATGTTGTCTTTTAATTGTATTTAATCTCTGGCGAAATTTAGATTTTAAAAAAACTGATTAATAATGAAATTGAATACTGCTTCTTTTTCAATGTAACTAAGGTTGCATAAAAAGCTCCTCCCTCAGTCCTGCAATTGTAAGTTAGTAAGTCAATTAGTACCAACTAGCGGGCGTCACGCGGTTTCATCCGCGTAGTTCCCGTTTCCGTGGGAATACAGGAATAAAAAATAACCTATGTTCACCGGGAATAACGTACCTTTCTAACAGTGACAGAATTTTTCAAATCGGTTTAGTAGTTTCGGAGCCTTTTCGATGCAAACAATCAAATCGTTCCTCTTTACAATATTCGTTTAAACAACAGCAAGTGTTTATTATGACTTAGCACGTTATCACTTATCAGCGAGCATTGCAAAGCGTCCCAAACGATATTCCTGGGCGAGGCCGCATTAGCGGCCGTAGGTCTGTTGGGAGTCACGGGACATCCTTCCTGAGGGCTTACCCGGGGCTCTCAACCATAGGCTGTTAGGCGTGGCGTGAGGTTTTTTAGTCGGTAAGAGTCCGGCATAACATCCTATGAGGATTTTCCCTCACGTTAAACAAAAAAAAAAAAAAAAGCGTCCCAAACGACGGTTCAGATAATATTGAGTATTAATCTTAATAACATTATAAATGCGAAAGTTTGTGAGTGTGGATGTTTATTACTCTTTCACGGTCAAACAGCCGAACGGATCTGGCTTAAATTTGGTACAGAGATACAATATAGTCTGGAATAACACATAGGCTACTTTTTATCCCGGGAATAAGTTCCCACGGGAACAAATTTTACGCGGGCGAAGCTGCGGGCATCAGCTAGTTAGACAATAATTGTCAAATTTAAGAATTAACAAGCACTCGTGAACAATACAATATACCCATAACTTAGAAAGCAAAAGAATTCAATTTACACCAAAATATCTCTTTTTTGATAGATAGATATTCGTTTATTTGTCAGAATATTGTACAAAAAAGTTGTTACAAAGTTTAAATTTCCATAATATTCTGCCGTTTTCGGCGTACAAACATTGCGCTTCGATGATCGTACAATACTTACAAGCCAAATTTAGACACAAATGTTTCGGTAACAGAGCGTCGCATCCCATTACGTCTTCTGTCCGTTAATTTGACGACAACGTTACGACTCTGTGGAATCCAAGGCGTGAAGCTTGAGACTTATGTTCTGCTGACGTATTGTGTTTGAGGTGTTAAGAGGTTAAAAATATTCCTTGTTAAATACTAACCCCCTTATTCATAATCGTTTATTAAACCTGTATTAGTTAAAACACATTTTAAGTCTATTGCTGTCTCTAACCATACTCTGTCATTGGTTAGAGACAGCAATAGACTTAAAGTGTGTTTTAACTAAAATAGGTTTAATAAACGATTATGAATAAGGGGGTAAGAGAGTAACTCTTTACTTTTTCACTATTATGCAGTAGGTAGAAAATAATCTTCATCAGAGTCAATCCATTCAAAAGATAGTTTTTCAATCGAACCAAAGAAACTCGGAACGTTTTGCCAATGCACGCGTTTCACTCCGCTTACGTATTCAGGGTCTTCAAAAGGCTGACATCATTGACCCGCTACCTTTTTTTTTTTATTTCTTTCTTTTTTTACGTGATGGAAAACCTTACATGGATGCTTTGCCAGACTCCTACCGACTAAAAACCTCACGTATCCTGCCTGACACCCTTTGGTTGGGAGCCCCGGGTGGGCCGCTAACTGGAGACCTACAACAGTCTTGAGGACTGTGATAGTGACCCTCGAAACGCTAGACATCATCATGACTTTGTACTTGGCAGCAAGTCTCTGCCTACCAACCCCTTTGGGATAATACGCGTGATTATAATAATATGAAGTACCTAGAAGAAATCCGTCTGCGATACTACCTCGGTGGCGCATTTGGTAGTGTAAACGGCTGGCGCGCTGAGGTCCTGGGTTTTATTCTCCGGTTGTTCCAAAATATCTGTGTGATACAGAAATATTTGTTTCGAAGTTTGGGTGTTTTCTATGTATAATATGTAAATAAATTACAAAACACACATCCATATAGCTAAACACACACACACACACTCGCGGACCGAGTAATGCATATTAAGTGCATTTAATTACATGCATTACTCGGTCCGCGTGCGCGGTGCGTAACAATTAAACATCTACCTGCTCCCTGGTTGACTGACGCTATTAAGGAGGTAATGGCCAAGAAAGCAGCAGCTAAATATAAATATAAGTATAAACCCAATGCAGGCAATTATGAAAGATATGTGGCAATACGTAATCACTGCAATAAGGTGTGTAGAAATGCACAACGCCAATATATCCATTCCTCTATCGAAAACAGTGATCCATCTAAAGTGTGGAAATTCCTGAGAACCATAGGAGTCGGGAAGCCAAAAGAAAACACTATTCCTAAAAATGTTGACCTCGAAGCACTCAGTTGCATTTTTCTTCTTCGTCCAATTTCGGAGGGACCAAAAAGATTAATACACTTAATTATCTTTCATCGCTTCCTACTCCTAATTTTCCACGTTTCTTCTTTGATTCATTGACTGTTAGTGATGTTAAGAAGAGCATAATGTCAATAACATCGAGTGCAGTTGGGAATGACTGTGTAAGCCGTAACATGATCGTACCTATCCTTGATCAAATTCTTCCTATCGTAACTCACATCCTAAATTTTTCTATTGTACGAAGTCTCTTTCCATCCGCATGGAAAGAGGCACAAATTATTCCTTTACCAAAAAAGGGTAATCCAACTTCTTTTTCCCACTTTCGCCCTATATCTATACTACCTTTCCTTTCTAAAGTACTCGAGCGTCTTGTTTATAATCAACTCAATACGTTCCTTTGTTCTAACTCTTTACTAAACCCTTTTCAGTCCGGTTTCCGTCCTGGACATAGTACTGTGACAGCTCTGGTCAATGTTACGGACGATATAAGAACAGGCATGGAGGAGGGCAAGCTCACAGTGTTGTCTTTACTTGATTTTAGCAATGCCTTCAACACTGTAGATTTTGAGATTCTACTTGGCATACTTAGCTCTATTAACATATCTCCTACGGTTATTGACTGGTTTCAAAGTTACCTGTCTGGCCGCCGGCAACGTATACGTATAGAAGATTCTTTTTCTTCTTGGTGTAATATTACAGCTGGTGTTCCGCAGGGTGGCGTTCTATCTCCCTTACTCTTCGCTATATTTATAAATTCAATCTCTCATAAATTAGTTTCAGCCTACCACCTTTACGCAGATGACTTACAAATATACACACAAGCGCCATTGAGTCAGTTGCCAGCAGCGATTTCGTCAATGAATATTGACTTGGAACGTGTATGTGATTGGAGCAATAACTATGGACTTCAGGTTAATCCTTCCAAAACTCAAGTCATTATCGTCGGCAGCCCTTGGACAATACCACGTATTGATTACACGCAGCTGCCCCAAGTAATTTTTAATGGTACTCCTATCGCATTAAGTGAAACAGTAAAAAACTTGGGAATACACATTGATGGAAAGTTGTCCTGGGATTGTCAACTGCAAGAAGTCGGACGGAAAATATTTGCAGCTTCGGGGTCGTTGCGCAGATTGCGCAATTTTCTTCCCACAGCCACTAAAGTTGCGCTGGCACAATCTCTCTTACTCCCTATCCTTGATTATGCAGATGTCAGCTATCTTGATCTCACTGAGGAGCAACTTGACAGACTTGAGCGTCTTCAAAATGTTTGTATTAGATTTATATTTGGCCTCCGCAAATATGATCATGTGTCTGAATTCAGAAAAACGCTCAATTGGCTCCCAATTCGACTTCGACGGAATACTCACATATTATGTTTATTATACAGTATAATGTTCAATCCTAGTACTCCCCAATATCTCAAAGAACGTTTCAAGTTCCTTCATGACACACATACAAGATTTTTAAGGTCATCGGAGAATTTGAGAATGGAAATGCCACAGCACTCCACGAATTTCATGAGCAAGTCGTTCACGGTACAGGCGGTTCGCCTGTGGAATTCTTTGCCGGTTGCGATAACACGAGCGCAATCGCTGGTATCTTTTAAGAGGATGCTAAAACAACATTTTTTATCTATCTCTGGTTAGTGTTGCGTCGCATAAGTATGTTAGTTTATGGATTAATAATTAAGTGTGAATGGGTCTACTATATAATTACTTATATTATTTTGCTAGCTTTTAAAATGTATCTATGATGTTTCACATAAATGTAATATGTATGTACTAGTGTGTTTATACTTGTATGTATGTGTTTATGCATATTATTGATATTTGTTTATATGTGTGAATTTAATATATTTGATTGTACACTGCCTTATCAGATCCTTGTTAATCAGTCCATCCAAAGGTTGCCTGGAAGAGATCGCTCTTAGCGATAAGGCCGCCTATTGTACATATATTTTAATTTTTATTTTCCTTACTTGTATTCTTTTAATGGTGTACAATAAAGAATATTTATGTTATGTTATGTTATGTTAAGTGGGAAACCAGTGGTGAACTCGTACCATGAAATGTAAAACTGCACGTAACATGTATCCTAAAATACAGGCTTAGCCTAGTTTAGGAAGCTGTGATTGTACCTACCTCAATAGCTTGTATTTTCAATAACTACCTACCTATCTAAGACCACTGCATGTAAAAACAGCATGTAAAATAAACATTTTTTTTATGTACGTATTCAGAACTTTCGTCTGCTAGAAGCTTCGATCAAATATTTTTGATCGAAGGCTAAAAGGTATGAGGACACAGAGGTCGGTAAAACCTGACCCACAAACTCTTGCTACATACGAAAAGGGTGACTTTAATACAACCAAATGCATATTTGATGACCGTATAAGCCCAGGGTGTCGTTAAGCCACGTAAACTAAGATAAGCTCGGTGTTAGTTGTTACAAGGAATATTAGCAAACTTGTAAAGTAGGCAAGGATGGGAAGGGACAGGGATTATGTGTACCTACTGGGCTGAAACACCCAGTGATTCTGCTGACTGTGGCTGTATTTTGAATGACAATAAAACACTGCCTCCCCTCCTGTTTTCCCGAACAATAATAAAACCATTATGTGTCACATCCAAATACTCACGTCTTTTGAAAATGAAAATGAAAAATCTTTATTCATATAGGTCACAAAGTATTTTTATAACTATTAAGAACGCCAAAATGATTACTTCTACATTTACATTTACTGCCAGATTCGCGGTGCAATAGGTAGAGCCGGAGAGAAAAGAACCTGGCAATAAAACTCACGGCCATTCTACTTTTTTCTTTACTCTGCCTCTAAAATATTCATCATCTCAGCCGATTTGACGCCCACTGCTGGGCATAGGCCTCCCCCAAGGACCTCCACAACGTTCGGTCTTGTGCCGCCCGCATCCAGCAGGCTCCCGCGACCTTAATCAGGTCATGATACTACCGGCAAAAACATTTTTTTTGACATAAGCCAATAAAAATACACAGATCTCTTACCGGCTCCATACAAGTACAATATTATTGACTCAATAATATTGCATCGATATTTATTTCCGTCCGAATATAGTCTGTTCAAACCTCAATATTACCCATACACGGTCAATTTTTTGCTATATTGATCAATATTATTGTACGTGTAGGGGGCCAGTTAGATACAATTTCTGTGGAATAAGCAACCTCCATTCTACTAGAATCTAGATCTTATGGAAGAAAAGAAGGAGGGTAAGATTTTTTTTTATTCCGACAAATGAGCTGTACACTGTTGTACAAAACCATATTACTTAAATTAGAATATAAACAAAAAAATAAGAAAGCAAAAAAATCTAGTAAAAAATAAAAACGCACTTAAACGTAGACGGAGCCGAGGTTGTAAGACAGTAGCGTATTTTCGCATATAAAGCAACTGTTAATTTTATCAATCTCACGTACGGCACGATTATGAAACAAAAATGCAAAAATGTTGCATAAAATGGTCGATGATCCAAGTTATTCGCTTCACGACACATGAATATGCAATTTTCTGGTATTACAGTCGTGATGTTTTTTGTTCTTTAGGCCACACAAAAGTAGATGATCAAATTGGAATATTGAATACCATTACTATTAGATCTTAGATACCATTACTCTTAGATCTTAGATGCATAATGTAAAGAAGAATGCCCCGAGATGGATAGACCGATTGAGATGAGCAATTCAGGGTCGACAACGCGAGTGTGGCACCTCTGGTGTTGCAAACGTTAATAGGCTGCGGTGACCACCGGTCCTTCTGGTGGGCCGTATGCTTGTCTGCCACCGTAGTGGTATATAAAAAAAAATATTTAAAAGATCGTATCTCTGTCGTTAGACAGAGACAGTTATATAAAAACTCGGAACGACCTGCCTGCACACGTGTTTCCTTCATCTTGCACGAATGTGCATCCTGTGCATCCTGACACGAATTGCTCCTTTCTACATAAAAAAACTGTATTAGATACTAAGATACTAGAAGAGAAGGGACCGGACTGAGTTTCTTGGGGTGTTCTTCTCAGTCTGTAGTATTTCCGAACCCCCGGTAGAGTCACAAAAAAATTGACAAACCTAAATAATTTTTTAAAAAATTTCAAAGGGAATAAATTTTATTTTATTTTATTTTATTTATTTCTTACTATCACGGTTTGCTTGAAGAGGCACATCACAGGGCCGCCGACTTGAGGACCACTGTCAGAAGTCTTACGGACTATGAGAGTGGCCCCCAATCGCTAGATGCGCCATGACTTTCCATCAGGCTGGTGACATCAATTTGCCGACGACGTGGAATAAGTTGTGGAGGGACTAAATAGAGACATGGGAATGGCTATGGACTGCGATTTAATAGAATTGGGTGATGTCTACGTTTAGCTAGTTTAACTGCGATAAGAAAATTTGAGAATGCTACATAGCGATAATGTTACAATGCTACCAAGGTTTTCATTCTTGAATAGTTACTTACTCTTATTGTAAAGGCGAGAGTTAGGAATTGTGAACGTTTGCTACTCAATTTACACATCAAACGTGTTTCCCTCATCTTCCCAGGTTCTTCAAGCGGAGCGTAAAGGGGCGCATCACTGGGTCGCCACCTTGAGGACCACTATCCGGAATCTTACGGACCGTGAGAGTGGCCCAAATCGCTAGATGCACTGATGGCTTTCCATCAGGCTGAGAACGACTGAAAAAAATAAAAATAAGGTGTACCGATTCCAAATTTTTTTTTAGTCGAATTAAATATTCACGGACACTTCACACAACGCTATCAGTCTGATCCCAAAGTTGGTTACGAATAACCTGCTTGTGTTATGGGTATCAGGACAAAGGATATTAATACTTATATACGTTTAAATACTTACATACATACATAGAAACACCCAGACTTTTGAGACAAACATTAATGTGTCACACAAATTTTTGTCTCCGGTGGAATCGAACCCAACGAGGCGGTCAATCTACGTCAAGAAATGCTGCGTCTTTGAGCAACATTTATATTATGAATTTCAGTGAGCGTAAACGAGAAAGATTTCGCTATCAAAATACAATGTTTGGTTAAGAACACTTTCTATTTAAGGAGTTACAGTTAATAAGAAACAACTCAATTTTCAAAGCAATTTGTATCAATCACACGTAAACTAAGAAAGGTATAAAGAAATAAAGCGGATCACAAACTTTTTATCCCTAGGGATACGTCACAATAGCGTGATTGAATTAGTTCTAACAAATTCGGGTATCGGTCGTGGCTCACGGTAGGCTGAACCTGCGGTGAACTTTTATATCATTGTTTTATTGTATTTTGGGGTTGATATCCCTAGAGATGCAAAGGGAATACTGCCTAACTTACTATGTCATTGTAGTTTTGAGCTCCTTGTCTAGTATATTGATAAAAAATAAACGAATTTTCTACAGCTTGATAGAAACTAAAGGGAACTAATATTTTTCTATTCTGGCTACATTATTAAAACACCACACAATATGTGAGTATAATGATGACATTATCATTGAATGAGACGTGAAGTGTAAAATAAGGGAACTAGAAAGGAAAATACATTACGGATAGCCAAAAGGACAGCATAGTAGGTATTTATAGTTCTTCCATCTATTTGAAAACCTGCAAGTAGATGGCACAATTATATATAGTGACAACCTCTGGTTTATCCTGCGACTCTAGATAGGTTAACCAGAACAACGCCGTAGTCTTATTTAAAAAATCTTAAAATCTAAAATGTTTTTTTTAAATCTAGAATTAATTCGTGTTCTGCCACACTGCCGAACATATTCGCTATTATAAGGTCGCCTGCACTAAACAATTACCTGCCACATCAGTTGCAAAGTACAACGTTATTCGTTGAAACAAAAGCAAAAAGAAAAGCCATACCCCTATTCATCGTAACAAAGAGTGTATCACGAAAAGTTCCTTAGTCCACCACCCCAAAACTTATAAAACTAGCCCGTTGTTTTAATACCTCGTAAGTCCAAACATCTTAATGTGGACAAACCTTTTCCTTGTGCTTGGATAGCACGTGACTCGAATATCTTAAACGTTCCATTTTATTTTCAGGACTCGCTCTTGTTTTTCAGGAATCATGAAAAATTTAGATTTTACGTCGGCTCCAATATTTCTGATCGAGTTTCATGTTTTTTTATGAAAAGATTACCCGATGAAGCGTTGGCTTAAGCAATGTTTTTAAATTAGATTTCTTTTTTATGTAGACTCTCACTTTTCGGAGGATCTGCTTTGTTTACTAAATTAAATGGTTAATGTTGTCTTTTAATTGTATTTAATCTCTGGCGAAATTTAGATTTTAAAAAAACTGATTAATAATGAAATTGAATACTGCTTCTTTTTCAATGTAACTAAGGTTGCATAAAAAGCTCCTCCCTCAGTCCTGCAATTGTAAGTTAGTAAGTCAATTAGTACCAACTAGCGGGCGTCACGCGGTTTCATCCGCGTAGTTCCCGTTTCCGTGGGAATACAGGAATAAAAAATAACCTATGTTCACCGGGAATAACGTACCTTTCTAACAGTGACAGAATTTTTCAAATCGGTTTAGTAGTTTCGGAGCCTTTTCGATGCAAACAATCAAATCGTTCCTCTTTACAATATTCGTTTAAACAACAGCAAGTGTTTATTATGACTTAGCACGTTATCACTTATCAGCGAGCATTGCAAAGCGTCCCAAACGATATTCCTGGGCGAGGCCGCATTAGCGGCCGTAGGTCTGTTGGGAGTCACGGGACATCCTTCCTGAGGGCTTACCCGGGGCTCTCAACCATAGGCTGTTAGGCGTGGCGTGAGGTTTTTTAGTCGGTAAGAGTCCGGCATAACATCCTATGAGGATTTTCCCTCACGTTAAACAAAAAAAAAAAAAAAAGCGTCCCAAACGACGGTTCAGATAATATTGAGTATTAATCTTAATAACATTATAAATGCGAAAGTTTGTGAGTGTGGATGTTTATTACTCTTTCACGGTCAAACAGCCGAACGGATCTGGCTTAAATTTGGTACAGAGATACAATATAGTCTGGAATAACACATAGGCTACTTTTTATCCCGGGAATAAGTTCCCACGGGAACAAATTTTACGCGGGCGAAGCTGCGGGCATCAGCTAGTTAGACAATAATTGTCAAATTTAAGAATTAACAAGCACTCGTGAACAATACAATATACCCATAACTTAGAAAGCAAAAGAATTCAATTTACACCAAAATATCTCTTTTTTGATAGATAGATATTCGTTTATTTGTCAGAATATTGTACAAAAAAGTTGTTACAAAGTTTAAATTTCCATAATATTCTGCCGTTTTCGGCGTACAAACATTGCGCTTCGATGATCGTACAATACTTACAAGCCAAATTTAGACACAAATGTTTCGGTAACAGAGCGTCGCATCCCATTACGTCTTCTGTCCGTTAATTTGACGACAACGTTACGACTCTGTGGAATCCAAGGCGTGAAGCTTGAGACTTATGTTCTGCTGACGTATTGTGTTTGAGGTGTTAAGAGGTTAAAAATATTCCTTGTTAAATACTAACCCCCTTATTCATAATCGTTTATTAAACCTGTATTAGTTAAAACACATTTTAAGTCTATTGCTGTCTCTAACCATACTCTGTCATTGGTTAGAGACAGCAATAGACTTAAAGTGTGTTTTAACTAAAATAGGTTTAATAAACGATTATGAATAAGGGGGTAAGAGAGTAACTCTTTACTTTTTCACTATTATGCAGTAGGTAGAAAATAATCTTCATCAGAGTCAATCCATTCAAAAGATAGTTTTTCAATCGAACCAAAGAAACTCGGAACGTTTTGCCAATGCACGCGTTTCACTCCGCTTACGTATTCAGGGTCTTCAAAAGGCTGACATCATTGACCCGCTACCTTTTTTTTTTTATTTCTTTCTTTTTTTACGTGATGGAAAACCTTACATGGATGCTTTGCCAGACTCCTACCGACTAAAAACCTCACGTATCCTGCCTGACACCCTTTGGTTGGGAGCCCCGGGTGGGCCGCTAACTGGAGACCTACAACAGTCTTGAGGACTGTGATAGTGACCCTCGAAACGCTAGACATCATCATGACTTTGTACTTGGCAGCAAGTCTCTGCCTACCAACCCCTTTGGGATAATACGCGTGATTATAATAATATGAAGTACCTAGAAGAAATCCGTCTGCGATACTACCTCGGTGGCGCATTTGGTAGTGTAAACGGCTGGCGCGCTGAGGTCCTGGGTTTTATTCTCCGGTTGTTCCAAAATATCTGTGTGATACAGAAATATTTGTTTCGAAGTTTGGGTGTTTTCTATGTATAATATGTAAATAAATTACAAAACACACATCCATATAGCTAAACACACACACACACACTCGCGGACCGAGTAATGCATATTAAGTGCATTTAATTACATGCATTACTCGGTCCGCGTGCGCGGTGCGTAACAATTAAACATCTACCTGCTCCCTGGTTGACTGACGCTATTAAGGAGGTAATGGCCAAGAAAGCAGCAGCTAAATATAAATATAAGTATAAACCCAATGCAGGCAATTATGAAAGATATGTGGCAATACGTAATCACTGCAATAAGGTGTGTAGAAATGCACAACGCCAATATATCCATTCCTCTATCGAAAACAGTGATCCATCTAAAGTGTGGAAATTCCTGAGAACCATAGGAGTCGGGAAGCCAAAAGAAAACACTATTCCTAAAAATGTTGACCTCGAAGCACTCAGTTGCATTTTTCTTCTTCGTCCAATTTCGGAGGGACCAAAAAGATTAATACACTTAATTATCTTTCATCGCTTCCTACTCCTAATTTTCCACGTTTCTTCTTTGATTCATTGACTGTTAGTGATGTTAAGAAGAGCATAATGTCAATAACATCGAGTGCAGTTGGGAATGACTGTGTAAGCCGTAACATGATCGTACCTATCCTTGATCAAATTCTTCCTATCGTAACTCACATCCTAAATTTTTCTATTGTACGAAGTCTCTTTCCATCCGCATGGAAAGAGGCACAAATTATTCCTTTACCAAAAAAGGGTAATCCAACTTCTTTTTCCCACTTTCGCCCTATATCTATACTACCTTTCCTTTCTAAAGTACTCGAGCGTCTTGTTTATAATCAACTCAATACGTTCCTTTGTTCTAACTCTTTACTAAACCCTTTTCAGTCCGGTTTCCGTCCTGGACATAGTACTGTGACAGCTCTGGTCAATGTTACGGACGATATAAGAACAGGCATGGAGGAGGGCAAGCTCACAGTGTTGTCTTTACTTGATTTTAGCAATGCCTTCAACACTGTAGATTTTGAGATTCTACTTGGCATACTTAGCTCTATTAACATATCTCCTACGGTTATTGACTGGTTTCAAAGTTACCTGTCTGGCCGCCGGCAACGTATACGTATAGAAGATTCTTTTTCTTCTTGGTGTAATATTACAGCTGGTGTTCCGCAGGGTGGCGTTCTATCTCCCTTACTCTTCGCTATATTTATAAATTCAATCTCTCATAAATTAGTTTCAGCCTACCACCTTTACGCAGATGACTTACAAATATACACACAAGCGCCATTGAGTCAGTTGCCAGCAGCGATTTCGTCAATGAATATTGACTTGGAACGTGTATGTGATTGGAGCAATAACTATGGACTTCAGGTTAATCCTTCCAAAACTCAAGTCATTATCGTCGGCAGCCCTTGGACAATACCACGTATTGATTACACGCAGCTGCCCCAAGTAATTTTTAATGGTACTCCTATCGCATTAAGTGAAACAGTAAAAAACTTGGGAATACACATTGATGGAAAGTTGTCCTGGGATTGTCAACTGCAAGAAGTCGGACGGAAAATATTTGCAGCTTCGGGGTCGTTGCGCAGATTGCGCAATTTTCTTCCCACAGCCACTAAAGTTGCGCTGGCACAATCTCTCTTACTCCCTATCCTTGATTATGCAGATGTCAGCTATCTTGATCTCACTGAGGAGCAACTTGACAGACTTGAGCGTCTTCAAAATGTTTGTATTAGATTTATATTTGGCCTCCGCAAATATGATCATGTGTCTGAATTCAGAAAAACGCTCAATTGGCTCCCAATTCGACTTCGACGGAATACTCACATATTATGTTTATTATACAGTATAATGTTCAATCCTAGTACTCCCCAATATCTCAAAGAACGTTTCAAGTTCCTTCATGACACACATACAAGATTTTTAAGGTCATCGGAGAATTTGAGAATGGAAATGCCACAGCACTCCACGAATTTCATGAGCAAGTCGTTCACGGTACAGGCGGTTCGCCTGTGGAATTCTTTGCCGGTTGCGATAACACGAGCGCAATCGCTGGTATCTTTTAAGAGGATGCTAAAACAACATTTTTTATCTATCTCTGGTTAGTGTTGCGTCGCATAAGTATGTTAGTTTATGGATTAATAATTAAGTGTGAATGGGTCTACTATATAATTACTTATATTATTTTGCTAGCTTTTAAAATGTATCTATGATGTTTCACATAAATGTAATATGTATGTACTAGTGTGTTTATACTTGTATGTATGTGTTTATGCATATTATTGATATTTGTTTATATGTGTGAATTTAATATATTTGATTGTACACTGCCTTATCAGATCCTTGTTAATCAGTCCATCCAAAGGTTGCCTGGAAGAGATCGCTCTTAGCGATAAGGCCGCCTATTGTACATATATTTTAATTTTTATTTTCCTTACTTGTATTCTTTTAATGGTGTACAATAAAGAATATTTATGTTATGTTATGTTATGTTAAGTGGGAAACCAGTGGTGAACTCGTACCATGAAATGTAAAACTGCACGTAACATGTATCCTAAAATACAGGCTTAGCCTAGTTTAGGAAGCTGTGATTGTACCTACCTCAATAGCTTGTATTTTCAATAACTACCTACCTATCTAAGACCACTGCATGTAAAAACAGCATGTAAAATAAACATTTTTTTTATGTACGTATTCAGAACTTTCGTCTGCTAGAAGCTTCGATCAAATATTTTTGATCGAAGGCTAAAAGGTATGAGGACACAGAGGTCGGTAAAACCTGACCCACAAACTCTTGCTACATACGAAAAGGGTGACTTTAATACAACCAAATGCATATTTGATGACCGTATAAGCCCAGGGTGTCGTTAAGCCACGTAAACTAAGATAAGCTCGGTGTTAGTTGTTACAAGGAATATTAGCAAACTTGTAAAGTAGGCAAGGATGGGAAGGGACAGGGATTATGTGTACCTACTGGGCTGAAACACCCAGTGATTCTGCTGACTGTGGCTGTATTTTGAATGACAATAAAACACTGCCTCCCCTCCTGTTTTCCCGAACAATAATAAAACCATTATGTGTCACATCCAAATACTCACGTCTTTTGAAAATGAAAATGAAAAATCTTTATTCATATAGGTCACAAAGTATTTTTATAACTATTAAGAACGCCAAAATGATTACTTCTACATTTACATTTACTGCCAGATTCGCGGTGCAATAGGTAGAGCCGGAGAGAAAAGAACCTGGCAATAAAACTCACGGCCATTCTACTTTTTTCTTTACTCTGCCTCTAAAATATTCATCATCTCAGCCGATTTGACGCCCACTGCTGGGCATAGGCCTCCCCCAAGGACCTCCACAACGTTCGGTCTTGTGCCGCCCGCATCCAGCAGGCTCCCGCGACCTTAATCAGGTCATCCGTCCACCTCGCGTGGGGTCTCCCCACTCCGCGTTTACCTGTACGCGGACGCCACTCGAGTACTTTTCGACCCCACCGACCGTCATCTCTGCGAGCAATATGGCCCGCCCACTGCCACTTAAGTCGGGCAGTTCTTTCTGCTATGTCGGTGACCCGGGTCCTACTTCGGATTTCCTCGTTGCGGATTCGGACGCGAAGGGACACTCCGAGCATAGCCCTTTCCATTGCTCTCTGAGTGACAGAAAGCCTCTCTATGGGGACCACTCTCAATGGCCATGTCTCAGTTCCGTAAGTCATCACTGGCAACACACATTGGTCAAAGACCCTGCTCTTCAGACATTGCGGAATTTTGGACGAAAAGATATACCGAAGCTTACCAAATGCTGCCCAACCTAGTTGAATTCGCCGAGTGACCTCTCTCTCGAAGTTGAACTGGCCCAACTGTATTGTTTGTCCCAAATAGACATATTCGTCGACCACTTCAAGGGTTGATTGTCCGATCGTAGTTGAAGTGGGCACGACATGAACATTTGACATGACTTTTGTCTTGTCCATGTTCATCGTTAGCCCAACTCTCTCAGACGCTTTACTGAGGTCATCGAGCATTATGCTGAGCTCCTCCAGGGTCTCAGCCATGACTACTATGTCATCGGCAAACCGAAGGTGAGTAAGGCATTCGCCATTTACATTAATGCCGAGCCCCTCCCAATCCAAAACCTTAAACACATCCTCCATTGCTGCGGCGAACAGCTTAGGAGAGATAACATCTCCCTGCCTCACTCCTCGCCGCAGCCGGATGGATTTGGTGTTTTGGTTCCGTATTCGGACGGACATTGTGGCACCATTGTACAGGCACTTCAACACTCCGATATACCGATAGTCGATTTGGCACCGCTGTAAGGATTGCAACACCGCCTAAGTCTCGATCGAATCGAAAGCCTTCTCATAGTCCACAAACGCCAAGCATAGAGGCTGGTTATACTCTTCCGTCTTCTGTATAACTTGCCGCAGCGTATGTATGTGGTCTATGGTACTATAGCTTTTTCGGAAGCCGGCTTGTTCGGGAGGCTGGAAGTCGTCAAACCTACGAGCGAGACGATTCGTAATGACCCTGGAAAACAGCTTATAAACATGGCTCAGAAGTGAGATAGGTCTATAATTCTTCAATAAGGTTCTATCACCTTTTTTGAAGAAGAGAACTACCACACTTCTGTTCCATGCTTGTGACGTTTTACCCTCGAGTATGACGGAGTCGAATAACTTCTGAAGGCCCTTAAGGACCGGTTTTCCACCTGCCTTCAGAAGCTCGAACGTAACTCCATCATCACCCGGTGCCCTGTTGTTTTTAAGCTGCTTCAGAGCCATACTAATCTCGTACAGGCTGACGTCCGGGATATCTTCGGTATAGTGCCGAGTCAATCTGGCTCTCGGGTCTTTAGCCTGATTTGTAACGGGTTCTTTTACGGACGTGTATATTTGCCCATAGAACCTCTCAATCTCGCTCAATACATCAGGCACAGACGAGGCGACGCCACCGTCGCCGGTCTTCAACTTTGTTAGCTGACTCTGCCCGACAGACTGATTCCTCGTGAAAACTTTAGACCCTTTATTGCGCTCTATGGCATTTTCAATTTGCCTGGTATTGTGAAGTCGCAAGTCGCGTTTCAAAGACTTAGATATCAGTCTGTTGAGCCGCCCGTATCTACAAATATCTTCCGGCGACTGTAGAGCCATTCCACGTCGCTCCTCTATCAGCCTAAGCGTATTCGGAGAGATCCTTTTTGTTCGTTTAGTACTAGGTCCTTTACAGTATTTGGAACCAACAGCAAGGACAGTTTTCACGAACCCGTTATTGTAGGAATCCATGTCATCGCAATTTGCTAGGCATTCGAAGCGGTTTTGCAATTCTAGCTGAAAGCTTTCCTGGTTTTGGATTTGGTTGGGTGTTGGGCGGAGCGTAGACCTCATCAACCGAGACCTTTCCAGCTTTAGATTTAGATTCAGTGTATCTCTTACCATACGGTGATCGCTACCGGTCTTGACCGTGTTTAGCACAGAGACATCACTGAAAATCAGCCTCTTCGTCGATAAGATGAAATCGATCTCATTTTTCTTCCCACCTTTAGGGTTTAGCCAGGTCCACTTCCTGTGTTTAGGCTTCCGAAAGGAAGAGTTCATCATATAGAGGCCCTCCTTCTCCAAGAAGGCAGCCAGAAGCTTTCCCCGATCATTCCTCTTCCCAAATCCAAATTGCCCCACTCCAGGCTCATCACCGCAACGTTCGCCGAGCCTTGCGTTGAAGTCCCCCATGACAACGGTATAGTAGGTGCTCGAGGCTTGCATGGCTCTACTAATGTCCTCATACATTGCCTCCACCTCACTATCGTAGGAGCGTTTAGAAGTCGGAGCGTATACCTGCACAACCTTTAATGAGTATCTCTTGGATAGCTTAAGGATCAGGTACGCCACCCTAGTCGAAACGCTCTCGATCTTTACGACGTTATTCACGAGGGACCTATGCACGATAAACCCGACACCACCCTGGGACAGTTGGTCGCCCTCCCTAAAGTAGAACAAATTACCTGACTTAAGGATTATCGTGTCCTCGCCCTTTCTTCGGACTTCAGACAATCCCACAATATGCCAATGCACTTTGCCCAGTACTTCCTCCAGTTCAATCAACTTTTCGTCGGTCCGCAACGTTCTTGTATTGTATGTTGCCAGGTCCAGTCGTCGGTGTATTTGGTAGCCGGATCTCTGCCAGGGATTCTTAGCACCCCCTGCTCCACCGCTACTCTGACCGCTACCGTAGCCAGGAACAGTGGAACCGCCGTTGTTTAGTATTCCAATCCATTTTTGGGGGGTATTTTTGGCCTCACTATACCACGCTGGCCTGACGGGTTGGTATAGGGTTTTATTTCGAGTTTTCCTTCTCTACGCTTACCTTTACCTTGTTAGCCGCATAGGTTTAATTTGTATGTGTATCCGTCCCCCACGTAGCCTTGTGTTCGGCTTGGACGTAAGGCAGGGCTTCTAAAATATTGGCATATCTATAATCTTCCTCTGTGTTCAAATTCTCTCTAGGGTTGTTTAGGTGACAAAAATAACAGATACACATACATAGTATTCGCATACAAAGTACCTGTTGTATGTTTGTTTCAATACATCAATGTCAATGTCCAAACTTAGAACACTTAAAGTACTTTTCAGTATGAATCATGAATAAGCAAATATTTCACGTATTATTAATGATTAAATTTAAATTGTAACGCTCATATTTCTTGTACTTTGCAGAATAGACCAAGTAAAAGAGTTCTTTAGAACTTTTCAAAGTAAAGCCATAACTTAACGTCGAGTGCAAATCATTAGCGAGAATTACAGATGAGAAGAGTGAAGAGGAGTGTTAGAGTTCAACTTGGTTGCCCAAAGAAACCAACCTGTAATGAATTAGACTAGTAGGCATTTGACTAGAGGCAAGGTATTGAACCTTACCTACTGCTCACTAAGACACTTAACCGTCTTTGGTTTTCTCAGTCGTGTGATTCTGTGCGTCTGGTAATGAGCTATTTCTCTACATCCAGGATATCCAGCTTGGTACCGTAGTTCGTGTAGCGCAGGCATAAATATTCCACTTTTCCCACCCAGGTGGGATGGCTGAGTGGGATAGGCGGAACAACCGCAATCTGACATTACTTATAATAAATCTGAATCAGTTACCGTTCATAATTTGGACCACAATTTCAAAGACAATACAATATTTAATTAAAGTTTCGTCTGGCTAGTTTATTGGTTCTTTGAAGAAATTTTGCTTTATGAGGCAAGAGTTTTCTTTACTATTTCCATATATTTGCACCTTAGCTTACCGACTCGAAGATCCTTATATATTGAGTAGTAGATTTTTGTTTATATCGATCATGCAAACTGTTAAAAACTCTTTTTTGTTTTGGTTTCGGTATCCTTTGTAGGCAAAGGAAAGTATTCTTTAAAAAAAACAAAGTGCATTGTATGCCTGGTCCTCGTAGTGGGTCTGGACGTGGACACTCTCTCGCTCGAGACCATGGTGCGAGCCATGCTCTCCAGCGGGAGTAAGTGGGACTGCGCCGCCTCCTTCTGCGAGCAGGTCATGCTCGTGAAGGAGGCGGCGGGACGGGTACGGGAGAGAACTCTCCCACCCGAGTTCCGCAGTCGGCGGCCTGGGCGCCGCCGACGTGTCTTCGCCGAGGACTATCGGCCACCATGACCGGGGGCCTGAGGACGGTGACAGGGCGGCTCACCGTCCTTACAGAAGCAGGCCCATGACGGCAGCGTGACGTGAGTGAGACAATTCACGCACGCCCCCCCCTTAGAAGCGGGATCACACCCGAAACCCCCCAAAGACGCGGGATAGCACCCGAACCACCCCCTGGGCGAGGCCGCAGTAGCGGCCGTGGGTCTGTTGGGAGTCCTGGGACATCCTTCCGAGGGTTTACCCGGGGCTCCCAACCATAGACTGTTGGGCGTGACGTGAGGTTTTTTAGTCGGTAGGAGTCCGGCATAACATCCATGAGGATTTTCCCTCACGTTAAACAAAAAAAAAAAAAAAAAAAGTGCATTGTATGCCTACTAGTTTCTTCTAATGTAAAGATTAAAATAATGTGTGTTAGTATGCTTCAACTGCTTGATTGCATTTGTGAATGTATTAACACTTGTCCCATGTTGGCGGGATTCTTTATCAAATTGCAGAACGCTTTTAGATTTTTTCCTGTACATTATATTGCACGGTGACAGTAATAGGCTTGGTCCCTATTACGTGGAACTAACAAAGCGGCTACCAAAAAAAAGCTAAGAACTTCGCCACGGTCAACTCCCACGAACAGGTTATGTACCTATATAATATAATAGTATTCCATACAGATAGGCAACTCCGTGCCCCCCACTGAGAGAGCTTCTCCAACCCCACCACAGCTGTCATTATAGTTGTAAGAACCCTTATTATGCAACAGTGTCATAAACTACTATTATTTGATCATAAGTAGGCACATTAAATTATTAAATATGGAAGCGTTAAAAGAGGCGGCGGGACGGGTACGGGAGAGAACTCTCCCACCCGAGTTCCGCAGTCGGCGGCCTGGGCGCCGCCGACGTGTCTTCGCCGAGGACTATCGGCCACCATGACCGGGGGCCTGAGGACGGTGACAGGGCGGCTCACCGTCCTTACAGAAGCAGGCCCATGACGGCAGCGTGACGTGAGTGAGACAATTCACGCACGCCCCCCCCTTAGAAGCGGGATCACACCCGAAACCCCCCAAAGACGCGGGATAGCACCCGAACCACCCCCTGGGTACTTGCTTCGGCAGTACATATACTAAAATTGGAACGATACAGAGAAGATTAGCATGGCCCCTGCGCAAGGATGACACGCAAAATCGTGAAGCGTTCCACATTTTTGGGGAAAAAAGAAGGTACCGAAACCTTTATTTAATATTAAATAGTGCCGCGCGAAATCCCGTTTATAATACATTATGCGTTAAAAGAAGTTTTGTTGTAGGCATCTACAAAAACTGGGGACTCAAGGAGGCGAAGTGAGTCTTTATCAACAATTTCGATACCGGGAGCTAAAGAATGGGTATTTTAGCAAAGGTTTGCATAGACTTAGCTGTCACACACACATTCAAGCTCTGTACAAACATAACGTGATTTTTAGTGTAGATGACAGTATTGAAAACGAATAATTTGTATGGAGTTTCCGCCCAATGGCTCTGTTTAAAACAAAGCAATATCTATATCATTTTCTGAAGCAACATCTTTCAAACACTCCGGTAACAAGTTATATTTTTCATTTAATGTCGTCTGAGGAACACAATGGTGCCTTTGTGGAGGTTCTAACGAGAGCCTTCTATCGGATGCCTTCGCTCGCTCGCTTTGTGAAACTTTAGCCTGACTCTTGAGGAAACGACGGCTATCAAAGTACGATGCGTTTAATGTTCTCTATAGTAATAGATTGGAGACAAGTTACTGTTGAGTACTCTTACTTGATGTTTTGATCGAAAGCAAAGTAAAGATAGAATTGAGTTGAGCACTAATTGACCGTAAAAGTCGAAACTCTGTACATTCCTCCTTAGATACAAATGCGAAAGTATATTTTATAGTAGATAGAAATATTGGGGAAAAGATATCTACTAGTTTTTTCCCTAGATTCTTTCAGCAAGGTATACCATATACCCAGATGAGAAAGTCTTAATTTTTTATGTCTTGACTAAGCTGCGAAGTGGAGAGAGAAATGTTAAGAACCTAATTAAAAAACAACATTTTTTTTGCTTTTTAAAACGCTTTGCTGACCGCTAACCCAAGCACTCATTTCACATTATAATACACGAACAATATTCTACAATTTTAAAAGTTTTAAAGAACAATAATATTCAATCTGTCAGACTAAACTTTGCGTCAGTCGGTCAGCAGGTGCTAGCAGGGGAGGACACTTGGGCTCCAGAAATCTAAGTGGAGTCACATGCGTCCTGCCGCATACCTAACGTAAAGGATTTCCAGTATTCATAGCAATGGCGAGAGTTAAGGTCAAAGCTCACTTTAACGCCTCCACTTCAACACCGCTCCCACCCAACACCTCCCTAAAAGAAGGCTACTGCTCGCAGTCTACGCGGCGACAGCTAGCACGCACCCAGCAGTTCACGCGGCGACAGCTAGCAGACCGCCAGCTGTCCACCCGCCGACCGCTCTCGCTTTTCGCAATAGTCACACTTCGCGATCGGTTTCCATTAAAGCAACTCGTAGTTTTTACTATGTCCCGATTCACAACGCGTGAACTAGCTATTATTGCTATTGCACTTGAGGATGAAGAGAGTTAGTTTATTTTAGGCTACTATTTTTTAAAGCTTATGTTACTCTAATTTTGTTTGATTATCTAATGTTCATACATGTTAATTCATTTTTCTGTTCCTTAATTTTATTTATTTTAAGCTATTATTTTACCACTTTTTATTTTATAAGTAAGTTTTTGTATTTTTATAACTATGATATATGTTTTATATAACGCGTTATTGTTTTATTTGATTAATACATTATTTTCTTCAAATCTTAATAGTAAATCACTATACAATACAAAAATGTTGCTAAAAAAGTAGGATAAACTTATAGTCGCCTGCTTATAAGTACCTATCTCTCAAAAACTCCCGATCCCGTATTCTAGTCATATTATTTTTGATGTGGGTAGGTCAGTACTAAGCTAAAATGTAGTTTATCAACAATTATAACTGCAAAAAAACGAAGTAGACATATTTTTTTAAAGAAAATGAGAAAAATGATATTTTGTCATATAGCTCCCAGAGGGGGTACACTACATTAATACGAAAAACTTAATTCCGAAAGTCACAATCACGAATTTTATAATTCCGAATTTCATAAGTCCGAATTATTTGAAATCCCGAAAGTCAAAAATCCGATGTTTCATAAATCCTTTTTATTAAAAGTCATAATTTTAAAATTCCGAATGTTTAGAATTCCGACTGTCAGAATGCCGAATTTCAAGAAACCGAACCGTTGAATTCCGAATCATTAAAAATCCGCCATATTATAAATACGAACTCCGATTATCAAAAATCCGAAATATCATAAATACGAAGGGTGAATGTCGTTTCCACCCGTTCCTGTTTTAACCCGAAAACTTATCATTAAAGACGATTATTTATGTTCTCAATTCCACCCGTTTTTTTAATAAAGTATAGTCAAGTCTAACTACCGAAAATATTATTTCCAAGTGAGTGGAAGGCAAACGACAAAACAAAAAAAAATAACCACGAAGGCTAAGGCGGGAGCTCCGCTCCGCTTCGTTCCCGCCTTAGCCTTCTAACCTAACCTATCCGAGTCGGGGTGTTAACCATTCACTTACTATGGTTAACACCTCGACTCGGATAGGTTAGGTTAGAAGGCTAAGGCGAAAGCGAAGCGGAGCGGAGCGGCCCTAGTGGTTCCATCGTGGATTTTTTTTTTTGTTTTGTCGTTTGCCTTCCACTCACTTGGAAATAATATCTTCGGTAGTTAGACTTGACCGAACTTTATTAAAAAATCTTTAACAGTGAATTTTCGGATATTTGAAATTCTGAATAATGTTTTTCGGGAAAATAACAGTCCGGTCTTTTGATAATTCGTACTAATGAAATTAGGAAAAATAAAAATTCGTACTTATGACTTTCGGATAAATGAATATCGTCCTTTTGAATATTCAGAGCTTTGTTTCTTAGGAATTATAATCTTCGGAATTTTGAACATCGGAATATTGAAATTCGGAAAAACATATTTCGGAATTTTTGGGTGTTCCCTCCCAGAGGGGTGCCTAGGGGTACCTAAAATGTTTGGCAGATATTTTGCTAACAACCCATCAAAAGTCACTATAAGCGTTAAAATCAGAAAACACGAGAAAATCGCAAGCTATCCCTTTTTTAATGTGCTTTTCCATACATTGAAATCAGTTTTTGTCGAATCTATATATATAAAAATGTTGTGTGCGTTTGTGTATCTATTAAAAACTCAAAATTTACTGAATCGATTGAGCTCAAAATTGGACACGATATACAATAGTATTCAGAGATGGTTTTAGGCTACTTTATACACTTTTATCATAACAGCAATAGGAATAAAATAGCTTTAAAAAGTGATTTTACCAATAGATGGCGTTGGTAGTTTTTTTTTTAAATTATATTCTGCCAGCTTCAGAACAAAATATTATAAACAACCTATTTAGAAGGTACCTACCAGATTGATGTTTTTTAAGAGAAGTTTGATTGCGGCCTCCTTGCATTCAGAATAATAAAAGAGAGTACTTACCTAATAAAGAGGTCAGATTGTTTTGCATGTTATTTTTGAACTTTTTGGACATTCGGAATTTTGGAGTTTTGGACTTAAGACTTTTGGACTTTGGACTTTTGGACTTTTGGACTATTGGACTTTTGTACTTTTGGACTTTTCGAGTTTTGGGCGTTTGAAATTTTGGACTTTTGGAGTTTTGGAGTTTTGGAGTTTCGGGCGTTTGAAATTTTGGACTTTTGGAGTTGGAGTTTTGGAGTTTTGGAGTTATGGAGTTTTGGAGTTTTGGAGTTTTGGAGTTTTGGAGTTTTGGAGTTTTGGAGTTTTGGAGTTTTGGAGTTTTGGAGTTTTGGAGTTTTGCAGTTTTGGAGTTTTGGAGTTTTGGAGTTTTGGAGTTTTGGAGTTTTGGAGTTTTGGAGTTTTGGAGTTTTGGAGTTTTGGAGTTTTGGAGTTTTGGAGTTTTGGAGTTTTGGAGTTTTGGAGTTTTGGAGTTTTGGAGTTTTGGAGTTTTGGAGTTTTGGAGTTTTGGAGTTTTGGAGTTTTGGAGTTTTGGAGTTTTGGAGTTTTGGAGTTTTGGAGTTTTGGAGTTTTGGAGTTTTGGAGTTTTGGAGTTTTGGAGTTTTGGAGTTTTGGAGTTTTGGAGTTTTGGAGTTTTGGAGTTTTGGAGTTTTGGAGTTTTGGAGTTTTGGAGTTTTGGAGTTTCGGGCGTTTGAAATTTTGGACTTTTGGAGTTGGAGTTTTGGAGTTTTGGAGTTTTGGAGTTTTGGAGTTTTGGAGTTTTGGAGTTTTGGAGTTTTGGAGTTTTGGAGTTTTGGAGTTTTGGAGTTTTGGAGTTTTGGAGTTTTGGAGTTTTGGAGTTTTGGAGTTTTGGAGTTTTGGAGTTTTAGAGTTTTGGAGTTTCGGAGTTTTGGAGTTTTGGAGTTTTGGAGTTATGGAGTTATGGAGTTTTGGAGTTTTGGAGATTTGGAGTTTTAGAGTTCTAGAGTTTTAGAGTTTTAGAGTTTTGGAGTTTTGGAGTTTTGGAGTTTTGGAGTTTTGGAGTTTTGGAGTTTTGGAGTTTTGGAGTTTTGGCGTTTTGGAGTTTTGGAGCTTTGGAGCTTTGGAGCTTTGGAGTTTTGGAGATTTGGAGTTTTGGAGTTTTGGAGTTTTGGAGTTTTGAAGTTTTGGAGTTTTGGAGTTTTGGAGTTTTGGAGTTTTGGAGTTTTGGAGTTTTGGAGTTTTGGAGTTTTGGAGTTTTGGAGTTTTGGAGTTTTGGAGTTTTGGAGTTTTGGAGTTTCGGAGTTTTGGAGTTTTGGAGTTTTGGAGTTTTGGAGTTTTGGAGTTTTGGAGTTTTGGAGTTTTGGAGTTTTGGAGTTTGAAGTTTTGGAGTTTGAGTTTTGGAGTTTTGGAGTTTTGGAGTTTTGGAGTTTTGGAGTTTTGGAGTTTTGGAGTTTTGGAGTTTTAGACTTATGGACTTTTGGACTTTTAGAATTTTAGACTTTTAGACTTTGTAGTTTTGGACTTTTGGACATTTGACTTTTGGACTTTTGGACTATTGGACTTTTGGACTATTGGACTATTGGACTTTTGGACTTTTTGACTTTTTGACTTCGGACTTTTGAACTTTTGGACTACTAACTCCTATGTATATTTCATGATATTTCTTTCGAAAAATAAGGTCATGAAGAAGTTTCACTTCTTACGTGTGTACAATAGTAGGGGAAACTGTTCACCATTCGTACGCGGGGCACATTCATACATTGAGTATAACAAAAATACTAACCGACACACAAACACGCCTTTGCCTGTGTACATAGACGTATCGGCTACCTTGTTGCTAGCGAAGTATCGTGCCAATCGCGCCACTCTGTGTGAGGTAATAAGACCTAACGTGTTTTCGCAATAGGTAAGCAAAATTTTTTACTGAAGTTTAAATCGTACTGGCAAGTAAATTTATTATGTTTTTATGAAAACAGTCAGGATTCATTCATGTTCACATTGTTTAATTTTGAGTTTTCATCGTTTTATTTCTTTTACTAACGTTGATTTTGTTTACCACTGTAATTTAAATTTGGTCAAGGCCTGGGGCACATTCGGACATTTCTACAGGGGCGCATTGGTACGCGTTCGAATGCTCCCCTTTATTAGATCATAATTACCACAAATACTCACATAAATTTTATTTATCAATAAATTTAATAGGTACCTTCTGTATTTTTTTTTCAGTTATGATACGTTACAATAATTCAGCATTTTAATGTAAAACGATCGGCAATATACTTTTTATTAAGTAAATATTATAGTTGATATCATACCGCAGGTTCGTGGTACAGATAATAAGAAAAGATTAGGCACGCTTAATCTTTTATTCGTTCGTAACATTTATTCTTTCTTCATCCATTTTTAGCTACGGCTTAAAAATGGATGAAAAACGAATTAATGATTTAAATTTATATAGGTAGATTCCATATACCTACCCTGAAAACAGAAAAACTCAACATAGAAGAAATATAAAATGAATTCCGTATATGCAGAGAGCCAGCAGAAAAATGAATTATGAAACAAAAGTCTAATCTTTTAATTGATAAAATATATAAAAAAAATGAATATTAGTAGTAATAGTAAAGTAGGTAGGTATAGGAACTTAATTACTAACCAATAATAAAGGAAAATTAAAATCAAAATACTGTTCAATGCACCACTAATTTAAATGTAATATTAGGAAATTAAAGATAATAGTCATGTTTTGATAAAATTTTAAACAGGCCGCTGTTATTTAATTGTCGAAAAAGTACACTCAGTTATGAAACTTGGCGAACAGGACCGAAAGTGTTTTATGTTCGGAAGAAACTGGGATCATCATGATTATTGCTTTTTCTGATATAGAAAGCGTACACATTTTGTTTACTAGACTATGTCCCCAGGTCCTCCCTAACCGCTCGGCACATCTAGAACGAGTAGAATTTATAATCTTTTCAATAAATTAAAATAATTTAATTAGCATTAAGGTCGAAAGTGACAACCAAAATGTCTAATTACTAACTTACAGTTTAAACCGATTTTTTGTGTTATTTTTCCCAAGAACAAATATTGATTGGGAGTAAAGTTAAATATGATTAAGATAGTTCTGTGATAAACAAATTTTCTTATCAATTTAATACATTTTTGGGAGGTTAATAGGCTTTTCAATTACTATGTATGAATCTACCCCACGCGTATGAAAGTACCCCACCTACTGTACGGAAGTACCCCACCCATGGGGAGCGTTCGTACAAATATCTTATTGTCGAAAAATTGCTATAGTCCTTTCACCGTTTGACATAATAGATTCAGAAAATTTGGTCATTAACTACAATATATTTTCTACGTTTAGGGATATGAACGAGGTAATTTTGACTAATAGTCGTGGAGAAAAAAAATAAAAACTAAAAATTGTACGAATGGTGAACAGCTTCCCCTACATTCACACATTTTTTTTTCAAAATGTACCCATCATTTAGTTTGTTACTCATTTCTCATAGGTACATAAAACCACCATAAAAAAGTCGCAGCGAAGCGTGGCAGGGTACCGCTAGTATTTTTATAATTGAAGTCTAATCAAAATTATGTAATATTGTTTTCGACTACAATTATTAAGATAAACACATTGGCATCATTAGTTTTTGTAAAATCAGTAAAAAGTTTTTCAAGATTCCTATGTCCGCCGATTTGTATGAATCGATCCACTGTGCGGCGCGAGCCCGTGAGGCGAGGCGACTGCCAGCAGTAAGCGCGCGGGCACCGCGCGGACCGCTCGTCTACAACGCGTGGCCTGCGAGGCGTCCACTCCCGAGCAGTCTGACGGCGGTAAGCTCGCTGTAAGCGAGCTGTCTGCTAATTGATGATGGCAATGTAAAATATATCTAAATAGCAATAGTTAAAGCCTATATTTGAATTATATATTATTTTTGCCGGGTGGGAGCGGAGGCGTTATAGTGGGCTTTGACCTTTAATCGTCAGTAGGTACCTATATATTTTATGGGAAAATAAACGGTAAAATGTGGGTCTTGTATCTTAAACAATCTGAAAAAAACAACATGCACAGTACGTATCTATAGGTAGTAGATAAGGTATA
This sequence comes from Miltochrista miniata, assembly GCA_933228765.1. Classification (NCBI taxonomy): domain Eukaryota; kingdom Metazoa; phylum Arthropoda; class Insecta; order Lepidoptera; family Erebidae; genus Miltochrista; species Miltochrista miniata. Next base: position 38,968,574 of record OW121752.1, read on the forward strand.
ATTTTTTAAGCTGAAAGTAACGAATTATATCCGAATTTCATAGGCAACTTGTTTCCAGTTCATAAATCGTAAAAAGAGTCCTTTGTGTAAAGTAATTTACGTAGGTAAAAAACAAAACATTTCTGAAAGCGAAGGATTACAATATTTTTAACACAATTTACAAACTTTCTTAACAAAACTCGAGAATTCACAAATCCTGTAATACTTCAAAATAATAAGCACAAAGTAACCAAAAATAAAATGGGAGAAAAAAATATTTCAAACATCTGTCGCAGACATAACACCGGGGACGCAAATTTTCGTCAGAGTACAAATTTATTCTGTCCCTTAAAGAGTAAATTACATGAAATATTGTCAGAGCCAAATGTTCGTAGAAACTTGCAGAAAAAACAGATTGATATTTTCTTGCAAGAAAGCATGGATACAAGTATTTTGGCTAAGTTCTCCATGTGTATACAGCTTGAGATTTTTCGTTTCAGTGTTTGCTTTTTACAAGTCGGGTAAAATGCTAAGAATACTTACATTTTGTTGTGATCTAATTTTTCATCTGTCAAAAGTAGTCTCTATTTTATAAATTGTTTTTCTTTCCACACACACACACACACTCCTCCAAATTTTACATTGTATTTCCAAACTCCACTAATGTTTACGAAACTAAATACAAAATTACAGTCGTCGGTATTTTTTTATTAAGAGAAAAATGGGTGTACGAAGGGAGAAATCGGGTGTAATATATCATTTGAATCAAATTTGCAAAGAATGTTTATAATATTAGTTCTGCACAAGTTATTGTAAAAGATTATTTCTGTAAACAGCATACAATGTTCACAACTTTAGATATGTGTGAAGGTTTCGTCTACTGGCGCTTATTATGGTTTGGATACGGCAAAGTTATTTTTAAACATTTAGCTTTAGGTAAATAAGTAGGTTTTCAATATCTGATATTTTTACAGATCCAGTATTGGTGATATCATTCTACGAGTTCTGTAAACACAAGATATGTCTTAATCAAAAAAAATACTTCGTAAGTAATCAATACATTTGTTTTTTAAATACAAGTATAATTATATAATAATAATCAAATAAAAACACATACATGAAAATAAAACGAAATTAAAATAAATAGGTCAAATAACTAAACTACTATGTAAACTATTGCCTACTGAACATTCCACCTCCGATCATACCTGGCGCAAAGGTGCCCAATACACTAGCAGCGTTGCCGCGCTGGATAGCGACAGCTATCCTTTGTACCAGGTACGACCGGGCGTGACAGTCATGCGTCTTGTCTTGTAGCCTACGGCCTATCTCCGAGACCAGAGCCTTGGCATCACTCCCCCAACAGCCCATTGTTTCTACGGCTACTGGTACGACCAGATAACGCGACTCCATCTCCGCGTACTTTCGGCGTTTCCTGTAAGCAGCATCTTCCGCTGCGGCCGCCGGTGAGTGGACGGTACGAGCCAAGTGACTGGCGGCGAAAGTGCTTACGCATGTTGCGTCCCACACTAAGCACTTGCCATTCCTCCATGGCACAAGGGTCAGACCGTCCGGTCTCTTGCCGTCTGCGCGGGACAAACCTGGTGGTTCGAGAACACATGGGACCTCAGCCGACACTAGAGCCCGCCGGATTAACTCGTTCAGAGCGTGGTGACGCGGATGCCTGCCCGTGCAGCGACGGCAACTCAAAGCATGATGACCATCGCTCTCCACCATGGTACCGCAGATGCATATGTGAGGTTCACACACCTTGCAGCCCAAGCGGAGAGCCACAGCCACCCGCAGAGAGTCGTCGTCCAACAAAGTTCCTACATGTGGCGAAGGAAGCGCGTGCAGCCAAGCACCGGACTCAGGCTGAGCTACGGCTCTCAATCTGGCGAGGTCTACTCCTACAGCATCATCTATTAACAAGCTGTAGTTTCGCTTGGCAAGAACATCGCACCATGCACGCTGGACCTGAGGAGAGCTCGGATACGGCGCTTCCGGAGCGAGAGCAGACCATGCAGTGACCGCCTCCGACACATAAGGGATCCTGAACCCGTCGCCATTCGAGTGGAGAATAGAAACAACTAGCCCGGACACCCCATGAGCAGACGCGATAAATGCCGGCAAGCCCACATCCCGAGCACGCCGCACCCCGAGTCCCCCATACCGAACCGGAGAGGCTGCCTGGAGCCACTGTAAGTCGCTAAGGGAAACGTTCAGTATCGACTCTACTGCTTTTCTCAACGAGTCATCGAAAAGGTGGACCTCTTCACTACACAGCCATGTAGGAGCAGTCCGCAAGAAATAATAAAATCGTAACAAGTCGCCGTCTGTACATAGAAGATAAATAAGAAAAAATATTATTGGGGGCTTTAGGAACACAATAGAACCCAAAACAATGATTTTTACAATTTTTGTCTATTTGTCTGTATGTCTGTTTGTCTGTACGGTTGTGCACGCTAATCTCAGTAACCGCTTAATCGATTGCAATGCGGTTTTCTTTATTGTGTCGAGGTTTGCTCCACTTAACATTAAAGTGTTTATTTCATGTCAATCGGTTTATAAATAAAAAAGTTATATCACTTTAAAGAATCGTTCATAGACATATGAATCTAAAAATGCGTAAATCAGCTGGCGTGTTGGCTTAATCATAAAAGAGCTTAAAGATTAAGTCTATTCTAAAACAATTCAGTCCACTGGCTGAATTGTTTTAAAATAGCCTTTATCATTAAGCTCTTTTATGATTAAGCAAACAGGGCAGTTTCACAAGCTGGTTGATGAGTCTGCTCAAGAAATACCTCTCTTTTCATACACCTTATGTGACGTAAACGAAGTTGCGGGTTCAGCTAGTAGGTACCTAATAATAATGTGCTATTAAAACCGTTAAAACAGACACTACCAACGATCATCGTGAACTAAGTTTTACTACAAGTCGTAATACCCGGTTAAACACTAAAGAATAGTAATTATGATTTCTGATGTATTTACGGAACAAAAGTAATATTGAAGTATATAATGTTGAGTATTACGCCGACCACATAAACTCCCATGAACAGACATCTAATTAGAAATAGTTAATGCAATAATCATTCGTACACTTTATTACAAAATATTTCAAACTGCAGTTAGAGCGACAACTGCAGTTTGATTACTAACGAGTTCTAATAGAGAAGTTAAATGAAGATTTTCTAGCAATTTCTCTGTTTATGATACAGGTTTTGTCAAGGAAATGCATTATGGCGTCTTTGTCATGTTTATTATGAAAAAGTTGCAATAACAAGAACTATTAGCGATACAACTACAGAAACTTAATTTATCTTTGCTAATAATACGGCTTCATTATTGGGAAAGATTGGTTATATTATACTACACTGTTAAATTTTCATGTTTATAGTTTCAGTCAGCATAATTTACCATTTATAACGTCGTATTTTGCAGGATTAGTGGAAGGTATATCAGCTTACTGATTACGAGAAAATGTTTACATATTTTTAAAATATCAAATCGTCTCGGAATATCGATAGGAAAATTATACATAGTTTCACTTCTTTGGAATTACAAAAATAATTGGTTTCTAAAATAAGAAAATGTCCAGTATATTTTACATACATACAGAACGTAGTTATAATTTGTTTGTTTTCGGTAATATGGATTGTCTACTGCTATTAAAATTTTCCACTATTATAATATGATTCCGGAATAAAAAGTAGCTTAAACCCTTCCCAAGCTCTATTAATATCTTTGTACTATTTGCAAATACGAACAAATAGGTAACCTATCGTACTAATAATTATTGTAATGTGAAAGTTTGTGAGTGTGGATGTTTGTTACTCTTTCACGCTCGGACGGATGAACGGATCGGGCTGAAATTGGTGCACAGATACATTGTATACTGGAATAACACAAAGGCTATTTTTTATCCCGGGAATAAGTTCCCACGGGATGCGGGAACGGGTTCGCGGGCGAAGCTGCGGGCATCGGCTAGTTATATATACTTAATTTAACATAATACATAATTTTACTAAAAAATATGAATCTATAAGTACAAAATACCTACCTACATGTAAATTCTAAATTCACCATGGGGAATCACCAGTAACAGACATACACGTTTATTTTAATTTGTAGTGTAAAAGTCGAGGGAGCATCATTTCACACGTGAATACGTGAATTCACTAACAAAACACCCCAAAACGTGGCACTATATGAAACCTCATGAAACCGCAATCAGAATCTAGTTGTCCATATAAAATTAAATTTCACTTCCCACTGACTGCCGCGTAAATATTTGAAGAGGACAGTGTTATTTCAAAGCTCCGCATTACCGTAATTACGGGGAATCCCGCAGACTTCGTGATGCCCCTTTCCTTGAAATAATGAGGGTGTATTACTTCAAGTTAATATACTTGGAATATGAATATAGATTTGGTAATGAAAGAAGGTTCGCTTTATTTATAAGTGAAGTCATTTTGAGAACGCTGAATATAATTCTAGATGCTTTATTTGAAATATTTGGGTAAATTATGTGGATGCCTGCAATAATAAGATTATTTAGTCTGAAAGCATCAATGACTTATGACTTACCATTATAATTTTAATGATTTTATATCCTAACTAGCAGACGTCGCGCGGTTTCACCCGAGTAGCTCTCGTTCCCATGGAAATACGGAAATAAAATATAGCCTTTTTTTTGTTTAACGTGAGGGAAAATCCTCATAGGATGTTATGCCGGACTCTTACCGACTAAAAAACCTCACGCCACGCCTAACAGGCTATGGTTGAGAGCCCCGGGTAAGCCCTCAGGAAGGATGTCCCGTGACAATAAAATATAGCCTACGTTACCCGGAGGCAGTATAAGCTTCCCAATCTATCTATACTTATAATAAATCTGTAAAAGTGAAAATTCTGTACATTCAAAATATCAAAAAATAAATAGCAGGGGGTGTCACTAGACCGACACCGAACCCAAAAATGTGATTGAAAAAATTTTTGTCTGGCTGTCTGTCTGTTTGTTCAGGCATCACGCAAAAACTACCGGTTCGATTACGATGAAACTTGGTATAATTATTCTTTAATAGCCTGGGCACCACACTGGGTACTATTTATCCCGGAAAAGTATAGAGAATTCAAACCATACTTAATTTTACGGTTCGTTCCGTAGACCCAAAGTTATTATCAATTATTCGATCTACTTAAAATTTGGCATATAGCATTATTAACATAATGGTGGAAGACGTGTTTCGTATTTTATTTAAATTTATACTATAACGAGCTAAAAAGGGAATGTAAATTATTTTAGGGCTGATTTTCTCCGGAGTTGATATCAATACTCCTTAAATACTCTTATTATATACTTAAATTACTTTTAATTTTTGAAAGTTCAATACAATTGACGTTTTAATTTTAAGTGTTTTATTTCAAACTTCAAACAGATGATTTTACTTCATAGTCATAAAGTTAAATAAAAAACGCTATTTCGGTATAATATTAACCAAATATGCCTTATGGTAGTATTATTGCTAATTTAATCAAATTTTGTGTAACAAAAATACATTTGTGAAAAGAAGAAGAAAATTCTAAGATGCTAGCCAGAAAAAATGAAAGACCACGCATCAAGTGGTCAATAAAATAACACCGCATGCTACCATCTACGCTCAATCCTTACGACAAAGATTGTCAGCAGCCCAAAGCGATTTTATTCTACATATAGTGCCGACTGCATTCTGTCAGGAAACAGCCTCACTTAGTCTTTGTAAAATACGGGAATGGCCTCTACGTAGACTACATTCGACAGGACTGAAAAGAGCCATTACAATGAACATGAAAGCTCTGCTGATGAAATTTACATTGTTGTTACGTTCCCAGGTCTTGGTGGAACCATCTGTATTAGGAAGACAAAGCCTACAGTAGTTCGGTTTGTCCAAACGTCGTAGGCTGGGACTGCCTGAAGAAGGAACTAAGTTACGACGTCAATTGCTTAGAAGAGAAGTTGTGTCTAGTAGTAGTTTAGCCATTGAATTAAGAAATGTATTTAATAAATAAATTTACTCAGCTCATATTATTATGCATTATGAATTTGCTAATCAGAAATCTATCTAACTAAGTATTATTATAAATGCGAATGTTTGTGAGTGTGGATGTTTGTTACTCTTTCACGCTGTAACGGCTGAACGGATCTGGCTGAAATTTGGTGCCTACAGAGATATGTTATAGTCTAGGAACAAAATTTCACGCAGGCGAAGCTGCGGGCATCAGCTAGTAATGAAATTGTAACGGTAATGTACGCGAAAGTACTTACCCATGTAACGCGCTTAGCAATATATAGTTTAGTGTAAGCTTTACCTAAGGCTGTGCAGTACAGACAGTACAGAGTAGACAACCACCCGTGACTAGTAATTGTCTACAGCGTCACTTGCCGCTCTATGTAAGGCACTCGGTCAATAAATATTATAGTTCGTATATCGCCTTTAATTTATCCGTCGCCCCAGAACACTAACTCCCTAAAAAATAATTCTTCAAATCGGTGCAGTAGTTTCGGAGCCTATTAGGTGCAAAAGGACAAACCAATCAAATCTTTCCTCTTTATAATAATTAGAATAGATATTAATTTAACACTTATAACCTACTCGTATCAAACGTTCCTAACGCAGAACTTTACAATTCTGTTTAAATGAAGAACTGTAAACGATCGTCTATTCCGAAGAGTAAGATACTCCGCTTTGTTTCAGAAGTAAGTAGGTAACAAAGACTTTCAGTACAAAATCCCAGCGGAAACTCGGCATACAAAATTAGACTCTATATCAAGGGAATAGGGTACTTGAAGCTGTTTAGTTGCTCTGGTAACTGTTAGCAATTTTCAGCATCTCAAAAGATAGGAGACTACCTAATAAATATTACCTTAAAATTTACTTACATGCAAAATTTAGAAAAGTCAGTTTATAAATATGTAATGGGCATGATAGTAATATTTGAAGCAGTCAAAATCCTTACACAAGGCAAATATTCGCAGAAACGTCATATTACATTAGAAATGCTCGAGAAAATGCTCCAACCTCAGCATTTCTTTGTATCTATACAAATAAATAAAATTGGAGTGTCTGTTTGTAATATAAAAATAACCGCTTTCTACTACATGCATTATGAATGTATATATCTACACATAACAAAATATATATTTCAAAAATTTTTGTCTATCTGTCTGTTTGTTCCGGCTAATCTCTGGAACGGCTGGACCGATTTGGACGGGACTTTTACTTGCAGATAGCTTATGTAATAAGGAGTAACTAAGGCCAATTTTTTCTTTTTTTTAGATTCCACGCGTACGACGTCGCGGGCATAGCTAGTATATATAAAAATTGTTTTCTATTTCTTTTAGGGTTCCACAAACAAAGCGTAAAACCGGGACCTTATTCACAATGCTTATTCATGAGACTTCGCCATCTGCCTGTATTTTTTTTTTTTTTTTTTTTTTTTTTTTTTTTTTTTTTTTTTTTTTTACGGACATCTCACACAACGCTATCTGATCCCAAAGTAAGCTAGGAATAACCTGCTTGTGTTATGGGTATCAGACCACGGATATTAATACTTATATACTTTTAAATACATACATATTATACATAGAAACACCCAGACTCTTGAGACAAACATTTATGGGTCACACAAAATATTTGTCTCCGGTGGGAATCGAACCCACGACCTCCAGCGCCGCAGGCGGTGTCACTACCGACTGCGCCACAGAGGCAGTCTGTATGTCTGTCTGTCTGTCACAAGGTTTTATCTCTGGATTCATGATAGCTAGAGAGTTGAAATTCGCAGATGATGTATTTCTGTTGCCGCTATGACAACTAACACTGCAACAGCTAGTTAAAAATATGAATGTTTTAGTTACGATGTACTCTATAAGACAGCATGACCGGAACTACTGAATATGAAATGATGATGATAAACAATCTGTAGTAAACACAGACATTTTGCAAATAGTCCATTTATAAAATTGTTCGATGTTGATCAGCATTATTCGATCTTGTATTTGTAAGAGCACAATGCTAATTATTGATTCGATTAAGTGATATCGTGTTGAATCGGGACGGTATGGAGAATGAAATTGTTTTGTGTAATAATGTACCGAATACAGGTATCGATGAAACGATTGTTCTCATACATGTTCAGATTAATAATTTTGATAAACACAATACTTATGGATTGTCACGTTCCGCGTGATGGCTCATGAATAGAATTTTCAATAAATATATTGAATTTCGATAGCTTTGGCGACATTTTTGGTTGCTGTGATTCGAATTGTAATGTCCGTAAATGGTTTTTATAACTTTCAGTTATATATATGTTTACTTAATAATTTGTTCAAAGTTATATCATTATGTATTATACCGCATTGCGGATCGACATAGTATTGGCAGCTATAACTACTAACATATATTAATTAAATATTAGTTTAAAATATTTATAACTAGCGGACGTCACGCGGTTTCACCCGCGTAGTTCCCGTTCCCGTGGGAATACGGGAATAAAATATAGCCTATGTTACCCGCAAAGAGTGTAGCTTTCTAAGAGTGAAAGAATTTTTCAAATCGGTCCAGTAGTTCCGGAGCCTATTCGTTACAAACAAACAAACAAACAAACAAAAAAACAAATCTTTTCTCTTTATAATATTAGTATAGATAATCATCAACCGATCTCTCTGCATTATTCGGAGATTTCTGTTTAATTTAATTTGCTATATTTAAATTTAATATAATTATCATCTGCTTACTCAGGAGATGGCACAACTCTTCAGGGTTAGGATAAAAAGATAAGTCCTTCTGATATTGGGACTATATAATAAAAAATAATAATAAAAAATAATAAATATCTATACATCTATATCTATAATAATAAAATGATAGGAAAGTCAAAACTGTACATTGGAAATATAAAAAAATACTCTCTAAATTATATATATATTATATTATATACACAGGTGAATTTTTCAAAAGGGATTGGATGGCCAAATCCGTAACTATAAGGAATAGCGAAAAATGCTCAAAGGAGTCACGAGCCCGATTTTGAACAAACTTAAAACCTCATCAATAGATTTTTGAAAAACCAATAATCCTAGCTGGGAATCGAACTCATTGATTTTGAAAAAAAAAACACACCCTATATTATTACACCATACGATAGTGTTGCTATTAAGGATCTTATTCTGTGAAGTAATGACATACGGCAAACTAAAGGAAAGTGCTCATCTTTAACAAAATACAATTTATTGTTCTTATGTTAACTGATAAATTGTTCAAAATGTAGACCATTGTTTTCAATACTTATCTAGGTTCGAGACCTCAAGGATCGTACTGCATTCAAAATTATTGATTCCGTTTAGAATATTCTCCAAGGGACCGCTCTATACCTAAACAGAGACAGACGTACGGTTAGGTTATGATTAGGTGAGCGGTCCCCGACGACACAAACTGTTAGTTAAAAATATGAATAGGTAAATAATATAGCTACCTATAATAATAATACAGGTTCAATACTTAGGGTAGATAGGTCATAATATAATAGTTATTTTTTTACTATTTACTTTATTAACTACTCCAAATTCCTACGGGTGCCATGCCAGACTCAAACTTCAACTTTTTAAAGTGTTAGTTGTTATAGCGGCAACAGAAATATATCATCTGTGAAAATTGCAGCTCTCTAGCTATCACGAATCCAGAGATAAAGCCTCATGACAGACAGACAGACAGACAGACGGCGAAGTCTCATGAATAGGGTCTCGTTTTTACGCTTTGATTGTGGAACCCTAAAAGAAACAGAAAACAATTTATATATATACTAGCTGTGCCCGCGACTTCGTCCGCGTGGAATGTAAAAAAAAGAAAAAAAGTAGCCTAAGTTACTCCTTATTACATAAGCTATCTGCCAGTGAAAGTCCCGTACGAATCGGTCCAGCCGTTACAGAGATTAGCCGGAACAAACAGACAGACAAAAATTTTAAAAATATATATATTTTGGTATGTGTACCGTATATACATTCATATGCATGTAGTAGAAAGCGGTTATTTTTATGTTACAAACAGACACTCCAATTTTATTTATTTGTATGTATATATAGATGCAAAGAAATGCTGAGATTGGAGCATTTTCTCGAGCATTTCCAATGTAATATGAAGATGCTGCGAATATTTACCACAATCGACATTTTACTCACGAAGAAAGTAATTTGCGCACGTGGTTTCATTCGATACAAAATATCAATGGGCTTTTTGGTTTTCAGGTTACAACAAAAAGGTGCGAGTTTGATATTCCAATACTTCACGATTTATCCCCATAACGGTAGACCGAAACATGCTATACAAGCATAATGATATATTTTGATATTTTTGTTTGACCTAATACATAGGTGGTGAGAACCTTTGCCGTATTAAAATGGAGAGACGCAAATTTGGATTAATTCATTGTTGAAATTTTAAAAAAATTTTGCTTTACCTCTACCATGTTACTTATTTTTACACCACTAAGGTGGCAGACAAGCATATGGCCCACCAGGTGCACTGGTGGTCACCGCTGCCTATGGACGCTTGCAACACCGAAGGCAGTACACTCGCGCTGCCGACGCTAAAACTTATAGTAATAACGAATTAACATGGCTTCAAAAATTAAAGAAATGTTCGTAAATGATAATGCCACAAACCGGTCACCCATCTCAAAACCAAAGTAAGATGCTTAACACAGTAATCGTTAAACAGAACACTGACTTTGCGTGGTAATGGCGCTTCAAATCTAGTCTTTATTCTTAACTAGCTGTTACCCGCAACTTCGTTCGCGTGGAAATTATGTTGTAAGCAAATTTTGAACTGTATTCTATCGAGCCTCTAAGATAAGTCGTAACCAAAATGTGGGGACAAAGTCAGGACATCCTCCAACTTACCCGGGGAGCTATGCGCTACATGGTTTTTTTTAATGTGAGGTAAATCCCACATGAATATACTATAACTCCTACTGACAAAAAACCACACGTATCCGGTAGGACTCCCAACCGTAGGCTGTTAGGTATAACAGCCTACGGTTGGGAGCCCCTTCTAAGCCCTCTAAAGGATACCCCAGGACTGCGCTAGATGGATGGGTAGAGACCTCATGGTTTTAGCGGGTCCAAGGCCGGTATGACGTACGTCTTTATTAATTGGCCCCTTTAATAATAAAAAGATTAAGTAGTATGGTGGAGCGCGAATACGAAACGTTTGTTAGATTTGGGCCACAGACTGAAAACTTTAAGTACTTATAACCGAAAGATTTGAGACGATAACACTAACGCTAACGGTAGCCAGTAAATGGCAGTCGTTAAACCAAGTTATTAGCCATATAGAGTTAATAACTTTGAAAAGTAGAGAGAACTCTCCCACCCAAGTTCCAAGTACTCAAGTGCCGGCGAGTTGTCTTCGCCTAAGACTATCGGCCTACATGACCGGGGGCCTGAGGTCGATGAGGAGGCCGCTCACCGTCCTTACAGAAGCAGGCCCTAGACAACAGCGTGACGCGAGGGATTCACGCTTATATAAACCTATCCTCATATAAAAATTGAACTTAACCTATTTCGTAAGCATGTCATTTGCCCATGTAGTATACCTATAGATTTTAATCCTTCTCTGTCAAGTCCCTAGGCTAAGTAGTGTGATTAAATATTTACAACTAAACTAAAATAGCTGTTCCCCGCGACTTCGACCGTGTAGAAGTCGTTATCGCGTGAAAGTCGTTATCACGTAAAATCATAACACTCCTTTTGCGCAGTCGGTTAAAAAGTAGCCTATGTCCTTCACAGGGCCTCGAACTATCGCCGTACCCAATTTCATCTCAATCGCTCCGGCCGTTTAGCGTGAAAACGTAACAGACAGACAGACAGACAGACCGAGTTATGTACTTTCGCATTTATAACATTAGTAGGGATAGCTGTTCCCGCGACTTCGACCGCGTAGAAGTCGTTATCGCGTGAAAATCGTTATCACGTAAAATCATAACAATCCTTTTGCGCAGTCGGTTAAAAAGTAGCCTATGTCCTTCCCAGGGCCTCGAACTATCCACATACCAAATTTTATCTCAATCGCTCCAGCCGTTTAGGCGTGAAAGCGTAACAGCGTGAAAGTCGTTATCACGTAAAATTATAACACTCCTTTTGCGCAGTCGGTTAAAAAGTAGCCTATGTCCTTCACAGGGCCTCGAACTATCCACATACCATATTTCATCTCAATCGCTCCTGCCGTTTAGGCGTGAAAGCGTAACAGCGTGAAAGTCGTTATCACGTAAAATCATAACACTCCTTTTGCGCAGTCGGTTTAAAAGTAGCCTATGTCCTTTCCAGGACCTCGAACTATCCACATACCAAATTTCATCTCAATCGCTTTAGCCGTTTAGGCGTGAAAGCGTAACAGCCTGAAAGTCGTTATCACGTAAAATCATAACACTCCTTTTGCGCAGTCGGTTAAAAAGTAGCCTATGTCCTTCACAGGGCCTCGAACTATCGCCGTACCCAATTTCATCTCAATCGCTCCAGCCGTTTAGCGTGAAAACGTAACAGACAGACAGACAGACAGACCGAGTTATGTACTTTCGCATTTATAACATTAGTAGGGATAGCTGTTCCCGCGACTTCGACCGCGTAGAAGTCGTTATCGCGTGAAAATCGTTATCACGTAAAATCATAACAATCCTTTTGCGCAGTCGGTTAAAAAGTAGCCTATGTCCTTCCCAGGGCCTCGAACTATCCACATACCAAATTTTATCTCAATCGCTCCAGCCGTTTAGGCGTGAAAGCGTAACAGCGTGAAAGTCGTTATCACGTAAAATTATAACACTCCTTTTGCGCAGTCGGTTAAAAAGTAGCCTATGTCCTTCACAGGGCCTCGAACTATCCACATACCATATTTCATCTCAATCGCTCCTGCCGTTTAGGCGTGAAAGCGTAACAGCGTGAAAGTCGTTATCACGTAAAATCATAACACTCCTTTTGCGCAGTCGGTTTAAAAGTAGCCTATGTCCTTTCCAGGACCTCGAACTATCCACATACCAAATTTCATCTCAATCGCTTTAGCCGTTTAGGCGTGAAAGCGTAACAGCCTGAAAGTCGTTATCACGTAAAATCATAACACTCCTTTTGCGCAGTCGGTTAAAAAGTAGCCTATGTCCTTCACAGGGCCTCGAACTATCGCCGTACCCAATTTCATCTCAATCGCTCCAGCCGTTTAGCGTGAAAACGTAACAGACAGACAGACAGACAGACCGAGTTATGTACTTTCGCATTTATAACATTAGTAGGGATAGCTGTTCCCGCGACTTCGACCGCGTAGAAGTCGTTATCGCGTGAAAATCGTTATCACGTAAAATCATAACAATCCTTTTGCGCAGTCGGTTAAAAAGTAGCCTATGTCCTTCCCAGGGCCTCGAACTATCCACATACCAAATTTTATCTCAATCGCTCCAGCCGTTTAGGCGTGAAAGCGTAACAGCGTGAAAGTCGTTATCACGTAAAATTATAACACTCCTTTTGCGCAGTCGGTTAAAAAGTAGCCTATGTCCTTCACAGGGCCTCGAACTATCCACATACCATATTTCATCTCAATCGCTCCTGCCGTTTAGGCGTGAAAGCGTAACAGCGTGAAAGTCGTTATCACGTAAAATCATAACACTCCTTTTGCGCAGTCGGTTTAAAAGTAGCCTATGTCCTTTCCAGGACCTCGAACTATCCACATACCAAATTTCATCTCAATCGCTTTAGCCGTTTAGGCGTGAAAGCGTAACAGCCTGAAAGTCGTTATCACGTAAAATCATAACACTCCTTTTGCGCAGTCGGTTAAAAAGTAGCCTATGTCCTTCACAGGGCCTCGAACTATCGCCGTACCCAATTTCATCTCAATCGCTCCAGCCGTTTAGCGTGAAAACGTAACAGACAGACAGACAGACAGACCGAGTTATGTACTTTCGCATTTATAACATTAGTAGGGATAGCTGTTCCCGCGACTTCGACCGCGTAGAAGTCGTTATCGCGTGAAAATCGTTATCACGTAAAATCATAACAATCCTTTTGCGCAGTCGGTTAAAAAGTAGCCTATGTCCTTCCCAGGGCCTCGAACTATCCACATACCAAATTTTATCTCAATCGCTCCAGCCGTTTAGGCGTGAAAGCGTAACAGCGTGAAAGTCGTTATCACGTAAAATTATAACACTCCTTTTGCGCAGTCGGTTAAAAAGTAGCCTATGTCCTTCACAGGGCCTCGAACTATCCACATACCATATTTCATCTCAATCGCTCCTGCCGTTTAGGCGTGAAAGCGTAACAGCGTGAAAGTCGTTATCACGTAAAATCATAACACTCCTTTTGCGCAGTCGGTTTAAAAGTAGCCTATGTCCTTTCCAGGACCTCGAACTATCCACATACCAAATTTCATCTCAATCGCTTTAGCCGTTTAGGCGTGAAAGCGTAACAGCCTGAAAGTCGTTATCACGTAAAATCATAACACTCCTTTTGTGCAGTCGGTTAAAAAGTAGCCTATGTCCTTCCCAGGGCCTCGAACTATCCCCATACCAAATTTCATCTCAATCGCTCCAGCCGTTTAGGCGTGAAAGCGTAACAGACAGACAGACAGACAGACAGACAGACAGACAGAGTTACTTTCGCATTTATAATATTATATATATATATATATATATATATAAAATATAAATATATAATATATATAATATATAATATATAATATATATATATAAATATATAATATATAATATATAATATATATATATTAATATATTATAATATTATATATAATATATATATATATATATATATATATATATATATATATATATATATATATATATATATATATATATATATATATATATATATATATAAATATATAAATATATAATATTAAAATATTAAAATTAAATATTAAATATTAAATATTAATATTAATTATATATAGTAGGGATTTTAATAGTATCTCCGTCTTTCATTACTTTGTTAAACCTAGACTGCAACACAAATTGTGTTCAAACGTACAAGAACCCCTTTTTTTTTTTTAACGTGAGGGAAAATCCTCGTAGGATGCTATGCCGGACTCTTACCGAATAAAAAACCTCACGTAACGCCTAACAGCCTATCGTTGAGAGCCCCGGGTAAGCCCTCAGGAAGGATGTCCCGTGACTACAAGAACCTCTTTGATAAAATTAAGTATTCTTTAACATTGTTTAAGAAATCTCTGAGGGATCTGTTAAAAGTGTTCGCTCCACCAACTTCTCATTTAGTAGTAGTAATGGTATAAAGCAAACTACAATAAAATGATCGTTAAGAAAACTAGCGATGAAAATAATTTTGCTTTCTTCAAATGAAAAGCATCAAGTTGCAAATTGAGGGTCTATATCCATACATCTATATCTATAATAATAAAATGATAGGAAAGTCAAAACTGTACATTGGAAATATAAAAAAAATACTCTCTAAATTATCTAGATATTATATTATATATACAGGTGAATTTTTGAAAAGGGCTTGGACGGCCAAATCCGAAACTATAAGGAATATCTAAAAATGCTCAAAGGAGTCACGAGCCTGATTTTGATAAAACTTAAAAGCTCATCAATAGATTTTTGGAAAACCAATAATCTTAGCCGGGAATTGAACCAATTGATTTTGAAAAAAAAAAGACACACCCTCTAATATTACACCATACGATAGTGTCGTTGATAAGGATCAAATTCGACGAAGTAATGATGTACGGCAAATTTAAGAAAAGTTTGGAATTTTAATAGAATTCATATTTCATGTACCTAAATTTAAACCCCCGACGGAAACCCGGAAGGGGTGTTATAAGTTTGACGTGTGTGTGGGTGTGTGTGTGTGTGTGTGTGTATGTGTGTGTGTGTGTGTAAGTCTGTCTGTGGCATCGTAGCTCCCAAACGGATGAACCGATTTTGATTCTGTTTCTTTTGTTTGAAAGATGGGTTAGGGGAGAGTGTTCTTAGCTATGTTTTATAAAAATCGGTTAAGCCATTTCAAAGCTATGAGGGGTGAAAGTGGTGATGAAAAATTTAATGTGTTCAAATATACCCGTGTTGGGTATCAAATGAAAGGTCATATCTTATACATCACGATACCGCAAGTTTTATGAAAATCGGTTAAGCCATTCGAAAGATATGAGGAGTGGAATGTATTGCTAATTCTGTTACCACTTTTAACTGTCATCAACATCATGTCAACAATGACGAATAGTCTATCAACTACCAGATAATAGACTATTCGTCATTGTTTACATTAAAAACCCCTATAAAAAGCAGAAATAAAAAATTAAATTAAAAGTTTAAAAAACCCCCGACTCACAAAAAAAGAACAATAAAAACCCTGTAAAAAGTAAAAAAATAACTATTATATTATGACCTATCTACCCTAAGTATTGAACCTGTATTATTAATATACGTAGCTATATTATTTACCTATTCATATTTTTAACTAACAGTTGGTCTCGTCGGGGACCGCTCTATACCTAAACAGAGACAGACGTACGGTTAGGTTATGATTAGGTGAGCGGTCCCCGACGACACAAACTGTTAGTTAAAAATATGAATAGGTAAATAATATAGCTACCTATAATAATAATACAGGTTCAATACTTAGGGTAGATAGGTCATAATATAATAGTTATTTTTTTACTTTTTACAGGGTTTTTATTGTTCTTTTTTTGTGAGTCGGGGGTTTTTTAAACTTTTAATTTAATTTTTTATTTTTGCTTTTTATAGGGGTTTTTAATGTAAACAATGACGAATAGTCTATTATCTGGTAGTTGATAGACTATTCGTCATTGTTGACATGATGTTGATGACAGTTAAAAGTGGTAACAGAATTAGCAATACATTCCACTCCTCATATCTTTCGAATGGCTTAACCGATTTTCATAAAACTTGCGGTATCGTGATGTATAAGATATGACCTTTCATTTGATACCCAACACGGGTATATTTGAACACATTAAATTTTTCATCACCACTTTCACCCCTCATAGCTTTGAAATGGCTTAACCGATTTTTATAAAACATAGCTAAGAACACTCTCCCCTAACCCATCTTTCAAACAAAAGAAACAGAATCAAAATCGGTTCATCCGTTTGGGAGCTACGATGCCACAGACAGACTTACACACACACACACACATACACACACACACACACACACACACACACACACCCACACACACGTCAAACTTATAACACCCCTTCCGGGTTTCCGTCGGGGGTTAAAAATTTAGGTACATGAAATATGAATTCTATTAAAATTCCAAACTTTTCTTAAATTTGCCGTACATCATTACTTCGTCGAATTTGATCCTTATCAACGACACTATCGTATGGTGTAATAATAGAGGGTGTGTCTTTTTTTTTTCAAAATCAATTGGTTCAATTCCCGGCTAAGATTATTGGTTTTTCAAAAATCTATTGATGAGCTTTTAAGTTTTATCAAAATCAGGCTCGTGACTCCTTTGAGCATTTTTAGATATTCCTTATAGTTTCGGATTTGGCCGTCCAAGCCCTTTTCAAAAATTCACCTGTATATATAATATAATATCTATATAATTTAGAGAGTATTTTTTTTATATTTCCAATGTACAGTTTTGACTTTCCTATCATTTTATTATTATAGATATAGATGTATGGATATAGACCCTCAATTTGCAACTTGATGCTTTTCATTTGAAGAAAGCAAAATTATTTTCATCGCTAGTTTTCTTAACGATCATTTTATTGTAGTTTGCTTTATACCATTACTACTACTAAATGAGAAGTTGGTGGAGCGAACACTTTTAACAGATCCCTCAGAGATTTCTTAAACAATGTTAAAGAATACTTAATTTTATCAAAGAGGTTCTTGTAGTCACGGGACATCCTTCCTGAGGGCTTACCCGGGGCTCTCAACGATAGGCTGTTGGGCGTTACGTGAGGTTTTTTATTCGGTAAGAGTCCGGCATAGCATCCTACGAGGATTTTCCCTCACGTTAAAAAAAAAAAGGGGTTCTTGTACGTTTGAACACAATTTGTGTTGCAGTCTAGGTTTAACAAAGTAATGAAAGACGGAGATACTATTAAAATTAAGAATAAAGACTAGATTTGAAGCGCCATTACCACGCAAAGTCAGTGTTCTGTTTAACGATTACTGTGTTAAACATCTTACTTTGGTTTTGAGATGGGTGACCGGTTTGTGGCATTATCATTTACGAACATTTCTTTAATTTTTGAAGCCATGTTAATTCGTTATTACTATAAGTTTTAGCGTCGGCAGCGCGAGTGTACTGCCTTCGGTGTTGCAAGCGTCCATAGGCAGCGGTGACCACCAGTGCACCTGGTGGGCCGTATGCTTGTCTGCCACCTTAGTGGTACAAAAATAAGTAACATGGTAGAGGTAAAGCAAAATTTTTTTAAAATTTCAACATAAAATTAATCCAAATTTGCGTCTCTCCATTTTAATACGGCAAAGGTTCTCACCACCTATGTATTAGGTCAAACAAAAATATCAAAATATATTATTATGCTTGTATAGCATGTTTCGGTCTACCGTTATGGGGATAAATCGTGAAGTATTGGAATATCAAACTCGCACCTTTTTGTTGTAACCTGAAAACCAAAAAGCCCATTGATATTTTGTATCGAATGAAACCACGTGCGCAAATTACTTTCTTCGTGAGTAAAATGTCGATTGTGGTAAATATTCGCAGCATCGTCATATTACATTGGAAATGCTTGAGAAAATGCTCCAATCTCAGCATTTCTTTGCATCTATATATACATACAAATAAATAAAATTGGAGTGTCTGTTTGTAACATAAAAATAACCGCTTTCTACTACATGCATATGAATGTATACACGGTACACATACCAAAATATATATATATTTAAAATTTTTGTCTGTCTGTCTGTCTGTTTGTTCCGGCTAATCTCTGGAACGGCTGGACCGATTTGTACGGGACTTTCACTGGCAGATAGCTTATGTAATAAGGAGTAACTTAGGCTACTTTTTTCTTTTTTTTTACATTCCACGCGGACGAAGTCGCGGGCACAGCTAGTATATATAAATTGTTTTCTGTTTCTTTTAGGGTTCCACAATCAAAGCGTAAAAACGAGACCCTATTCATGAGACTTCGCCGTCTGTCTGTCTGTCTGTCTGTCATGAGGCTTTATCTCTGGATTCGTGATAGCTAGAGAGCTGCAATTTTCACAGATGATATATTTCTGTTGCCGCTATAACAACTAACACTTTAAAAAGCTGAAGTTTGAGTCTGGCATGGCACCCGTAGGAATTTGGAGTAGTTAATAGAAATGATAAAAACTTATTCAAATAGTACTTATTTACAATTTTAGTATGTAGTTGCTGCTTACTGACACTATTACAACTAGTTATTATTTAAAACTAGCTGTTCCCTGCGGTTTCGCCCGGGAAGAAGTTGTTTATCGCTTAAAATTATTACCCTCCTTTTGCGCAGTCAGTTAAAAAGTAGCCTATGTCCTTCCCTGGGACTCAAACTATCTCTATACCTACCAAATTTCATCAAAATCGGTTCAGCGGTTTAGGCGTGAAAACGTAACAGACAGACAGACAGTTACTTTCGCTTTCATAATATTAGTAGGGATTTTCAATAAAATCTCTCTGTATATTTTTTTCCTCAAAATGTTTACTAAAGAGGAATATTTATACAAACTTCACGGCTTTGTAAAACATAATTTTGACGACGACATGGATTAAATAGAACCAATGTGGTATCAAAAGATGATTCTAATTTTAATACGGCAACATTAAAACCTTTTCCATGTCAAAAGGCATTCTTCAAAGGCAATATGTTTCTGTGTAAAAGGTACATTTTAATCATACAAGGATTCTTTTACTCGGTGACAGGAGTGAGATATTAAAAGTAAAACAATACACTTTTATTCACCCCCTTTTCACTCCCCTTTTGCGTAGCGTGTGTAATTACTTGTTATTTTTTTCGCGTCTGCCATTTTTTAAGGCCGCGGTAGTCTTTTTTTGCAGGCCGTGTTTTTGTGTTTTGTAATGTTTTTCGTGGCTTATTCTTGTATTTGTCATAAGTATAAAAAATATTAATGTTTTAGTTATGGTAATCCCTACTTCCCTACAGTACTACAAATGCGAAAGTAACTCTGTCTGTCTGTCTGTTATGCTTTCACGATTGACGGCTGGAGCGATAGAGATGAAATTTGGTATAGGGATAGTTCGAGGCCCTGGAAAGGACTTAAGCTACTTTTTAGCCGACTTCGCAAAATTAGGGATATGATTTTACGCGATAACGGCTTCTACGCGGTGGAAGCCGCGGAGAACAGCTAGTTAAAATATGAATGTTTTAGTTAAGATGTTCTCTATTAGACAGCCTGAACTACAAGAGTCGAATTAAATAATTATTCTTTGGCCGCCTTCCCTTTGGACCGCGAAAGCGTATAGACTTGTGCTCCGTGTTAAAGACTGTCAAATCTATATATACACGGTGTTTCTTTTAGGGTGTCAAGCCGCCACTAGCTGGTAGCAGGGTTCCATACCTATCGATTTAACCCCCATGTATGTTCTACGATTTTTTGTAGTTTTCGAGATGTAATGTTCTGCATAATTCCCTATTTTTTTATTATCGATTAAAATTTTTACATCTTGTATCAAAGTTAGGAAGGAGATTATTTTGTCCATAATACTGCAATCAATAGGCATTATAATAATAAAAAAATATCCAAGAAAAGTCGAACCAAAAAGAAGTTGTAATTATTTTAAGCCACATGGAAAAATAACGAAAAAAAATTATATCTCGAAAACTACAAAAAATCGTAGAACATACATGGGGTTAAATCGATAGTGGTATGGAACCCTGCTACCAGCTAGTGGCGGCTTGACACCCTAAAAGAAACACCCAGTATAAAAATCAATGCCACTTTTCGTTGTAATTTTATTTATAACTTAAGAACGGGCTCACCTATCCAAACCAAATGATTAGGCTTTGTTCGGGCTCTTTAGTAGATGGTTTATGTAAAGTTTGCACAAAATCGGTCGAGCGGTTCTTTATTTATAACGCAAACGAAGTTGCGCTGGTCAGCTAGTTATCTATATTAAACAATTTCAATGCAAAATAAGAGTAAAATCAGTTTCAATAAATACCAGGCACGCATAAAGACCCCAGAGATAATCGGATAAGACCGGAACTACTGAATATGAAATGATGATGATAACCAATCTGCAGTAAACACAGACATTTTGCAAATAGTCCATTTATAAAATTGTTCGATGTTGATCAGCATTATTCGATCCTGTATTTGTAAGAGCACAATGCTAATTATTGATTCGATTAAGTGATATCGTGTTGAATCGGGACGGTATGGAGAATGAAATTGTTTTGTGTAATAATGTATTGAATACAGGTATCGATCAAACGATTGTTCTCATACATGTTCAGATTAATAATTTTGATAAACACAATACTTATGGATTGTCACGTTCCGCGTGATGGCTCATGAATAGAATTTTCACCAAATATATTGAATTTCGATAGCTTTGGCGACATTTTTGGATGCTGTGATTCGAATTGTAATATGCGTAAATGGTTTTTATAACTTTCAGTAAAAGTAACTTTCAGTTATATGTTTACTTAATATTTTGTTCTAAGTTATATCATTCTGTATTATGCCGCATTGCGGATCGACATAGTTTTGGCAGCTATAACTACTTATTATTTAAATATTAGTTAAAAATAATAATAATTATCATCAACCGATCTCCGATTATAATTATAATCATCTCTTTGCATTATTCGGAGATTTCTGTTTAATTTAATTTGCTATATTTAAATGTAATACCTATATTATTATTATCGTCTGCTTACTCAGGAGATGGCACAACTTGGCTGGGTTAGGATAAAAGGATAAGTCCTTTTGATATTGGAACTATTTGCTACTTGGTCATACAGATAACAGGGCAAGCTGCATCTTAAGTGAAACGACCGTTTTACTGGGACATCATTCCGAGGGCTTACCCAGGACTCTCGGCCATAAACTGTTGCAGGCAGGCAGGCAGGCATTGGGTGGTTAGTCGGTAGGAGTCCGGCATGGCATCCATGTAGGATTTCCACGCGATAAAAAAGGACGTTGTGAATATAACATATTTTAAATTTCATTAAAACGAGGAAGGGTTGGGTTCGGAAGGACTAGATTGTAAAACGTCTGTGTTAACTAAATGTTCGGATTGAAAATAAATATCTACAGATTGACCTAAATTCTCAACCACCTTGGTTGCTTTTTTGAACACATAAATCGTATTGAATGTAAGGAATGGTTACAATGTCATCACTGTGGTTCTGACCCGGACTCCGCCCAGCATACACTGGAGTATAAACTGCCTCGCGGCTTAGTGTCCGAAAGTCGAGTCTCGGTCGTATATCTACAAGGTCGAAGGGCAACTGTCACCATCAACATTTCAATCAATCAATTTATCATATCAGCCTATGACGGTCCACTGCTGGACCACAACACACGGTCCTGCGCCTTCCATCAACATTTATGAGGGATAAAATGCTGGGCCTCTTTCTACGAGTACCGTAGGCCGTTAAGTCAATGACGGAGTTTTGCTATTTTGACAGTACCTACTAGCCACCGATTGGTGGACCACTAAGTGTTTTTTAACGTGAAGAAAATGGGATGTGATGCTATGCCGGACTCCTACCGACTAAGAACCATACGTATCCTACCTAACAGCCTACGGTTGGTAGCCCCGGGTAAGCACCTCTAAGTGTAGCGACCGTTGCAAAGGAAAATGAGGCAGGCAACACTCTGGTACCGGATTTTTATGTATTTGTACCATAATAAGCAGATGTGTAGAATAATTATATAAGTATTCTTGCAACTGATCTTATGTGTTGTCAGATCTTTATGCGACTTTTTCTGTATTATCCTGCGATAAAATCTAAATAAGTATTTGTACCAGTATAGGCGAAGAATTCTCTGAAAAAATACAAGATACTTCGCCCCATCACTGAAGAAGTATTTTCAGTACATTTTCTCGGCGCACATACGAGATGTTTGCCAAATTTATTAAGCGGTTGGCTAACTCAATTTTATGGGTGAAACGAGTTTTGGGGGAATCCCCTCGCGAAATTGGCTTTTCAAATGATCAAGATATAAGGATTGTAAGAAAATTGACATTGTTATCGTTTGTATATCCATAGCTTCGTGAATAACCCTTCTTTTGGCTTTTGTTCTAGAGACTCATCACCTTTTATATTACTTAGAAGTATTTTTGTAGAAAACCCTGGTTCATCATGATGGGAGCATTAATCGCGATTGCATCCGAAGCTATTCCTTTGGAGACCTATGTCCTCATTTTGTGCTTTATGAGTATTTAGTCGAATATTTAGGACAGACCTTCTAGTACAAACCGAAATGTTAGCGAGTTCAAATTCTAACCTAAATACAATATTATTTCGAATTAAACTAATATACTTTCAAAGTAAGATGGTATGTAAAGATAAAAGGTACCCAC
Source organism: Miltochrista miniata (assembly GCA_933228765.1). Classification (NCBI taxonomy): domain Eukaryota; kingdom Metazoa; phylum Arthropoda; class Insecta; order Lepidoptera; family Erebidae; genus Miltochrista; species Miltochrista miniata. The sequence goes on from OW121752.1 coordinate 38,992,119, forward strand.
ACACCCCACACAGTAGAATTAGTAGATGTGTGAATGTCTGAATGCCTAAAACGTGAGTACAAAAGTCGTATAGACTCACTCTGATGAGCTCCTGACTTATTTTTCGACGTAATCTAATAAGTCAATGGTTCTACTCACCCACAGTGTAATACAATTCAATAAAAGCATTATAACATCTACATAAATATAAGATCTACATAATGTGTATAATAGTAACATACATTTAATTAATGACCAAAAGCAAATATTTGCCAGAATGTCAACAACGGGATTAACACTATTGTACCGGATGTAGGTCGGACGCAATTTCGTGTCAAAGAACAAAAGATCATAAAGTCAATTGGTGTCATGTTTGTACTTCCTGATGTATACCATGTTTACTAAGTCAAGTAAATATGCACAAGGGAATCCAATCATTTTTAGTCGGTCTGTCTGTCTGTCTTGAGGTTGTACCGCAGGAAACATGATAGCTAGAGAGCTGATTTTTTACGGATAATGTATTTCTGTTGCCGCTATAACAAAGCAAGAAAGCCGTGAGAACCTTCTCACCAGACTGCCCCTCCTTAACACGTTTTATTGCGAAAGTGAAAGTTCAATCCGTTTGACGTTGTCAATTTTGTTTTATTTCAAACTTTGAACAGATGTTCCACTTGACCTAGTGACGTAGTTTAATGCGACAGAGTCACAGCTACAGACAAAGGCTCGCCATAAACCCCGCTGCACTCTATTTTATAGAGAGGGGGGGCCTGCGATACAACCCCCTTTTATTCCTGATTTCAGTATTTGTTGTTATAGCGGCAACAGAAATACATCATCTGTGAAAATTTCAGCTCTCTAGCTATCAAGGTTCCTGAGATACAGCCTTGAGACGGAAAGACAGACAGACGGACGACGAAGTCTCATGAAAAGGGTCCCGCTTTTAACCCTTTGGCTGCGGAACCCTAAAAATAAAATAAAACGATCTGAGACAACTTAGCTAACTTATAAATATTCTACATAATAGTAATACCTAGGTACGTTGTAAGTCCAACAAACTACGCACAGTAACTACAAACTCAGACTAATTTCGTCTACAAACAGAACCAAAAAATACATTAGGACTGTGTCTGACATTCTCCAAGTTACTACTTAACATCAAAAGGGGTTACTCGAATTGAGGATCCTTTCAACTGAGCAAAACAGAGCGAAAGAAGTGGTGACCTAAATCAATTTGAGGTCGGAAAAAATATATTGAGAACATCTTATGTCATTGAGGACCCTAGGGATGTGGTTTTTTGTTGGGTGAAGAGGTAAGATAATCTTTGCAAATATTGTACTGGCCGGAGTCGTATGTTTATTTGTGACTAGCTGATGCGCGCGGCTTCGCTCGCGTGAAATTTGGTCCCCCTTCCCGCTTCCCGTGAAAACATTTTCCCGGGATAAAAAGTAGCCTATGTGTTATTCCGGACTATACTCTATCCCTGTACCAAATTTCAGCCAGATCCATTCAGTTGTTAGAGCGTGATTGAGTAACAAACATCCAAACATCTAAACATCCAAACATCTTCACAAACTTTCACATTTATAATATTAGCAGGATAGCAGGATAGTAGGATAGTATTTCCAGTGCAAAGATTTGAGTAACCCGTTAAGCTATTGGTTCCGGTTACCAGTAATATAGTAGTCGTCAATTCAAGTCGAAGGTTTCTCAATAGTTCAATAGTGGGAGTCACAACCTGCGCCTGTCTCTTTCATCACGGCAATTGGTTCAGCTCTAGTTTCACAAATGGTGATTTAGCGTGTTTCTGCCTGCTCTTTTGAGGATAAAGGTATGACTATATAATATGTAATAGGTGATCTTTGCATATTGTTGTGTCAGGTAGCAGCGATGATTGTGATGTGTGATCTTTGAATGATTCAGAGCTTTCCAGAGCTCGGAATCGGTTTTAGGGTTCCGTAAAACCTAAAGGGTAAAAAACGGGACCCTATTCATGAGACTTCGCTGTCTGTCTGCCTGTCTGTCCGTCACGAGACTGTATCTCCTCAACAGTGATAGCTAGAGACGTTTACAGATGTGTTTCTGTTGCCGCTATAACTAAAAATAGAAAAAAAAGTATTTAAGTATTAAAAAAAAATAAGGAAATAACGACGTTCAATAACCACTTCACGCCGCGCCGGGGCTAATAATACGTCGACGGAACGAAGCTATAGGATGTTCAGGAGTATACCTACCTTGGGCAGGTTATCACACTGTGTAAAAAGAACCTGGACAAAGAAACCGCCAGAAGGATACGGTTGGGCTAGGCAGCGTTCCGCAAACTGCGTCGAGTTTTCAATTTGCCTATACCCCAATGCCTGAAGACAAAAGTCTACAACCAGTGAGTTCCACCAGTCGTGACAGATGCTGCTGAGACGTGGTCACTTACCGTCGGGTTAGTCCATGTCCTCAAAGTTGCGCAGCGAGCTATGGAACTGGAAATGCTTGAGATATCTCTGAGGGATAGACTCCGAAATGAGACTATCCGACAGAGAACTAAAGTGGTCGACATAGCTCGCAGAATAAGCATATTGATGTGGCAGTGGGCTGGCCACACCTGCAGAAGAAGCGACGGTCTACGGAGCAAATGGGTTTTGGAGTGGAGACTCGGCAAACGTAGGGTAAGACGCCCACCAGCCAGATGTACCGTCGACTTGGAAAAGGTCGCAGGCTGGGACTGGATGTGGAAGGCGCAGGACCTTGTGTTGTGGCATGGGTTGGGAGAAGCTTACGTCCAGAAGTGAATGGACAAAGCCGTATTTGATAGATTTATTAAAAATACAAATGAGGAATAAGGCAATGCAATAAAACAGCAATGTGAATTTGACTTTAAATAATGATGTTTCTACTTTTATTTTGGCAAAAAAAAATGAGCGCACATAAAATAGTGTATTTTAAATTGACCAAACAAAGGCATCTAGTAGACATTAAAGTTCTTTATTATTACCTAAGTACCTCATTTATTATTCAGTTTTTAATATTTTTTACGACCATAACCGGTTAGGTATCAAGTTCTGATGCATTGTTTTTTTTTAAAACAAACTAAGTGTTTCCCTGCCACGCTTCGCTGTGATTTTTTACCCGAACTGCCGAAAACAGGAGGGTAATGTTTATAGTTGCACATTACGATAAATGAGTAATAAAACAAAGGATAGTTAAGATAGTTAAGGATAGTTAAGATGCGTTTCAAAAAAGTCTAATTCTGAGGATTGAGCCGAAACCAAATTCAAGCATAGTGCCGTTTTAATTACACATTTTAGGGTTCCGTACCCAAAGGGTAAGAACAGGATCCTATGTCGGTATGTCTGTCTGTCCGTCACGAGGCTGTATCTCACGAACCGTGATAGCTAAAGAGCTGAAATTTTCACGAATGATGTATTTCTGTTGCCGGGGAAAAGAGGGGGTAGTAGGGTAGGTATTAAGGGCGATTTCAATACGACAATCGTGAATTTTTGCCGTTTTTTGGCACGGAGGTCCGACTCGCACTTAGCCGGTTTTTTAAAACATCGTGCGCGCGCATTGTATAATTAATTTCAAAAATAACATGCATAACCTAACCTGTTCCTAACTTAGGTACTCTGAAATGCAAGGAGGGTGTCATTGATCTTCTCTTTTTGAAAATCTATACTAATATTATAAAGAGGTATACATTATAAATCTGATTTAAGAAATATTATGCGGTATATACCTACCTACTCGTTTGTATAATTGCTGGATGCGGAAGGCGCAAGCCCGTGTAGAGTGGCGTAATTTGGGAGAGCCCTACATCCAGCAGTATACTCCCATAGGCTGATTTGATGATACTTGTAAAAGAAGATAAATAATTTAAAAAAAAAGGTCAAGTGCCAGTCGATCTCGCGCACGGAGGGTTCCAATGATCCAACCAACCAAACAACGGAAAGTATTACGTTTGTTGCAGTAGAGCCCCACTTTATTGTTTTTATTTTTCTCATTTTAGTACCTATTTGTTGTTATAGCGGCAATAGAAATACATACCTATGTAATCTGTGAAAATTTCAGCTCTCTAGCAGTCATGGTTTCTGAGATACAGCCTTGTGACGGACAGACAGACAAATTTCAATAATATTTTTTTACCTTTTGTGTATGAAACCCTAAAACTTAATGCAAAATTTTATTGTGAGAAATCGTATTCTTCTTCATTAACACACACGTGGGCTATTTGAAGTATTTTAATATTTAAACATTTTTCTTATTTTCCTTTGTATTCTATTATTAACATCTGGCCCTCGGTACCAAGACAACATAAATAAGCAGGACATAGCTATTCGCATGACTCATTGTGAACATCGGAACAGTCACAGACCATCTTACGACACGCGCCAACTACTGCGCTAATGAAGTGAAAAATTATTTGAAACGGACGACAGTAGCTCGGAATATTCTCTTTGTCCGATGTTTATGTTGAGAGATGTTCTGTAAGAATGTCATTTTCTTAGAAAGTCGTGTTATAAGGAAGCATGGTCGAATGAAATGAATTTGTCACATGCCATGTGTAATATTTACACAGGTAAAAAACTTGCGCTTTGATGATGGAAACCATTGACTTAAGTCAACCGACAATTTAGTTGTCACCAAAAGAATATACTCGTAGGTGTTGAAAGTAGCAATCAAAATAACTTATTGGCAAAGCGTTGGACAATCTTGCAACCAAAAAGCTCGTTTCCTTTTGGGACAAGAATAAGCATTGCCATACAACGTGGCAAATTCATGTCAATAAATAAAATACCTAATAAATGTAGATACCTATTGTAGTGTATGTAGGTACACACTTCTGAATAAAAAACTCCAAGGACTTCTGTAATTAATTTGGTTTTAAATGAGTTTTGTGTTTATTTTTAGTGTAGATAAAATAGAATGTTAGAATATTTTTTTAATTTTTTTTTTATGACTTTAAATAGTTTCAAATAGTATAATTAAGAATGTTTTATGTTTGTTGTATGGTAACCATGGTGCGAGCCATGATCTCCAGCGGGAGTAAGTGGGACTGCGCCGCGGCGCCGCCTCTTTCTGCGAGCAGGTCATGCTTGTAAAAGAGGCGGCGGGGCGGGTACGGAATAAAGTTAAATAAAATCTATTCCCCTTGAAATTTTAAAAAAAAATTTTGTTACTCTACTGGGGGTTCGGAAATGCTACAGACTGAGAAGAACATCCCAAGAAACTCGGTCCGGTCCCTCCTAAAATTCATCTTAGTATCTAATACAGTTTTTTTTTAAATCAAGGAGCAACTCGTGCCACTGCCAGGCAGCCTTGTCTTCTAGAAAGTCTTTAATGCTATAATAAGCTTTCTGGCACAATTTTAATTTTTTTAGTTTATTAAATATATTAACTGACAAACCTGATAAGACTGTCGGCAATGTATTGTACATTCGAATACAATTGCCCGCAAAAGAATTGCTTATTTTATGAAGCCTAAATCTAGGGATAACCAATTTATTCTTATTTCTTAAGTTTCGGTTATGGATATCACAATTTTTAATAAATTTACGGTTACGTTTATGAGTATATATCAAATTTTCTTATATGTAATGTGAATATACAGTAAGGATGTTGATATCCCTAAACTTTTCTCTTAATGACTCCCGAAACCCCATACCATAGACGCCCGGACAGCCCTTTTCTGCAAAACAAAGATACATTCGACGTCGGCAGCGTTACCCTATAATAGTATGCTGGTCATGACACTTTTTTTTTTTTATACTACTTAGGTGGTACTTAGGAAGGTTGATAACCGTAGCCTATAGACGTTTGCAACACCAGTGGCGCTACACACGCGCTGCCGACCCGGTCGCAGGTTGTGACGACCCACAGTTGAAATTTTTCAAGCCGCCCGTAAGGCCTTCAACTTGGCTTAACGACTGTCATTTTACCGACAACCGGGACCAACGGCTTATCGTGCCTTCCGAAGCACGGAAATGCTTGTAAATAAAAGTCACAAAGTGGTCCACGTGGTGGTCACCCATCCATGTCCGGCCATAGTAAATGTTGCTTACTGCAGTGATCGTTTACAGAACACTGAGTCCGCGGGGCCACGAGCGCTTCACTGTGGAAATAGCTAAAGTAAACAAGACGCACTGTTCTAATGTCTGTCAGTTGTCGAATCTTTTTAACGGCATAGGCTGCAGAGCTCAGTCTGCCAAAGACTTTCTCGATGTGAGGCCTACACTGCAAGTTGGAGTCTAACTTTATGCCCAGAAAGACAGTCTCATCGACCAATTCTATTTGATCATCCCTAATCCTAATACTGGTGTTAACGGGGAGAGAACTCTATCACCCGAGTTCCGCAGTCGGCGGCCTAGGCGCCGCCGACATGTCTTCGCCGAAGACTATCGGCCTCCGTGACCGGGGGCCTGAGGACGGTAAGACGGCTGCTCACCGTCTTTACAGAAGCAGGCCCATGACGGCAGCGTGACGTGAGGACTTAGAAGCGGGTTCACATCCGAAACCCCCCAAAGACGCGGGATAGCACCCGAACTACCCCCGAGGGCCGAGGCCGAGTGGTACCCGTGGGTCTGTTGGGAGTCCTGGGACATCCTTCCGAGGACTTACCCGGGCTCATAACCATAGGCTGTTGGGCGTTACGTGAGGTTTTATAGTAAAAGTCGGTAGGAGTCCGACATAGCATCCATGATGGATTTTCCCTCAAGTTAAAAAAAATGGTAACGGTTTATGACTTACGGACAGACAGACGGATGAACAGCAAAGTACCAGTAAGTAATAAAGTTTCCGTTTGTACACTCGGGTACGGAACTCTAACAATACCAATAAAACTCATTCGAAACCATCACAGACGAATTTTGCAATTGACTTATTTTAATTATTTATATGATAATTGAAAATAACTTTACTACTTACACAGAAACTACGTTCAAAATAATTTTAAACTAGCGACTTCATCCGCGTGGAATGTAAAAAAAAAGTAGCCTAAGTTACTCCATATTACATAAGCTATCTGCCAGTGGCCAAGCCGTTCTAGAGATTAGCCGGAACAAACAGACAGACAGACAAAAATTTTAAAAATATATATTTTGGTATGTGTACCGTATATACATTTATATGCATGTAGTAGAAAGCGGTTATTTTAATATTACAAACAGACACTCCAATTTTATTTATTTGTATGTATAGATTTTACTTCATGTTTTTCTTGCCAATTAAACCACTCTTACGGATATTCCGAAAGTAATAACTAATAATAAATTTTATTGCCATGGCATATAGTTATATGCCATGACGGCAGCGTGACGTGAGCAACTCACGCACGCATCCCCTTGGAAGCGGGATCACACCCGAAACCCCCCAGAGACGCGGGATAGCACCCGATCCACCCCCTGGGCGAGGCCGCAGTGGCGGCCGTAGGCCTGTTGTGAGTCCCGGGACATCATTCCGAGGGCTTACCCGGGACTCCCAACCACAGGCTGTTAGGCGTTACGTGAGGTTTTTTAGTCGGTAAGAGACCGGCATAACATCCATGAGGATTTTCCCTCACGTAAAAAAAAAAAAGGAACCCCACAAAATATCCCGATATTTTGTGGGGTACCTTTGAGAAGTTCTAGAATACTTTTGATCCCGTATCAAAAGTATTCTAGAACCTTCCTCGGATCATGAGCTCAGATATATATATATATATATTTCGGCGTGATACTTATTCGGGATACAGACAGACATGAAAAATTCAAATTATATTTTCGGCTTCAGTATCGATTAGACAACGCCCTACAATTAAAATTTTCAAAATATCGTCCATGTACAGACTCTCTCTCTCTCTCTCTATAGTTTTATTGATACTTTATATATTATACATAGAAACACCCAGACTCTTGAGACAAACATTTATTGGTCACACAAATATTTGTCTCCGGTGGGAATTGAACCCATGACCTCCAGCGCCGCAGGCAGTATTACCGCTGACTGCGCCACAGAGGCAGTCAAGGATAGGCTATATTTTCATTACCTATATATTTCCCCACGGGAACGGGAACTACAATGGCAAAACCGCATGACATTCGTTAGTCGCGACAAAGTTACGTTACAAAATCCTACCTAATGCTTGCTCTGTGGTCCGTTTCAAACAAAATCAATACATCAAGTATCTAATGCCATCGATAGTGATAAATGGTTGCCAATATGATGACTTGCTAACGGGAACTTGACATCGTGTCATATTTCATCGCATAATGCATTTTATTGAAGCACTTTTTCCTTCAAGTTTAATGCTTAATCACTGACAAAGATTATAGTAACAAGATCAGAAGTTATAGCAAGTTCAAAATCGAATTAGTTTGATTCTTAGATAGTTGAGATGTAACGAGACGAGATAGGAAGAGATGAGATGCCATGAAAATTATTAAATCTTTTATTGATTGATATGTAGGTAATAATTTAGGCACCCAATACTTACCATTGCATTACGTGTTTAAGCCATTGTATAAATTTATGAGCGAATAACTCAAGTTTTGAATAACATGTGATTAACTACCAAAAAATTACATCCAAATCAGTTACCTTCTTTATGAGTCAAAAATTCTAACACCCCTTTTTTACATCAAATATTAAAAAGGAGATTGTACAAATTTTCACCCTGTGACCGACTGGGTACTACTTCAGATATCACCCCTACCTCAGATATTTTCTGCACAAATAAGCAATATCCTAGTTTGTCCAAATACTTGTGTGCCAATAACTTCCACGTGCGAGCTCGTATCTCAATTTGATCGAGCACTTATTGCCCTCTCTACCCTTCCTATGATTAAGGGAAATTATACTCTATGACTTCTACATAGAACTCAACTTCAAGAGACTGAATATAGAGTGTTTATCAGATTTTTGCAGCTTAGCAGATGAATTAATATCCGATGAAAGTGACAAGTAAGATTGTGCTGATAAATACTTATGAATATTTATTACTTATTGGTAAACAGTGCTTTGAATAGGTCGTGATTTATACGTTCAGCTATGTATAATGGGTATGTAAATATTATATTAGTTAAAGTACTTAACGTTTTTGGAAAATGGCATAGATGGCACCTTATAGTTTTTAGGGATCAGACTCTTTAAGGTTCTAAAGATAAGTGGCATGGGTGCAATGACGCCTTACTGCGATATTCAGGGTCCAAGACAAGCCTAGCTGTCAAAATTTGCTCCAGATGAGGAACAATTACAAAAAAGTAAAAAAAAAATACTTTTGCGTAGCTGATTGTAAACCGGTTGGTTACGAAAGAAAAAAATATTGGCTGTACATGTATTCATTTTGCTAAACGGTCTCTCATCGATATTTCTCTTAGAGCAACGCGACCAGAACAAAGGGAATTAAATAAAAAATAAAATAAAATAAAATTTATTCCCTTTATTACTTTGAAGTTTTTTTTTTAAATTATTTAGGTTTGTATTTCCGAACCCCTTATTTTGTGACTCTTCTGGGGGTTCAGAAATGCTACAGACTGAGAAGAACACCCCAAGAAACTCAGTCCGGTAAGAGTGGGCGTGGGAGTAGACATATTATGTTTGCTTTATACGTATCTATCTGTCAATTTTTTCGGGGGAAAATCGTATCTATATACCCCACTACAAAAGCAATCGACTGTCCCTATGGAACTTACTCAAAATAATACACTTATAATTCCTATAAATATGAGCTCCAAAAGCGTAACCCTTTTGGAGTCCGATTTGACAGAGGGTAAAGCCTTAGTATGGCGCCTCTCCTCTCGATAAATGTCATAAAACGTGTTGCTCAATGGATATATTATAAATAAATTGTTTAATTCTCTCCACAAACGAATATTACATGAACGTTACACATTACATAAATTATGACTTATGATACTGATATTTCTATATCAACCACTAGCGGACGTTACGCGATTTTATCCGCATAGTTCCCGTTACCGTGGGAATACGGGAATAAAATATAGCCTATGTTCACCGCAAAGAGTGTAGCTTCCGAACAATGAAAGAATTTTTCAAATCAGTCCAGTAGTTCCGGAGCCTATTCGTTACAAACAAACAAACAAAAAAACAAATCTTTCCTCTTTATAATATTGAAAAGATAATACGGTCATGAATTCATACAATCATATACATAAACATACATAATATAGTGTGGAAATCACACATTCATGGTACAATCAACGCCAGTACCGTTCCACGTCGCCTCACTAATTGTCATCAATTACAGCCAGCATATTAATTTGTCGACTTCCCTAACCTGATATATTACAAACATACATTGTACATGTATGGCAGAAGATTTACTGAAATGCAATAACGTGATTGGAGAATTAAATAAACTTTGTAATTTACTCAAGAAAATTGAGGAATATAATTATTCAGGGTGAACAGGCGATGCCAGTTATAATGACATTATTATTACCATAGGAAAACGAAGAAATTACTAAACTTATTATTTCTACAAGTTCATACTTCTAACATAAAATACAATATGTGTATAATATTTATAGTTTGAAAAACTTATTGATTTCAACTTAGTCAACTAATCTCTTATAATCCGTTCTTTTTTTACACATGTCATAGAGGAGTATTCTTTTTTTAACAAGTAGGTCTTGAAAAAATCTTTAAAGTAACAAAAATCTTGAATACATTCGTCACGAATATAAAAAGTATCGTACTTATAGGTATAAAACCTTGACTAAGCATCGTTGAAGCTAGCAAAGGAATATAAATTGAACAATCAATCAAGTCAGATTTCCATTCAGTGCTGAATGTAGGTTGACCTAAATAATTGACTAACTATATTCGAGCACTAAAGACTGACAATAGGTAGGGAGCCTCGAGTAAGCCTTCGGGATTAACATCTTCCTAAATATGGGCACAGCCGACAAATCATATTATGGGTAAATTAAAATAATCTGCACGTAGTATTTTTTGTGTAATACAAGAGCTAACGGCAAAGTTTACCTACTTGAAGTACCAACTGTTGTAGTTCATCTTTCCAAAGAGATTACCAAATGGTGTTAGGTCAAATTATTTGTTACCTTACTGATTCTTGTAATTTTATGCTTGTGTTTATTTTAAAAACGGTTTTTGTTTATTGACTTTTGTGTCAATTTTTTTAAAACTGTCATCTACTAAATTGCCTGTTGTATGAGTGGATAATGATGCGGACTAAGCTGTCTTGAGCACGACTGAGAGCAGATGATTTTATAAAAGGTTTGCTTTAACTCGTAAAAGGTTTATAAAGAATCTAAAAAGCACTTTGAAGTTACTATTATATCCATCTTTTACTACATAAACATGTCCTGCGCATAATTAAAATTACAGCTTTTTCAAAAACGAAATTCTTTTCACAAACTCCGGGAACTCCAATAAAATTGCGATTGCCAACAAAAATCCTTTAGCAAACACGCAGTTATTAAATTCAAAGTTTGCGTTGAGGGATCAGCGAAGCAAAACCCAAATATTAAAGTTGGACCAAAGAAATATATTGCTGGGAAACCTCCGGATTAACTCCGTGTCAACATTGCTCGTCATGTTACATGACAAATTCAGACTGTTTCATTTTTAACCCTGCCTCGGTGCAAAAATATGCATGGATAAGTTTAACCAGTGCATGGGTGACTTCAGCTCATTTTTTGAAGATCCATAAGGCTAAGTGATTTTGATTAGAAAATGTTAGGTGTTGTCTACTAATTGATGATGATTCTAATTGATATTAGTTAATGCAAGGATAAAGATTGTTAAATAGGCTACCGGCATGACATTTGCATTACAGATTGTTCTGAGGTAACAGCCTTGAGCCGCTTGTCACTCATATAATACTTAGGTACTTCTGTGATTGCATTTAACCAAATCTAACTCAGTGAGTGATCTTAAAAGCTCGTCAATTCATCCCACCACATAATATTTAATAGTACTAGAAGTTCCAACCTCTCTGTCTGATCCCAAACAAGACTTTCGTGTTAGATCTTACAGAAACTTCTATAAAACAGTTCGGTTCAAACAGCCTTTTCTCAGCCGTACTGTACAAACTTGGACCGATTTACCAGAACACGTGTTATCCTGCATATCCTAGGGGCAGTCCATTCTGTTGTGGCCATGGCTTTCCGAGCATACAATTGACGTCAATATAGGGCGAGGCAATGAAAAGTTTCCATAATATAACCAAGAACAGATAAGAAAATGTTACATAAATCACGATTTTGCACACAAAGAATAATAAATTTTATAACACTAATGTTCTTGCACGAATAACAATAAAAGCGACGTGAAGGTTAACTAGTTATACTTTATGATGATAATTTTTGTCTTTACGTTTTATTATCTCTTACCTTGCAACTGCATTTATTTGATACTTTCAAAAAATCTGCTAAGTAATTGCTTTAGTAATATTTGTATGATTTTCTTTGTAAGTAATACACCCTCGGGTATAAAGGCACGCCTTTATACCCGAGGGGATAAAATCATAGTAGGTATACTTCCACATTCCACCTTATAGTTTGATGTGCCACGAAATAGGTGGTGAACTCGCCGTGTTTAAATTTACAGGCGGTTGTGACGACGACGTTACTGGCAACTGGGAAACTGCTCTCGCTGCTTTACGTGCTTTCGGAAGTACGGAAACGCTTGCAAGTGAAATGTCACAAAGTGGTCACGTTTATAGAAATATGAATATTTTTGGACTAAGCGTTAAGGGCAAGTTTTATCTTTTATTTACTCTCGGTATCAATAGTATCCTAAAGCCCTCTCCGGAATAATAAACTCATGGCAAAAATCATAAAAACTGATTCAGTGGTTTCCTGTGTGATATTTTTTTGTGATGCAGCTTGACTGACAGGAAAACAATATTTCAAGTTACATTTTTGGCTTTAGTAACAAATGTGTAATTTGTATGTGAAAGTCTGTGAAGATCTTTGAATTTTTGTTACTCAAGCACGCTGTAACGACTAAACTGATCAGCCTCAAATTTGAATAGATTTATAGTCTAGAATGGGTATTAATTCCAATGCCGATGAAGTCTCGAGCATCATCAAGTTCATAATAAAATACCCTCCAAAAAGAATTTCAAATATTCTCAACGTACAGACGACTCTCTACAGTTTTATCATAAGTAATGTGTCAATTTAATTTTATGTACCATTTTATTATAAGCATGGATTATACATTTTATTATAAGTGCGGTAATTTGTTAAATACAAGCGTTTCGTGTCTCATTCAGCTTAGACACATAACATGCTGGTGTTATATTTAATAACATTATTTTTTGGTGCGGAATGTGTGTTATTTTATGATTCGTATACCGGTCATCAGATAACCAAGGAAGACGTGAAGCGGCATGATAAAACCAACACTACTTAGTAAGACAAATTGTGAAAAATATTACTTCATTAAGTCTTAAAAGGAAGAGTAAGCTCATTCGCGTTTTACATTTACAATCACAATGTCTTGTAATCAAAGATCAGGGTTCTACCCGAAAAGGCGGCAGACAAGGAGTGAGAGACATCTCTCCTACACGAGGTACGCAGTCTGCGGCGAGGGTGCAGCAAGCCAAAACTATCGGCCATGACCCGGGTCTAAGGACGGTGGAGTGCTGCTTGCCATCCTTACAGAAACCGATGCAAGACGGTGGCGCGAGAGGTTCACGCCTCGTCATGCCCCAAATAGCGGGATAACACACGAAGTAACACCCAAAGACGCGGAATAGGACCCCCCTAGGCGATGCAGCTGTGGTAGTCGAAGTCTGACGAGAATACGGATCCTGAGATACCTCCCTGAAGGGCGTCTGCATCATTGCATATTTTGGGTGCACCGCTAGCAGACGAAATCGCTTGGGCCTCAGTAAAGGGCTAAAACACTTATTTCGTTCAATTCTTTCGTTCCCCATTTTGAGGATATATCTACTTATACGCAAATATATTATGAATGTACTTATACCTACAGTTGGTGTGTGACTCAGATTGAACCATGTGATCCCCGCGAAGGACGTCGGGTGGATGGTTCGTGCAACAATCTCAAGCATCCACCTAGAGGAACATCACATACGCCATTTGTAAGAGTCCTGCCGCCAGTGTTTGATAAAAGTAAGTCATAATCATGATTTCATTTTTAACCGACTTCAAAAAAGGAGGAGGTTCTCAATTCGTCCGTATGTTTTTTCTTTCTATGTATTCTTCACCGATTTATGTATTCTCTTGTATGTATGTTCTTCGATGTATGTTCACCGATATTTCCGTCAATTATAGACGGATTTCAATTTTTTTTCTTTTATTGAATAGGGTTTACTTCTGAGGTGGTCCCATTTTCACTACGTCAGGATCTGATGATGGGATTCAGGAGAAAACCAGAGCAACCACCGAAAATTGTAGGGACCACTAGTGCGTTTGTTAAATTTTTAATGAAGTGCTTTAATGTACTACTAATTTAATGAAGGTCTTTAGTCGATCTGATGATGGAAACGAAGTAAAGTCGAGGGAATATCCCCTTTTTAAGGTAGAGGCGATATTTTTACCACGAATATTTTCATAATATTTTTATACAAAGACAATAATATCAATGACTATTTTAAATTTGGAATGGCTACAAAGAACGTTTATCTTCTGGATAAAAAAAAATTACGTTTGTTTAATTTTTATATATTTTTTTGCCACTTACTGTCAGAAAATGGCGCCATTGGCAATTAGAATTTTCGCCTCCATAAAACTTTATTGTTTTTATTCGAACAGATGTCCATATTTTATTTTTCATTATGTATTTATATTATTTCTTTCGATTAATTGCTATACTTTACAAGTCATTTTCGTATTTTGTACATACATACATACATATGGTCACGCCTTTATCCCCGAAGGGGTAGGCAGAGGCATATTATATGCCCACATTTCGCCTTTGTATAATTTGTCCCACGTAATAGGTGGTGAGCCGTATTGCCGTGTTTAAATGGACAGGCGCAGGTTGTGACTGCCTGCTGTTGAAATAAAGCCTTCAACTTAGCTTAACGACTGCCATTTTACTGGCAACCGGGACCAACGGCTTAACGTGCCTTCCGAAGCACGGAAACGCTCAAATAAATGTCACAAAGTGATAACATGGATGGTCACCCATCCATGGACCGGCCATTGTGAAAGTTGCTTACTGCAGTGATCGTTTACAGAACACTGAGTCCGCGGGGCCAAGAGCGCTTCGCGTAGGTATTTTGTATACTGTGGTAAATTAACTTGGTGGGAAAATTGTTCCGCCTCCTCTTAGTAACCGCTTAACTGATTGCATTGCGGTTTTCTTTATTGTGTTGAGGTTTGCTCTACTTAGCATTTAGTGTTTATTTCATGTCAATCGGTGTAGAAATAAAAAAAATATATCACTTTAAAGAATCGTACATAGACATGAGAATCTAAAAATGGGTAAATTTAAACTAGCGTGTTGGCTTAATCATAAAAAAGCTTAAAGATTAAGTCTATTTTAAAGCAAACAGGGCAGTTTCACACGCTGCTTGATGAGTCTGCTGAAGAAATACCTCCTTTCATACACCTTACGTGACGTAAACGAAGTTGCGGGTTCAGCTAGTGAAAAATATAACCGACTTCAAACAAATCTTGAAAAATAAAATTTACTTAGCACGAAGACATACCTATGTATTTTGACTTATCAGATTTTATTCAATATCATATTGAAGTTGGTGCCATTAATAATACCTACCTAAATCTATGGGTTTACTTGGCGCCGATTTTCATATGATATTGAATAAAATCTGATAAATCAAAATACATATTACTTCGTGCTAAGTAAATTTTATTTTTCAGGATTTGTTTGAAGTCGGTTATATTTTTTTTAAATTTTTTTTTTAATTAAATTTTCTAAGTTACTTTTTCTTATGGGTTCAAGAAAAGAATGGGCTAAGTAAAGTATAGTCACTTTACTCAATTGAATTCTTAAGGAGTAAATGAAAACTAAAATTGAAGAGCCAATCTCACCACTGCTCTTTAATATTGCAACTTAAGTACAAACTTTGCCGGGAAAAATTAAATGTGTGTGTATGCCAATATGCAGATGATTTTGTGATAGGTATATACAACTTTTAAAAATATTCTAGAGGGTCAAAATAAAATTGAAAATGCATTGAATATTTTTATTCATATTTTAGATGAATTAGGATTAGAATTTATCTATTTTTTTCTTAACAAGATATTTTTAAACAAAATATAAATAATTTATTCAATAAAATAATAAACAAATGGTATGTACATTAAAGCGTAATAACTATTTACAAAATAAATAAAACTAAACTAAATCTAAAAAGGGCCCTCGTGGCATTGTGCCCAAAAGACTGGCAGCATTCCCCCTTTGAACGGCGATGCCTATTCGTTGGGAGAAATAACTGCCAGCCCTTAGGTCACCAGTAGACTCCACAAGACGCTTCTTTAAAATTTTAAAGAATTTATCAATTTATCTATTGGCAAATCAAAATTTAGTAGGGGATTTAGAAGACAACAACGGGTGCAACTTCTTATAAATAATTGTGAACTTAATGCAGTACAATCTTACAAGTATTTGGGTGTTTGGCTAGACAAAGCACTGCGGTGGTGTAAGCACATCAATGAAGTCATTGTCAGAAACTCGTCAACTTGCTTAAAATTCTTACTGGTTCCTCATGGGGTGTTGATCAAATTCATTTACGTAGACTATATATTGCACTTATTAGACGTAGATTAGACTATGGAAGCTTTTTATATGATAATAGTGCTAACTCAAATGTACAAAAGTTGGTTAAAGTACAAAATCAAGCCATGAATGAGGGTTGTAGGGGGTTTCATGAGATGTACTCCAATTCACGTGATGGAATGCGAGCTTTGTGTACCTCCACGGCATTTAGGGCGACGATTGTTAGCCGTTAAATCTTGTTCAAAGGCGCGATCATTAACTGATAACGTAACAAACAACAACTTAGCACTCTTACACACACCAGGTATTGGACAAACAAGAAACTTCCTTTACTTGTTAGTGTCTTTGAAGAAGTCAGAGAGGAAATCGTCGTCAATCAATTGGGGGGGGAAAGAGATTAGGGTGGAAAGTAATTACATGGAATTATTACCTAAATATAAAAATAAATGTCACGCGCTATGGAAAGAATATTTTAACGAAAGATCGAAGGATAAAGGGATTGTACAAAACTATAGTGTCGGAGCCTCCTCATGTACCTTGAATTTTAAATACTAAATTAAGTAGGAAATTGAGTGTAATCGCCCACAGACCGAGGTCTGGACATATTCCACTCAACAAGTTTGGGTTCTTGACTCAAACTGTGAGGTTTGTGGTACTGTGGAAGATGTTCTACACTTGCTGGTGGAGTGTGCTAGATTTCGGTCTGATAGAGAGGAGTTATTTAAGGAGCTAAACTTAAGCCTGTATGATGTAGGAATCGTTTTTCGAATTCGTTCCAAACTTTGAAGCCACATGTGGCATAGTATAAATTTACTATGTTGAGGTTATAAGATAGCCATGTAAATGGAGATAACATTTTGTAAATAAGGTACGATGGGACTGGCATGTACGGTTGTTTAAAAGTCCCAAAAATAATAAAGAGATAAAAAAATTGAGGAAGTACACAAGATGCTGCGAGAGAGACGGCTTAATAGTTTGTGAATTGTCTCATCAACGTAACGAAAGCGACTCGAAAAAGAATCATGGAAGACGTTAAATTGTAATTAAATAAATAAATATTTTTGAGAATTCTCACACAACGTCATCTAACCCAAATGAAGTTAATATAAGCTTACGCTATCCAATGTGGACAACTGATTAACATAGGTCGTTATATAATTGTAAAAACATTCATAATTAAACATTGATAACAAACACCCAAACTCCGAGTCAAACATTTGTGAATAACAGAAATATTTGGACCGACCCGGGATTCCCACCAAGGACCTCAGCGCACCGGTTACGCTACCTCCTGCGCCACCGAGACAGTCATCTTAGTTCAATTCTAAGAATAGTGAAATGAAAGTGGATTTAAACAAGATAAAGTGATGATTTATGTAAGAGAGGAAAATATGAGAAGTGCACATGCGTGAAACACGTGAAAGAATTTGTGTTTACCAAATTTGCTAGGATTGAAAGTGTGACTATTATATAGAACGCAGAATTTTTCGTAAATTAAGCAAATTACACTATTCATACCTTTATGACTTGTAGGACGTGCCTAAAATGGCATAAACAAGATGTAGTGACTATGACAGATATAGGGATGCTCAGACGGGTTGGACATGAAAAAGAGATAAGAAATTGACGTCGTTGAAAAGACCAGGGCAAGAGTATTTATCCAAAAAACCTGTATGGAAAAGAGCCGTAGAAAAATGTAGTGCTGTTTACTGGGTTTTAGGTCAGGTTAAAGCTAAGCAAATTTTCAACATAGAAACAGAAATATCTTTAAGTATATATTATGTCATCCAATTGGGTCATGAATACCGGTAATTATTTTGTATTTTTCAGACTTTGAACCAAGAAAGTCGTCATGTGGTAGAGATCTTCCAAACGCTCGATACATAAGAACCAGCCTCATCTCAGTGGGCACGGTCCCTAGCAAAGTTTACACGTCGTTAGCTGTGCACTATTTTGTTTTCATGTCCGCTGATGTGGTTTCTCTACACGATACAAGTATAGTATTAACCTCTTCTATATATATACTCAATGTTTTATAAGAATGGTCGAAGGACAAATCCTTGGGTAACTCCTTTATTTTTAAGGAGTTCATGTTTTGCCGTTGAGGGATTAAAAGCATGCTATCTAAGTTTATAAGCAACAAAATCTATAAGTTATATTTATTTGATAAATAGCCTTTAAAATTGTTTACTTTTAAATAGCATAGCAAAACATCTTGAGGAACAAATTTTAACACTCATTAATTACGACATGAATTACGATTTTCTATTCTTAAATTTCACCTCTAAGTACTCTACTGAAATTTTAATTTAATTTATTTTAGTAAACTATATTCTTTGGAAACCATATTGCTGTCAGGAGCGGGGTAAAAAGGATTACATGTGTGCCCCTAACGAGATACCAGAGGATGACCCCGTCCATAGGTTCTCTGGTCACCGTTGTTTGAACATGACAAGACCAGAGACCTTCCAATCGGTTGGGTGTGTACGAAATGACACAACGCCTGAAAGGGTAAGTTTTTAAAGTTTTTGAAATAACGCTATGTATTAGGATTCTACTTTATCATTGGAATACGCTGCCATAGAATGCAGTTACGGAAACATAATTTTCCTATTGTTTGAAATTTCATGATCACTAACCGTTTGGTGCATATAATGTGTGTTGCAATTCTTTACAGATAGTATCATCAACTCCTCTGATGGATTTGTCAGTATTATACGGAAACCTACAGCAGAATTTGTTACAAAGAGGAAGACTATTCAAAGGTGGTTTGTTAAAATATGAGGTTGAGAACGGACGGATATGGCCGCCCAGCACCAAAACAAAAGCTAATGTTTGCTTTTTAAACCAGTTGCCTAGAGAAACTAGATGTCATATGATGCGTAAGTTCTATACAAAGCATAACGTGCGTAATTGGGATTCAATATGACTTCATTGAAAAAAGTTTATTTAAAATATCAAAAATGTGAAACAAAACATTAAAATATTGAATAACACCACTTGCACTGTTCCACAACATTTATTTACGTTACACCTGAGCGGTTTCTTAAAAACTCATACTTATAAAATTGGGGACTCCTGCTAAATAATTTTTACTTAAGTACATTTACCGACGTGTCGCCGGCCTTATCCTTCGTTGTAATTATAACGGAGGGTAGTTCAACAAATAGTAACTACCTACATGGTTTTTGTCGATCCTAGCTTCAGTCCAACCATGACCACGGGCGCTGCAACGCATACGTCGGTGAATGTACTTAAAAACGATTTCGCGTGAAGTCCCGAATTTTATAAGTAGGAGTGTTATAAACCGCAGCAGTTTAAAAATGACTTTAAATAATATACCTAGTAGGTGCTAAAGCTTTTTTTGAAGGTTAAGTATGAATATGAGTATGGCTGGTTTGAAAATCTTAAGCTTTGAAAGGCTAATTTATAAAATAACTTCAACATTACTATTTATTTATTTTTCAGCTGAAGATGGTAGCAATACTTTAATTGGTATCAATTTAGTAGCTATTTGGTTTTGGCGATACCATAATTTCATTGCCACTCAACTGGCTAAGATCAACCCTTGCTGGGGTGATGACAAACTGTTTGAGACAGCAAGAGATATAAACATTGCAGTGTCTATACAAATATACTATTACGAGTTGCTACCGCTTTTCCTTGGTGAGTCTTTTTTCTTGAAGATTTTTGCAGGATATGCAGTGCGAGTGTAGCACATAGTTTGTCCAACCGTTAATATTTTGTTGTTGACAGCGGTTATTTTATTTATTACTCTTTTATATACGTTACTTTAGTAGGTATGTGTTAAATCGATTTAAATTTCTTCATAATTAAAGTTGATTGTTAAGTATATTAAATCGAGTCGGGAACGCTTTATAACATCACTGTAGTATTTGGTAATTGAGCTTTCAAAAGTAAAATAAACGGTTGTACAGACTATAGTATCGAAAATGTCCAAATGCATATACGATGATCCTCATCTTAGCATAAATTACGTTGATCCTCATTTTAGCATAGAGAAATACGATCTATGACGTTTATTGTTTATAGTCGCTGTATATTAGTCGCGTAGCTCTGTATTATCTTAGTTATAAAAATGAAGTGTTCTTTTGAAAGTTTCTAGAAATACAACTCCTTCTAGAAGTACACAAGATGTCAAAGTTGAACGCAAGAGTTTAGAAATATGCAGTGCAAAGTTATCTAAAACGCAAATAGCAAATTCGAGAGTCTTACCACGTTTAGTGGCTCAAAATATTTATATAATTGAGTTACATCAGAGTTAATCCGTTTCTGATAAACATTTTATGACCCATTTTTCTCTTGGTGCCACGTCGATCGCTGAAACTAAAGTGTTCCCAGCGAACACTATTGAGTGTACCGCTCGTAAGTCATACCTTAAGACATTATGAAATTAAAACGAGTTTTATCCAATTTTCAGGGTACAACAATATGGTTAAGGATCGAGTGCTCAGCCCTAATGGTAGTTTCAGAGATGAGTACAACGAAAACCTACTGCCTCAAGTTTCCCTAGAATATCCATTTGTTTTAAGATGGGTGCACAATTTGCAAGACGGTATTATAAAGTTAGTATTGATTTAGCACCAATATAGAGAGAAGAATTGTTGTAAGTGTTAGAGGTAATAAGTTGATTAATGTAACACTGATTCTGCTTGCGGCATCATCCCAATAGGTGAACCAAATTTTGTTGCTTAGAGACTGACATATTCGAATTCATAATGTTTCACTAAGTAGCTTACATCTATCACTTCGCCTACACTAAAATAGATGGAATGGAAAGGGCAAACTAAAATGGCATGGTATGAAAATAGTAAAACAACAACTTAGTACGATAAAATGGAATATAAGAGCAAAGAAATTCCACCATACTTACCTTCGATTGAAATTCCACGATGGGTTTTTTTGCGCCATATTGTCTAACTCGGCTGATTTCAGCAGTACTAATTGGTAGTTTTGAAATTTGTCATAAGTAGTGGGTGATAGAATTTTACAATTATGTTGAAAATGCTAACAATACTGGCGCTTATTCCGGTATAGTCTATAACACTATTATTAGATAATGTACATACATTACATGACAGTACAGACATTAAGTCAGTTTTTCTTATTTTTCAGAATGTATGACAGGCAAGGTTACTATTTGCGCAAGTTCCCAATAATGAATACGACGCTAAGAACCGGTTTCTTGGCTGTAGATGATAACATTGACTTCATGACTCAGAGCAGTATTATACAAGGTAGTGCAAAACTGGACCACATAGCTGATCCTGAAGTAAGCTTATGTTTAGAGTGATTAAAAGTTTCATTGCATCGCTTTTCCTGGACTGATATGCATCATTATCAAACACCTGCCGCTCTGAGGTCCCAGTTCTTTCCAAATATTTTTGTAATCCACAAATGTTTGTTTTCTATGAATTATATGTATGTATTTAGAAATAAATAAGTAGTTATATAAGTCGTCTAGATCCCATAGCAGAAGCTTATATTAGCTTAATTTGGGCTAGATGATGTTGTGTGAGAATGTCCACAAATATTAATTTATAGTTTTTCCGATATATCTAATACTAGATGATGCGCGCGGCTTCGCTCGCGTGAAATTTGGTTCCCGTTCCCGCTTCCCGTGGGAACATTTTCCCATGATAAAAAGCCTATGAGTTATTCCAGACTATACTCTATCCCTGTACCAAATTTCAGCCAGATCCATTCAGCCGTTAGAGCGTGATTGAGTAACAAACATCCAAACATCTTCACAAACTTTCACATTTATAATATTAGTAGGATTAGTAGGATATCTAATATAAGGGACGATATTATGAAATTATTAAAACAAACCTAATTCAGCTTAAAACTAATCACTTCCACAGGTCACTGAAAGAGGTCTGGGTCCACATCAAACAGTCACAGATTTGATAACAAATGGAATCGCCAAGAATCGTTACTTTGGGTTCCAGCCGTACATAAAGTATAGGGAGTTTTGTTTAGGAAACGTAATAAATAGCTTCGATGGTCTTTACGGTATTATTGATGAAGAGGTAAGGATAAGAATAAGGATTCGTCTTGAAAAGAAGAATTGATAGAATTTGATTGATCACATTCATGATTATAATCCCATAGAGATTGGCAGAGATATAATACACACATATTTCACCATTTTTATTTTTGTCCATCACGTAATAGATGGTAATCCTATTGCAGTGTTGAAGTCGACAGATGCAGTTTAGCTACTTGCTGTTACTTAAAAAGATTGCATTAGACTAAACTCTCAAGTGGACCTAACGACTGCCTTACTTGCAGTTGAGATCAACAGCGTATTTCCCAGAACATAACCCATCTCACGACCAGCCATGAAACATAATTTGCTTGGCAGTGATCGTTAACAGAACACTGAGTCCGTGGGCTACGGGTGCAGGTTTTTGATAAATATAAGGCACGCTTATGAGGTATGGCGTCATTGTCACCATTTTATAGCGTGTTCATAGGGAGAGACAGAAGTTGTGCATACTTTATTTACTAATATTTACTGACTATTTACAGATCACTATTCATTATACTACGCATTACATTATGACCAACTATGTTGGCGCCACAGAGATTCTACACAGCTACAGCGTTACTAGATATTTGGATACAAATGTATTAATAATCTAGAATACTTTAGGTTATATACTCGTACATTAATCGAGGTGTAGTGCGGAGGGAGATTTTCATCCCGTGGCACGTTCACGAAGATGCAGTTATTGCTAAATTGACATATTCAAATATTTAGAAAAGAAATTATAATGTTATAGCACAGGACGTGACTTGCGTAATTACATAAGTATTTCCTATTAAGAGTCACGTCCATGCAGATCGGTATTCACTCCTACAAAAATTGACTGAGTTTCTTATTTTTAGAGAATAGAAATCCTAAAAGATGTGTATGGAAATGTTGAAGATATAGATTTAATAGCCGGTATTTGGACGGAAAAAGTAATGCCTGGTGGGTTTGTTCCTCCCACTTTCTATTGCCTGGTGATAGATCAGCTGAAACGTAACATGTATGCTGATAGGCACTGGTATGAGAGGCCAAATCGACCTAACGCTTTTTGTGCCTGTAAGTATTTCGATGACTTTATTCATTGTTCCAATTTATTATTATGGCGCTGCGGCGGGATGTGTAATAAAGGTTCTTCTTCGCCGGTAATTTTGTTAGACTAAAAAGTGAGAGTGTATAATAATCCTCTTTATTGCACTCAGTTGAGAGTAATAAAGAGGTTAATTAACCTCTCTAAAAGTCTACTGATATCTTCGTAGCCCAAATCAGTCTCACGTGCAAGTGGTGCACCCTCTGACTAACAAATGAGGTCTTTCTGAAGAGAAGTAAAACTGGAAACAAAACGTCTGCCCAGTGTGGTACAGTACAGTCCATTACCAACCACGCGATGGACAGCGATAGACTGATTTGATTGTGGTGGATTAGTAAATTATAATATACTTACTTAATAAATTATTTTCCAAAAATGTAGCTCAGTTGGCTGAAATAAGAAAGATCACGATTGCCAGAGTACTGTGTGACGTTGGAGATACAATTGACAGAATTCAACCACACGCTTTCTTGAAAGCACGCGATAGGTGAGATATTTTAATTTGCATAGTTACATCGCTAAGTAACAAAAACAAAAGTGTTACCACAAGTGATGAAGGATAACGAATTAGTTGGGGTTATGCTTCTGAGTGAACCTGGGATTCCTGGCCGTAGACAGGTGAAAGGACATGGTGTGGTGGTTTTAATTCATAGGAGTCTGGCATAGCGCATTCATGAGGATTTCCATACGTAAAAAAGGGAAATAAAAACCAATACATTACAAAATATTGAATACTGCGCGTTACTGGGGCGCTAAGTAGGTAGATAATAGTGTTATTTAGCTCGGTTCGACTCTGTTCCGACATCCAGTGGAGCTTTCCACGCTATAAAAAAATAAAGGTTAATTTTGTGAAATTTTGGAAATCTATTATATAAAAATAAGTCGGGTTTTCCTTCCTGACGCTATAACTCCAGAACGCACGAACCGATTTCCACGGTTTTGCATTCGTTGGAAAGGTCTCGGGCTCCGCAAGGTTTATAGCAAAGAAAATTCAGAAAAAAATTCAACAGAAAAGCGGGAAAATCATTTCTCACATACAGCGACTGCCTCTGTGGCGCGGTCGGTAGTGATACCGCCTGCGGCGCTGGAGGTCCTGGGTTCGATTCCTGGGTCGGTCCAAATATTTGTGTGATCCACAAATGTTTGTTTCGGAGTTTGGGTGTTTTCTATGTATAATATGTATGTATTTAGAAATATATAAGTATGTATATCAGTCGTCTAGATCCCATAGCACAAGCTTTATAGCTTAGTTTAGGCTAGATGATGTTGTGTGAGAATGTCCAACAATGTCCAACAACAGCGCCATCGCGGGCGAAGCTGCGATGGCGCTGTTGTTGTATAAAATCAATGCCACTTTTCGTTGTAATTTTATAACTCAAGAACGGGCTCACTTATTCAAACCAAATGTTTAAGCTTTGTTCGGACTATTTAGTAGATGGTTTATGTGAAGTTTGCACAAAATCGGTCGAGCGGTTCTTCATTTATCACGCAAACGAAGTTGCGCGGGTCAGCTAGTAACTCATAAAATTGTACCAGTAAACATTATTGAAAACTGTGTCAAATTTGAACAGAAGAAGCTGGTCCTTAAAGTTTTGTTTCTCTCATATTATAGTGATGTTGACTCACATTTACAACGTAGTTTAGTATCCAATATCAAAATAGCTATTGTTTGTTTATTTTTCAGTAACAAAATGAGGGACTGCAAGTTCATCAATCAAATGGACTTCACTGCTTGGAAAGATAACTCTTGCTATTTATACCGACACATGAAGTAAAAACAATGACGTGATTTGTGAAGTCAATCACCTACACTGTGTTGCTTATTGTATAAATAGTTATTTTTAGTCTCATATCTAATAATGATGCTAATTTTCGAAGTATACCTATTTAGAACTCATAAATAAATTCTAAATTATATAGACTGATCACTCTCATTTGTTACTTTGAGGCAATTTCATTATGCCTTGGGTTCATCCTTTCGGGGGCTCACTTGAGTCTCCCGTCCGTAAGAAGACTGAAGGGCACCGCTTGGTGTAGCCGGTAGCTGTACGAATGGATTCGTGAAGATTCCTAACCACAAAAAAAGGTAAAGTCTTTACATTTGACAGAGGTATGCTAGTCCCTTCGCGCACGAGCTAGATTCGCGCTTGGCTGGTTTTTAGTGGGTGACGTAATACTTAAAGTACTTTTAAATACATAGATATTCGACATAGAAACACCCAGACTCTTGAGACAAACATTTATGGGTGACACAAATATTTGTCTCCGGTGGGAATCGAACCCACGACCTCCAGCGCCGCAGGCGGTATCACTACCGACTGCACCACAGAGGCAGTCGTTTGCTCCACACGCTGCAGGTCTGGTACGACTGGTGGATATCACATGCTATTTCAGCAGTAGCATCGGCATGGAGCTTGGAATATACAAAAAGTCTGCGGTTCTTCATGTTAAGGGGGGGAGAGTCGTCTCATCGGATCGTATACCCGTATCTGATGGGGTGAGCCTTCGAGCACTCTCCGAAGGTAAAACTTACCGGTACCTGGGAATGTCGCAGAATTTGGGTATCGACATGGTGGGCATGAAACAGACTGTTTGCGACGTGTTTTGGAAGCGCTTGGCAAGAGTGTGTACTAGCCTGTTGTCAGGCGTGAACTAGACGCGGGCGTTTAATAGCTGGGTGATGCCGGTTGTATGCTTGTTGCATACCTTCGGCGTGGTCAGGTGGACTCAAACCGAATTGGTTCAGTTATGAGGTCGAAGTCTTGGGTTATGAGGTTGTACATCCCGTGAAGGTACGGTGACCGAGGCTTTCTTGGTGCCAAGGTCATGCCCAATCGCGAGGTGTGCAATCTCAGGAACTTTTTTGTGTCGAAGTCGAACAGTGTGCTTCATGGAGAGGTCAAAGAATGCGATAAAAGACTGACTCCGTTATCCTTGGTACTTGGTACCTCTGAGCGTGAAGCCGTATGGAAGGGTATAGAGCTGCACAGACGCTTCTACCAAGCTCTACATAAGCCTGACGTGAATCGGGAAGCGTCTGTGCACTGGCTGCGTTTCGTTGATCTCTTTGAGGATCAGGTTGTCAAGACGAACAATTACAGAAGGTACATTTTGAGGGTTGGGACAGCGGACATCTGTCGCATGTGTCGCCAACCCGGTGAATTCCTCAGACACGTGACCTCCGGTTGCTCTATGCTTGCTAACACTGAGTATCTGCGCAGGCATAACCAAGCAGCCAAGATACTCCATCAGAAGCTTGCCCTTAAGTACGGCGTCATCGATCAGACCATGCCATACAACAGGTACCTGCCGGAAGCCGTACTCGACAACCAACGCGCAAAGCTCTACTGGGACTATTCTAGCGAATAAGCCTGATGTCGTGCTGATGGACCGGTCAGAGTCTCGGATATTTTTTGTGGATATCACAATCCCGTATGACGAGAACCTCTTACGAGCCGAAGCAGATAAGAAGAGGAAGTATCTGGACCTGGCGCATGAGGTTAACGACATGTGGCGAGTGGACTCCACGGAAATAATCCCGGTTGTTATATCAGTCAATGGTTTTACCCCAAAGAGCCTCTCAGAACATCTCGGGAAGTTCGGGATTGGTGGTAAATCGATGATGGCTAGGATGCAGAAGACTATCTTGCTCGATAATGCCCGAATAATCTAGCGAGATAGTTGTTCCTAATCCTACTATCCTACTTCCTACTTATCCTACTTCCTTACTAATATTATAAATGCGAAAGTAACTCTGTCTGTCTGTCTGTCTGTCTGTCTGTCTGTCTGTCTGTCTGTCTGTCTGTTACGCTTTCACGCCTGAACGGCTGGAGCAATTGAGACGAAATTTGGTATAGGCATAGTTCGAGGCCCTGGGAATGACATAGGCTACTTTTTAACCGACTGCGCAAAAGGAGTATTATGATTTTACGCGATAACGACTTTCACGCGATAACAACTACTACGTGGTCGAAGTCGGGGGGAACAGCTATTTAATATAAATGAGCTTAAAGATTAAGTCTATGGTAAATATTCAATCACGCTACTTAGCCTAGGGGCTTGGCAGAGAAGGATTAAAATCTATAGTTATACTATATGTTCAAAAGACATGCTTACGAAATAGGTTTAGTTCAATATTTACATGCGGATAGGTTTCTATAAGCTTCATAATTATTATTATCACGCTACTAAGTCTAGGGGTTTGGCAGAGAACAATTGAATTCTGTATGTAGGAATGTGGGAGTAAAAACTCAAAAGCGTCTAGATCTTATTTAGTAGCATACATATTATAGTCACGCCGTTATCCCCAAAGGGGCAGACAGCGGCATAGTATACGTCCACATTTGACATTATAGTATTACGTTCCACGTAATAGGTGGTAAGCCTATGTTGAAATGAATATATTTTTTCAAGCAACTTTACTTTTAACGATTGTCATTTTACTGACAACCGGGTTTCATTTCACGTTCTCCTTCTCTACGCAATGAATCAAGTACCGATCCATCCTGGGGTTAACCTTTTGAGGGCTTCTCAGGGGCTCCCAATCTTAGGGTTAAGGCCGGGAACGTGTGGTTTTTAGTCGATAGGAGTCCGTCACGCTGTCGTCTAGGGTCTGCTTCTGTAAGGACGGTGAGCGGCCTCCTCATCGACGTCAGGCCCCCGGTCATGTAGGCCGATAGTCTTAGGCGAAGACATGTCGCCGGCGCTCCCGCCATCGATAGCGGAACTCGGATGGGAGAGTTCATTCCCGCCCCCTCGGAAATCTTGAATAAGTAGAAAAGGCTGCCAATTTTTCATGCCGCACAAGACAGAGTCTCCTGTACATAGCGCAGATTCGTTATTTAGAATACTGTTCCGCATTAAGCAAAACTCCGAGCAGTGCTTACACTCCGTCTGTCCATGCAGCGATGTGATATTCACCATATAGACTGTAGGTACTTTTATTTTGGCGGGGGGCCGGCATGGCAAGCCATTACTTCTGCAACCCCCCAGCGCGAGCCCGCTGTAAGTCGCGGGCACCCTACCATATTTACGACCCTACCATATATGATGTTAATCCTCTCTTTGGGCAACGTCAGGCACACTGCACGCTGCCCTTTCGCGAGTGGCTATGTAAACGCGGGTGAGGGGTCCCCATCCCTACACCCGCAGCCGTACTCAGGGTGGCATTAGACGGAGCTATTTGCGCCTTCGCCGTCCCATGCGTGGGCAGCGGGTTGGGTCAGCGAGTGGATCTCTCTCTCTTACCCGCTTCGCAGCCTCTTTCTGCGAGATTATATCCTCGCTGAAGGTTGCTACTGCGGTAAATTGCTTTAACAACAGCTGGCAGCGAGAGATCCTCTCCGATAACTGCAGTGAAATCCCGGCGCTGCGCGTCCTATGCCTGACATGCCGCAAGATGGCAAGAGGGGCTCCTCTCCCTCCTGGCAACCGAGAACAGATACTTTCCGAAGCAAATAAAGACTGTCCTGAGGTAACTGACAGCCTTGAACCACCGGTGCAGAGTAGAACAATAGTTGTTTTTTTATATATTAAGCTCGCCAAATTGACGTCGCCACTGATGGAAAGCCGTGGCGCATCTGGAGATTGGTGGCCATTTTCAGTCCGTAAGACTTAAATTCAATTAATCGAATCGATAAGACCGAATCTACCAAGGAGAGGTAAAGAGCTCTTCAATTTAACTCCACCCTCTCATTTCGATCTTAAATAACACGGGCCATGCAGTGAAAGAAAACTCTTTGTCAGAACCTAGCAATGCAAAAATAGTTTCTCTTTCGAACCATAGCAATCTGAAACCCTCTGTCAGCGTGTATCTTCTCTTACAACGCCAGGTTTTTAAGCAGAGCATGTAAATCACAGACTTACAATAAGTAGTACTTATTGTACGTCTGTGATGTAAATACACATCATTGCGCCTACAACATTAGGTGTTGTGAACTGGGATAGTGACTCACAAATTCTTCAAATAAAGCTATGGGTTATTATTTTTACGCTAAATATTTTACTGGAAAATGTTGAGCTTTGGTTACAGTGACATAGGTCCTGTACTTTTCCCATATTTAATTTTATTTTCCCACGTTTAATTCGTCCCACGTAACGTAATAGGTGGTGAGCCGTATTGCCGTGTTGAAATGGACAGGCGTAGGTATACTGCCTACTTTTGAAAATTGTAAGTCTATAAGGCCTTCAACTTAGTTAAAGGACTGCCATTTACTGGCTTCCGTTAGCGTTAGTGTTATCGCCTTAAATCTTCAGATTATACTTAATGTTTTCAGTCTGTGGCCCAAATCTAACAAACGTTTCGTATTCGCGCTTCACCATATTACTTACTATTTTTATTTTTAAAGGGGCCAATTAATAAACACGTACGTCATACCGGCCGTGGACCCACGAAAACCATGAGGTCTACCTATCCATCTAGCGCAGTCCTGGGGTATCCTTCAGAGGGCTTACCCGGGGCTCCCAACCGTAGGCTGTTAGGTAGGATAAGTGTGGTTTTTAGTCAGTAGGAGTCATAGTACATTCATGTGGGATTTTCCTCATGTTAAAAAAAATCCATCAAGCGCATAGCTCCCCGGGTAAGTTGGAGGATGAAATTTGTTCCAAAATTTTGGTTACGACTTATCCTAGAGGCTCGATAGAATACAGTTCAAACTTTGCTTATAACATAATTTCCACGCGAACGAAGTCGCGGGTAACAGCTAGTAATATTATAAATGTGAAAGTTTGTGAAGATGTTTGGATGTTTGTTACTCAATCACGCTCTAACGGCTAAACGGATTGGGCTGAAAATTGGTTCAGAGATAGCTTATAGTCTGGAATAACACATAGGCTACTTTCTATCACGGTAAATAGTTCCCACGGGAAGCGGGAACGGGTACTGAATTTCACGCTGGCGAAGCCGCGCGCAGCAACTAGTAGTGTTATAATCAACTAAGGTTCCTAAAGATGTAAATAAGTTCATATTCGTGACGCTAAGAAGGACAAATGGGGTTTAAAACTTAGATTATTGTCAATGACGATTCCAAAGTATTTGGTATCGTTTTTACTTACAAGTTTAGGGCAGAGACAATCATCCTCAACATCAGAAGAAGATGCGCGGTTATGCAGTAATTGGGCACCACAGAGGAGGGGAAGAGGTTAGTAACTTTGGTAGATAGTTTGTTTTGTCCATGTTAAGGAACAGCGCGTTTTAAGTAAGCCATTCATTGACGAGATTAAAACCCGACTGTGCAAAAGTAAATGTATGTTCCCAGTCCGGAGCGCTACTATATTTATATAAATCAATATACATATAGGATACCGACAGCGACATAACGTTTGCTTTACAGATCTGAGCTATCAAAAATCCTTGATCCGCCTGGCCAAACAAAAATTCTCTTGGAAAGTATTCTTAAAAGCGCATTTTCCCACCACATATTGATTAATAGTACTTGCAATCCCATTTCTCTTTTTAATCCCGTACAAGACGTAAGGGTCAGATCTTGGGGTGCTGGGTAGGAAAACCTCCACGTGGTGCATCCTAGTAACGTGGACGACGATGTGGGCTTCATGCGACGCGCACGTCGTCGCCCACGGCCAATAGTCCACCAAGGAGGGGGGCCGTTATGGCCGGTTTGGAGTTCTCCGCATGCGCTCTGTTATGCAGAGCGTACTTAGCGGAGAACTCTCAGGGCGACGAGTACTTCGCCACTGAGCGATCAGAGACGAAGTACACGGTCCCATGGGGACCATCGTTCGGCCGAGCCGTAACCCCGTCTGGTAACAGACGGGCACGGTGGCTCTTTGGAGTTGCGAGGAAGAAAACCTCTATAAAAAATTACCCCAAATCTCACGCTCTAACGCCCGGCAATTTGATGTATCGCTGGGGGGAACTCAGTGCCTAGGGCGTCACTCCCACCTTCCCACCCTTCCCATCCTCACATCCTCTCCGAACTTCCCCACTCCCACCCTTACGTCGGCGGACGCAAAACGCAACAAAAAATCACTATGGAGCAAATTACGACGAAAGTTACTACCCAGGAGCGCACCCGGACAGTGTCCGGGGAATCGCTTGCCATGTCTCGGCATGGCGACCCCCGCCAGGGTTCATCCCTGGTGGTATATGGGAGGGGTCACCATAGTTTAGGCCCAGGGGTGTGCCTTAAAACCACCCCCAGTGACGCGGAGGTCGCGTCACCCAACGGGACTGGTCCCAACCCGAGGGCCTCCGCCTCCTCCGCCCCCAAGAAGACTGCACCTGGGGGAAGTGGCAACCCCGCTTCCCCAACAGCCAGAGCTCCTGCTGCACCCCAGACTACCTCGAACGAGGGGGTCTGGAAGGTGGTAGGAGCCAAGAAGAAGGCCAATAAGGCCGCCAAAAAGGCTGCGAAAGCCGCCAAGAAGGCGGCAAAAGTCGCTGCTAAAGCGGCAAAGGCGGCAAAGGCCGCCGCGACGAAGGCGCCGAAGAGGCTCCGCGCTTCCCGCTCCACTGCCGTCGTCATTACCGTGACGACAGAGGGCAAGGCGAAGGGCGTGGGGTACGCCGAGGTACTGAGGCAGGCGAAAGCCTCAGTTGACCTCAAGGCCCTCGAGATTGAGGGAGGGCTCCGGTGCAAGGTGACGCGCACCGGAGCGCGCCTCCTCGAGGTCTCCGGCGCCACCAGCGGCCCCAAAGCGGATGCCTTAGCGGCGAAGCTGCGGGAGTCGCTAAATACGGGCGATGTCCGCGTGTCCAGACCCAACAAATGCGCCGCGCTGCGCATTTCGGGTCTGGATGACGCGGCCACGACGGACGAGCTTATCTCCGCCGTCGTGGAGGCGAGCGGCTGTCCCCGTGATCAGGTGAGGTCAGGCGAAATCCGCTTTGGCCTTACCGGTCACGGGTCGGCAGTCGTAAGCTGCCCCGTCGCGGCGGCCCAGAAAGTGGCGGACGGACGAAGCCTCCTTATTGGGGGCTTCTTGAGGGCGCAGGTGCATCTCCTGCAGCCCCGCGAAGCCAGGTGCTATAGGTGCCTGGTCGTGGGGCATGTGGGGGTGCAGTGTGCGGCGGAAGTCACCGTAGGCGACCGGTGCTTCCGCTGTAGTCAGCCCGGTCACAAGGCCCTTGCCTGTGACGCCCCGCCGCGGTGTTATAAATGCGTGGCGGAGGGCAAGGAGGCCGACCACCGGGCGGGCAGTAAGTCCTGCGCTGCCTCAAGGCCGAGGCCCCGTCCGTCCGCACGGGGGGCTGAGAGTGAGGTGGCACGCCCGCGGCAGGGTGCGGAAATGGACGTCCATTAATGGACACCCATATCCGCATCCTGCAGGTGAATTTGAACCACAGCACTGGTGCTCAGGACCTTCTGTACCAGAGCATCAGGCAGTGGTCCATTAACATCGCAGTCGTCGCCTAGCCGTATTGGTTTCACCCGGGAAGCCCGGTGGATCTGGACGGCGTGGCGACTATTTTTGGGGGGACCGGCGCGGACGACTCGCGGATGGCGGTCATCGCTAGGGGTCCGGGTTGTGTCGCGGCGGAATACGAGGGTGTGGCTGTCGTGGCCGTTTACATTTCGCCGAGCCTCGACCAGCATCAGTTCGATCTATGGCTCCCTGAGCTGGACGTCGTCCTCGCTGCATGCCGGCCTCGCCCTGTCCTGGTCCTGGGAGACTTCAATGCCTGGTTGCAGGCTTGGGGCTCCCGGGAAACCAGAGACAGGGGGAGGAAACTGGAGGACTGGGTCACAACACGTGGCCTAGTCATCCTGAACCGGGGGAATGTCGCAACCTGGACGCGGCGGGGGCTCAGCTCGGTCATAGACGTCTCGTTTGCGACCCCTGAGCTCGCCCGCCGTGTCCAGGGATGGCGCGTGGTGGAGGAGGAGGAGACGTTGTCAGATCACCGATATATTCGGTTCGACGTCTCCCCTCCACCAAACCTGCCGCCAGCAATTGCGAATCCCCCGGAACCGCGTTGGGCACTTCATCGCCTTGATCGGGAGGCTCTCCTGGAGGCGGCCATCGTGCAGGCCTGGATTCCGTCAGCGGACAGGCCTGCCGATGTTGATACCGAGGTGAAGTGGTTCGGGAGAGCCATGTCGCACATCTGCGATGCGGCGATGCCCAGGGCTAGGCCCAGGCCGGCGAGGAAACAGGTGAGTGCGTTACCGCGCGCCGCCGGTACACCAGGTTCCGCCGGAGGCGTCGCCGCCCAGACGATGCGGCAGCCCGAGAGACGGAGCTCTACGATGGGTACAAGGAGGCCAAGAGGGCCCTCCAGACGGCCATCAAGCGGTCCAAAAAGCTGGGCCGCGATGAGCTGATGGAGACTCTGGAGCGGAACCCGTGGGGGCGCCCGTACCTTATGGTAAGGGGCAAATTACGCCCTAAGGCGCCCCCACTGACTCAGAGTCTCCAGCCGGAGCGGCTGGAGGAGGTCCTGGACTCCTTGTTCCCGTCGAGAGCGGAGGAACATATTTCTCCGCGCATGGCTCCATCTCAGTTAGTAGTTTCCCAAGGTCTGGAAGACAGGGAAACTGGTCTTGATTCGAAAGGCGGGGCGGCCGGCAAATTCCCCATCAGGGTACCGGCCGATCGTGTTGCTCGACGAGGTGTGCAAGCTCTTCGAGCGCATTATTGCACAACGCCTCGTCGGGCACCTCACACGCGTGGGGCCTGATCTGGCGGATAGCCAGTTTGGCTTCCGTCAGGGACGCTCCGCCGTGGACGCGATCATGCGCATTAGAGGCCTGACGGAGGAAGCAGTCTCACAGGGTGAGGTGGTGGTGGCGGTGTCTCTCGACATCGCCAACGCATTCAACACCTTGCCCTGGAGCTGCGTCAGGGAGGCGCTTATCTATCATGGAGTGCCTCCCTACCTCCGTCGAATTGTCGGGGCTTATCTCTCTGAGAGAGCCATAACTTACCCGAGCTGGCTAGGGCCGGGTCGGCGAGATGTGTCGTGCGGTGTTCCACAGGGATCGGTTTTAGGGCCGCTCCTGTGGAACATCGGTTACGACTGGGTGCTGCGTGGTCCGTTGCTCAGAGGGGTCTGCGTAACGTGTTACGCCGACGACACCCTCGTTACGGCGCGGGGAGCAACGCACCGTGCCGCAGCACTTAAGGCCACGGCAGGGGTTGCTCAGGTCGTGGGTCGGATTCGGCGGCTGGGTCTCGAGGTCGCCCTTCACAAATCCGAGGCTCTGTGCTTCCACGGACCTCGGATGGGGCCACCTGCGGGATCCAGCCTACAGGTAGGGGGCGTCAGCATCGGCATCGAGCCCTCGATGAAGTACCTGGGGCTCGTACTCGATGGCCGGTGGAACTTCGGACATCACTTCCGAAGTTTGGTCCCAAAACTGAGGGGAGCATCAGCCGCACTCGCGCGGTTGATGCCCAACATCAGGGGACCCAATGCTCCCTACAGGAGGCTGTACCTGGGGATCGTGCGAAGCATGGCCCTGTACGGGGCTCCCGTATGGGCGGAGACCCTGACGGCCAGCAATGAGGCTAGACTGCTGAGCCCGCAGAGAGTGATGGCCGTCAGGGTGATAAGAGGATACCGCACGATCTCCGGTGAGGCGGCATGTCTCCTAGCCGGGACCCCTCCATGGGACCTGGAAGCGAGAGCCCTTGCGTCACTGTTCAGATGGCGCAAGGAGGCGCTGGAGCGGGGCCAAAGGCCTGCGTCTCGAGAAATCGAGGCCCAGCGGACCCTGCTCCACCAGGAAACCGTGGAGACATGGAAGGTGCGACTTGAGCAACCAAAGGGGGGATTCGCCACAATCGCGGCCGTCAGACCGGTCATGGACGAGTGGCTGGAGAAAAGACACGGTGCTCTCTCCTACCGGTTGACACAGATGCTTGCCGGGCACGGTAGCTTCGGTAGGTATCTGTGGCGAAAACACCGGGAAACCACGGCCGAGTGTCAGCACTGCGAGGACCGCAGCGATGACACGGCGCTCCACACGCTGGTGGAGTGCACGGCGTGGGCACAACAGCGACAGGTCCTCGTAGTGGGTCTGGGCGTGGACACTCTCTCGCTCGAGGCCATGGTGCGAGCCATGCTCTCCAGCGGGAGTAAGTGGGACTGCGCCGCCTCTTTCTGCGAGCAGGTCATGCTCGAGAAGGAGGCGGCGGGCCGGGTGCGGGAGAGAACTCTCCCACCCGAGTTCCGCAGTCGGCGCCCTGGGCGCCGCCGACGCACAGTGGTCTGAAAATCGAGCTCCCCTTTCGTAGAAAGTCAATGTGGGATATTCATAAAACCAAAATATGGAACGTGTCAGGTATACATTCCTTTAATGCATATTGTAGTATGAATGATTTAAGTTACTCCGCGCCTGAGAAAAAAAATATTTAGTTTTTTTTTGTATGGGAGAAAATACATAAAGTACATTTTCTTGCGACTGAATGAAACTGAAAGGCTGGTACTCATACGAGCTATTGCCGCTCTTAAGGCGATTACTTTGACATACCACTCATGTACCTTTAGGTGCCGTTTCACACGTAGGATTTTTTTGAAATTTCGAATTTTCGGTATTGAATTTTTTAAGTAGGTATGTGACGCATTTAAAATAATTTGCTCCGACCCTTAATGAGGGTAGTTATACATAAATAGAATGTTTGGCATGAATTCTGTCAGTAACGTTTAGCACTTGTGCGCGTAAACTTTATTTTTTCTGTTCTTTCCAATTTTCTATTGCGATGGAAGGTTTTGGTATCAATCTTGATATTTTCATGTTTGTGGCTAACAACACTTCTTTCTCAGATCCCAATGTGTTATTTGAAGTGTTTGTAAATAGTGTTGATTTGTCAGAAAATGAAAAGAAAGACTTGAAACAATTCTGCCAAAACTTATGTGTGTGCATTGAAAAGGAAATGAATCTCATGTAATCGCACGCGACATACTTTCATTAAATAGTATGAAGCATGGCTCCAAGAAGACATCAAATGGCCTGAAGTCATCAAGGAAAAGTTGACTTTCTCAATAAGATCAGTCACCATGTTCCAGTTCTGAATTTCCCGCAACCGAAGGTGTATCAACATCCGCACAACCACAGACTTGTAGTGTTGGAACCTCAACATCTCTTGGAAACCAAAGAAAGCAGTTTTCGGAGTTAAGCTCGTTACAGAAGAGAAGGAGAGAATCATCCAACGGAAAGTCTTGCTTATGCTACTGGAGTTGTTTCGATCTAAAATTTTGTCGAAATTAAGTCGTATCGGAGTTTCATGCTATCGAAATAAAATCTTGTCGTAGAAGGATTTGTCGAAATTCAGTTTGGGAGTCCGAAGCATGGCTCCAAGAGGACATCAAATGGCCTGAAGTCATCAAGGAAAAGATGCCTTCATCAGTAACGATAGATCAGTCACCATGTTCCAGTTCCGAATTTCCCGTAAACGAAGGTGTATCAACATTTGCACAACCACAGACTTGTAGTGTTGGAACCTCAACATCTCTTGGAAACCAAAGAAAGCAGTTCAGATCTTATTGAGAAAGTCAACTTTTCCTTGATGACTTCAGGCCATTTGATGTCTTCTTGGAGCCATGCTTCGTACTATTTAATGAAAGTATGTCGCGTGCGATTACATGAGATCCATTTCCTTTTCAATGCACACACATAAGTTTTGGCAGAATTGTTTCAAGTCTTTCTTTTCATTTTCTGACAAATCAACACTATTCACATACACTTCAAATAACACATTGGGATCTGAGAAAGAAGTGTTGTTAGCCACAAACATGAAAATATCAAGATTGATACCAAAACCTTCCATCGCAATAGAAAATTGGAAAGAACAGAAAAAATAAAGTTTACGCGCACAAGTGCTAAACGTTACTGCCTCTTTGGCGCAACTTTGACTGCCTCTGTGGCGCAGTCGGTAGTGATACCGCCTGCGGCGCTGGAGGTCGTGGGTTCGATTCCCACCGGAGACAAATATTTGTGTGACCCATAAATGTTTGTCTCAAGAGTCTGGGTGTTTCTATGTATAATACTCGTATGTATGTATTTAAAAGTATATAAGTATTAATATCCGTGGTCTGATACCCATAACACAAGCAGGTTATTCCTAGCTTACTTTGGGATCAGATAGCGTTGTGTGAAATGTCCGTGAATATTTATTTATTTATTTATTTACTGACAGAATTCATGCCAAACATTCTATTTATGTATAACTACCCTCATTAAGGGTCGGAGCAAATTATTTTAAATGCGTCACATACCTACTTCGATCAGTCGTACCTTAGTTACCCCGGCTATATCATCGAGGAACTATTTCGAGAAAAAGCCGGGGTGTGCGCGTTCGTTAGGGCGGATGTTTGCTGTCGCCGGCTGCGCTGCCTTGAGGACCCTTCCCTCTCCGTCCTTTGGCTGCACGTAGATTACGGCTCCATGAGTCAGATCTACGTGTGTGTCTATCGATCCCACACAGGGACAGCTGAGATGATGAGGCTGTATCAGCACCTCAGCGAGGGGGCTGATGACGCGCAGGTACGGTTCCCGAACGCCGAGTTTTTTTTTTCTGGGGGACTTCAATGGTCACCACATTGAGTGGTTGGGGTCCCTCAAGACAGATCCTGCGGGACGGGCCACCCACGCGTTCGCACTCTCCCATGGTCTGACCCAGGTGGTACGCGGGATTACGCGCATACCGGACAGGTCAGACCATGAACCCGCCCTGCTGGACTTACTGCTGACGAGTAATCCAGCACAGTACAGTGTGACGGTTAGCGCCCCACTGGGTACATCCGACCACTGTATTGTGCGTGCCCGCCTGCAGGTACCGTCCCCTGCAAGGGCAGTAGAGGTGACGCGGCGACTGTGGCACTACTCGTCAGCAGACTGGGACGGACTACCAGAATACTTTGCAGCCGTCCCGTGGAGTCAGCGCTGCTTTGCAGGGAGGGCTTCATCGGAAAGTGCCTCTGCGGTTGCTGGTGAAATCTCATTAGGTATGGAATACTACATTCCATACACGGATGTCGCCAGCATCCGCAAAGCCCGCCCCTGGTTCGGGCGTGAGTGTGCCGTAGCTGTTCAACAAAAACAGGCGGCTTACCGCGCCTGGATCAGGGCTCGAGCTGTGCGCGACCCGAATGTGGCCCGCCTCAAGGCAGCGTACAACAGAGCCACTAGGTCCAGTAAGAGAGCCTTCAAGAGAGCGGACGCCCAGCGCGTCACGCGGCTTGGTCAGGAGCTCACGTCACATCCGACTGGCAGCCGTGGATACTGGCAACTAGCCAAAGCCGTGCAGGCCAACTTTTGCAAGCCCTCGCTGCCGCCGCTGCGCTATCCTGACGGATCACTGGCTCACAAGGCCCAAGAGAAAGCGGAAATGCTGGCCAAGCTCTTTGCGGCTAATTCCCGGGTCGATGACTGTGGCAAGCAACCTCCCACTATCGCCAACTGTGGAACCACGATGCCGGAAATTGTAATCCGGCAGTGCGATGTGCGGGCGGTGCTACGGTCACTCGACACGCGGAAAGCCAGTGGTCCTGATGGCATTCCGGCCGTGGTGCTGAGGAATTGTGCAGCTTAATTGTCTCCAACGCTAACACGCCTGTATCACCTTTCGTATTCGTCGGGAGAAGTGCCGGAGGCTTGGAAGGAGGCGAATGTCCAACCGATCCCCAAGAAAGGGGATCGGTCGGATCCAGCCAACTATCGCCCCATAGCCGTAACCACCGTCATCTGCAAGGTGTTCGAGCTAATCATCAACAAACAGCTCATGCGCTATCTGGAGGATCACTCGTTAATTAACGATCGCCAATATGGCTTTAGGCCGAAACGATCAACGGGTGACCTCCTAGCGTACATAACGCACACCTGGGGTGAGGCTATGGAGAGGCACGGCGAATCTCTGGCTATTGGCCTAGACATCGCAAAAGCCTTTGATAGGGTATGGCATGCGTCGCTTCTTTCCAAGCTGCCGTCATATGGTTTATCGCATCAGTTGTGCCGCTGGTTGGCCAGCTTCCTGAACGGGCGACGGATTCGGGTCCTCTGTGATGGTCAGGCTTCCTGTTTTTTTCAGGTAAATGCCGGAGTACCACAGGGATCGGTATTGTCCCCAACTCTCTTTCTTCTGCATATCAATGACATGCTGTCCCTTGGGTGCATTCATTGTTATGCGGATGACAGTACTCTTCATGGGAGCTATTCTGGCCGTCCAGCGGCGGGGCGAGGCGACGTGGATGAGAAGAGACGACAACTCGTGGCGGATCTCGATCTGGACCTGGGCCGCATTGCTCAATGGGGTTCAGACAACCTGGTCGAGTTCAATGCCAGAAAAACACAGGCGTGTGCGTTTACAGCTAAGAAGTCCCCATTCCTACCCCTGCCCTCTCTTCAGAGCATTACAATTCCACTAAAAGACAACCTGGAGATCCACGGTATAGACGTCCGGCGTGAGCTCAATCACAAAAACTACATAGAGAGCTGTATTGGTCTGGCCTCGCGGAAACTGGGAATCCTGAATAAGGTGAGACGGTATTTCACGCCATATCAGAGATGTTTACTGTACAAGACGCAGATTCGTCCCTGCGTCGAGTACTGTTCTCACCTTTGGGACGACTCCGCGAGGTACTTGTTAGACGCGCTTGACGCTATGCAGAGACGTGCTATCCGAATAATTGGTTATCCTGAGGTGACGGGAGGCCTCGAACCTTTGTCGCAGCGAAGAACCATAGCGTCCTTGGCTGCCTTCTATCGAATGTATCACGGCGAATGTTCTGAAGAGCTCTTCAACCTGATCCCACCATCTCCTTTCCGATCCCGAACAACGCGTGCCGGGCAGAGATGCCACTCATACACAGTGGAGAGAATCTTCGCCAGAACCGAGCGTTTCAAAAGATCGTTCCTCTGTCGAACTATAAAAACATGGAACGACCTGCCCGCACACGTCTTTCCCTCATCTTACAATCCCGGGTTCTTCAAGAGGAGCGTGAAGAGGCACATCACAGGGCCGCCAACTTGAGGACCACTGTAAGAAGTGGCCCCCAATCGCTAGATGCGCCACTGCTTTCTTACCATCAGGCTGGTGGCGACGTCAATTTGGCGAGCTGAATATAAAAAAAAAAAAAAAAAAATACTTAAAAAATTCAATACCGAAAATTCGAAATTTCAAAAAAATCCTACGTGTGAAGCGGCACCTAAAGGTACATGAGTGGTATGTCAAAGTAATCGCCTTAAGAGCGGCAATAGCTCGTATGAGTACCAGCCTTTCAGTTTCATTCAGTCGCAAGAAAATGTACTTTATGTATTTTCTCCCATACAAAAAAAAAACTAAATATTTTTTTTCTCAGGCGCGGAGTAACTTAAATTATTCATACTACAATGTGCATTAAAGGAATGTATACCTGACACGTTCCATATTTTGGTTTTATGAATATCCCACATTGACTTTCTACGAAAGGGGAGCTCGATTTTCAGACCACTGTGCGACGTGTCTTCGCCGAGGACTATCGGCCTCCATGACCGGGGGTCTGAGGACGGTGAGAGGGCCGCTCACCGTCCTTACAGAAGCAGGCCCATGACGGCAGCGTGACGTGAGCACTCACGCACGCCCCCCCTTAGAAGCGGGGTCACACCCGAAACCCCCCATAGACGCGGGATTGCACCCGAACCACCCCCTGGGCGAGGCCGCATTGGCGGCCGTAGGTCTGTTGGGAGTCACGGGACATCCTTCCTGAGGGCTTACCCGGGGCTCTCAACCATAGACTGTTGGGCGTTACGTGAGGTTTTTTAGTCGGTAAGAGTCCGGCATAGCATCCTACGAGGATTTTCCCTCACGTTAAAAAAAGATTTCGATGTCGGTCAACCTGTTGAGTCTATTTCTAAATGTCATGTAATTAGTTTTATCAAAGTTGATTTTTAAATTATTCAACTTTAGCCAATTTATTATATTTGAAAAAGTAGTATTTATGTCTTGCTGCATTTTAAAACTGTCATTACCCGTAAATATTATGGTAGTGTCATCGGCGAAGAGTACCGACTTATGGTGAGTCACTTTTGGTAGATCATTTATGTAAATTATAAATAAAAGCGGGCCTAGTACACTCCCCTGCGGAACACCAAAGACTACCCTCCCATAGTCTGATAGGTAACCAGTTACTGTATTGGACTAACTCTTGTTATCTGACTTGCCTGCATTCTGTCAAATAAGTAGGATTTTATTAAGTCCAGCGCACATCCCCGGACTCCGTATGCATATAGTTTGTCTAGTAGTATTCGGTGATCAACATAGTCAAAGGCTTTGGTCAGATCCATGAAGAGTGCACATGACTGATGACCTTGATCTATGCCTGTGACAATAGTCTGAAGAAAATCATATAAAGCCATATTTATATCTTTGCTTCTTCTAAAACCTATTTGTTCCTTTGAGAACAGGTTATGGGTGTCAAAAAAACCATATATGCTTTCATGAATAACCTTTTCAAAAATCTTAGATATTACTGGGACAAGTGCAATGGGTCGGTAACAAGACATATCGTGCTGGTCATTCTTTTTAAATATAGGTTTGATTATAGTTAACTTTAGTAAGTCAGGAAAAACACCATTCAAAATACATACATTAATTATGTGACAAAGAACATATGATAACTTTTGCGATACACTTTTCAAGATTTTTACTGATATGTCATCATAACCAGTACTATTTGTGGATTTTAAATTTAAAATTATTCTGTTAATATCACTTGGAATCGTAGGCTGTATAAATATTGATTTAGTATTGCCTAAAATTGTTGTTTTATAATTATTTACTCGTGATGCTGCGGTTGGTTGATTGATAAAAAAGGCATTAAATGAATCAGCAATCTGTTTAGGATCGTTAATCACTCCGCCATCCACATTAATGTATTTTATTTCATCGCTTGGTTTGTTAAGTCTATTTTTATTATTTATTATGTCCCATGTTGCCTTGCTTTTATTTAAAGCAGTATCGATGTAGTTTGCGTTATGTGATTTTTGTGTTAATTTAATTATTTTATTTAATCTTTTTGATAAGGACTTAAAGTTATTTCTATTCTCTAAATTTGGTTTTTTACGATATTTCCAAAGTAGTTCTCTCTTAC
Source organism: Miltochrista miniata (assembly GCA_933228765.1). Taxonomy (NCBI): domain Eukaryota; kingdom Metazoa; phylum Arthropoda; class Insecta; order Lepidoptera; family Erebidae; genus Miltochrista; species Miltochrista miniata. The sequence goes on from OW121752.1 coordinate 39,034,936, forward strand.
GTTTGCAACAATATCTGATTCCTTTACTTATCCATTTCGGTCTGAGCCTTGCACTTATACGTACTCTGGTTTTTGGAAAGCACAAATCATAAAACAGCCGAAACAGGTCATAAAATTCGTTGAATGCCACATTTGGGTCTTCACTTTGTAATGCATCTGAAAAACTTAAAGAATCCATGCATTCGCAGAATTTTTTTATATTTTCAGCATTGTAATTTCGTCTATAGATGTACCAAAACTTTAAAGAACAAAAAGTTTTTACCGGATATGTTAGAAATTGAGCAGTATGGTCAGACAGTGCATACTCATTAACCTCCGTTTTGCAATTTCTCATGTTGTAAATGAAGTTATCAAGACACGTACCTTTTGCTAACCGCGTAGGTTCATGTATACCCAACTTAAGGTTGTAGGTCTGTAGAATGTTAGTAAACTCGGAAGATTCATTGCTCTGTACGAGAGTATTTATGTTAAAGTCACCACACAGAACTATTTTCTTTTTAGTAGTAGAGAAACGCATCAGCAGTACATTCAGTAGTGAAAAGAACCTTTGTGTATCTTGTTTATTTGACGTGGGCGATCTATAAATGCATATTATATACAAATTATGATCACACAATTCGATTCCTGAACATTCAATGATACGCTCCTGTGAATAGCTACTGATACCATTAATAGGACGGAATTCAACAGAGTTGTGTACTAATATACAAGATCCGCCCCGATGTTTTTTTCTGAAATAAGCTGAAGCCAAATTATAGTTAGGTATTGATAGTGTATTTCTGTCGCAGGCCATCATATTATGTTCCGTAATACACAAGGCCCCTAGCAATTGATATTTTTCATTAATAGAATCCAATATGACAGTTAATTTATCAAATTTGCTAATCAATCCATCAATGTTTTGGTGTAATATTTTAATATATCTATACCAGAAAAAACTCATTTGACGTTGGTGGAAGGACAGTTAGTTGTTGAACATTATTTTCATGCAGAGAATCAGATACTATGGAATCAGTCTGTGTATACTTATCCATGCAAGGAGGCAGATTTTTAGGTTTCGCATTATCACGTTTTCGGTCAGAATAGATAGAGTAATTATATTTATAGTCATTATGTAGAATTTCTTTTAGTATTTATTGGCATCTATGTAATACACGGTTTCTTGGTAAAAAAATTATATAATTCATATCAATGAATGTTGCGTGTTCAAACTTAGAACATTTAAATTTTAGCTCGTAGTTCAATTTACGCTCACTCAGGCATCTATTATAAGGAACCTCTGAAATAAATATATTACAGTTACATACATTACTCAAAAAGTTACAAATAGAGAACAATAATGTATCGGGTCGTTTGTCATTTATACCACATAAAACTATTAAAAAGTCTCTCTTAGTCAATTTACACATTTCAGTTCTTGATGTTAACAAAACTTGACTTAGAGTTGCTCCAGACTTCCACACGCATATGACCAAAAATTTCTCACCCAATAACTTTTGCAACACATGTTGCATTTTATAGCCCTGTTCATCCGCCAGTATCATAACCTTTCTTCTATGGTCGCTTTGAATTCTATCTGACGGCTCTGTAACTGTAAGATCAGTCTGATTCTCCTGTGGCTCACACAATTTCTTAGATATATTAACCCCATTCGACTTAACAGAGCTAACTGAAACAGACTTATTAGTGGTTTCCGTACTAGATCTCCCATTTTGTATACAGCTACTGAGCGGGGACGTAGCGGCAGACACAGGCTGAGCAAATTTCTTATCCTGGGCAGATTTAGGTGTTCTAGTTACACTTTTCTTTGGTGTATTAAGACACCTATATGTGGCAATCAGTTGCATTGATTTGCCTAAGTCGTTTTTCAAGCGAAAGTTCTCACTATTTAGATTTTCTATTTCGCTATGAGCGCTCGATAGTTCGTTATTAAGCAGTTGTATTTTGTTGTTCAGATCTTTGATAATGTGATAGTACTGGGAGTCATCAGGTAAGCTTGATATACTCATGTCAAACAACGATGACTTATCGTTAATGCTTGTGATATCATCAAGGGAAACCGTTTTGCACGGTTTGCGCAGTGTGACATTGTTTACATCCATTACGTATAGATTTTACGTTCGTTTGGTTGGCCCGGCCCTCCCGGAATTTACGACTTCGGAGTATAGCAATCTACTGTACTCATCACCAGAAACATATGTACCGCTTTCTTTTTCAATGTAACTCTGTATTTTTGGAGAAAAACTCATGAAAAGGGGGCCGGGCCAACCAAACGCTTTCAGCTCGTCCCCCCTTGTAACTCGAAAAATATACAGCCAATTATAAAAACACTTGAGCTTGAGAAATGTACCTCGGCATCTCGTTATACGTTCCAAAACAGATTTTGTATATTCGTAATATCAAACGAAAAATCGATGCAGAAAGGGGGCCGAGCTGAAATTTTTTGATAAGAAAATACGTACAGAAGGACAAAAGATTTTTATTAAAAATCTATAAATATAGAATCTACACATGGTAAATATCATATGTACCGCCTTAGTTTCTAATAAAACTTGCTAAATTTAAAATAAACACCAACCTCAGTTCGTTCAGCTCGGCCCCCTTTAAACGTCTATAGCTTCTAAACTATGACATATTTCATTACAAAAAAACTATTTCCTGACCCATATAAAGGAGTACACTCCTTCTAAATGAATTAAAATTCTGTGAAATTAGTATTTTAAAAGATAAATGGGATCGAAAATATCATATTGTATGTGTAGGGTGACCATGATTTCAGTGAAAATTATTAAGAAAAAGCTGCATAAATTGAGTAAATCTTTAAATGAATAAACAACTCAACAGTTTCATTTTCCCATGTATCAAAATTTCCGCAGTGTCAAAATGCCCAGTTTTACAAAATGTCCACAGTGTCAAATGTCCAGTTTTAAAAAATGTCCAGTTTTACAAAAAGTGAAAATAAAAATTATTTATTTTAACCTTTAACTGGTGACATGGTTTTTTTATAACATAACTGGTGACGAGCGGCCTGACAGGCCGCTGCCATAATTGGTCTATAATACATTATATTAAAATATGGTAGGTTATCCTAATGTTTATTTTGTTTTAAATTAAATATTAAAGTAAAATTAAAACAACGTCATGTAGTCTAAATATAATTTTAATTAGAAACTGGGTAGTTTACAAAGTTTTGGATCTCTGTAATTGAAAAACTAGAATCGAGATCAACGATTGCTTATAAAATAGTAAAAATCAACATAAATTATAAAATATTTGTTTTTTAACAAAGTTCAAATACTAATCAACTATAAAAAAAAATTAACTCTTATCACAAGTGTCATGTCTCAAAAATGACAACTGTCAATCTTTAGTATTTTTATTGACAGTTAGGGCATAATTGCTTCGCACACTGCAAACACACATGTTTATCGCATGATATACATTCGTCACTGTCACTCTCTGCAAGCTGAATTTCCTGATATATTATATCATATATACAGGTTCTTCGTCTTCAGAAGCATTTTCTTCCATCTCCGAGTTGTGGTCGTTATGCTCCGGGACATAATTTTTGGAAACGTCTTCAGCTTCCGATCCACTTGAGTTTTCTTGTGCTAAACCAGTCTACAATTCGAGTAGGCACTACATTTTTGTCAACAACCTCTCTACGCTTTTTTCTAGGAAGTCCAGAGTCATTCATAGTAAGAAATATCTAAAAAAAACGCAATACAACACTACAGTGTAATTCCAAAAAAGTTTCGTAAGTGGTGACATAAGGTCTGAGAGGCCGCCCGAGAATTTTCAATCGATCTAACTTACCGATTTGGGCCTGGCCGACGCAACTATCCCCCTCTAGGGCACTGCCTAAACTAAACTCGAAGCTACTCGAAATGCGGGGAAGGGGGTGATATGATGTTTCGCTTACGCCGCTCGGCCTGTGAGACCGCACGTCACCAGTTAAAGGTTAAGCTAACTTTACAAAAGTAAGCGTAACTACTTATTTTTGTAATCATAACATTTTTTCTACTCAAATTTTAATAAAAATATTTTGATAATAATAATAATATATTTATTCCACAAGTAACTAGACTTATTATGTTAGTAACAATATTTCTTATTCTATGTTAGTATTCTTAACCTAAGCACACAAAATAACATAAACAAAAGCAACTACCTAATCTAAAAATAAAATAAATAGGAAGCCGCTGGTATGCGAATCACCGCCACACGTCTATCAACGAGGTGGACAACTTGCAGCAGTGATTTACATACAGGCAGTCCAATCTGCTCGCGACGCAGCTCAGGATGACTCAGATGACTCAGGATGTTTTTATTGGGTTGAAGTTTGCTCCATTAAACATTTACCCCCATATTCATAATAGTTTATGAAACCTATTTTAGTTAAAACACATTTTAAGTCTATTGCTGTCTCTAACCATACTCTGTCATTGGTTAGAGACAGCAATAGACTTAAAGTGTGTTTTACTAAAATAGGTTTAATAAACGATTATGAATAAGGGGGTTAGTGTTTATTTCATGGCAATCGGTTTATAAATAAAAAAGTTATATCTCTCTTAAGAATATATTACATAGATATTTTGAAGCGCTCGTGGCCCCGCGGACTCAGTGTTCTGTAAACGATCACTGCAGTAAGCGACTTTCACTATGGCCGGTCCATGGATGGGTGACCATCCATGTGATCACTTTGTGACATTTATTTGAGCGTTTCCGTGCTTCGGAAAGCACGTTAAGCCGTTGGTCTCGGTTGCAAAACGGCAGTCGTTAAGCCAAGTTTCACCTTTATTTCAACAGCAGGCAGTCACAACCTGCGCCTGTCCATTTAAAAACACGGCAATACGGCTCACCACCTATTACGTGGGACAAATTATAAAATGGTGAAACGTGGGCATATAACATGCCTCTGCCTACCCCTTCGGGGATAAAGGCGTGACGATATGTATGTATGTATGTTTTAAGAATCTATTACATAGATATTTTGAAAATTTTAGTTGTAGGGTTTCTTTGAATGTGCGGTAAATATAAACTGTTATAACTACTGATTAAGGCTTTTAAAATAATTCTGACTGGATTGTTTTAGAATAGACTTCATCTTTAAGCTCGTTTATGATTAAGCAAACAGGGCAGTTTCACACGCTGCTTGATAAGTCTGATGAAGAAATACCTCTCTTTTCACACACCTTATGTGATGTAAACGAAGTAGCGGGGGTCAGCTGGTTCTTTAGAATATTAGTTAGAAGCGAGATGAAAAAAAAGCATGACTAAATGAAGCGAAATATTATTTCACGACATACTTACGAGTAGGTGCTTATAACACGACTTGTAGCGAGTGACGGAGGCCTGGTTGGTACTACTAGTTGAGTAAAGTTGAAATTGATGGATACGAGTAAACTAGGTAGTTATATGAAGTTCATGAATCATGATACGATGTGTACGCTTGGGTTTTAAACTACTCTCCAGGAGGTAATTTTTTTTAAACTTGTCATGTCCAGTTTTGTACAAATAGAAAAATAAAATTAGTTTAAGAGGATCGACTGCAGTGATGTCCCAATGCGAGTATATTGGTAGTGTCCAAGGTAGTAATGGTTGTCGAACGTTGGACCGCGCCGATAGGAGGCCATCCCCGCGCGCCGCTACTCCGCCTGCCGATGGCAGTGGCACAACAACCGAGTTGTTCTACGGTTCAGATAGACTTTATTACCGTAGTTGTAATATATTTTAACATTTTCTTCTTATTTAGGCGTCATCCTGCCCTATGGGCAAAGAGTTTAATAGTAAGCTATAGAAAATAGTTTATTTTCTATAGCTTACTATAAAACACTTTGCATCACTGTCCGTATGAACCTCACCTTTTTACAGGAAGCTCACATTCTAGGCAATCGGAAAATGTGTAGGTTAATTTTTGGAAAAAGTTGGTAAATGTATTATAATATTACAAAGAGGAAAGGTTTAATTGTTTGTTTGCATCGAAAGGGCTCCGAAGCTACTGGACCGATTTGAAAAATTATTTCACTGTTGGGAAGCTATTCTCTTCCCATTGAACATATGCTATATTTTATTCCCGTGATTCCACGAGAACAGGAGCTAAGCGGAAGAAACCGCGTGACATCCGCTAGTAGCTTATAAGTTACATTTATGAAGTGGTTCCTCAATCTAAACATCTGGATTCAGGAGTTTTTTGAAGTTCTTAACGAAAGTGATTTATTTTATTGATTTTCTTTTTGCATCATTTCGTAGGCATTGTGTAGGGTTAGGTACTTTACATAATGCATACTAAATAACTAACGATTTACGCGGTTTACTTATGTTTGGCAAAAAACGATATCCAAAGTGTCACATGCCAAAGCATGTTTCCCAAATTTTCATTTGGCAAAAAAACATTCGGCTAAACAACTTTTCGCAATTTTACAGTTAGATATACTATTTTCTAAATCATGGTCACCTTATCATTTATCCTGTATGATATTTTCGATCCCATTAATCCTTTCAAATACTAATTTCACAGAATCCTAATTCATTTAGAAGGAATGTACTCCTTTTTATGAGTCAGGAAATAGTTTTTTCGTAGCGAAAAATGTCATAGTTTAGAAACTATAGACGTTTAAAGGGGGCCGAGCTGAACGAACTGAGGTTGGTGTTTATTTTAAATTTAGCAAGTTTTATTAGAAACTAAGGCGGTACATATGATATTTACCATGTGTAGATTCTATATTTATAGTTTTTTAATAAAAATCTTTTGTCCTTCTGTACGTATTTTCTTATCAAAAATTTTCAGCTCGGCCCCCTTTCTACATCGATTTATCGTTTGATATTACGAATATACAAAATCTGTTTTGGAACGTATAACGAGATGCCGGGGTACATTTCTCAAGCTCAAGTGTTTTTTTAATTGGCTGTATATTTTTCGAGTTACAAGGGGGGCCGAGCTGAAAGCGTTTGGTTGGCCCGGCCCCCTTTTCATGAGTTTTTCTCCAAAAATACAGAGTTTCATTGAAAAAGAAAGCGGTACATATGTTTCTGGTGATGAGTACAGTAGATTGCTATACTCCGAAGTCATAAATTCCGGGAGGGCCGGGCCAACCAAACGAACGTTAGATTTTGGGTCTTTCGTTACTTCTTAATTTGTAGTCGAAATATAAACAAAAAGTAATTTGACGACAACCGGGATTTGAACCGCCGGCATGAGCTTCCAATACTAAGCGAGTGCAGCTATCTTAACCATCGCGCCACGACGACAGATAACAATGTGCGTGAAATACGCTTTTACTATTGACTATAACCAATCGCAAGTTGTGGTTATGTTATGGTTTTACATTTTTAGGGTTCCGTACCCAAAGGGTAAAGAACGGGACCCTATTCATGAGACTTCGCTGTCCGTCTGTCTGTCTGTCTGTCTGTCTGTCTGTCTGTCTGTCTGTCTGTCTGTCTGTCTGTCTGTCCGTCAGGAGGCTGTATCTCATGAACGGTGATAGCTAGAGAGTTGAAATTTTCACAGATTATGTGTTTTTGTTGCCGCTATAACAACAAATACTGAAAACAAAAACATAATAATATTTAAGGGGGGCTTCCATACAACAAACTTGTTTTTTAGCGATTTTGTCTAATATATTCGGTTATAAGGTATCCTTCTTAATTTAAATACGTTAGTTAATTTGAACATTTCGTTAAGATCATTTATTCCCTTTACACCAAGCAAATTAAATGAATACTATAGGAGGTATAGCATAATCAAATGTTGCTCAATAAAATTAATTTCGTGTCGCCATGATTGAACATTATACGGGTCACATACTAACTTATTTTTCGACTTTCATCGTAAATATTTTTTCTTTAAAAAGTTAACAACGCCTTCAGGAGATTACTTTAGGTAGATGTAATATTCAAAGATAGCTGTTTAATAGGAAATAGTAAACAAATCGTCCATATTTTAGATTTTTCTTCAGTATAAACAATTAACGTACAAACACACAATTTATGTTGTAGACGTAGATATCGTGTTTATAATGTACCTCATTTTCAGAATATTGATGACATTTGATGTCATTAATATTATGAAAAAGAAATTAAACATAGAGGTAACAAACTCTTTTTGAAATATATACTGTACCAACCGTAGAGGATTTATACAAGGATAGTTAACACTATAGAGCAACGCGAACTGTCTAAAGACGCGCGTTGTATAACACTATAGAGCAGCGCGAACTGTCTAAAGACGCGCGTTGTATAACACTATAGAGCAACGCGAATTGTCTAAAGACGCGCGTTGTATAACACTATAGAGCAACGCGAACTGTCTAAAGACGCGCGTTGTATAACACTATAGAGCAACGCGAACTGTCTAAAGACGCGCGTTGTATAACACTATAGAACAACGCGAACTGTCTAAAGATGCGCGTTGTATAACACTATAGAGCAGCGCGAACTGTCTAAAGACGCGCGTTGTATAACACTATAGAGCAACGCGAACTGTCTAAAGACGCGCGTTGTATAACACTATAGAGCAGCGCGAACTGTCTAAGGTGCGCGTTGCTCTGTCTTAATAGGTAATGAGGGCAACCAGTAGACGCTTGAAATACTCACAGAATATCGAGCAGTGTATTTAAAAAAAAAAAAATTAAAACAAAATGGACCTTTACTGGGACATCCTTTCGAGAGCTTACCCGGGGCTCCCAACCGTAGGCTGTTGGCCGTTACGTGGGGTTTTTTAGTCGGTAGGAGTCCGGAATATCATCCATTAAGGATTTTCCATCTCGTTAAATAAAAAGAAAAACGGGAGCCCCCCTGGCTCCCATGCAACAAATAGGTACGACTTTTTGTTGTTTTTTGGTACGGAACCCTCCGTGCGGGAGTCCGACTCGCACTTGGCCGGTTATTTATTAATTCGTGCTTTTCACTATGCGAAGTTTGCAATTACGTTTCTTTGTTTGTAACACTATACACTTTTCACAGCTTATGATTCATATTGGCGTTTAATGTCTTATTTTCAATTGGAATTCACTAAGTCCCTCTCTTCAACTTTTTGTTTACACTGTTCTGGTAATTGTGCGAATAGCATTTACATCTGTAGTTCTAACTATAATGTCATTGATTTTGATACACTTTACATCTTTTAAGGCGTTAAAATATTTTTAAAAAAACATTAAATACGGAACTCTTTTTAAACGTGTTCGTCTGCAAAGGTCGGGTAGACGAAAAACCAAGACAAAAGAATAACGTTCGTAAATTAATAATGCATTATCTTATTTGTGTATTCATGACCTAGTTATACAGAAGATTTTATTTAATTGTCTGTCTGATAAATAAACATCACAACATGTTGTTTGTTTACCTGAAAATGAAAAAAAAAAGTAAATCTATGCAGCGGAACATTGGAAACATTAGAAGATTTTATTTGTTTGCCTGTTGTCAAAAGTAAAAATACGCTACTTTTAACAACAGAAAAACAAATAAAATCTTCTAATATTTGAACCTTTTTAAAACAAGGCGTACCTCCCGGCTTCATGCGTGAGATACTACGAACTGTTGTTGTACCTCGGACCTCTGGGCTATGCCCCTTTATCAGTTTTTAAGTATTTTCATAGAAACCTTGGCTCTCCGCTACATGCGTTGATCAGCAGGTACACCGCTAGCAGGCGAGGCGAGGATCATTCATTAATAACCACCTTAGATTATAAGTAAGACTTTATATCTTTGCTAACCAAGTATGGTGTGTGAAGCTGTTAAAATTAGAAAACACTGAAATTTCAATAGGTATGATGGATTGGATGGACAAAAAACTTGAACGTAGAACTGTGCCAAATAAAATTTCAAAGAAGGTCATTACAGTCCAGTCACGATCAAGGGCGCTGCAGCGCGTCAGAAACCTCGTTGCAAGTAAGTATGCAAGGACAGACAGTCCCAACTAGTAAGGAAAAAAGGATGAGTAAAATATTATATTATCACTATAAAAACCTTGATTATAATGCAAGCGAGTTTCAATTACAAACGAGAGTGCGTCAATTGTTTTCTGTTTTTGTATTATCCAAATTTTTAAATTGTGCTAACGAAGTGCAGGTCCTTAGCTGGTTTATTTTTTAATTTAATGCAACTTTACTTTTTATTCCAAGTGCGGTCATTTCTTGAGTACTAGCGTTTCGTGTCTCATTCAGCTTACTCATGTAACATGTTGGTGTTATATTTAATCACATTATTCTTTGGTGCTGAGTGTGTGTTATTTTATGATTCGTATACCGGTCATCCAATTACTAAGGAAGATGTGAAGAGACATGATAAAGCAAACACAACTTTGTAAGATAATATTATCGTGCTTTCGTAGTCCGGATCGCGTTTGGTCGTTTGTTTATCTGGAATATTCACAAACGTATGCTGCGCAATTTGGATGTTTTATTTACTGTTTACTATCAAGTATAGGACGTATGTTAAAAGTAACATACCCCATTTGCTTACAAACCGTACTCCACTTTTATTTGCCACTGGAAACAACTTTTACTTTTGACATCGTCAAAAGCGAATGCCGTCTAACTTCCCAATCCTCTGGCATCAAAGGGCATCTACGTCGTTGCCTTGTACTTTGGTCAGCAGGCGCTTCGCTAGTAGGTGGGATCGCATGAGTCCCGTGGAAATTGGTGAGTTTCCTTACACCCCTATGAGTCTCTTTCCTCCTTTCAAGGATATCTTCTTCAAGTGTATGTAAGAACTAGATGGTGCCCGCAACTATTCTATGTATACTATATATGTATTTAAAAATATATAAGTATTAATATCCATGGTCTGATAGCCATAACACAAGCAGGTTACTCGTAGCTTACTTTGGGATCAGATAGCGTTGTGTGAAATGTCCGTGAATATTTATTTATTAACCGTGAACTAAGCCTTATTGTAAGGATAAAAGTAACCTATGTGTTATTCCAGACTGTAATCTGATCCTTCCTTATACCTACAGTTGGTGTGTAACCCAGATTGAACCTTGTGATCCCCTCGAGGGACGTCGGGTGGATGGCTCGTGCAACAATCTCAAGCATCCATCTAGAGGAACTTCACATACACCGTTTGCGAGGGTCCTGCCGCCAGTGTTTGATAAAAGTAAGTAAAAACGTTGAAAGCACACAGGGCCGAGCCACCCCTGTGTGCGAATTGTGCACACAGTCACCAAGACAATAGGGGCGCCACCTACGCCATCGAAATTATTTTTATAGCACGATAAACTTGATTATTCTTTGAATATTTCTCACGAATACAATACCGAACTTTTACCGATTTAAACCACAGGGTAATACCACTGCATTCGGCCGGAAGTATCTCCTAGCACCTAGCCCTTGAAAGGATGTCCTAGGATTTTCGACAGACTTTGGCTGACACCGCAGCTTCACCTAAGGTTTCGGGTACTATCTCGTGTCTTTGGGGGGTTGGTTCGGGTGTTATCACGCTTCTTGGGGCGTGAGGCCTGCGTGAAACTTTCACGTCACGCCGTCATCGTCTTGGGCCTCCTTCTGTAAGGTCGGTGAGCAGCCCCCTGCTGTCCTCTGGTCCCCGGTCATGAAGGCCGAAAATTGGGGGAAGACTAGACTGTGGGCCTCAAATGGAAGAGCTATCTCACGATCCCGCCCCGCCGCCTCCTTCACATAGGCATCGCTATTCAAAGGAAGAATGCTGCCAGTCTTTTGGGCACAATGCCTGGGGATCCTATTTAGATTTAGTTATATTGTAAATAGTTATATGCTTCATTGAAATGTTTTATTGAATAAATTCACTCAATTTAAGTGGATTTCGTACTGAGAATTTTCAGAATTTTGACATTTTGAAACTAATTCAGAGATTAAGAATTTAAATTTAAATTGGTGAACGCGACTAAAACGAAAGTGATGGTATTCGAAAGAGAAGAGGACAGAACGAATGCCAGGATAACTGTAAATGATGTAGTGCTGGAACAGGCGGATGAGTTTGTATATCTTGGATGTGCATTTAGCAGGGATGGACGGTACACCGCTGATGTAGAAAAGAGGGTAACTGCGGGCAATAGTGTGAATGGAGCGTTAGGCAAACTTTTAGGTACCAAGGCCTTAAGTCAATAGGCCCAGCTCGCAGTACACAATGCGGTGCTGATACCTACGCTAACGTATGGAAGCGAGAGTTGGGTATGGCAGGAAACTCATGAAAGTAGAATAAACGCGGTCGAGATGCGCGCGCTACGCAAAATCTGCGGAGTAACGCTCGCAGATCGCGTTCGGAATGAAGATGAAAGAAAGAGAGTTGGTCTGAAAAAAGTGTCGGTGTTAAAGTAAGGAAGGGCATGCTACGATGGTTCGGGCATGTGGCACGAATGGGAGATGAAAGAATGACAAAACAGATATACAACGCGAAAGTGGATGGACGTAGAAGTCGGGGAAGGCCACGACACACCTACCACGTCCAAATTAATCGTGTGTTAGTTGAGGGTCGTGTCAAGAGCCGTAGGAACCGACGCGCATGCATGAAAAGAAAAATGAAAGTTGAAGAAGCAAGTAAGGTGTGTATGGACCGTGCCGTGTGGCGCTCGTTTCTTTCTGCCTACCCCGCAAGGGATTTGGCGTGAAGATAGTATAGTATAGTATAAGAATTTAAATTAATTTAAATTCTGAATTGAAATGGTCTGCAAAGTAAAATTTTAATTCTCTTGCCAATTATTAATGTATCAAACATTAATAATTGGCAAACGGAAGCGAACTGGTTTTACCTAATTAGAAAAATGTTATCTAGGTACTTATCATAAAACTAATGGAAACTTATTTTGTTCCAAATGAATAAATAGTGAGTCAGTGGGACGTCACAAACTGCGCTTGGATCGGTAGCGCCTGCGTAGTGCCTCTCGTGTCGCAAACTCCCATAGCCTACTGTAATCAACCAACTAATGGGCCATATGCTTGTCTGCTTACACGGACGACGTCTGCGTCACCAGACCCAACAAATGCGCGAGTCTGCACATTTCGGGTCTGGATGACGCTGCCACGACGGAGGAGATAATCTCCGTCATCGTGGAGGCGAGCGGCTGCCCCGCGATCAGGTGAGGTCAGGCGAAATCCGCTTTGGCCCCACCGGTCACGGTTCGGCAGTCGTGAGCTGCCCCATCGCGGCGGCTCAAAAAGTTGTGGACGGACAGAGCGTCCTAATTGGGGGCTTCCTGAGGGCGCAGGTGCATCTCCTGCAGCCCCGCGAAGCCAGGTGCTATAGGTGCCTGGTCGTGGGGCATGTGGGGGTGCTTCCGCTCTAATCAGCCCGGTCACAAGGCCCTTGACTGTGACGCTCCGCCTCGCTGTCATAAATGCGTGGCGGAGGGCAAGGAGGTCGACCACCGGGCGGGCAGCAAAGGCCCCGTCCCACAGTGGATCGATTCATACAAATCGGCGGACATAGGAATCTTGGAAATCTTTTTACTGATTTTACAAAAACTAATGACGCCATTGTGTTTATCTTAGTAATTGTAGTCGAAAACAATATCACACAATTTTGATTAGACTTCAATTTTAAAAAATATTCGACAAAAACTGATATCAATGTATGGAAAAGCACATTCAAAAAGGGAGGAGCTTGCGATTTTCTCGTGTTTTCTGATTTTAACGCTTATAATGACTTTAAATGGGTTGTTAGCAAAGTGCCTGGTCGTGGGGCATGTGGGGGTGCTTCCGCTCTAATCAGCCCGGTCACAAGGCCCTTGACTGTGACGCTCCGCCTCGCTGTCATAAATGCGTGGCGGAGGGCAAGGAGGTCGACCACCGGGCGGGCAGCAAAGGCCCCGTCCCACAGTGGATCGATTCATACAAATCGGCGGACATAGGAATCTTGGAAATCTTTTTACTGATTTTACAAAAACTAATGACGCCATTGTGTTTATCTTAGTAATTGTAGTCGAAAACAATATCACACAATTTTGATTAGACTTCAATTTTAAAAAATATTCGACAAAAACTGATATCAATGTATGGAAAAGCACATTCAAAAAGGGATAGCTTGCGATTTTCTCGTGTTTTCTGATTTTAACGCTTATAATGACTTTAAATGGGTTGTTAGCAAAATATTTGCCAAACATTTTAGGTACCCCTAGGCACCCCTCTGGGAGCTATGTGACAAAATATCATTTTTCTCATTTTCTTTAAGAAAATATGTCTAGTTCGTATTTTTACAGTTATAATTGTTGATAAACTACATTTTAGCTTAGTACTGACCTACCCACATCAAAATAATATGACATAGCATACGGGATCTCGAGTTTTTGAGAGATACTTGTAAGCAGGCGATTATAAGTTTATCCTACTTTTTTAGCAACATTTATGTATTGTATAGTGATTTACTATTTAGATTTGAAGAAAATAATGTATAAATAAAAAAAACAATAACGCGTCATATAAAACATATATCATAGTTATAAAAATACAAAAACTTACTTATAAAATAAAAAGTGGTAAAATAATGGCTTAAAATAAATAAAAATATGGAACAGAAACGATTCAATTAACATGTATGTACATTAAATAATCAAACAAAATAAGAATTACATAAAATTTATAAAAATAGGAGCTTAAAATAAACAAAAATATATAACAAAGACAATTAATGATTCGGAGGAATTTTACGACGCATGTATGTAATTATACATGTATGTATTATATATTATGATTAGTTTTTTTTGCTTTTATTTTTAATTTAAGGTAAGATAAGTTTAATTTTTATTTATGATTGTACATTATTGTAAGTATTTTTTGCCAAGCCATTAAAGTTCTATTAAATTAAAACTATGTATCTACATTAAATGATCAAACAAAATTTGAAATATGTAGACAAAAAACAACATTATCCGAAGCTTCCGTTTCTGAATCTTCTTCTGCTTGCGCAGAGACTAACAATTCAACAGTATCTATAAATTCAATTTCAGAAACTTCTAGAATTAGTAGATTTAAAGTTTCTTTAAACAATGCCTTCTTTTGCTTTTTATATATCCGTGGCCGTGTTTGTGCTAAAATTGGGTTGGATGAAATCAGCAAATTATTTAGAACATCTTCATTGCAAGCAATGCTATTTATTTTACGTGAATGGTGTTCTCTGTATTTTCTGAAATCCTTATTACTTGACTCAGATAACTCTTACGAAAGAATTCCTATCGGAACTATAGATAAATGGTGAATAATTTACGGCCCGTGAACTAATAACTTATGAATACTTGATGGCATGTAGTACCAGGGTGGCAGAGCTTTACATAGAATTTACCCTTGGTACTTCATGCTACAAGTATTCATCAGTTATTTTATTAGTTATTAATTCTAGAAGTTTCTGAAATTGAATACATAGATACTGATGAATAATTAGGCTCTGCACAAGCAGAAGAAGATTCAGAAATGGAAGGTTCTGATTATGATATTTTTGTCTACATTTTTCTAATTTTGTTTGATTATTTAATGTACATACATGTTAATTAAATCGTTGCTGTTCCAGATGTTTATTTATTTTAAGCTAATATTTTACCACTTTTTATTTTATAAGTAAGTTTTTGTATTTTTATGACTATGATATATGTTTTATATAACGTGTTATAGTTTTATTTGATTAATACATTATTTTCTTTAAATCATAATGGAAAATCACTATACAATACATAAATGTTGCTAAAAACGTAGGGTAACCTTATAGTCGCCTGCTTATAAGTATATCTTAAAAACTCCCGATCCCGTATGCTAGTCATATTATTTTTGATGTGGGTAGGACAGTACTAAGCTAAAATATAGTTTATCAATAATTACAACTGTAAAAAAAACGAACTAGACATATTTTCTTAAAGAAAATGAGAAAAATGATATTTTGTCATTAGCTCCCAGAGGGGTGCCTAGGGGTACCTAAAATGTTTGGCAGATATTTTGCTAACAACCCATTAAAAGTCACTATAAGCATTAAAATCAGAAAACACAAGAAAATCGCATGCTATCTCTTTTTTAATGTGCTTTTCCATACATTGAAATCAGTTTTTGTCGAATTTTTTTTTAAATTGAAGTCTAATCAAAATTGTGTCATATTGTTTTCGACTACAATTATTAAGATAAACACATTGGCATCATTCGTTTTTTTAAAATCGGGAAAAAGTGTTTCAAGATTCCTATGTCCGCCGATTTGTATGAATCGATCCACTGTGCGTCCGTCCGCACGGGGGGATGAGGCTGTGGGTGCAAGTTAGCGGCAGGTAGCGGAAATGGACGTCCATTAATGGACACCCATATCCGCATCCTGCAGGTGAATCTAAACCACTGCACTGGTGGTCTGAACCTTCTGTACCAGAGCATCAGGCAGTGGTCCATTAACATCGTCGTCGTCGCCGAGCCGTACTGGGTTCACCCGGGAAGCCCGGTGGATCTGGACGGCGCGTGGCGACCATTTTTGGGGGGACCGGCGCGGACGACTCGCGCCTGGCGGTCATCGCTAGGGGCCCGGGTTGTGTCGCGGCGGAATACGAGGGTGTGGCTGTCGTGGCCGTTTACGTCTCGCCGATCCTCGAACAGCATCAGTTTGAGCTATGGCTCCCTGAGCTGGACGTCGTTCTCGCAGCATGCCGGCCTCGCCCTTTCCTGTTCTTGGGAGATTTCAATGCCTGGTCGCAGGCTTGGGGCTCTGCGAGGACCGCAGCGATGACACGGCGCTCCACACGCTGGTGGAGTGCACGTCGTGGGCGCAACAGCGACAGGTCCTCGTAGTGGGTCTGGGCGTGGACACTCTCTCGCTCGAGACTATGGTGCGAGCCATGCTCTCCAGCGGGAGTAAGTGGGACTGCGCCGCCTCCTTCTGCGAGCAGGTCATACTCGTGAAGGAGGCGGCGGAACGGGTACGGGAGAGAACTCTCCCACCCGAGTTCCGCAGTCGGCGGCCTGGGCGCCGCCGACGTGTCTTCGCCGAGGACTATCGGTCACCATGACCGGGGGCCTGAGGACGGTGAGAGGGCGGCTCACCGTCCTTACAGAAGCAGGCCCATGACGTCAGCGTGACGTGAGCAACTCAGGCACGCCCCCCCCCCCCCCGCTCCCTTAGAAGCGGGATCACACCCGAAACCCCCCATAGACGCGGGATAGCACCCGAACCACCCCCTGGGCGAGGCCGCAGTGGCGACCGTAGGTCTGTTGTGAGTCCCGGGACATCCTTCCGAGGGCTTACCCGGGACTCCCAACCACAGGCTGTTAGGCGTTACGTGATGTTTTTTTTGTCGGTAAGAGTCCGGCATAACATTCTCTGAGGATTTTCCCTCACGTAAAAAAAAATATGCTTGTCTGCTAACTTAGTACATTTTTTTCAATGTGCGTTCCGCCTGACGGGTGTGACTAAAATCCACAACCCAAAATCCATTTCTCAAATTCACCTTGCCACCTTCAATATCCTGTATATATGCTATGTATATATACTGTATACCCATGACTCACATCAAAAATATACGCTGAAACATGAAGAATCGAAAAAAGAGGCGCTTCATAGGTTTCGCACACAGGCGCTACCTGGGGTCAGCTCGGCCCTGGATAGCATTACCTATGGATATATGCTAATCACCAACAAAACCAAACTAAAACTGCAAAATAACTAGTTAGGCTTATGTGTTAAGTAATTTTTAGTTTCTTAAAAGTTAGGTTTTCACTTTTTATACATCTCATTTTGGCGTTTTTCTTCCACGAAACGATTTTCTTACAAGAATAAGCCTGAATATAGGACACAAGTTAGACCCCACGCTTCAACCTGTAACATACTACGAACCCTGTTAAATAAATAAATATTGCTAGACATTCGCAAAAAGAGAATACGTCCTGCTGTGGACTGCTATAGGCTGATTTTATTGATTGATTGATTGATTGAGATATTCTGACAGCACATCATTTAGCCCAAACTAAGCTATAAGCTTGTGCTACGGGGTCTTGCTATGGGATCGTTTCAGCGTTGCGATAGTTACAAAACCTCAATTAGGTAGATGTATTTTAACCTGATCTGTCAAGTTCAATTTATTTTTAGGGTTCCGTATCCAAAGGAAAAAATAGTTATAAAACGTATACTGTGCCTCTGCTTTCCCCTTCGGAAACAAAGACGTGACAATTTTTTTAGTTGCATGTTTAATGTTAAATGGGCGAAAAAACTCCCACATGCCATCACGTACTTATGTGGGCTACCGTTCTCTATTGTGTATGAAATCTGGCAAATTCGATGTCATTTATTATTACTGCACCACTCTGGTAACATTATAAATCTTGCCTTAACTCATTTTAATCTCTTCTATGCTAATATTATATACAGGAAAGATTAATTTGTTTGCATCGAATAGGCTTCAAAACTACTGAACCGATTCGCAAAATTCTTTCACTGTTGGGAAGCTATATATTATTGGGTAACATAGGTTGTATTTAACAACTTTACTTTCTAATGATGAAAGGAATTTTAGAATCGGTCGATTAATAACGAATGAATTTAGTAAGTCCGGAACACCAGAAATATATTTTTAGACTGCCTCTGTGGCGCATTCGGTAGTGAAGGGTTCGATTCCCACCGAAGACAAATATTTGTGTGATCCATAAATGTTTCTCTCAAGAGTCTGGTTGTTTCTATGTATAATATGTATGTATTTAAAAATATATAAGTATTAATATCCGTGGTCTGATCCCACAACACAAGCAGGTTATTCCTAGCTTACTTTGGGATCAGATAGCGTTGTGTGAAATGTCCGTGAATATTTATTTAATATTGATATCAAATAAGCTAAAATTGGATTTACTTAAAAAGCAACACTATCATTTTGCAAATTATTTTTGTTTATGATCAGTGCAGTAGCTCAAAAAACCCAAAAAAATAACTCAAACAAAAACTACATTCAAATAGTAGCCAAGGACCTTGAAAGGCATACTAAGTAGCTACTAGTTGTTGATCGCTTGAAAATTGTAACGTAATGGAAATTTATTCTCTGTCTACTCTGACTTCCACTTGGGCAGTTTTTTCTGTACGGAAACCTTTGTGGGCAGTTGTTTTAATCTACATCTGAATCATGTTTTATTTAAATTCTGCAATTACTATTATTTAATGGATGCATAACATTCTGTTTTGGTTGTTGGAATTTTTGGTTTGGATTACAGAATAATTGTAGATTTTATTCTATACAATGCCGGGAATAAGTTCACCTACCTGGGACCAACAAAATCATTGTATTGATAATAGTTGCTGTTTAGATGTATAATTTATCTCGGTCTATCCCATCAGGTATATAGGCGTGAGTGCCTGTATTATATGGAATCCGTTTTACAAATTTACTTCTTGTTTACATATATTGCTGTGGTCGCCATGATTTTCCATCAGGCGGGCGGTGTCGATTTCGGGACCTTAATATAAAAAAATCAGTTTGTATAAAAGACAGTTGGTTAAACAGAAGCGAAAAAAATCAATATTATTCGCTCGGGACAGCACCTCAATACTAATAACACTTCCAATAAGTCGTGGGAACAGAAATATCCTTGAATACTATAAATCTTATAATTGGGTTATGGATACCAGTATTTTTTTTTATATTTAGCTCGCCAAATTGACGTCGCCACCAGCCTGATAGAAAGCCGTGGCGAATCTAGCGATTGGGGGCCACTTCTGACAGTGGTCCTCAAGTTGGCGGCCCTGTGATGTGCCTCTTCACGCTCCTCTTGAAGAACCCGGATTGCAAGATGAGGGAAACACGTGTGCCACTGTGTGTGAGTGGCATCTTTGCCCGGCACGTGTTGTTCGGGATCGGAAAGGAGAGGATGGGATCAGGTTGAAGAGCTCTTCAGAACATTCGCCGTGATACATTCGATAGAAGGCAGTCAAGGACGCTATGGTTCTTCGCTGCGCCAACGGTTCGAGGCCTCCCGTCACCTCAGGTCAACCAATTATTCGGATAGCACGTCTCTGATGACTAGACGCGCTTGACGCTATTCAAGCGCGTCTAGTCATCCCAAAGGTGAGAACAGTATTTGACGCAGGGACGAATTTGCGTCTTGTACTGTAAACACCTGTCGTATATATATATATTATATATTTATATACATATAAATAAAAAGTATTAAATGTTAATTTCTTTTTCAGACTTTGAACCAAAAAAAGCATCGTCTGGTATTGATCTTCCAAAGGCTCGATACTTAAGGACAAACCTCATCTCAGTGGGCAAGGTTCCTAGCAAAGTTTACACGTCGTTAGCTGTGCACTATTTCGTTTTCATGTCGGCTGATGTGGTTTCTCTACACGATACAGGTATATTATTTTTTTCTAAACTTAACATCTTATACATAAAATTCTCGTGTCACAATGTTCGGTCCCGTACTCTTCCGAAACGGCTTGACCGATTCTTATGAAATTTTGTGAGCATATTGAGTAGGTTTGAGAATCGGCCAACATCTATTTTTATACCCCTGTGACCGGGAATAACATTTCACGCGGGCGGATCCGCGGGCATCAGCTAGTATACCAATATTATACAGAGGAAAGATTTGATTGTTTGTTTGTTTGCATCGAATAGGCTCCGGAACTTCTGGACCGACTTGAAAAATTCTTTCACTGTTGGGAAGCTGCACTCTTTGCAGTGAACATAGGCTATATTTTATTCCCGTATTCCCACGGGAACGGGAACTACGCGAGTTAAACTGCGTGACGTTCGCTAGTACTTAATATTAATACCAATATTATACAGAGGAAAGATTTGATTGTTTATTTGTTTGCTTCGAATAGGCTCCAAAACTACTCAACCGTTTTGAGAAATTCTTTAACTGTTGGGAAGCTACACATGTTCCCACGGGAACGGAACCTACGCAGGTGACACCGCGTGTTTTGTATAAGAATGGTCCGAGAGCAAATCATTGGATGACTCCTCTGATGTCACCATTGGGGCATAATAATAGCAATCCATCTGAGTTTATACGCAGACAAAATGTACAACATTTATTAGCCTAAATAATCTTTTTTAAAATTAAAGGTTATTTACCTTTAATTTTAAAGGATATTTACTTAAACAATAAACAAAATAAGACATCTTTAGAATCAATTTCAACACCAATTACGGTAACAAGGAATTTACGATTATTCCCAGTTGTTCCGTTGAAGTAGTTCCGTGGCGGAACTAGTGAGACTTTTTTTCCCAGTTGTCCCGCGGAACAAAGCGTCAATAATTCAGTTCTCATTAGTTCCGCGGAACAAAGTATAAATGAAATACTAATAAATTCATTCCCAGTAGTTCCGCGAAACAAAGCATAAATTAAAAACTAATAAATTAAGTCCCAGTAGTTCCGCGGAACAAAGCATAAATTAAAAAGTAATAAATCAAGTCCCAGTAGTCCCGCGGGAGAAAGCATCACTTACATACGAATATTTTATGTTCCCATTAGTTCCCTACGGTCTCTTATGACTATTTTCTCATACAATTAAAAAGAAAACAAATTAATATCGACAAAACAATTAAAGATCGGTAAAACAAATGAAGACTGACAAAACAAATAAACATAGACAAAACAAATAAAGATTGACGAAACAAACGAAGATCGATGAAACAAATGAAGATCAATGAAACAAATGAAGATCAGCAAAACAAGTAACGGTTGGAAAAACAAATGACGATCGAAAAAACATCTGCAGATCAATAAAACAAAAGACTGTAAGCCATTTGATAAGATCAAAAGTTACTTGCAGCCATATTTTGCAATCTAAATGCGATTACCATTCAAAAAATAGGTGCAAGCAATTCTCGATCTTATGAACATGCATAATATTTATTTATTTTTTATATATTCGTGATTTGTGATGTCTATAAACGCCTAAAAGCACATTTATAGGGAAGTGTCATTAAGGTCGAGAATTGCTTGCATCTATTTTTTTGAATGGTTATCGCATCTAGATTACAAAAAAAGGGTTCATGCAAATTTCGACCTTATGAGCATGCATAATATATATTTATTTTTTATATATTCGTGATCTGTGATGTCTATAAGCGCCTAGAAGCACATTTTTAGATAAGTGTCATTAAGGTCGAGAATTACTTGCACCTGGATTTTTTAATGGTAATAGCATTTAGATTACAAAATATGGCTGCAAGTAACTTTTGACCTTATCAACTGGCTTATAGTCTTTTGTTTTATTGATCTGCGTAATGTTTCTTCGATAGTTATTTGTTTTTCCAACCGTCATTTGGTTTTGCTGATCTTCATTTTTTCGTCGATCTTCATTTGCTTTTGTCGATCTTCATTTGTTTTGTCGCATGTCCTAAAAGCTCCATTTTTCATAAAAATTAAAAAACTTTAAGGTATTGGATCCATGATAGTTCCCGCTGCGGAACTATTGGGAATAGTAAAATCTCACTAGTTCCGCTACGGAACTACTGGGAATAGAAAAGTCTCACTAGTTCCGCCACGGAACTACTGAGAATCGAAAAGTCTCACTAGTTCCGCCACGGAACTATTGGGACAAAAAGTCTCACTAGTTCCGTCGCGGAACTACTGCCGCGGAACAACTGGGAATGAAGGACAATTTATTATATTTTTCTATTAAAGTACCTACTTAGAAATAATTTATTAGAGTACAGAGTCGGTTAATTAATATTATTTCAGTAAACTATGTTCTTTGGAAACCATATTGCTGTCAGGAGCGGGGTAAAAAGGATTACATGTGTGCCCCTAACGAGATACCAGAGGATGACCCCGTCCATAGGTTCTCTGGTCACCGTTGTTTGAACATGACTAGACCAGAGACCTTCCAGTCTGTTGGCTGTGTACGAAATGGCACTTCACCTGAAAGGGTAAGATTATTATGGCAGATTATAGTATATAATAATTCGTACTTTTTATCTATTAAATAGGTTTCGATGAATTGCGTGGACAGGTACAGAATTACCCTATTATCGTATGCAACATATATCTAAATGACTGCCTCTGCGGCGCAGTCGGTAGTAATACCGCCTGCGGCGCTGGAGGTCCTGGGTTCGATTCCCGGGTCGGTCCAAATATTTGTGTGATCCACATCCACATCCATAGAAAACACCCAAACTATTTCGGAGTTTGGGTGTTTTCTATGTATTCTTCTTTCTATGGATATTATGCATGTATTTAGAAATATATAAGTATGTCTATCAGTTGTCTAGATCCCATAGCACAAGCTTATAGCTTAGTTTGGGCTAATGCATAATATAGAAACACATTCACGTTACTAAATTAACTGAGAGTAGTGAAAAATTCTGAATCTATGATTTTAACTGTTCTTCCTTGTGATTGTTTTGATGACTAACATTTGTTTCTTCATACTGATGTGAAAAAAGTTATAATGTATACCTTTCCTCGAGGAGTTCGATTCGTCATTCCTCTATCATAATTTCTTTAGGTTATCCTTGACTAGGATTAATGAATCGAGGATATCACAGGGGATCTGGAAGTAGCGACTGAGTTCGAAAAATTTTTCAGTAATATACCTATTCGTATAACGAATACTCTTCGGTCGTCTTCCACTTCCGCTGAGCAAATATTGTCAGAATGTGTAGATAGCTGTCAACACGCGTTTGAATTCACGACTGTTGACTGCAACGACATTCTGAAAGCTTACAGGGCTATTAATGTTAAAAAAACCGCAGACCTATGGGGGCTATCGGTAAAATCTGTATCTAGTGTCATTGATGTCATTGCTCCTTACTTGGCAGCTGTGTTTAACGATTGCGTTTCGGGTGGTGTGTTTCCTGATTTAATGAAACACAGTAAAGTTATACCTTTGTTCAAGGCCGGCAGTGCTTCTGATCCAGGTAATTTCAGACCTGTCTCAGTGTTGCCGACTTTGAGCAACATATTTGAAAAATTAATACTTGAGCAGATGCTGACCTATTTTAACAGTCACAAATTATTTCATAATAAACAATTTGGCTTCACTAAAGGACGTTCGACGACAGATGCTGGTGTAGATTTGATGAAGAGTATTTATGAGGCCTGGGAAGATAAACATGATGTGCTTGGCGTGTTTTGCGATTTGTCTAAGGCTTTTGATTGCGTCCAACATGAGACATTGATCAGGAAACTACATCACTATGGGATAAGAAACAAGGCTCTCGATCTTCTGACTTCATATTTGAACAACAGAACTCAGAGGGTCGATGTCGGTGGCGCACGTTCGAGGGGATCGGTGGTTACTATGGGCGTCCCGCAGGGTTCGATACTCGGACCATTTTAATTTTTAATTTATATTAATGACCTACCCTATTACGTAGGGGACACTAACGGGATTGTTTAGTTTGCAGATGACACTTCCTAAATTTTCAAAATTAAAAGACAACTAGATGACTATGACGATGTTAACAATGCAATCCTAAAAGTAGTACATTGGTTTAACACTAATAATTTTAGCCTGAATGATAAAAAAACTAAATGTATTAAATTTACCTTACCCAATGTAACACAGGCAGAAACCAATGTGCAATTTAATGGCCAAGAGTTGGAACTTGTGAAATCTACTGCGTTCTTAGGGTTGACGATCGATTCTGGATTGTAGTGGGGCCCTCATATTGAAAAACTGGCTGGCAGATTAAGTTCAGCAGCATTTGCTGTCCAAAAGATTAGGCATTTGACTGATGTAGAAACAGCGCGAATAGTGTACTTCAGTTACTACCACAGTGTAATGTCGTACGGTATGCTACTATGGGGCAATGCCGCAGATATAAATACAATTTTTGTTTTACAAAAACGGGCCATAAGAGCCATATATAGATTAGGTCCCAAGGTCTCACTGCGCGAAAAATTTAAAGAATTAAATATTCTGACTGTGGCATCACAATATATTTTTGAAAATTTTCTGTATGTTCATAAAAAATTATCTAGTTTTACTAAGTTAAGCGATAGACACAATGTGAACACCAGACATAAAAAAAAACCATGCCGTTTATCATTGTAGACTGAACAAAGTCAGTAATTCTTTCCTGGGTAACTGTATACGTTTTTACAACAGGCTTCCAAGCGAAATTAAAAGCATGCATGCTAATTAAGTTTAAAAAGTGTATAAAAAGTAAATTGTGCTGCAGGGGCTACTATACAATTGACGATTATTTGATTGATAAGGAAGCCTGGAAGTGATCTGCTTGCTCTACTGATGGAGTTTTAGTTTATAGTATCTACTTATTGTATATAATTATGTAGTGCACAAAAAGAATAGCCCGCCGAGTTTCTTGCCAGTTCTTCTCAAGCGGGCCGCGTTCCGAACTGGTGGTACTATTTGCATTGTATTCATTGACGTGTCGCAAGTGCCTATGTATTAGGATTTAAAATGTTTTTTGACTTTGACTTTGACTATATATGTGGTTAGTTTCTCTGCTTTCCCTCTTTCTTATCGCTCTACGATATATTTGATAATATCTGCTAAGTCAAGTATCACAGTTATTGATCCTAACTTTGACCAGCTAAATTGATCTAATCTAGATTTTCGTAACTAAAATGTAAGATACATGGAACATGTAAGTTGTAATACAATCAATACTGATACTTTGAAATGCTTAAATCGTTTTGAATAACTTTAATTTTTTACAGATAGTATCGTCGACTCCTCTGCTGGATTTGTCGGTAATATACGGAAATCTACAGCAAAATTTGTTGCAAAATGGAAGACTATTCAAAGGTGGTTTGTTAAAATTTGAGGTTGAGAATGGACGGATATGGCCACCAAGCACCAAAACAAAAGCTAACGTTTGCTATTTAAACCAGTTGCCTAGAGAAACTAGATGCCATTTGATGCGTAAGTTCTATTCGTTCAATGTTCGTGGTTGGAATGGCAAAAAAAAATTAAATAAAAAATAGAACCGACTTCATACAAATCCTTAAAAATAAAATTTACTTAGCACAAAGTAATATGTATTTTGATTTACCAGATTTTATTCAATATAATATTGAAGTCGGCGCCAAGTAAACCCATAGGTTTAGGTAGGTATTATTAATGGCACCAACTTCAATATTATATTGAATAAAATCTGGTAAATCAAAATACATATGACTTTGTGCTAAGTAAATTTTATTTTTAAGGATTTGTATGAAGTCGGTTCTATTTTTTATTTAATTTTTTTTATTTTATTATTTTAAGTGACGGGTGGATCGAAAAGTATATCTATCTAGGTGTAAAGTTCTCATCAACACAAATCAATCAAGCCGAAACACAAGGTAACTGCTGTAAATCGTTAAGGAATTCCCTCGACTGTCTTTCGGTTCCATCATCAGATCGACTCCAGACCTTCAATAAATTGTAGTACATTAAAGCACTTAATAAAAAAGTTAACAAACGCACTAGTTGTCCCTACAATTTTCTGTGATTGCCCTCGATTTCTCCTGGATTCCAGCATCAGATCCTGATACCCTGGATATGGGACCACCTCAGAAGTAGCCTCTTTCAAACAAAAAAAAAAATTTCAAAATCCATCCATAATTGGCGCCGCTATCGCGTAACATACATACAAAAAAAAAAAAAAAAAACATAGCGTACGAATTGAGAACCTCCTCCTTTTTTTGAAGTCGGTTAAAAAGATAAGCATTAAATGTCTATTTTGTAACTGAACTTAACATTTTCTATTTTTCAGCTGAGGATGGTGGCAATACCTTAATTGGTATTAACTTAGTAGCAATATGGTTTTGGCGATACCATAATTTCATTGCTACTGAACTAGCCAAGATCAACCCTTGCTGGGGAGATGACAAACTCTTTGAGACAGCAAGAGATATAAACATTGCAGTGTCTCTACAATTATATTATTACGAGTTGCTTCCGCTTTTCCTTGGTGAGTTACTTTCATAGTTTCTTCGTGTTTTGTATGTCTGATTTTGTGTCATTGTACGTGTACTGATTGAAGGTGCTACATTATTCAGGGCGTTCATCTCACACTTACGTCCTGAGTGCTCATGTAAGATAAATAATATTAATCTTTATTAGAGTTACATAAGAGTTTATCCGTTTCTGTTAAAGATGATATGACTAGATTTCTTGGCCAATTGGTATCGTTTGGACAGCTGAAACTGAAGCGTGCTCAGATAACGGTATTGAAATTGGTGCTCTATCGTCCTTTACGATATCCAATGACATTTTTAAATTTCAATCAAATTTTCAGGATACAACAATATGGTTAAGGATCAAGTGCTCAACCCTAGTGGTGGCTTCAGAGATGAGTATAACGAAAATCTTGTACCCCAACTGTCTCTAGAATATCCATTTGCTTTAAGATGGGTGCACAATTTGCAAGACGGCACTATAAAGTACGTATTAACTGGACGCTGGCACTATTTAGTACTATAAATTTTATTTTAAATGTGAATTCTTATTCACATTCAGATTCACACAGACAGAACATAGAAACAAAATTCTTGTTATTTTTTCAGAATGTATGACAGACAAGGTTACTATGTACGCAAGTTCCCAATAATGAATACGACGCTAAGAACTGGTTTCCTGGCTGTCGATGATAACATAGATTTCATGACACAGAGCAGTATTATACAAAGCAGTGCAAACCTGGACCACATTGCTGATCCCGATGTGAGCTAACGTTTGAAAAATTAATACATTACGATTCTAGTTCATAGTCATGACTATTATGAGAGTTAAATGGCAACAAACCTTGTGTTTTTAAAAGAAATATTAATTTATCCTTGACATAACCGAAATGCATACATGCAAAAAAAGTTACAGCTGATCCTCGAAGGAAGGAAGTCAGAAGGAAACTGTACCAAATCCATCAGAATCGGTTCATTAGAAGCCTTTCGCATTTATCTATTAGTATGATGCCTATCTCAGTTCTAAACTAATCATTTCCACAGGTGACTGAACAAGGTCTGGGTCCACATCAAGCAGTCTCGGATTTGATTACAAGTGGAATAGCTAAGAATCGTCACTTTGGGTTCCAGCCGTACATTAAATATAGGGAGTTGTGTTTTGGTAACTCAATACATAGTTTTGATGGTCTTCACGGCATCATTGATGAAGAGGTAAGGATTAGAATTAGAATTCGTCTTGAAAAAGAAGAATTAATTTAATTTGACTGATTCCATACATAATTTAATCGCGCCTTTATCCCCAAAATGGCTTTGGGATCCCAAAGACTACCTTGGGCAGGTAGTAAGTGAATACTTGGAAATAAAAACCTGGAAAACGAAAAAGCCAGAAGAATGCAGTGTCGGGTTTTCTATTCGCTTAGAATATCATGCCTGAAAACAATGGTCTAATAACCAAAGCTTTCTACTAGTTATGACACTCACAGTGAGGCCTTAGAGTTGCGCAACGAGCACTGAAACGCGTTATACTTGAGGTGTCTCTGAGGGATAAAATTCAATACGATTTTATCCGTCAAAGAACCAGACTGATCGACATTGCTCTAAGCTATGCATTTTGAAGTGGCAGCTACATCTATAGGAGTACCGCTGGCCGATGGAGCAAACGAGTTCGATAGAGCAAATGTACGTTAACTGAGCACTGAGTCAGTGGGCAATGAGCGCCGAATACATTAGCCGTTGGTCCCGATTGCCAGTAAAATGGCAGTCGCTAAGCCAATTTGAAGGCTTTTATGGGCGGCTTGAAAATTTTCAACCTGCGCCTGTCCATATCACCACGGCAATACAGCTCACCACCTATTACGTGGGACTAAATCTCAAAGGTGAAATGTGGGCATATAATATGCCTCTGCCTACCCCTTTGGGGATAAAGACATGATCTTATGATATACATAAGCTTTTACGTTTATTGACGTATTCGCAAAACAAAGATTAACTGGTCTTCTTATTTTTCAGAGGATAGAAGTTCTAAAAGATGTGTATGAGAAGGTTGAAGATATAGATTTACTGGCCGGTATTTGGACGGAAAAAGCAATGCCGGATGGATTCGTCCCTCCCACTTTCTACTGTCTGGTGACAGATCAACTGAAACGTAACATGTATTCTGATAGGCACTGGTATGAGAGGCCAAATCGACCTAACGCTTTTTGTGGCTGTAAGTATTCATATGACTCTTTTATTATTGTGAAAATTTTATTTTAAAATGTAGTTTTTAACCTACCTTGTAAGGTTTCCAAGTACTGCCGCGTTGGTCTAGTAGTTATGTACTACCTTGCTTTGGCATCAAATGGAGCTGTGTAAAAATGTCCATTGATATTTATTGATTTCTTATAAATCGAGTGTACAACAAAATAAAAATGTCATGTTCTACAGACAATATAGGTAGTAGTTATTTTTTCAACACAATAAATTGTGTGTACACGTCATCTGCAAGTAGTGCACCTGCTGACCAGCAGATGAGGTCATGCCAAACCTCGAAAACAAACTCGGTAACACGTCTAGCCAGCGTGACACAGTTAGGCCACCAACCTTCCAAGTATTTATTTTTTAAATCCGAGCTGTAACGTAGACAAAGGCAACCCAGAACAAATCAACGTGCTCATCACAGTAAGTGAATTGTCCTGGGTGGAAATTTAACCCACGACCTCCGAATCTGTTGTCAGGTAAAATAGATTACCTATCCATTTAAACGTAGGGCGGAACGTCCACCCGCCCGATGGACCGACGACCTAGTAAAGGTCGCAGGCTGGAACTGGATGCGAAAGGCGTAGGACCTTACCGTATTCAGGCGTCAGTGGGAGAGGCCTACGTCCAGCAGTGGACTGCTATAGGCTGAGTTGATGACCAATTTAACACATTTTCCGTTATTAAAATACAGCTCAACTGGCTGAAATACGAAAGATTACGATTGCCCGAATTCTTTGTGATGTTGGAGACACCATTGAAAGAATTCAACCACACGCTTTCTTGAAAGCGCGAGCTAGGTAAGAAATTTGTATATTCTTTTTTTTTTTTTTTATACTACTTAGGTGGCAGACAAGCTTACGGCCCACCGGAAGGTTGGTAACCGTAGCCTATAGACGTTTGCAACACCAGAGGCGCTACACACGCGCTACCGACCCGGGCGCAGGTTGTGACGACCCACAGTTGAAATTTTTCAAGCCGCCCATAAGGCCTTCAACTTGGCTTAACGACTGTCATTTTACTGACAACCGGGACCAACGGCTTATCGTGCCTTCCGATGCACGGAAACGCTCGTAAATAAATGTCACAAAGTGCTCCACGTGGTAATATTCATATAATATGTTTATTGTTCCGTCTTTTGGTAACCAGTTCTCAAATGGGTCTCAAGTCCCAGACACACATACAGTGTTTCCCTCTGTACCACGCTATGGACTTGACTTTCGCGTGTGGAATGCTGAGTAAACGGCCTCTAAAGTGGTTACCCAAGTAGGGGAGACCGGGGCTGGTTGACTAAGGGGTAACTATCAATAACTCGGCCAAAGCAATGGCTATGAGCCAACCGATGACACCCGAGAGTCCGTTACTTCTTCCCGCTCAGTCACCGGGAGCGTGGCGTCGGGCACGCACAGCGTTTGATAGTAGGAAGTTAAAGTTGAAATAACATACGTAAGTAATTATTTTCATCGTAATGTTTTTTGTAATAATGCCTATACTTTCATAGTTACTGATTGTCAAAGAATTTAGAATGGATGTTGGATTCATGTTCTTTCTTTTTTGTATGGTTCTATTTGATTTCTTAGCAGTTTTTTGGTTATATCATGTGATTGAAAATAAAAATGTGGTTCGGGGCTAGTAGACTAATGTATAACGGGGCTGGATGACCAATAATCATACATAAAAGAAAGAACATGAATCAAATATCCATTATAAATTCTTTGACAACCAGTAACCATGAATATATAGGCATTATTACAAAAACATAACGATGAAAATAATTACTTACATACGTTATTTTTCAACTTTAAATTCCTTTACTCAAACCATGTGCGCGCGCGACGTCGAGCTCTTGGTGATTTATTGTATGTCTGTTTTATTTTCAATAAAAAATAATATAAATCATAATTGTTTATGTATGTTGCCCTTTATCCTATTTCCACGTAGATTTTTCCTTTACAAGTCCATAGGTCAACTTACCCCAGGCGAATAGTCAACCTACCCCAAGCATGGGGCAGGTTGACCAGTTTTTCTTATTGTATAAGATCTAGCCTGTACCCTATATTATAATGAATTTAGTGCTTTTTGCTATATTTTTCCAAAGCTTAATAGTTAACCTATGAAATAAACCTGTTTATGAATTAATATTCTATAAAGAAATAAAAATATAAGCCTTTAAGCTGAAACCTAGTCAACCAGCCCCGGTCTCCCCTACTTGAAACGATTTTGGGTCCAATTCTCTATATTGCCACTTTTTGGACAGCAGGTACGTTTTTCCGAAAGATTACCAGGTGCGCTTGGTGCTAAATATTTGTTAGGGACCGTACGGTTTTAGTCGGTACAGTTTCAGCTTGTTGAAATGTACCAAGTTTCAAAATTCTCGAAGACAGTGGGAACAAGAAATGGAATAAGCTGGCTCTTAGCATTCGGTGTAAATATTTGGATACAATTACGATTAAAGATCTTTCTGTGATATTTTTACCAAATTACACATTACGTTACAAAGTAGGTATATTAGAATCAAATATCAGATATAGGTAATATCCTGGGACGTAAGCAGATTGTACAGCAACCGATGGTTTTAGCCAGTGTTATTCCGGCATAACTACCTTGACAACACTAAAATACAAGTATGTTTTGTTTTTCAGTAATAAAATGAGGGACTGCAAGTTTATCAATCACATGGACTTTAGTGCTTGGAAAGATGAGTCATGCTATTCACGCAGCTATCAAAAATAAAGACAATGATGTATTTTCTTAAGTCAATTACCTACACTATGTTACTTATTGCATAAATAGCTTTATTGATCTTAGATCTATAGTTATATAATATTTTTCAATTTGTGTTTTAAACTCTTAAATAAATGCTATTACAATATGTTTTTTTTTTTAAATTAAGCTCGCCAAATTCACGTCGCCAGTCTGATAGAAAGTAATAGCAAAATCTAGCGATTTGGGGCCCCTCTCACTTTCCACAAGACTTCTTACAGTGTTACTCAAGTTAGCGGCCCTGTGATGTGCCTCTTCACGCTCCTCTTAAAGAACCCGGTATTGTTAGAAGAGGGAAACAAATGCGCGGGCAGGTGGTTCCAAGTTCTGTCTATATTGACCGATCACTCTCATTTTCTCACTTTCGGACAAGATCATTCTGCCTTAGGTCATCCTTTCGAGGGCGCACTCGAAACTCCGGGCCGTAGTCAGGTGCAAGGGCACCGGTAGGAGTCCGGGGAAGCATCCATGAAAATTCTCAAAAGCCAACAAAATAAGATAAGGCTATTACTTTTAACAGAGTAGTGGTTGGAAAAATTAAACGATTATTAAAGGAAAATTTTACAGTCATTGTTACTGACGGTGTCCGCGTATACTCTATCAACTATTTGCTTACCAAACTATAGTCATTTATTTTTTCAATCTAAATAAAAGTTAAAATACTATGAAATAGACTATTGAATTGATATTTAAATATACTGAATGGCTTGCGTCATAATGAACAAGGTGTCTATCAAAGACTGTCCTTAAACAGCTAAAACAAACAGACACAAAGGACCACAACAGTCCAAATAAATCCTGGCAGTCGAATGCTAGCTTAGTTTCGAAACGAATTGAGACGTTTCTCTACGACATTCGTAAGCAGTGGTATGTATCGACAAAATGTACTGCACAGAATGATATCCGATCTATGCCCTCGTTGCTTTTGTTTATGGTACTGCTCCTTTCGGATGGAAAATTGTATTTGCCTTAAGTCAGACTCTGTTTATATCAGCACTATATTAACTTGGATTTATTTAACTATTTTATAAAGGAGCTGGTTGACTCGTCTACGCCTAACCGAAACTACTGATTCATGAAGCAGGAAACATAGATAGTAGTTTTTTCTTTTTTGACTTAAAGATTCATTATGAAGAAATAGTTTTAACTATTGCTTTCGACTGCCACTAACATGGTAGACATTTAGATAAGTTGCAGACCTTATTGGCGAGTTGAAAAAAATCAACTCTAGGTAGCTAAATAATACCCGTGTTTACTACTACCTATATATACGTGGGATAAAATACAAATGCTGGAACGTGGTCGATCCAATATCATTCTTTGCCTACCGCTTCAAAGAAAAGGCGTGATTTTATTACCTACATACTAGCGGATTTCACGCGGTTTCACCCGCGTAGTTCCCGTTCCCGTAGGAATACGGGAATAAAATATAGCCTATGTTCACCGCAAAGAGTGTAGCTTTCCAACAGTGAAAGAATTTTTGAAATCGGTCCAGTAGTTTCGGAGCCTATTCGTTACAAACAAACAAACAAAAAAAACAAATCTTTCCTCTTTATAATATTAGAATAGACTAGCGGACGTCACGCGGTTTCACCCGCGTAGTTCCCGTTCCCGTAGGAATACGGGAATAAAATATAGCCTATGTTCACCGCAAAGAGTGTAGCTTTCCAACAGTGAAAGAATTTTTTAAATCGGTCCAGTAGTTTCGGAGCCTATTCGTTACAAACAAACAAACAAAAAAAACAAATCTTTCCTCTTTATAATATTAGAATAGACTAGCGGACGTCAAGCGGTTTCACCCGCGTAGCTCCCGTTCCCGTGGAAATACGGGAATAAAATATAGCCTATGTCACCCGGGGAGAGAGTAGCTTCCCAACAGTGAAAGAATTTTTCAAATCGGACCAGTAGTTTCGGAGCCTATTCGTTACATACAAACAAACAAAAAAACTAATCTTTCCTCTTTATAATCAAAGAAAACGTGTAAAATTGCCAATGACAGGGTTAAGGTGTTATCCTTTTTCTGCTAAAAGAATGCAAATAAAGACTTATACACACAAAGGTCACTGTTTGTCCTATTCACGTAGTTCAGTCACGTACGGACAAGCAATGTTCCCCAAATGTGTATCGATTTCCATATAGCGCGTTGTGAATTTTAAAAGGGGCTAAACAATGTCTCGTTTTTCGTATTTTGACTTCTAACGTACTATGGAACTGTCTCATACTGTTTGTTATCACTATGTGCTTCTTTTTTGACAGTATATTCAGGTTCCTATATTTTCTTCGTAATTTTGGAAAGCTATAGTTATGCAGGGAGGGACTGTGTATTGTAGCGTAATTTGGGAGAGGCCTAAGTCCAGAAGTGGACTTCCATAGGCTGATTTGATTGATTGGTAGATATAGTTATGGACTCGCCATAATAGCTGGAACTTTCTGAAGTAATTCGAAGAAAACGAAGAACATAAGATAAGATTTAACCCGACCATAGGGGTCTATTTTTTACATTAAGCTCGCTAAAAAAAATGTTTCTGTGGCACTGATGGATAGTCACAGCGACATATAGCTATTGGGGGCCACTGTCACAGTCTGTTATATTATGGACAGCGATCCTCAAGTTGGCGGCCCTATGATGTGCCTCTTCACGCTCCGCTTGAAGAACCCAGGATTGTAAGAGGAGGGAAACACGTGCGCTGGCAGGTCGTTCCAGATTTTTATGGTTTGACAGAGAAACGATATTTTGAATCGTTTAGTTCTAGCGAAGGTTCTCTACACTGTGTGAGAGTGGCACTGTCCAGCACGCGTTGTTCATTGGAAAGGAGAGGGCGGGATTAGGTTGAAGAGCTCTTCAGAACACTCACCGTGATAGATACGGTATAGTGCAGCCAAAGATGCAGTAGTTCTCCATGGCGCAAGTTCTCCAGACTTTCCGTCACATCAGGACTAAAAGTTATTGCAGTTGAAATTAAAGTTCAGATAGGTAACCACTCCAGCCTAGCAATATTATACAAACAACGGAATATTGTTTTCATACAAACATTCGAATGAAATCACACAAAAGCAAAAGAATGAAATATATCGCAAAGTACGTTCTCGGCAAAGCAATATCATGCAAATATTAAACTACAAAGAACTTTGTGACGCAGGAAAGTATAGAGGCTTGGTTTCTCATAACCTTCTCCATATCTAGCTTATTGTAAGAGGCCTTTACTTCAATCAGCCGTGGAAATTACGGCTTGTGACTTTATTATTTTTAAAATATACAGTGCTTTGTTTTGTTGTACACGTTTGTTGTGTAGGAGCCCCTTCAAAGCTTAAATCTCATTATTTTTTTGTTTTAGAGCGCTAGAGGAAATACCTACATTATCTGTGAAAACTTCAAACAAAACGTGTTTTATTCCACAAACGGTGACACTGTAAATTTCTTAAAGTTAATTAGGCTAAGTACCTATAATTACACAGAGATAACACTGTCACCTAAGTGCAGAATAAGGCCCCCTCTCAGCTTATTGCTGCCTCACTGTTAATGTGATGACAGCACTGATTTTCAACTGACTTCAACTGTTTTCTACATATCTATCACGTTCATGAGATACAACTTGGTGACGGACAGACGGATAGTGGAGTCACAGAAATAGGGTCCCGTTTTAGCCTATGGGTACAGAAACTCTAAATATACTACTTTTTATATGACACGATTGGAAATATGATTAGTGTGCCAAATCTGACGTTCAAAGTGTTCGTATATTACATAAATAATCATAATAAATTTGTGGACAATCTCACACAACATTATCTAGCCCAAATTAAGCTAATATAATCTAGTGCTATGGAATCTAGACGACTGATAGACATACTTAGGTAAATATTTGTAAATACATACATATTATACATAGAAAACACTCAAACTACTATGCCCAAACTCCTAAACAAACATTTGTGGACCACACAAATATTTGAAACGACCCAGGAATCGAACCCAGAACCTCCGTGCGGCAAGCGGTTACACTACAAACTGCACCACAGAGGCAGTCATTCAAAGATACGTCAATACTATAGACCAGTGCAGAAGCCTCTGAAAATGATAAAAAATGTAAAAAAATAGTAGTAGAATGAAACCTATTGCAAAAGGAAGAGAATGTGACAAAAATAACAAGAAAAATAATTTGCGGGTGACTTGAGGTCGGTAAGTGAAAAAATTGGGGTTTTAAGGGGGTAAAAAGGGTTTTCTCAATTGCCGACAAAATACTAAATTTTTAATGGTAAAATTGTAGGAAATAAAAAAATCTATAACTTTTAGATTTACACTTTTTTGACATAACCTCAAAATGTTTTAAATTTGGGTTTTTTGAGTTTTGACATACTTTTGAGGTTATGTCAAAGAAGTGTAAATCCAAAAGTTGTAGATTTTTTATTTCCTACAACTTTGCTATTAAACATTTTTCCATAGGACTTGTTGTTTTGTCGGAAATCGAGAAAACCCTTCTTCCCGCTTAAAACCCCCATTTTTTTACTTCCCGGCCTCAGGTCGCCCGTAAATTATGTTTCCTGTTATTTTTGTCACATTTTCTACCTTTTGCAATAGGTTTCAGTCTACTACTATTTTTTATATTTTAAAAGCTATCTGCAGTGGTCTAATAGACTATTTCAAATGTATAGGTATAATATACATTTGAAATAGCCAATCTACATAGCTACCTATTCAGATTGCACCCTCACTATTTGCGGTTCATTAGCCCGCGGTCCATTGCAACACTTGCACTTGACAAGCCTACACCTAATTCTGACCCGTCAGTGTAAGGTACTGACAGGTTCAAAGCAAAGTCTATTCGCAATAATTAATAGTTATGGTTACCATTATATCCTTCCGAGGGCTTACCCGGGGCTCCTAACCGTAAGCAGTGAGTAGATAACGTGTTGGTTTTAGTCAGAGAGTCCAGCATAGCATCAATGGCGGATTTTCAAAACGTAAAAAATGGTTACCCTTACTAAATACAAGCCTTTTTTTTGTTTAACGTGAGGGAAAATCCTCGTGGATGTTATGCCGGACTCCTACCGACTAAAAAACCTCACGTTACGCCCAACAGCCTATGGTTGGTAGCCCCGGGGAAGCCCTCGGAAGGATGTCCCAGTAAATACATGCCTAAGTAACCAGAACTGTCTTAGCTCGGCTTACTCAGTATTCATTCATAATTATTTTCAGCATTGGAATCCGTTTGAGAAAGTATCTACAATTTATATTGCACTCGTGGCTCTGCGGACTCAGTATTCTGTAAACGATCACTGCAGTAAGCAACTTTCACTATACTCAGCAAGTTCCAGCAAGTGCCGTCAATCAACAGTATAAATAATTTTCACTATGGCCGGTCCTTGGATGGGTCCATGTGAGTGTTGGATGGAGTGTGAGTGGTTCATGTGACCACTTTGTGACAATTATTTGTGCGTTTCTGTGCTTGGGAAGGCACGTTAAGCCGTAGGTCCTGGTTGCCAGTAAAATTTTAACAGCTAGCAGGCAGTCACAACACAACCTGCGCCTGTCCATCTCAACTCACTACCTATTACGTGGGAAAAATTCTAAAACGGTAAAATGTGGGCATATACTATGTCTCTGCCTACCCTTCAGGAATAAAGGCGTTACCATTGTATGTAGGTATGTACAATTTATATTACAGTTCACGAAATAAAATCGCTGTAGGTAAATATTTTCTCTTACAAAATCTTGAAGGTTATTTACTTCATTATATTTTACGATTGAAGTAGTTGGAATTTTTAATAATTTACTGTAATTTTATTATACAATTAACTAATGCTCCTTACTTCTTAAATTTGTTCTAAATCCGAGCCGTACTAGTTTTTAAATTTTTTTAAATTTATAATTTAAATTCAGCAAGACAATTTTTTCCAAATATTTCATGAATCTCCTGGACTTTTGCCTCAATTTTCCGACTTCTAACTAAGTGGAGTGGTTTTGCAGAAGGCACGGTATGCAGGAGCAAGAGTTGAAGTGAACGCGTAATACCTCTGCCTGCTCTGCGCTCAGGAATCTGAAAAATAAATAGTAACGAAAATGTCAATAGTTCTACTAGAGTAGAACTATATAATACAGTAGACTGTATGTTGGCAAAAATATAATGATTGTTGTTGAACAATCTTACACAACATTATCTGGCCCAAATTAAGTTAATCTAAGCTTGTGCTATTTGATCTAGATGACTAATATACATAGTAATATATTTCTAAAACACTCTAAATATTTACTAGTGCATCGAGACCTGAGCGATTGTGCTATCACTACAACCAAATTGACTGTTAACTTCGTTATTGGAACGTCTGTACAGAAATGCCACAATGACTGTCTAAACACAGAACCATATCTCCAGATCCATCTAATCGCAGCAAGGAGTCCGAAAACATTCATAAGGTCACGCCTTTATCCCCGAAGAATTCGCCTTTAAGGTTTTGTCCCACGTAATAAAAAGTTGATTTGGTTTATGAAGAATCGCATAAGAGCAGTGATCAGGGCTAGAGGAGGGAATACCAAATAATTATTGACACAAATAAATTTTATTGCCAAACACATTTTGCTCGATTTATACACAATAACCTCATACTCTGAAATTGTAATTTGAATTATCAATATTTTTTTAAATTTCATTATAAAATACGTTTTTTTACTAAACTGCTGAATCGATTTTCATGCAAATTAAACTATTTTAAAGCCGAATTACTAGGCTGTAAATAATGTGAAACCTTGTATAAACTTTTCTGAGCACTTGAGGCTTGAATCGATTTACTTGCACGCGAGTAATGTAGTTACAGTACAAGGACCTCATTAAGGCATCCGAATTAGTTGGGCTGAAAATGAACATGAAAAAGACATTTAAACATTAATGTTGTGCCCACGCGTTGCAAGGAAGTGATTTGGGCGGGTCGACTCGATTTCAGAGGCTTGAAGACGCGTCTAGATTTTTACATGATCAGGGCGCTAAATGTACCGATTTATGACAGCCAAAAATTACTTACATAAATAGTAAACAGGGACACCTTGTTGACGCAGGCCAAATTAGAAACCCCCAAAATACTTAATTTTATTTGGCAGTGCTATAGACACCCATCAAAATTATTGTATAAGGATAACATAATTAGACTCTGCAGTTGGATGTCAACAAGGTGACCGTCATGGGCCACTCATTTTCAGTTTATCCATACAACCCATAATTAGACAGCTAAATTCTAAATCAGGTAGAATTGCGCGCCTAATCCCGATGTGGTTCGTCGTGCCGGATGGTGACCGGACTGAGTCCCGGCGACCACACTCGGGAGGGGTACGGGGGCCATTCTGTCCGGCGTGTCGGCTTCCGTCTCACCACACAGTCATAGATCAAGCTAGCTCCTACACCTTGTCACTCACTGCTGCAGTAAATGTCGCTCCGTCTTCATGTCTCCCTTCATTTTCCAACCATCATGGCAGCGCAAAAAAGAAAAAAAGGTACCACAGTGGCCGCTGCGAATAATTCCAGAAACGCACTGTTCGAGATGGAGTTCGCTAACATCCGCGGACTCCATGCCAACCTCGACGCCGTCTTTCACCATCTAGAGACGGCACGGCCAGCTGTGATGTTACTAACGGAGACGCAAATACGTCGCTCTGACGATCAGTCGTACCTATGTTACCCTGGCTATGTCATCGAGGAACAATTTCGAGATAAATCTGGGGTGTGCGCGTTCGTTAGGGCGGATGTTTGCTGTCACCGGCTGCGCTGCCTTGAGAACCCTTCCTTCTCCGGCCTTTGGCTGCACGTAGATTATGGCTCCATGAGTCAGATCTACGTGTGTGTCTACCGATCCACACAGGGACAGCTGAGATATCGAGGCTGTTTCAGCACCTCAGCGAGGGGGCTGATGATGCGCAGGTGCGGTTCCCGAACACCGAATTAGTTTTTCTGGGGGACTTCAATGGTCACCACACTGAGTGGCTGGGGTCCCGCAGGACCGATCCACGGGCCGCCCACGCGTTCGCTCTCTTCCATGGTCTGACCTAAACGGTACGCAGAATTACCCGCTCGGATACCGGATACCGGACAGGTCAGACCATGAACCCGCCCTTCTGGACTTACTGCTGACGAGATATCCACCACAGTACAGTGTATCGGTTGGTGCCCCACTGGGTGAATTCGACCACTGTGTTGTGCTTGCTCGCCTGCAGGTGTCATCTCCTGCAAGGGCAGTAGAGGTGACACAGCGATTATGTCACTACTCGTCAGCAGACTGGGATGGACTACTAGAATACTTTGCAGCCGTCCCGTGGAGTCAGCGCTGCTTTGCAGGGAGGGCTTCATCGGAAAGCGCCTCTGCGGTTGCTGGTGGGTCACATAAGGTATGGAATACTACATTCCATACACTGATGTCGCCAGCATCCGCAAAGCCCGCCCCCGGTTCGGGCGTGAGTGCACCGCAGCTATTCAACAAAAACAGGCGGCGTACCGCGCCTGGATCAGGGCTCGAGCTGTGCGCGATTCGAATGTGGCCCACCTTAAGGCAGCTTACAACAGAGCTTACGACTAATATACATAGTAATATATTTCTAAACACCCTAACTCAGAAACAAACATTTGTGGATCACACAAGAATTTGGGCGTCCGGGTTCGCAATCGAACTCTGGACCTCAACGCGGCAGTCGGTACACTACTGAATGCGCCACCGAGGCAGTCAGCAAAAATAAAACAAAAAAACCTTATACAAGACCCAAAAATGAGAATCGATACATAACAATTAGTGATGTGCCATAATTTAACAAAACCCGGCAAAAGTGCGAGTCGGACTAAAAAGATCACGTTAATTGTACGGAAGCTCCCTCTTCTTCCCCCTTTTTTCTGATTTTATTTGTTTTTATAGAGGCAACAGAAATACATCATTTGTGAAAATTACAGCTCTCTAGCTATCACGGTTCCTGGGATACAGCCTCGTGACGGACAGACAGACAGACGGACAGCAAAGTCTCATGAATGTACGGAACCCTAATAACGAGAATCGATACATAACAATTAGTGAAGTGTCATAATATAAAAAGCATCGGTAACCATGGGTTCTCGTTCCGAACCCGCGTCTGTCATGTACGTCGACCCGTCAATTAGTCACCCCCAGTGATTATTATTCACGAACTACCCCCAGCATCTGTTTCTAATGATGGCGACACGTGGCGTCACGGGATGCGTGTGATTTTTTTATTTATTGGATGCTGGTTCTGATGTGTATGTATAGATTTTTTTGAACCTCAATAATAAGTATTGTTTTCGTCAATCCTGATTGACCATATCTCAAGATGTGATGTTGCAAGAAGTCAATATTTTAAGGCCTATTACTATAGAGTTTAAAAAGAAACAGTGGCTGGCCACACCGTGCCACCAAGAAAGGTAAAGCCTAAAAGTTCCATTTTGATTAGGCAGAAGACAGCACACGATTGCTTGTTCGTACAAAAAGTAGACACTCATAACTTGATACTTCGAGGCAAAAAATTACGGATTCACACACTGTACTCGTAAAATGTAATAGTTTTGACATATTTTGTAATCACTTCGACTCATTAGCGGAGTCCCGAATCCATAAATGAAAATGTCGCCACTCACCGGACTCGGCGGATTCCGAAATCCACAAATCAAAGATTCTGGAAGATTTTTTTGTTACAATTTTTTTTTATTTGTTAGTCCTTAAGAGGCAATGAATTTATAAAGCTGAGGAAGATTAGGTCTGGAAGAAATACTAGTTGCATACATACATATAATCACGCCTTTATGGTATGTAGGCAGAGGCATAGTATACGCCCAAATTTCACCTTATAGTTTAATGTCCAACGTAATAGGTGGTGACACTATTGCCGTGTTGAAATGGACAGGCACAGTTGAAATTTTTTAAGCCGCCAATTTTTCAACTTGACTTAACGATTGTCATTTTACCTACAACCGGGTTTCATTTCGAGTTTTCCTTCTCTACGCAATGAATCTTTTTGCGAAAATGTTCCCTTAGTCGCCTCTTACGATACCCTCGGAATGTATTGGGGAGGCGATAATTTGTACTCTTACCCTTCGCAACAAGGGACCCCGTCGCCACACGCCACAATGGTATATTAGATGCAATCTATTCAAAAAAGTATTCAGATACATTCCTACCATCAAACAAATACGGAGGTGAAGCCGCTGGCGTTAATAGGATATAGGTAGTTATCAATAAAGAAGTTAACAACCTTAGAATAAACCTACATCAGATAATTACTCGAACCAGTTTAAAAATGTATTGCCAAATAGGATAGAGGCATTAACCCAATATACTTGGATCAGTTAATACGTATTGAGATGATTTCTATAATTTTATTTGTATCAATATTTTGTGGTGTGAAAGCCGGTTTGTTCTACGATTCGTATTCTGGACTACCTATAAGTATTGAGACAGTGCGACAGCATAATAAGGCCAACACCACATTGTAAGTATTTCTTTACCTCAACTTACACACAACAACTTATAAAAACGCGCTTATGTCAACGCCAAACAGTAAGATTTACAACTCATAGCTATATATAATGTTAGGAGTCCTGGGGTATCCTTCCGAGGGCTTACCCGCGGCTGCCAACCGTAGGCTGTTAGTTAGGATACGTGTGGTTTATAGCCGATAGGAGTCCGTCATAGCATCCAAGCAGAATTTTCCTCGCGTAAAAAAGAATTGTTAAAAATAAGGGGTGTTGTAAGTGTGACATTACAGAAGACTTTGCAGCAAAGCTCTGAAACGGGTAAACCAATCTCGGTGGTTTTTTTTAAATCTACCACACCCCATATTATATTCCAGCATATAGCAACGAAATATTAGTACAAATATAATTATAGTTATTTTACCTTTGAGCCCTGTACCACAGTCTAAAGAGATATGATCTGTCGGCTTTTTTTTTTTCAACGTGGGGGAAAATCCTCATGGATGTTATGCCGGACTCCTACCGACTAAAAAACCTCACGTCACGCCCAACAGCCTGTGGTTGGGAACCCCGGGAAGCCCTCGGAAGGATGTCCCAGAACACTGATCTGTCGGCTGTGCTTCTACCCAATATTTTAGTATTTATATTAAATTTTCAGCTGGTGTGTGACGGAGGTGGAACCATGCGACCCTTATGAAGGCAGGCGAATCGATGGTTCCTGCAATAACTTGAAGTATCCTTCAACCGGAGCAAGTCATACTCCATTCACAAGAGTACTACCACCGGATTTTGATGAAAGTATGATATTTTCTCCCTCTTACATCCATATTTTTTACTAGTCGGTGTCACGCGGTTTCACCCGCGTAGTCCGGTTCACCGTTTCCGTGGGAATACGGGAATAAAATATAACTCATGTCACCCGGGAATAGTGGACCTTCACAACAAGAATTTTTCAAATCGGTTCAGTACTGGCGGAGCCTATTAAATTGAAACAAAACTTTTCGCTTGATAATATTAGTATAGCTAATGCCTGTGGCTACGTTCGTAGTAAGGTGCCTTGTACCTGTTTCCTTTGGGATAAAAAGTAGCCTGTCATGACTTGAAAGACTAACATACCGACAAAATAACTTTCGCATTAAGATTTATTTTATTATAGATTAAAAAGGAAGCAATTGAAATTGAAAGCAATTTATTAAATCTTTTTTTAACACGCAGAAGTAATAATTAATCAATCAATAAGCCAAAAACGGTTTTAGCACGTAAACATGTCTAATTATAGTAGAAATTAAATAATTTGTGTTTTTAACTTCATCAACGAACTGAAACAACTAGTGTTCTTTCTCGGCTATGTGTGGCTAAAAATAACGTCCAAAGAATTCTTGAGCCCTTGACTAAAATTGACTTCAAGCTGAAGCCAGTAATCTCTACCCGCTTTTTTAGACACAAACAGTCCTCGTCACGCATTGTCACCACTTTGGAGAGATGATGTGAAGCCCTTATTAAATAAATGTGTACATACAGTCTTGATCAAGTAGGCAGAGGCATTCTATAATCCTACATTTCACATTTTTTACGACAATTCATACATATAGTCACGCCTTTATCCCCGAAGGGGTAGGCAGAGTCATAGTACATGCCCACATTTCACTTTATCTATACTAATATTATAAAGCTGAAGAGTTTGTTTGTTTGTTTGTTTGTTTGTTTGTATGGTTGAACGCTAGGATCTCAGGAACTACTGGTTGGATTTCATAAATTCTTTTACAGTTTAATAGTCCATTTATTGAGGATGGCTATAGGCTATATAACATCACGCTAAGACGAATAGGGGCCTTTGCCCCTATTCGTCTTAGCGTGATTAGCGTGATTAGCGTGATGTTATCAATAATGTTTCGAAAACGGGGAATATTTTTTACCGTCTGAGAGCTTCCGTGGCGTACGCTGCGTAAATAGTGAAAGACACGTAAAAATTGTGTATTACAATATTGTTTCTCTTAAAAAGTTCTAAAAGAAAGTCCGCGGCAGCATATGTCTATCTCTTAAGGTTCGCTCACAATAACCTAATTTGTCTGTTTCGTAAGGTTCGCTCACAATATTATAAAACTGAAGAGTTTGTTTGTCCTAGGATCTCAGAAACTACTGGTTGCATTTCTAAAATTATTTTACAGTTTAATAGTCCATTTATTGAGGATGGCTAATGGCGATATAAAATCACGCATGCGAATAGGAGCGGAGCAGCCATAATTAATGTTTCGAGAACGGGGAAAATTTCTTTCTTTTGAGAGCTTCCACTGCGTACGTTGCGTAAATGGTTAAAGTTACGTGAAAATTTTGTATTACAAAAATGTTTCCCTTTAAAAGTTACAAAAAAATGTCTTTAACAGCATATGCCTATCTTTTAAGGTTCACTTAGAATAACCCCTTTTAATAATAATAATAATAATAATAATAATATGCTTTATTGTACACCAAAGATAATAAAACTTAAAACT
Organism: Miltochrista miniata; assembly: GCA_933228765.1. NCBI lineage: Eukaryota > Metazoa > Arthropoda > Insecta > Lepidoptera > Erebidae > Miltochrista > Miltochrista miniata. The sequence goes on from OW121752.1 coordinate 39,079,663, forward strand.
AGAATACAAATATATTAAGAAGGTACAATGGGCGGCCTTATTGCAAATAGCAATCTCTGCCAGGCAACCTTTAGATGGACAAGACTGTATCAGAGATTAAATATCGGGCTTTCTAAATTGGTGACAAATGCAATATTGTTTAATCTATAACTATGCATACCTATACAATACACATAATATATATTATACAAAGGCACATACACACATACATAGATAGATACATACATACATATACATATACATATACATATACATATACATATACATACATACATACATACATACATACATACAAACATACATACATACATATAAAAATACATAATATAGCTCAGTTTACAGCTAGCTTAAAGGGAAAGATAATATTCTTTCACCCTCACCTTAAACGTTACCAACGTTTGAGCTCGTCTGATAGTAACCGGGAGTGCATTCCACAATCGTGCAGCTTCAACTGTAAAAGACTTATCAAGAAATTTTGTTGAATGCACTGGTATAAGCAGGCTTAAGTTTTCTGTCGATCGCAGGTACCTAGAGTGCTTGTTTCCTAGAAACTCGAAACGTTCCTTGAGATAATAGGGAGTGAGAGGGTTAAATAATATGTTATATAGTAAAGAAAGGATGTGAGTATTACGTCGAAGGCGAATCGGGAGCCACTTGAGTTGATTGCGGTATTCAGAAACGTGATCATATTTGCGTAAACCAAATATGAACCTTATGCAAAAATTTTGAAGGCGCTCAAGTTTATTTAATTGCTCCTCCGTGAGATCAAGGTAGCTGGCATCGGCATAGTCTAATATTGGAAGAAGTAATGATTGTGCAAGCGAAATCTTCGTCGAAATCGGAAGAAGGCTGCGCAATTTACGCAAAGAGCCAGCTGAGGCAAATAATTTGCGATTAACTTCCTGCAATTGAGGCCCCCAGGATAGTGTCTTATCAAAATAAATCCCCAGGTTTTTGACCTTATCACTCAAAGGCAGCGGCATCCCGTTAAAGACTATTTGTGGCAACTGTGCCCAGTTCACTTTACGAATCATTCCAGTACTGCCCATAAGTATTACCTGAGTTTTGGTAGGGTTCACTTTCAGACCATAGCTGTTACTCCAGTCGCATATACGTTCCAAATCACAATTCACCACAGTGAAAGCCTCATGAATGTCATTTAAAGTAGCTTGCGAGTATATTTGTAAATCGTCTGCATAAAGGTGGTAGGATGAAACTAGTTGTTTTGTAATGGAATTAATAAATATTGCGAACAATAGAGGAGATAAAACGCCACCCTGCGGTACACCAACTCCGATATTACTCCAGGAAGAAACAGAATCATCAATACATATACGTTGTTGGCGACCAGTCAGGTAACTGCGAAACCAATCAATCACTGGTGGAGATATGTTAATAGAGCGTAGAATTTCAAGCATTATGCGAAAATCTACAGTACCAAAAGCATTACTGAAGTCAAGCAACGTCAGTAATGTAAGCTTCCCATTCTCCATGCCCATCCTGATGTCATCCGTAATGTTAATGAGGGCTGTAACTGTGCTATGCCCTGGCCGGAAACCAGATTGGTAAGCATTTAAAAGAAGATTTGTACTGAGAAAGGAGTTTAGTTGTGTGTGAACAAGACGTTCAAGAACTTTAGAGAGAAAAGGCAAGATAGAGATAGGACGGTAATCGGAGAAAGAAGAAGGGCTAGACTTTTTAGGTAAGGGTATGATTTGTGCTTGCTTCCAGACTGTTGGAAATGTGCCACTGGAAACAGAATAATTTAAAATATCACAAATGACTGGTAACACTTCATCAAGAATAGGCATGATCATGTTGCGGCTAATACAGTCATTGCCGACTGCATTAGACGCCAAAGACGTAATGCTCCTCTTAACATCACAAGCCGTGAACTGATTGAATGTAAATGATTGATATCCGGGAGTTGGAAGCTGTGAAAGACTATTAATAGTGTTAGTTTTGGTAGTATCATCAAAGCTCGAAAAAGTTGAGAAGTGCCTATTTAAAGCGTCGAGATCAATATTCCTTGAATTTACATCTTGTTTTGACTTGCCAACTCCCAGGGTTCTTAGAAATTTCCATATTTTAGCTGGATCTCCATTTTGTATGGACATTTGAATGTGCTGGCGTTGTGCATTCCTACAAACCTTATTGCAGAGATTTCGTATTCTCACATATCTCTCCCGATTGTACTCATTCGGTTGGTATTTAAATTTAGATTTTGCCCTACCTAACTACTAACTTGCTTTTAATTGATAGTTTTGAAGTATGAGCGGCGCAACGGGAGTAGGTAAACGTGGTCGGCAGTGGTAGACAATCAACTGAACGATAAAAACCGGCCAAGTGCGAGTCGGACATACATGAGTTCAGTACCAAGAAAAAGGACGGGTGGAAGTAAATGCAACGTGAAACATTATATCACTTCACATATTAATACCACACCTCTCTCCTTCTCAATCTCATGTGATGCAAACGAAGTTGTGCGGGTCAGCTCTAATGTATATAAGCGACGCGACGGGACTAGGCGCGACGAGAGTAAATGCGACGGGAAACATTATATTACTCAAAATATTAATACCGTACCTCTCTTTTTCTAACTCTCATGTGCCGAAAACGAAGTTGCGCGGGTCAGCTAGTAGTTTTATATCCCACGTAATAGGTGGTGAGCCTATCGCCGTGTTGAAATGGACAGGCGCAGGTCGCGTCTTGCAGTTGAAAATTTCCAAGCCGCCCATAAGGCCTTTTTACGACACAACTGTGATATATTAATAAGTTACTGGCAACCGGCACTAACAACGGTCTGAAACACGAAAACACTAAAATGGAAATGTCACACAGTGGTGACCAATCCTAGGACCAGCTATAACGAAAGCCGTTTAACATAGTAATCGTACTAGAACAAGATGAATCTACAAAGAAACCTTTCTCCACAGATAATGAACCACAGACGTCTTCGGGTGGCATTATAAAGCCTGCTGCCCGCTACGCCCGGACTCACCTCATGTCCGTGGGTAAAGTCCCCAGCCAGCTGTTCACTCAACTGTCAACTCACTTCTTCACCTTCATGGCTGCTGATGTAGTTTCTTTGCACGACACAGGTAAGAATACTAATAATATTAAAAATACGGTCGTTCTTTTCCAATTTGTATACTTTTTTTGGTACCGTAGCCGAAGACTTCTATATAAACTCTGTTTACCGTTCATACCTTACCGTACCGTAGCATGCTTAAAACCGGCTAAGTGCGAGTCGGACGCCTAAAATCACTTTTATTGTATGGGAGCTTTCCTTTTGAAAAAAAAATGTTATAGCGGCAACATAAATACATAATTTTGTGAAAATTTCAGCTCTCTATCTATGACGGTTACGGAGCAAATTAGAGATAGTACTGATGGAAATCTCGTGTATGTATTTGTAATGTAATGTAATTTCAATAGAGATGATGGATATAAGCTCTCCGGGATGTGGAATTCAGTGATTAATAAACTTGAACGTAAATTAGAGATAGTAGGTACAGATGGAAATCTCATGTATGTATTTGTAATGTAATGTAATTTCAATAGAGATGATGGATATAAGCTATCCGGGATGTGGAATTCAGTGATTTGGAACTTGAACGTAAAACTGTGCCAATTAAAACTGACGTAGTGAGTGTAGTGTGTCGCCGGCCTTATCCTTCGTTGTAATAACGACGGAGGGTAGTTCGACAAGAAATAACTTCGTGGTTTTTGTCGATCCTCGCCTCAGTGCCTCGAGCACGAAAAATGACGGCAATCGTATCGTTAAGGTATCGAGTCCACGACACGTAAACAGAGAACGACGTTAAGCAGCAGCGCGAAGCACTAACGTTATCGTTCCGAGCTCTCGATACGATAACGTCAGTGACGTCATCCTAACGTAAATAGTGAGCAACTCGTGGGATTAATTGGACGTTCGAAAACTAAATTATACTATGCATATCCTATTATTTTTAATTATAAGGTATTGTATATTGATCAAATCAACAAAAAATGGTTGCATGATTAAAGAAAATACGTGATTAAGTTACGGGAGATTATAAAATGCTTTAAGTTTTGAAAAATAAAACAATATGTGGAAACATTTTTATAAAATATGGTTTCCGAACGACACTACTTCTCTCCATTGACAAGGTCAAGTTTGTTTTGGTTTTACATTCTTGAAGGTTATACTTACTTTCAAAATCACGGATTGTGTTTATAATGAGAACAAGGTCTTTTTCCCTAATTCTGGGAGTTGTTGTGCAAGTGAAAAGAAAGGATGCAAAGTTCGCTATGTAGGTATAGTGTTATTGGAACTATGCCCGCTTGGAAGCGGCTGGTATCTAGTCTGCCCCAAAGAAAACTAAAAAAGGTGTCGAATGAAACTGTTGTTAAAATCGGACACCATGATGTACGAGTTTAACAACGAAAATCTATGTATGGCTGAGAGTGATATTAATGGAACTCATAAGGAAATGGATTAATTATTTCAATGTAGAAAGCATTTTTATTGACGGAATGTTCTAATGTTTGATATGTGTACAGTGATTATCGATTTTTTTATGTAAACAAGATATACTATATAAGGATATAATTATATAAGGACCATTATTGATGCTTTATTTGAATAAAAGATAAGATACAAGAACTTGAACGTAAAACTGTGCCAATTAAAACTGACGTAGTGAGTGTAGTGTGTCGCCGGCCTTATCCTTCGTTGTAATAACGACGGAGGGTAGTTCGACAAGAAATAACTTCGTGGTTTTTGTCGATCCTCGCCTCAGTGCCTCGAGCACGAAAAATGACGGCAATCGTATCGTTAAGGTATCGAGTCCACGACACGTAAACAGAGAACGACGTTAAGCAGCAGCGCGAAGCACTAACGTTATCGTTCCGAGCTCTCGATACGATAACGTCAGTGACGTCATCCTAACGTAAATAGTGAGCAACTCGTGGGATTAATTGGACGTTCGAAAACTAAATTATACTATGCATATCCTATTATTTTTAATTATAAGGTATTGTATATTGATCAAATCAACAAAAAATGGTTGCATGATTAAAGAAAATACGTGATTAAGTTACGGGAGATTATAAAATGCTTTAAGTTTTGAAAAATAAAACAATATGTGGAAACATTTTTATAAAATATGGTTTCCGAACGACACTACTTCTCTCCATTGACAAGGTCAAGTTTGTTTTGGTTTTACATTCTTGAAGGTTATACTTACTTTCAAAATCACGGATTGTGTTTATAATGAGAACAAGGTCTTTTTCCCTAATTCTGGGAGTTGTTGTGCAAGTGAAAAGAAAGGATGCAAAGTTCGCTATGTAGGTATAGTGTTATTGGAACTATGCCCGCTTGGAAGCGGCTGGTATCTAGTCTGCCCCAAAGAAAACTAAAAAAGGTGTCGAATGAAACTGTTGTTAAAATCGGACACCATGATGTACGAGTTTAACAACGAAAATCTATGTATGGCTGAGAGTGATATTGATGGAACTCATAAGGAAATGGATTAATTATTTCAATGTAGAAAGCATTTTTATTGACGGAATGTTCTAATGTTTGATATGTGTACAGTGATTATCGATTTTTTTATGTAAACAAGATATACTATATAAGGATATAATTATATAAGGACCATTATTGATGCTTTATTTGAATAAAAGATAAGATAAACTTACGTATTCTTTTTATTTCTATATACATAAGTAAAGCTTCACATACATACACCGTAGAATATTATTCTACGGTGTATTAGTTTATCTTATCTTTTATTCAAATAAAGCATCAATAATGGTTCTTATATAATTATATCCCTATATAGTATATCTTGTTTACATAAAAAAATCGGTAATCACTGTACACATATCAAACATTAGAACATTCCGTCAATAAAAATGCTTTCTACATTGAAATAATTAATCCATTTCCTTATGAGTTCCATCAATATCACTCTCAGCCATACATAGATTTTCGTTGTTAAACTCGTACATCTTGAAGTAAATTTGCCCCAAGAACGTATTAATTATGATTATATGAGTAAAGTGGCGGTCTTTGCATAACACAACACAAAATAAACACGCAATACTTTAAAAATGGGTTTAAACGTGGTTTGAAAAGTTTCGATACTTTTCACACCAACAAATTTTAAGTGTATAAAAATTCGTCTTACTCGATAGCCAACCTTCGAAATTTACGTTACCGTACGTCAAAATGTATGTTCGTGCTGCCAAGTTTGTTTATAAAGTGTCAAATATCGAGGATATCGAGTACTCGACGATACGCTTGCGATACGAAAGTAAATTAAAATCATTCGTGTTACCAAATTTAGTTATCTTTACGCACGATAGGGGCGCTGTACAAATCTCATACAAATTTTTGTCGATGACGATACGAATACTTTTTCGCAATTATTCGTGCTCGCCCCACAGTTCAGCCGCGACCACGGGCGCTGCAACGTGCTCAAAACGTCGATTAATGTAAGTAAATACTATTTCGCGTGAAGTCCCGAATTCTATAAGTACTCATGTATGTACTTTCTTTCACACCTACCCTCTGTTATGCACACTCGCGCACAAATCAGTATCAAAAAACTCTCCTCAACCTCTCCTGACCTCGTGTCTGTGAACTCAGTGAGCGGTGTCTATGTGTGCGTATATAGTCTCAGCGAATTTAGTATGAAGGTTTCTATAATTTGTGGTTACGGCAAAGAGGTAATGAGTATATCGGCCTTACGAATGTACGCTATTTATCAAGCATTAGAAATCACTGAACTTACATACATCCTGTATTTCAGTTAACTACATAGTATGGAGACCGTACTGCTGCTCTCCAAAAGGCGCAACGGATCCAATGTGTGCTCCCAACAAGATTCCAGAAGACGATCCTGTGCACCGTTTCTCTGGTCATCGTTGTCTGAATATGACCAAACCTGAGACTTTCCAGAGCATTGGATGTTTACCTAACGGGACTACTCCGGAGAGAGTGAGTGATTTTTGACACAACAAGGCTATTATGGTTTTTAATATGTAAATATCCCTGCGGATGCTATCATACAAACTAAAAACTACTTATACGGTGCCTTCCTATCCGTCTGGCATCGGGTGCCCCAGGTCACTTTTTCGGAAGGACTCCCCCAAGGTTTTAGTGTCACAAGATTAGTAACACTATACCGGTGGCTGCAAAGTACCACCACAGGGCTAGATAAGTACCAGGCACATAGTGTGCTCACCAGTCTGCGTTAAGGCTGTAAACCTGGGACTTAAGACTGCGCCTAACTTCTTCTAGGTCTACCTCACCGTCCCCAGGCCCCCGGTCATGGAGGCCGATAATCTTGGGTGAAGACACGTCGGCGGTGACCTCGCCGCCAAATGCGGAACTCGCGTGGAAGAGTCAACTCCCGCTCCCTACCTGCCGGCGCCGTCTCTTTTCGAGCATGACCTGCTCGCAGAAAGAGGCAGCGGAGTCCCACTTACTACCGCTAGAGATCATGGCTCGCACCATGGTCTCAAGCGAGAGAGTGTCCACGTCCAGACCTGCCACGATGACCTGGCGCTGTTGCGACCACGCCGTGCATCCCACCAACGTGTGAAGCGCTGCGTCCTCGCAATGCTGGCACTCGGCCGTGGTTTCCCGGTGTATTCGCCACAGATACTTACCTAAGATCCCGTGCCCGGTAAGTATCTGTGACAAACGGTAGGAGAGAGCACCGTGTCTCCTCTTCAGCCACTCGTCCATGACCAGTGTCAATTACATTATCTGAAACAAAAAGGGTTAGAATTAAAGACTCAATAATATATCTTTCTTTCTCTTTTTCATTATTTCAAAGAAAAAAAAGGCTAAAATAAAACGGTTCGCTATTACCGCATTATTTTTTCAGATAGTTTCGTCAACACCTCTCTTGGACCTTTCAACAATTTACGGAAACTTTGAGAAGGACCTGCTACAGAAAGGCAGACTATTCGTGAAAGGTTTACTGAAGTATGAAGTGTCCAATGGCAGAATTTGGCCGCCCAAAACCAAGGATAAAAACAACATCTGCTTTTTGAACCAGTCGCCTTCTGAGAGTCGGTGTCATGCTACCCGTAAGTTTTTTATATCCTCTACGATATTATATTATTATTTTTCCGCTTACGGTGGAACTTCATGGCTAAACATTATTTTATTCTCTACATAACTGCAATCGTAACTTAAATATCAAAGCTTCAAAGAAGCTAATGCCCAATCCAGACTCTCGTGAAGGCGACAGGAGGCGAGGCAAACGCGAGAGTGTGGATAGCTGCCTCGCCTCGCCTCCTGCGCTCCGCTCCGTGTCGGTTTTTGTGACGGAGTCAAAGGACCGGAGGCGGTGAGGCGAGGGTGCCATCCACACTCTCGTGTGCTCTCGCGTTCGCTCATTTCTTTGTTGACCTTTCTGTTTTTAGGGTTCCGTAGCCAAATGGCAAAAACAGAACCCTTTTAGATTCGTCATGTCTGTCTGTCTTATCAATACCTAGCCGAAACTACTGAACACAAAAATATGAAATTGTATAATAATATAATTTTGTGAAGTAGAGTAGAGAGATTTTTCGTCAAAGGTCGTGTTATTCTATGCATTAGGTCTAGGATAACGGAACGAGTTGCCAAATTAGGAATGGCAGTATAACAAAGAGAAATACTATCGTTTTCAGATTGATAAATGAAACTTTGCTTTAAGGTTATCCAAAATGTTAAGTAAGGTATTAAAGTAGGGAATGTATTTTTGTATGAAAATATTTAAAGCGATTAATGGTAAGGGGAATCTATTAGAGGTGTGAAGTGTAATATACGCTCGAAGTATATTACGAGTGAAGCTGGGGAACCCAGTTAGTTTTCAATTAAACTCAGTCAAAACGTTACAAAAATAATTATGAATTCGATTGAATATGTACGATTACGTAAGTATATCGAATGATGTTATATCATCGTCAAACGGTGAATCAGTTTTATTGGTTTAAAATTGCGAGTTCACTGCTACAGCTTGCTAAATGACATTGAACCCAACATCTTTTATTACTAATTCGATAGATATTAAGGAACCAGTTGCACACTTACTACTAAATGAGAAAAGAACAAGTTTATTAATAGCACACATAGATGAATAACATAACACTAAGATAAACATCCTGTAAACCTGTATTCGTAAAATAAATGAATTTGAAAATATGAATTTGAAAATTTGAATTTGAATGAAGCTACATAAAATACGAACTACGACATCAATGCTGTGAGCTAATTTGCGTACCATTATGGCACTATCTAGCAAAGCCTGGAATTTTAGAGACAGCACACAGTCTATGTAGAGACTCGACTATGTGAAATGGTCATCTTAGCTCATCGTCCTTTTTTATGAGGATGAACACCCTGTCTATGGCGAGCGGTGCGATGATAGAATGTAGCCGTAGGCATCATATCAAACAATTCTTCAGTGCACAAACCGTTGTACAGGCGGTAGAACACACACAGAGAAGCAAAGTCTCTCCTGTCACTAAGAGGTTCCACACCACCTGCAAGTATGGGATCGTTGACAACTCTCATAGCTCGCCTTTGCACCGAGTCAAATGGACGAAGCTGGTATTCGGGTGCCCCCGCCCAGAGGTGACAGCAATACTCCATATGCGGACGCACTTGCGACTTATAGAGAAGCAGTGCTTGCGCCGCAGTAAAGTACCGCCGCGCCCTTCTGAGCACTCCGAGCTTCCTGGACGCCAGCTTGGCCTTGCCCTCCAAGTGACTACGGAACTGCACATCACTGGAGATATCAACACAAAGGATCCCTATACTTTCAGAGATGGTGAGAGATGTGCCCTGAAATTGTGGCGCCACAGTGAATGGGGTCTCTTTTGCGGTGAAAACACAAACTTGTGTCTTGGTAGGGTTAAATTGGACAAGATTTTGTCGACCCCAATCGGACACTCTGGTGAGAGTAGCCTCGACTTCAGACACAAGTTGTTCACGACTTTCTTCCACTGCAACCCGAGAGATACCGGGACGGCCCGTGTAATAAGTGTCGCCCGTACTGTCGTCCGCATAACAATGAATGCCGTCAATAGACAACATGTCATTGATATGCAGCAGAAACAAAGTAGGGGACAACACAGAGCCTTGTGGTACTCCAGCGTTTATGGCCATGCAGTCAGAACAGCTGCCGTCAACGACGACCCTGATGCTTCTACCGGTCAGAAAGCTGGACACCCATCCGCATAAACTCTCGGGCAGTCCATAGGAGGGCAGTTTCGTAAGAAGACCACGGTGCCAGACCCGGTCAAAGGATTTCGAGATGTCGAGGCTCACTGCTAGAGCCTCACCCTTACTCTCGATAGCAGCCGCCCAGCGGTGTGTGAGGTACACAAGAAGATCGCCCGTCGAGCGACCGTGACGGAAACCGTACTGCCGGTCACTGAGCAGGTCATGTTCCTCAAGGTACCTCAGGAGCTGTGTATTAATTACACGCTCCATCACCTTAGATAAAAGGGAGGTGACGGCTATAGGCCTATAATTGGCCGGGTCGGTCCTGTCACCCTTCTTGGGCACAGGATGCACGTGCGCGATCTTCCACGACGCCGGAACTTGCTTCATGGAGTATGAAAGCGTGAAAAGACGTGTAAGCACCGGACACAACTCCGGACCACACCGCTTAAGTACCACCGCGGGAATGCCGTCCGGCCCACTCGACTTATGAATATCTAGGGATTGAAGCTCCCGCCTGACGTCCCGTTGCTTGAATTTAATTTCTGGCATTAAAGTGCCACACCAAGGGATACCAGGCGGAAGCGCACCTCCATCGTTCATGGTCGAGTTGGAGGCAAAGAGAGAACCCAAAAGGTCGGCCTTCTCCTTGGCACTCTGGGCTAGACTACCATCCAGTCTATGTAGAGGTGGTAATCCCGACCGACAAAAGTTTCCCTCGGCAGCTTTGGCGAGCGACCAGAATTCACGACTTCCAGAAGGGTAGCCGGCTAGTCGCTACCAATTCTGCCGACGAAATCGAACTTAGCCCTGGCAACCGCTCTTTTACTGGCCCTCGAGGCGGCATTCAGTTTGCGTTTCACTTCAGAGATGCCAGGATCTGAGTTAGCGCGAGCCGTGGTCCAAGCTCTGTAGGCAGTTTCTTTCGACATCCTAGTTTCTCTACAAAGCCGATTAAACCACGGTCGTTTCCTAGCTCCTGCCGGGATCCAGCGGTTAGGAATATAACATTCCATGCCCGCCAAGATCCCCTCATCTACTGCTGCAGCGCAGGAGTCCAAATCTTCTGAAGTGAAGCAAAGCCGCCTCCACGGGTACGACGCAAAGAACTCTCGAAGTCCATCCCAGTCTGCTGACTTGTAGTGCCACACATTTCGCCACTCCTTGGGCCGAGGTGGTTCAGCTGTGGATACCTTTTTTCTCTTTAGACCTTTTGCCATGATGATGTGTAAGGGGATAAATGAAGGTAGGGGGTGCCTGTGTGTCGGTGACGCAAGAAACTAAGCGAGGCTCCAATTCCCCAAAGGCAGGCACAGGTAGTGCGGGAGATTGGCACGGCGTACGGAAGGGCCCCCGGTCCCCCCCCCAATGCAGTAGCCGCGTCCACTCCGGTATCCTCCTCCGGCACGACCACAGCACCAGGGACTTTACACAGGCTGCTGGTTCAGCCTCCTGGGGCGGAGATTACGTAATCCCCAGGTTCGGGTCCCGTACAGCCTGCGGGCGGTCAGCGGTCAACCGTTTCACCGGGTCTCCCTGACCGCCGTACCAATATTCCGCGCCTATGCCAGACAATAGAGACAGATGAGCCTCTGGTCTCACCGCCACCGGCACAAAGTCACCCCAATGAGCACTGGAACCCTGCTAACCGACGGAGAACATAACCCAGCACGAAGCAAGGTTACTATTACCGCGGTCTTCTGCAGGGTGGAGGTACTGCCCCAGGCGGGCTGCTCACCGAACGGAATTCCGTTATGCCCTTCCTCCTAATGTAGGCTCCTTCGTTAATCCCTAGGATATTAGATCTTAGGGATCGAATTGAAGAAGCCAAACACTGTGCCCTCAGGGTATTACATTAGCTTCATGAGAAGTAACGCGTATCCCCTAAACCCCGAGGGGTCCCATAAGTATACTTCTTCATAGTCCTAATATAAGTGTCAAGAAGAAGAGATCAGAGTCGTGAGTTCTTTTATAAGCTTTCTCCCCTCTAATGTATGAAACAGCACCGTTTAAGAATTCCAAAAAGCTACTAATTACAGAGGATGCATGCAAGGGATTCATTACTATAACATCGGTACAAGCTAATTCTTACACCTGCAAACCTGGGAACGCAGGCTCCTAAAAATCTTGGCAAAAAAACCTTAAAAACCTTAGATGTAGCGTTCCTGTTAAATATAGAGCCGATATCACTATCAATGCAAAGCAGGCAAATCTGCGACCAATGGACTACCTGTTAATGATAATCAACACTGAATGCTTATCTATGTGTTTAAAATCAAATGAAAAATATGTGTTTACATATAAGATCCAGAGGTCGAAGAACCGTGTTGCTATGTATTTGTTTCTTGAAAATATATTTTTTAACTATGCATAATAATATTATGTTTAATAGGTGAAGATTAGAATTTAATTAATGTGAAACTAATAACTGACAAATTTATATGAATAAATTAAAATAACTTATGTGACCACAAAATTGTTATACTGATTTATTAGTTTTATGTTTCGTTTTAATATGGGAATGATTTATATTAACGAAACGTAAAGGATAACTAAATCAGAATACTTATAGGTAAGAATATATATTATAAACTTTCATAATGCAGTTTCATCTTAAAATTTACAGGCCACTTATACAAACATATGGTCACGCCTTTTTCCCGAAGGGGTAGACAGAGGCATATTATATGCCCACATTTCACCTTTGTATTATTTGTCCCACGTAATAGGTGGTGAGCCGTATTGCCGTGTATAAATGGACAGGCGCAGGTTGTGACTGCCGCTGTTGAAATAAAGCCTTCAACTTAGCTTAACGACTGCCATTTTACTGGCAAGCGGGACCAACGGCTTAACGTGCCTTCCGAAGCACGGAAACGCTCAAATAAATGTCACAAAGTGATCACATAGATGGTCACCCATCCATGGACCGGCCATAGTGAAAGTTGCTTACTGCAGTAATCGTTTACAGAACACTGAGTCCGCGGGGCCACGAGCGCTTTAATTGTAATACTTAACCGGTTTCGCCTTACAGCATTCTCAAACGCTAATTACTTATTTAAATCATATTATTACACTTCGAACACAAAAACAATGATAATTAATTCAATGTAGCTAGGTATACCTACATTGTAGGTATACCATAAGGCGAAACCGGTTAGGTATTACAATAATAAATGTTGTGGAACAGTACAAGTGAAGTTTTTCAATATGTGTAGCAAGTTCCATCAAGTGCTATCAATCAACAATATCAATAATTCATGTATTTATCCAATAAATAATACTATTCCAGCTGAAGACGGACCCAACACACTAGCCAGCATCAACCTGATGTCAGTGTGGTTCTGGCGCAACCACAACTTCATCGCCCAACAACTCAGTCTGATCAACCCTTGCTGGGATGATGAGAGACTGTTCCACACCGCAAGAGATATCAACATAGCTACGGCGTTGCAGATGTATTACTATGAACTGTTGCCGATATTTTTGGGTAAGCAAAAGGTACTCCAATGTAAATGATGTCTAAAGGCTTAAAAAAGTGTGTGTGTGTCATTTCGAGGCACGACTGCAGTTTTATAACTAAATCTTTCATACATGCATTATAGTCACGCATTTTTTGTTATACCACTTAGGTGGCAGACAAGCAAAATGCCCACCTGATCGAAAGTGGTCACCGCAGCATATGGACGTTTGCAATACTAAAGGCTTGATCTGCCAACCTTTTAAAAACCTTCTAAGACCCCTTTCGAAGGACCCAAACAATGCTTTTATCGTACACGTTGCTAAAATTTTGGAGCAACCATTTTCCAATTTCAAATATGTAATTCTTATAATACAAACAAATATATATTTATGATTACAAATTATAAGATTAATAAATATCTATAATAAATTTGTAAAGGATACGACAACCTAGCAAATGACGAAGTAATTTCCCCAACCGGTGAATTCAGAGATCTATATGATGAGAACGTTCTGCCTCAACTCTCGCTGGAATATCCTTTCGCTTTGAGGTGGATGCATACTCTTCAGGAAGGTTCATTGAAGTAAGTAATATTCCAATCCATTTTGATATAGCTATGTTTAGTTAGGACTGTGCGGCGAGTCAAAAGGAAAGTTCTTTGATAGATATTAGAAAGATGAATTTGTTAAGCAAGCAACATTCATTTTCCTACCTTAATCTATACAGATAATGAAATGATAGAAAAGTCAAAACTGTACATTGGAAATATCTAAAAAAAGATACTCGCTGGGTGTTCAACATAAGCTACCGATGTCGATAATATAGTTTTTTTTTTTGTCTCTTTGTCTGTTTGCTTTGCTTTGTCCGGAAGGATCACGAAAAAGTACTCAATAGATTTGATTTAAATTTGGACAAATATTAACTAGGGGTAGAATATTCAAATAGGCTATTATATTTATATTATTACGCTACATATCCCATACGTGTAAAGACTTAAGTCTTTACACGTATGCATATTTTAGGGGCTAAGTAGAGAGCAATCAAATTGCCATTATAACATAATTTTCGCGCGTACGAAGTCGCGGGCAACAACTAGTATCTATTACAATTTAGTTTAAAACTAGCTGATGCTCGCGGCTTCAGCCGCGTGAAATTCGGTTCCCGTTCCCGCTTCCCTTGAGAACATATTACCGGAATGAAAATTAGCTATGTGCTATTCCAGACTATAATCTGCCCCGGTACGAGCGTGATTGAGTAACAAACATCCAAATATTGAAACATCTTCACAAACTTTCACATTTATTATATTAGTAGGGAGTAGGATAATTTGATAACGTTTTCAATATTTATCTTCTGATAATCACCGGTATGGATCTCAAAATATTAAATGCTACTAAGGTTGTGGGTAAACGTGGAACAGCACTACCCTCCGCCAAATGGACCAACGAGCTGAAAAAGGTCACAGGGAGTGCCTGGATGTGAAAGGCGCAGGACCGTGTATTGTGGCGGAATTGGGAGATGCCTACGTCCAGCAGTGGACTGCCATAGGCTGATATGGTTAATTAAAGACCGTCAAAGTTCATAAAACTAGATTTTGAAAGCAAACAAAACAAGCAAAAAAAAACTTCTATTTACAGGATGTATGATTCCAATGGTTACTACCTAAAACAGTTCCCAATCGTAAACCTTAAGGACTGGATTTTTTGATGTGGATGACAATATGGATTCTATTACGCAAGGCAGTTTCATACAGGGATGCGCAAATGCAGATTATATAGCTGATCCTGATGTAAGTGTACATTTAATCTTGTACTCCCACGCAAGGGTTTTGAGTTTCAGTTCTGAGTATGGGGACCCCCAAAATTTACTGCTTTTTTTCTAGTTTTATGTGAAAATCTTAATGCGGTTCACAGAATACGTCTACTTACCAAGTTTTAACAGCATAGGCCTTATAGTTTCGGAATAAAGTGGCTGTGACATACGGATGGACAGACAGATGGACAGACAGACGGACAGACAGACAGACATAACGCATTTTTAAGGGTTTCGTTTTTAACTATTTGGCTACACACATACATCAGTTACACCTATATTCCCAAAGGGTAGCATAGTTGTGCTATAAGCCCAGGAGCGTCTGTATCCTGGCTAGACAGAAGATGCGGGCTCGAGCCCTGCTCGGGACTGATACATCTATTTATCTGCTCGGGACATCTATTTACACTCAGAACACTTATTGGTTTTATAAATTATTTCCAAGGTTTTCTGGTGGCCATGAAACCAACTTGCGAATAACCGTTTTAAAGCTCCAGTGTCTCAGACCCACGAAGAAACACATACACATAGTATTAAGCTATTTTTTTTACATTTTTATAGATCACTGAACAAGGTCTTGGACCTCATCAACAGGTGTCAGATCTGATGACGAATGACTTGTCAAAAAATCGCCATTTTGGTTTTCAACCTTACGTCAACTACAGAAAAGCTTGTTTTGGAGATAAGATCAAAAGTTTTAGTGATCTTCTTGAAATCATTGACCCTGAGGTATGCCTTTATAGCTTATTATCTATGTATTAGGTAATAATAAAAAGCTGAAGAGTTTATTTTGTTTGTTTGAATGCTGGGAATGGATCGCAGGGACTAATAGTAGGATTTGAAAAATGTTTTTATAGTTCGATAGCCCATTTATTTTGGAAGGTCATTGATGACGGTAAAGGTATGATTCCGAACTCGACTGCAAGCGACATTGCAGTCGCTGCAATGCCGCGTCAGCACCACTAGTCCGTCCCTATACATTCTGTATAGATTTGTATTACATTCCGAACTCGGCAGCAGCGTCGCGACTGCACTCACTGTTGCGCGGTACTGTCGCCTTGCCACTGCGACAGCAATGCAGCTTGCGGTCGAGTTCGGACTCATACCTTTATCCTATCAAAGCCAGCTGGAAGTCAGGGGGTGGGGGAGGGGCAAAGACTTTTATATAAACTGAGGTAGACACGCCGTACTCTAACAAACGCTATTTAAAAAGCAATCCTCAAACACACACATTGCTAAGACTACACTCACTTATAAATAATATTTACGTAATTGTCACCACAATAGCAATATACGAAAAGAACAAAAGTAAAAGAGAAGGCGTATAGACTCCGATTGCAAGCCGAGTACTCTCGAAGTTTTGACTCACTACAGTGCGAGCAACGCTGCTAATTAGCTCAGTTCAAAGGTTTCAAAAATCGGTGCGTAGGGCATGTCTACCTCAGTTTTTATAAAAGTCTTTGGGGAGGGGGCATTTGCGTGATAAAATACCTATATTCTTTGCTGTATTCCACCTAACGCTCTGAAAAGACACTTTATTATGAAATGCTTTGTCTCATTTCGCGATGAAATAAAAAAGGAATAAATTGTAAAAAAATGTCTAATAATATTTTCTGTTTCAACAGCGAATAGAAATTCTTCGAGAATTATACGTGACAGTAGAAAACATTGATTTACTAGCTGGAATGTGGGTAGAAAAACCAATTTACGGTGGATTTGTTCCTCCAACGTTTTACTGTCTTGTGATAGAACAACTTAGAAGAAACATGGTGTCAGACAGACATTGGTACGAGAGCCCCAATAGGCCAAACGCTTTTACTCCACGTAAGTAGAACTTTAGTATATATTAGAGTACACTGGACACCTTTTTTGTATTATAATAACACAGCAATAGATTCACCACCTATAACGAGGGACAAAGGCTTTTAGGTGAAATGTGGGCGTATACTATACCTCTGCTACTCCTTCGGGGATAAAACCGTGAATTTCAATATATATGTATGTATTACACTAAATGGCGCCCGTGGCTTCACCTACGTGGAATTCTATTTCCATTCCTTCATATCATGTCAACTTATTCGCGGGAAGAAGTAGCCTACGTGTTATTCCAGACTTTAATCTATCCTTGCATCAAAGTGACATTTATTTGAGCGTTTCCGTGCTTCGGAAGGCACGTTAAGCCGTTGGTCCCGGTTGCCATGAAAATGGCAGTCGTTAAGCTAAGTTGAAGGCTTTATTTCAACAGCGGCAGTCACAACCTGCGCCTGTCCATTTATACACGGCAATACGGCTCACCACCTATTACGTGGGACAAATTATACAAAGGGGAAATGTGGGCATATAATATGCCTTTGCCTACCCCTTCGGGGATAAATGCGTGACCGTATAAGTGGCCTGCAAATTTTAAGATGAAACTGCGTTATGAATGTTTATAATATATATTATTATAAGTATTCTGATTTAGTTATCCTTTACGTTTCGTTAATATAAATCATTCCGATACATAAAACTAATAAATCACAGTATAAAATTTTGTAGTCACATAAATTCGTAAGTTATCTTAATTTATTCATATAAATTTGTCAGTTATTAGTTTCACATTAATTAAATTCTAATCTTCACCTATTAAACATAATAATATTATGCATAGTTAAAAAATATATTTTCAAGAATCAAATACATAGCAACATGGTTCTTCGACCTCTGGATCTTATAAACACACTAGCTGATGCGCGCGGCTTCGCCCGCGTGAAATTTGGTTCCCGTACCTGCTTCCCGTGGGAACATTTTCCCGGGATAAAAAGTAGCCTATGTGTTATTCCAGACTATACTCTATCCCTGTACCAAATTTCAGCCAGATCCATTTAACCGTTAGAGCGTGATTGAGTAACAAACATCCAAACATCCAAACATCCAAACATCTTCACAAACTTTCACATTTATAATATTAGTAGTAAGTAGTATAGTAAGTAGTAAGTAGTACCATGTATTGTTGAGAGTTTCCAATATTTCGGCGCTGTTGCAAGCACCATGATCATGGTGCTTGCAACAGCGCCGAAATATGTAATACATGGTAAATATCCCGCTAACTTTAATACTAGTGTCAGTGACCATGAAAGTTTAAATACCTACACAGTCACATCGTTTTTCGAACACAAAAATGCATCAATATTGGTTCGTCCATTGAGCTGCTAAGATACAAAAGTCAAACTTAGAACACCCTTCGCTTTTCGTCGGGAAATTAAAAGGGAATCATCAAGGAACCAAAGTAAAACATAGTTTTTGGGATATTTTTTGACAAGAATAATAATTTATAAGTCGTATGTAACAACTAATGTTTTAACTTAAACAATCCTCATTTTGTTAATGTTTATCATATTTTTTTTATTTATAGTGTTAAAGGCTTCTATACTGCGTGTTTCTTTCAGGGTGTCAAGCCGCCACTAGCTGGTAGCAGGGTTCCATACCTATCGATTTAACCCCCATGTATGTTCTACGATTTTTTGTAGTTTTCGAGATATAACTTTTTTTCGTTATTTTTCCACGTGGCTTTAAATAATTACAACTTCTTTTTGGTTCGACTTTTCTTGGATATTTTTTTATTATTATAATGCCTATTGATTGCAGTATTATGGACACAATAATCTCCTTCCTAACTTTGATACAAGATGTAAAAATTTTAATCGATAATAAAAAAATAGGGAATTATGCAGAACATTATATCTCGAAAACTACAAAAAATCGTAGAACATACATGGGGGTTAAATCGATAGGTATGGAACCCTGCTACCAGCTAGTGGCGGCTGGACACCCTAAAAGAAACACCGTGTATAAACTGAGGTAGACGCGCCACAATAGCAATATACGAATAGAACAAGAGTAAAAGAGAAGGCGTATGGATTCCGATTGCAAGACGAGTACTCTCGAAGTTTTGACTCACTACAGTGCGAGCAACACTGCCAATTGGCACAGTTTATAGGTTTCAAAAATCGGTGCGTAGGGTAATGTCTACCTTAGTTAATATAGAAGTCAAGTTGCCTTTAACAGGCAACTTGAGTTGATAGGCAAAGGCAATACGCTGAGTCCAGTGGTTTTCTTTTTCGTTATTAATAAAAACGAGTATTTATGTTAAGTTTGCTTATTCAGTCTTGCGCTGATGTATATTTTCATTAAAATCGTCATAGGTAGAGTATTCGCAGGATGGATCTGCCCAAGCTCTGTAATCTGTTCCGGGTATTTGATTACAACTGGATACCGGGTTACTGTAAAAACGTAAAGGTTAGGTAAATTGTTAAAGGTCTTTAATATTAATCGACGAATCTTAAGATTAGTTGGTTTTAAGTTTGATGTCTGATATTTTAATTTGAGTCGCATTTAAATGGATGGAATTATCTGTAGACTAGGTACGATTATGAATGTAAACTCAGACGGGTAAGAAATAGAACTTAAGCCAGTATCACCTGCAAGTCGCAAAAGAGACACAAATCAAGGTACAAAACCTGTACCAACCAGACTGACCAGAGAAGTACAATCAGCTCCATTACCCTCTCAAAATAATTGAGAGAGGTCTACAACAGTGATTGGCACAATAAGCTCGATCACCTCCCCAAACTGACTATGAGAGGCTTACAACTAGCAGCGAACTGGGAGTCATGGGATTTTTCTTCCGAGATCGCACTTAGGTCTCCTGGCCGTAGCACTGTGTGGTTCTAGCCGGTAGAAGGTTTGACATAAATTTTATGAGGATTTATATACGTAAAATGACTGCGATGGGGTAAATTGAGTGAGTAAAAAAAACTTTGAACTTACTAAAGTCCTGCTTTTAAGAAAGCTCTTGGTTGAATTCGCTTCACTTTGTCTCCGACGTCGCACATAAAACGTGCTATATTAACTTTTCTGATTTCAAATAGTTGTTCTGGAAAAAGAAATCGATATTGATATATCCTTACCTACTATTTATAATATTTAATACGTGAGTTTGTGAGTATGGATGTGTGGATGATTGTTATTTTTTCACGCTTTAATCGGTGACCGGATCTGGTCTAACTTTGTATTGTATTGTATTGTATTGTATTGTATTTTATTTCTTAACAATGATACATTGTGTTGAAAAATATAAAATTCTTAATCTAAGTACATAAATAATAAAATATAATCGACTAAGTATATATCCAATCGTTTAACACAAAAAAAAAAAAAAAATGAAATTGTCACATCAGCAATAATCACTTGACTTCTTTGCATTATTATTATACAAAATGTCACAAATTAAAGTCAAAAAGTAGGTAATTAAATTCTGCATAACATGTCAGTCCAATAATAATAGTCTATAAAGCTAACGTGTAAGGATAAAAAAAAAAAAGACTATATTATTCCCACCACCACAATGAATGTTTACATAATTATCAATGTCAATTCATACAAAAATTTATGTCAATCATGTCAAATTTATAAAATAAACTCATCCAAAGAATAGAAACACTTCTCAACAAGAAATTCCCTAAGCATGCTTTCGAAATCTTTTGTGTAGATGGCAGTTTTAATGCCTGGGGGAAGACTGTTGAAAAATTTAACAGCGTTGTAGGAAGTTCCGTGTTTGACCACATCAAGTGTAGGCGAAATGATGGATGGAATATCTTTTCGCCTTGTGCTTTCACGTTTTAAGCGCACGTCCTCGGTTTCAAATTTATGTATGTTTTTGGCGAGATACGTAAGCAGAACCATTATATAAAGGCTAGGTACTGTGAGTATATTTAATTCCCTAAAATATTCCTTACATGAGTGTAGCTGACCAATTCGCACCATTGTTCTAATTGCCCTTTTTTGAGCAATGAAAGCTTTTTCTATATTATACTTATAACTGCCACCCCAAAAAATGATGCTGTACCTCAATTTGGATTCCACTAAGGCAAAGTATACCATTCTAAGTTGATCCCGAGTTACTACATCTCTTAGACTTCTCAGTACGTAACAGGCTGAGTGTATGCTAGATTCTATCTGTGTTAATTCATACTTCCAGTTCAGCAGACAGTCTAGATGAACTCCTAAAAATTTTACTTCAGCTACTGAGTCTATTATATCACCACCCAAATTACACGCCAATTTATCCGAGGTTTTACTTGTGGTCTTAAATAAGATAATCTTTGATTTAGATGTATTAGTTTTCAAACCATTATGATTGAACCACATATGGAGACACTCCAAAGCTACATTTACTCTCCAACTTAAATCGGCAAGGTTTTCAGCTGCCACAATAGCGTTTGTGTCATCTGCGTAAATCGTCAAATTAGTATGTCCCTGCGTCTCACTTACAATAGTGCTTATCAGGTCATTTATAGAAATAATAAAGAAAATCGGCCCAAGCGTAGAACCCTGCGGAACTCCCATTTTGATTTTTACCAGTTCTGACTTATAAGTCTGTTCATGTTTTTTGCGTAGCGTACCAACTTGCTTATACCTGTCCACTTTGATTTCTACATACATATGTCTGTTACTTAAGTAGGACGCAAAAAGCTGTTTAACCGCACCCCTAACTCCATAGTAATCAAGTTTTTCTATTAGGATGTCATGTTTGACAGCATCGAAGGCAGAACTCATGTCCAGAAATATTCCTGCAACTCTCTGTTTGTCATTTAACTTATAAAGTACGTCATTCATTAAATTGTCAATTGCATCTACAGTTCCTACTTTCTTTTGGTAGGCAAACTGTCTTGGATCTAAAACATTATTTGTATACAAATGCCTTAACAATCGACCCTTCAGTAATAATTCAAATATTTTAGACTTTGTGGGCAGTAGTGATATGGGTCTATACATTTTAGGATCCTGTTTTGAGCCTTTCTTATGGATAGGCACAACTTTGGCTATTTTCAACTGATCCGGATATACACCCTCACTGATACATAAATTATAAAAGTTACTCAAAGGTTCCGCCAATATATCTATGTTGTCCTTAATAACTGTTACAGGCACGTCATCATACCCACATGATGGTTTGTTTTTCATCTTCCTGACTATTCCAAAAACTTCCTTCGGAGTAACTATGTCGAGGACCATTTCTCGTTCAACTCTATTAGTGTTTCGTTTTAGAGAATCCAAGGCTGTATCGCGATTGATGTTCCCCGAACTTGCAACTGAGTTAAAAGCTAAAGTAGTGTTTCTAGCATGCTCAAGAAAGCAAAGTGATCACATGGATGGTCACCCATTCATGGACCGGCCATAGTGAAAGTTGCTAACTGCAGTAATCGTTTACAGAACACTGAGTCCGCGGGGCCACGAGCGCTTTAATTGTAATACCTAACCGGTTTCGCCTTACAGCATTCTCAAACGCTAATTACTTATTTAAATCAAAATTACACTTCGAACACAAAAACAATGATAATTAATTCAATGTAGCTAGGTATACCTACAATGTAGGTATACCATAAGGCGAAACCGGTTAGGTATTACAATAATAAATGTTGTGGAACAGTACAAGTGAAGTTTTTCAATATGTGTAGCAAGTTCAATCAAGTGCCATCAATCAACAGCATCAATAATTCATGTATTTATGCAATAAATAATACTATTCCAGCTGAAGACGGACCCAACACACTAGCCAGCATCAACCTGATGTCAGTGTGGTTCTGGCGCAACCACAACTTCATCGCTCAGCAACTCAGTCTGATCAACCCTTGCTGGGACGACGAGAGACTGTTCCACACCGCAAGAGATATCAACATAGCTACGGCGTTGCAGATGTATTACTATGAACTGTTGCCAATATTTTTGGGTAAGCAAAAGGTACTCCAATGTAAATGATATCTAAAGGCTTAAAAAAGTGTGTGTGTGTTATTTCGAGGCACGACTGCAGTTTTATAACTAAATCTTTCATACATGCATTATAGTCACGCATTTTTTGTTATACCACTTAGGTGGCAGATAAGCAAAATGCCCACCTGATCGAAAGTGGTCACCGCAGCATATGGACGTTTGCAATACTAAAGGCTTGATCTGCCAACCTTTTAAAAACCTTCTAAGACCCCTTTCGATGGACCCAAACAATGCTTTTATCGTACACGTTGCTAAAATTTTGGAGCAACCATTTTCCAATTTCAAATATATAATTCTTATACAAACAAATATATATTTATGATTACAATTATAAGATTATTAAATATCTATAATAAATTTGTAAAGGATACGACAACTTAGCAAATGACGAAGTTATTTCCCCAACCGGTGAATTCAGAGATCTGTATGATGAGAACGTTCTGCCTCAACTCTCGCTGGAATATCCTTTCGCTTTGAGGTGGATGCATACTCTTCAAGAAGGTTCATTGAAGTAAGTAATATTCCAATCCATTTTGATATAGCTATGTTTAGTTACGACTTTGCTGCGAGTCAAAAGAAAATTTCTTTGGCGTAAGAAATGTTATAAACATGATTCTATGAAGGAAACCAAATATTAACGCATATAATTTTAAGTTTATAGTTTGATTCGTACTTTAAAGTACTATTATTTATATATCAAAATTAACTTCTGATAAACTTCGGTACGAAACTCAAAATCTTTATATATTATTAAATCTTTATAATATTATTACATACCTAAGTGTAAAGTAACCGTGGAACACCTAGTTGGACCAGAGGTACAAAAGTTAAGCCTGGAACACCAGGTGTACCGACGTGACACGAGTTAATCTTGGACCACTTTGGTGGAGGATATAGACGTACCACGGGTCAAAAGGGTATAGGGGTGACTAGAAATAAATGTGGTGCAGTATTACTCCCCACAGATGGGTCGACGACCTGATAAAGGTCACAGGCAGTGACTGGATGCGGAAGGCGCAGAACCGTGTATTGTGTCGTAATTGGGAGAGTTCCACGTCCAGTAATGGACTGCCATAGGCTGATATGATTGATTTAAGACTGTCAAAGTTCTTAAAACTAGATTTTGATTGCAAACTTATATTTACAGGATGTACGATTCCAATGGTTACTACTTAAAACAGTTCCCAATCGTAAACCTTACTTTAAGGACTGGATTTTTTGATTTGGATGACAATATGGATTCTATTACGCAAGGCAGTTTCATACAGGGATGCGCAAATGCAGATTATGTAGCTGATCCTGATGTAAGTGTAAATTTGATCTTAGAAACTGCTTTAAGTATTTTGTTCAAAGGAATTTGAAGCCTCTGACTACTCACGGCTCTTTATAGCTTCTACATACATCAGACACAACTTTATTCCCAAAGATTAGCCTGAGGTGTGCTATAAGCCCAAGAGCGTCTCGAGACGAGTCCTTTTCTTTCCTTTTTTACGTGTGGAAATCCTACATGGATGCTATGCCGG
The DNA here is from genome assembly GCA_933228765.1 of Miltochrista miniata. NCBI lineage: Eukaryota > Metazoa > Arthropoda > Insecta > Lepidoptera > Erebidae > Miltochrista > Miltochrista miniata. Next base: position 39,104,480 of record OW121752.1, read on the forward strand.
ACTCCTACCAACCAAAACAACACGATGCCTTACAACTTTTTTTTTTTTTTAATATAATATAATCGTTTATTTATTCAAGTAAATTACAAATATTATGGGCTACATAACTGTTACCTCTTAAAATATCGTTATATGAATTACTGCTGATGCTTAAAAAAGGAAAACCTGTGGTATAAGCATCAGCTGCCCTCCATCTACACAGTTTTATTATACAGTCAATACAAATTGACAATCTGCCCTGCGCAGTGCAATGTTACAGTTTAGAAACTTATTCAAGTACAACAAAATTATTTGATACGTGTTAAGTGTAGTTTGCGTGTGAGTGAGTATGTGTGCGTGCGGGTTTACGTGGGTGCGTGTGTGTGTATGTGAAATTCGTGAGTGTACGCGTGTTTGTGTATCTGTGTATGAGGGTGTCTTGTCGATATAAATATTATGTGTGTTTCATACTGGAGGATGCAGGAGTGCTTCAGTTTCCTCATAAGAGAGGTTTTCCAGATAGTTGGTAAGTATTTTCTTATACTCGTGCTTAGTTTTACTATAAACAGTAAGATTTTTGCTAAGCTTATTGTATAAATAGCGTCCAAGAAAAGGGTAGAACCTTTGAGCAAAAGCGGTTCTGTAAGTTTTAGTTACGGGAATTTTGTGTCTACGGATGCTGCGTGTCTGTGTGTGTTGTGTTGTTAAGGAGTGTTCTGCTGTATGGTTGGTGTGTTGCCTTAATGTTATTTGAAGAATAAAGATTTGGCGAACCGTAAGTACCTCACAATACTCATACAGGGTTTTCGTAGGAAAGCGATAGGGTTTACGTGTGCAGACTTTAAGGACTGCTCTTTGTGCTCGCTCAAGATCAATAAAGCAGTTCTTTGCTGCCCCTCCCCAAGAGGTGATGCAATAACACAGTATGGATTGGCATAGCGCGTAGTATACCATTTTTATAGTATTAGCATCGGCAGCATGTCTCAAATGTTTGAATACATAAATTAATTTACGTATTCTGCCACACAACTTTTCGATATGAGGGTGGAACGAAAGATTGTCATCTAGTATGACACCTAGGTAGCGAGTGGTAGATGTCTTTGCCATAGCTGGGCAACTGCAATCACCACTGCAGTCTTCCTGGTTGTGTACAAAAATGCTTAAGCCTTGTGTTGGATCTTCAGCTGAGTTTCTTATTTTGTAAGCCATTGTTGTAGTTTTTTCATTGTTCAAGGTAAGTCCGTCCGTAAAAATAACACAATGGCTAACCACAGTTAGCCATTGTGTTATTTTATTGAAACCTAGTTGTGCCACCTGATACACTTCATCCCAGGTTTGGGATTTAAAAATTAACGCCGTATCGTCAGCAAAGGCAATAATTTCACCCTGGTCTAGGGCAAGCTTGCACATGTCATTTACGTACACCAGGAACAGCGTAGGCCCAAGAATGCTATCCTGTGGAACACCGTAGAGCACAGGTAGCTCCTGGCTTAAGTGTTCACCCACTTTAGTGCACTGGGTTCGATTTGTCAGGTAACTCTGAAACAGGTTTAGCTGATTTCCCCGGACGCCTAGTTTTTCTAGCTTGTTGCAGAGCCTTGGGACAGAGACGGTGTCAAATGCCTTAGTTAAGTCTAGAAAGATGGCTAGACCCTTTTCCTTTTTATCCAGTGCTTCAACTATACTATTTGTAAGCTCCAGAACAGCGTTATCTGTTGATCTAGAATTCCGAAAACCATACTGTCTCTCAGATAGAAGGTGATTCGCTTCAAGAAAATCTTTGAGTCTCTTATTCATAATGCGTTCTAATATTTTTGAGAGAGCAGGTAGCACAGATATAGGTCTGTAATTTTGTACATTATGTTTGTCTCCTTTTTTGTGTATGGGATGAACAAGAGCCTTTTTAAAGAGATTTGGAAAAACTCCGGAGTTAATACTTAAATTTAATATGTATGTGAGAGGTGGAATGAGTATATATCTAAATTGTTTTATAACATACGAAGGAATTCCATCAATACCAATAGCACAGTCAGATCGTAATGACATAATCAGTTGCTCCACTTCAGCTTCATCGGTTTCGAGAAAAACAAACGACTTACCTGTTGAAGGATTGGTATTGGATTGGTGACTATTTACACTATTAGCTTGGGCTACTACGTTTTCGGCTAGATTTTTGCCAACGTTAACAAAATATTTGTTTATGTTGTTGATACTGATGTCAGGGCTATTATTATTTAACAATAATTCTTTAGCCGTAGTATTCTCTTTAGATGTGTTTGTTATACGTTTAATTGCCTTCCAAAGATTTTTTGTATTATAACTGCTATTTGTTATCAGTTCTTTTTCATATTGCCTTTTGATGTTCTTAAGCAAGTTGTTGCAATAGTTACGATATCTTTTAAATGTCAGTCTGAGTATCTCATCATTTGGGGACCTTTTAAGCATTTTTTTACATACGGTCTCTATTTCTCATACACCTCAGTAGCCCAGGGGTAATCCAAGGCTTATGGATTCGCAGACGGGATGGCAGTACGCGGGTAGTAGAGCTCATACGAACAGCCGATGCTACTGAGTTCGTAAAATATGCACAAGCGTCATTTACGTCAGAGGTATGATACAATTCCGAGTAATCTATAGAGGTTATATGTTGTTTGAGAAGGAGAGGGTCGATTTTTGTGTAAGTTTTGTTGGGTGAAGTATTATGGAGACGCTTTGCTAGTGACAGTATAACTCATCTATGATCAGTCAAAGTAGATTCGAGTATTAATACTGTGCTTTTGTGTTTAGTTTTTAGCATTACATGATCCAGGCATGTCGTGAAACGGGTAACCCTGTTGTGAGCCGGGAAAAGACCGTGACCAGCAGTTAGACACAAGTAATCATTAGCCTTCGCATCCCCAGCGCCCTCTACAATGTTTATGTTCATGTCACTTATCAGTACAATATTTGTGTATGTGTTATTTTCCAGAAAGGTATCTAGGGACGCGAGAAAATTGGTTGGGTCTGAAAAACAAGGTGGTCGATAAATGCCCAAAATGCACGTATTTTCATCTATCGTTACAGCAACACAGCTGGCTTCCTGGAATGCCGGTTCAAAAACTCTAAGATTAGAGATAGTGTTACGAACATAGATCACCACTCCGTCATTTTGGTTGATCCAGTTTGTACTATGATAGCTACTGTACCCCTCCAATGGTGGAATATAAGGGTTTGTGGAGAGCCAACATTCGGTAAGCACTATCAGATCGTGCGTCTGGTTGATTCTAGATAATAAGGTAAGTAGGCCTGGTATATTGGCTGATATACTACAAATGTTTTGGGTCATTATGTTTAGACTGTCCACTGTGCCATCCAGAAAAGAATGACATTCCTCAGGGTCACAATAGTATGAACTGGATACCTGTAAGTCATCGATAGCTCTCATAGTTTCACACAGGGGATTGAATGTAGACATAAAAATTATAGGGGTTCATAGTTCTTTGGCGTATAAATACGTTATTAGCAGTTGAGTCTATGGCAAAGGAAAGGTACACTACGCTTTCCTGGCTACCCACTCTGAGTTCTACAGGCGTGAGTATACAGGTATAAGGTTGTATGCTTAAGTATAGTATGAGGTGTTTTTGCAACGAGTTCCGAGTCGTGTTAGTAGGCGTACGTGTAGTAGTGTTTGGTAGTTTGGCTAGCAATTGAATATATTTGGTTGTATTGTGTAGTTTGAAGAAGTGGAGTGATGTGTTACTTATCTTAGAATATTTGTTATAAATCAAGACAGTAAATAAAACTTTATAATATAAAAAACATATACATCTAAGAAGAATTAATTTAAGTAACATGCAATAATTAAGGTAAGTAAAATCTAGTCACATAATGTTTTTTATTTTGTGTAATTCCGCTTCAGAATTTATACGGATTTGAGGTTGCCCTTCAGATTTACGGAGATATACCGAACCTTTAGAAATCCAACAAAAGGTATCTGTCTACCTACTTCCTTCTCTTCTCTTCCATATTCTTCCGAGGAAGAATGCCCAGGGCTCTCGGCAGATTCCGCAAACACTTCAACCTCGCCTATGGGGTCCGGGTGCTATCCCGCGTCTGGGGAGTTGCTCTGGGTGTTAACCCTCTAGTTGGGAAAGTGAGGGGGTGAGGGGGGGGGGGGGTTCGAGTCCTGCTTGGGACTGATACATCTATTTATACTCAGAATACTTACTGTTTTTTTTAATGTTTCTAAGGTTTTCTAGTGGCCATGAAAACAGCTTTCGAATATAACCCGTTTTATAGCTCTAGTGCCTCTGAGCCACGACAAAACACATACTCATGGTTGCAGACTAAAAAATGTAACATTTTTACAGATCACTGAACAAGGTCTTGGACCTCATCAACAGGTGTCAGATCTGATGACGAATGACTTGGCAAAAAATCGCCATTTTGGTTTCCAAGCTTACGTCAACTACAGAAAAGCTTGCTTTGGAGATAAGATCAAAAGTTTCAGTGATCTTCTTGAAATCATTGACCCTGAGGTAAGCCTTTACAGATTTATTATCTATACTAATAATAAAAACTGAAGAGTTTATTTGGCTTGTTTGAATGCTAGGATCGGATCTCAGGGACTAATAGTTGGATTTCGAAAATGGTTTTATAGTTCGATAGCCTATTTATTTAGGAAGGTCAGTCACTCGACCCCAAGCGGCATTGCAGTCGCTGCAATGCCGCGACAGCACCACTGGTCCCTATACATTCTGTATAGATTTGTATTAGAATACATTCCGGACTCGGCAGCAGCGTCGCGACTGCACTCACCATTGCGCGGCACTGTCGCCTTGCCGCCGCGACTGCAATGCTGCTTACGGTGGAGTTTGGACTTAAACCTGTCCTTTAAACTGTCAAGGCCGCCCGGAAATCAGGGGGTGGGGGAGGGGCAAAGACTTCTATATAAACTGAGGTAGACACGCCGTACTCTAACAAACGAGATTTAAAAAGCAATCCTCAAACACACACATTGCTAAGACTACAGTGACAGTCACTTATAAATAAAATTTACGTTTTTGTCACCACAATAGCAATATACGAAAAGAACAAGAGTAAAAGAGAAGGCGTATGGACTCCGATTGCAAGCCGAGTACTCTCGAAGTTATGACTCTCTACAGTGCGAGCAACGCTGCTAATTAGCTCAGTTTATAGGTTTCAAAAATCGGTGCGTAGGGCATGCCTACCTTTTTAGGGTTTCGTAGCCAAATGGCAAAAACGGAACCCTTATAGATTCGTCATGTCTGCCTGTCTGTCTGTCTGTCTGTCTGTCTGTCCGTCCGTGTGTCACAGCCATTTTTCTCCGGAACTATAAGACCTATGCTATTGAAACTTGGTAACTAGATGTATTCTGTAAACCGCACTAAGATTCTTATATAAAACTAGAAAAAAGTAGTAAATTTTGGGGGCCCCATACCTACTCAGAACTGAAACTCGAAAATTTTTTTTTCATCAAACCCATACGTGTGTGGTATCTATAATAGGTCTTTCAAAATGCTATTGAGGTTCCTGATATATTTTTTTTCTATAATGAATAGTCTGCGCAAGGGACACTTCCAAAGTGGAAAAATGTGTGTCCCCCCCCCCCCCCTCTAACTTCTAAACTAAGAGAATTATAAATCTAAAAAAAATATATGATATACATTGCCATATAAACTACCAACGAAAATTGGTTTGAACGAGATAGTGCTGGTAGTTTTTTTTAATACGTCATAAACCGCAGTTTTCGGTTAGAAAAATCACTACCACTTCGAAGGTGTTAAGACATCAATCAAAGTTACAACGAACTATAAGAACTATTATATTATATTACTTGCTGCTACGAAACTCTTCATGGGCGAGTCCAACTCGCACTTGGCCGGTTTTTATATAGAAGTCTTTGGGGAGGGGGCATTCGCGTGATAAAATACCTATATTCTTTGCTGTATTCCACCTAACGCTCTGAAAAGACACTTTATTATGAAATGCTTTGTCTCATTTTGCGATGAAAAAAAAAAGGAATAAACTGTAAAAAAATGTGTAATATTAATTTCTTTTTCAACAGCGAATAGAAATTCTACGAGAACTATACGTGACAGTGGAAAACATTGACCTGCTAGCTGGTATGTGGGTAGAAAAACCAATTTATGGAGGGTTCGTTCCTCCAACGTTTTATTGCCTTGTGATAGAACAGCTTAGAAGAAACATGGTGTCAGACAGACATTGGTACGAGAGCCCCAATAGGCCAAACGCTTTTACTCCACGTAAGTAGAACTTTAGTATGTATTATAGTACACTGGACACCTTTTGTATTATAATAACTCTGCAATAGGCTCACCACCTATTGAAGTTGAACAAAATATGTAAGATGAAATTTTGGCGTATGCTATGCCTCAGCCTACTCCTTCGGGGATAAAACCGTGACTATAAATATGTATGCATGTATGTATGTAGTATACTACTGAAGCTTTCTGTTTTCATTCCCGCATTCTATGTCAACTTATTCAGGAAATAAAAATTAGCCTATGTGTTATTCCAGACTATATTCTATCCAATTCTATCCATGTACCAAACTGCCAAATTCGTTCACCGGTTAGAGCGTGACAGATTAAATTCGTAAAAGACTAGATGATGCCCGCGGCTTTGCCCGCGTGAAATTCGGTACCCGTTCCCGCTTAGCCGTTAGAGCGTGATTGAGTAACAAACATCCCAACATCTTCACAAACTTTCACATTTATAATATTAGTAGGAAGTAGGATACGACCGGGAGTCCCAAGTGCGATCCCGGTAGGATAACAAACATCCACCACATCTATACTCACAAAAGTTGACATTCATGTTATTGATGCTCTTCTACTCCCCATGTCAACTTATTTGGGTGACAAGAAGTAGCCTATGTGATATATTCCAGAAAGAATAAAAAACATTGAAACTCACAAACTCTTTTATTAATAGGTACTATTAAAATAGTAAGGATATTAATACAGATTTCTTTTTCCAGAACAACTATTTGAAATAAGAAAAGTTAACATAGCACGTTTTATGTGCGACGTCGGAGACAAAGTGAAGCGAATTCAACCAAGAGCTTTCTTAAAAGCAGGACTTTAGTAAGTTCATTTTTTTACTCACTTAATTTACCCCATCGCAGTCTACTATTATACGTGTATAAATCCTCAAAGAATTTATGCCGAACCTTCTACCGACTAGAACCACACAGTGCTACGGCCAGAAGACCTAACTGCGATCTCGGAAGAATAACCCCACGACGATCAACTCCTAGTCAGTTTGGGGAGGTGATCGAGCTTATTGTGCCAATCACTGTTGTTGGCCTCTCTCAATTATTTTGAGAGGGTAATGGAGCTGATTGTACTTCTCTGGTCAGTCTGGTTGGTATAGGTTTTGTACCATGATTTCTGTCTCTTTTGCCACTTACAGCTGAGACTGGCTTAATAAGATCAATATTTTACCTGTCTGAGTTTACATAATCGTACCTAGTCTACAGAAAATTCCTTCTATTTAAACGCGACTTAAATAAAAATATCAGACATCAAACTTAAAACCAACTAACCTTAAGATTCTTCGATTGACACTAAAGACCTTTAACAATTTACCTAACCTTTACTTTTTTTACAGTAACCCGGTATCCAGTTGTAATCAAATACCCGGAACAGATTACAGAGCTTGGGCAGATCCATCCTGCGAATACTCTACCTATGACGATTTTAATGAAAATATACATCAGCGCAAGACTGAATAAGCAAACTTAACATAAATACTCGTTTTTATTTATAACGAAAAAGAAAACCACTGGACTCAGCGTATTGCCTTTGCCTATCAACTCAAGTTGCCTGTTAAAGGCAACTTGACTTCTATATTAAACGACAGCAAAACGAAAAATACGAGTTGTTGTGTTCTATGATGGATGATATGCGCAAGACTGTTGATATAATGGCCGGAAAGTTTGATGCCCTAAGTTCCCGGGTGCAGCTATTAGAGACCGACTGCAAAGAAAAATCCTTATATATTCAAAAGTTAGAAACAAAGCTTGAGCACTTGGAACAAAACTCCAGGTCCACTTGCCTGGAGATACGCAATGTTCCTGTCGGTAAGTCTGAAACAAAGACATCTCTGCTCTCGACGATCGCCAACGTCGGTAACATTCTGAAGATAAAAATCCAGCCTAACGACATAAAAGACGTCTACCGCATCAGATCTAGAGATACCGCTAGCAAAACCATAATTGCCGACTTTACCTCCGTTTTATGTAAGGACCTCTTCTTAGCGAACTACCGAAAACATACAAAAGAGAGCAACAAGATCACTACAGAACATCTAAAGATTGGCGGGCAACCACAGCCAATTTTCATCTCCGAAAATCTGACGGCGAGAAAAAAAAGAATCTTTTTTCTGGCTAGAGACGCGGCGAAGACAAATGGCTATAGATACTGTTGGATAAAGCACGGAAAAATATTTGTTCGTGAAAAGGAAGGCAATAAACACTTCGAAATTAAAACTGAAGAAGACTTGAGGCTGATTGCTAGAGGAATATGACTACCGCACTATTTTATACACACAATTGGATTCTGTAAGATGTATTGGCCATTGAACTATTGTATGGATTTTGGTTCTATTTTTAAAAATATTTTGCATCGGGTTTTTGACCAAGTGCTATGTACCTTTTGTTTGCATGCAATATATTTTGTATCTAGTTACTCTAATTTTAATAATTATTATAATACACATAAACTTCTATTACACATTACATAAAACTCACAAAACATTCAACACATATACAACGAGCCAGCAACGCAATTTGCTTTGGACTCTCTCGGTGTTCTCGTATGACTCACTCGAACAATCATTCTCTGTCGTGAATGGACTAACTACGACACATCATAACTTTGTATGTGCCGGTTACCTCTATAGCGTCAAGTACCATGCACCCCTGTCTCACCTCACTACTGGGTATGGATGATATGCTCTCTATCAATAATGAGGTTGATTTTGTTACTGTCTCCAACTCATATAGATGCTCACCAGAGCAAAGCAGCACTTATTTGAATAACGTCAATGGTACTCTAAAAATAATGCATTTGAATATTCGGAGCATAAATCAAAACTTTAACGACCTTTCAGTTTTGATGAACAGGCTAAATTACTCGCTTGATGTAGTTCTGCTGACCGAGTGCTGGTTGAGTAAATGTCCGATCATCCCCAGCATACCCGGTTTCTCTGCCCATACTTCCTCTTACAAAAATCAGAATGACGGCGTTATTGCATATGTCAATAATGATATTAATATTACTGTCGAGGAGGTTAATCTTCAGGACGCCACCTGTTTGCTGTTAAGGACGCAGGACCTGGCACTGGTAGCCGTGTATCGCTCCCCGTCTTACAGAGAATTTTCTCCATTTATTGCCAGTCTTGATGATGTCTTGTGTCGGTTACGGCAAATCAAAACATTGGCTATTGTGGGAGATATTAATATAAACATAGTACAGGGCTATGCAGATTCTCGAGCTGACGAATATCTCAATGCCACCGCCTCACATGGATTGTTGCCTGCTCACTCGTTTCCAACCAGAAAACGTAGATGCATTGATCATGTCATTCTGAGGTCACCTAATCCTGTCACAACTTTAGTCTTAAATTCACTTATTACGGATCACGCTCCTATAATTCTGTTTTGTAACCAAAACATAAAATTCAGCCATTTGCAGAAGAAATCTGTTACCAAAATAGATATACCGGGAGTAGTAAAAGACCTCACTGAAACTGACTTCTCGCACATATATAACTGTGCGGACCCTAGCTTGGCTTCCTCCGCTCTGGTGTCTCTTATTTCAGATTCTATCAAGTGTCACTCCCGTGTCGTAGCGATTCCAAGCCGTAAACGCATTCTTAAGCCATGGATGACGCCGGGGCTGTTAAGATGCATTCGCCACAGAGACAAGCTGCATCGTGCTTGGAGAAAACAACCACACAATGATCTCCATAAACAAATATTTGAACGCTATCGTACTTTTTGTAATAAACTTCTAAAGAAGGTTAAAACTGACTATGAAAAGCAGGAGTTCCATAAATTTAAAAATAATCCTAAGCGGACATGGCGGTTGATAGGTGAGATCGCAAACCTTGACAAGTCGAAGTCTTCTCTAGACCTGCTAAAGTCCTCCAGTGACCCCTTACAGACTGTAAATAAAGTGAATACCTACTTTGCTGGTATTGGGAACAGTCTAGCCCAAAAAATCACACAAACAGACCTCTATAAATCCTCCTCACGCCTCAATTGGCAAAGCAAAATTGCTAAGGATTATAGACGAAGCCCTGTCGATTCAATGGCACTTTATGACGTTGACTATGCTGAGCTGGAGAAAGTCATTCTGGGCTTGAAAGACGGATGTGCCATGGGTCACGACCAAATTCCTGCATCTATAATAAAGGCTGCTAGGCACGCAATAATCCCTGTCCTCTCATATGTATGCAACTTATCTTTCTCGGTCGGTGTCTTCCCGGACAACTATAAAACGGCGATTGTGCACCCAATATTCAAGGGTGGGAACAGAGGCGATGTTTCTAACTATAGGCCAATATCTGTTTTAACGACTTTCTCAAAAATATTAGAAAAACTGATAAACATTAGATTAACCAATTACATAAAGAAACTTAACATCTTAGCTCCCAATCAATTTGGTTTCAGAGCAGGAAAATCCACTGAAGACTCAGTAATCGAATTAACAGATAAAATAATTCAAAATTTTAATAATAAACAAAAAACTCTTGGTATCTTCTTAGACCTATCAAAAGCGTTTGACACCGTCTCTGTTCCTATCCTGCTTTCCAAGCTGGAGGGTATTGGTATTCGAGGCAAATCATTGGAAATATTACGGAGCTACCTTAACGACCGGAAACAGGTTGTAAAAGTTGAGGGATACATTAGCAATGAGCAGATTGTGACCTTCGGTGTACCCCAGGGCAGTGTACTTGGACCAACTCTCTTTCTCATTTACATAAATGAGTTGTGTCAGCTGTCTCTTGCAAATACCGATATCCTGGTTTACGCTGACGACACGGCACTTGTAGTTCACGGAGGGGACTGGTCGGAGGCATATAATAATGCTGAGAGAGCCCTAGAATGCGTTATGGCATGGCTAGCTTCAAATCTCCTGACTCTAAATATTGCCAAGACGATGGCTATCCCTTTCTCTCCCGGAATTTTTGGTCAACCCCCAGAACCGCTTGTTGTCAGAGCCCATATCTGTCAGCAACTTGAACGTACTCTAAATTGTAGTTGCCCAATCATACGTCGTACCAATACTGTTAAATATTTGGGAGTTATACTAGACAATCACCTAAATTGGAAAGCTCACATAGACTCAGCTGTAGGGCGGGTGCGAAAGTTGATCTATGTTTTCAAAAATCTGAGATCGGCTGCCGACCTAGACTTGATGATTTCTGTGTATCTTGCTCTGGGACAATCGGTGATGGGATACTGTATAACAGTTTGGGGAGGAGCTCATAAAACTTCAATGCTGCGCCTAGAGCGGGCCCAAAGGGCCGTTCTCAAAGTCCTGTCTAAAAAGCCTATCAGGTTTCCCACAGACACCTTATATTCACTTTGCAAGGTACTGTCGCTAAGACAATTGTACATACTGCGCACGGTACTTCGCAAACATAAACAGCTTCCCTACAACAAGGACCACTGTTCAAATAGGCGTCGGTCCGACAGGGTTTGCCCGATACTGCATCGTACTACGGATGTTGCAGGTCGTCACTTTCGGTATATCAGTTGCAGTTTGTACAATAAATTAAACAAGCTGTTGAACATTTATCCATTATCACCGAATAAATTGCAAATCATGCTTGCAGAGTTTTTGGAGTCCCTTACTTATTCGGAGACCGAGGACCTGATACCGATTGGAAACCTAATATGAATGAGTCTTAAAGAAGGAAACACCCACGGATACACAACACACATACAAACACACACACACACACACACACACACACAAACACACACACACACACATACACACGCACGCACACACACTCGCATTTACATAGGTTTTAAAATGTATAATTCTAATAGGTTCCAATATACGCTACTATTCGTTTAGTTTGCATACATTGTGTGATTGCAATTATGTTACATTTATAAGGAGGGCGTTGATAGCAGCGACACAGTAATATTACTTTTGTAGCTATCATCGTATTTAAATTTTAGTGGATAACGTGTTATTGAGATGAAATAAATAAATAAATAAATAAAATAAAATAAATATTAACTAAGGTAGACATTACCCTACGCACCGATTTTTGAAACCTATAAACTGTGCCAATTGGCAGTGGATGCGCCAGTACCGACGCATACATATTTTTTAGTTTATGTATTTAATGGTATTTATTATAATTATTATATGTCAACACTCACGCACTAAACGCATCTTACTTTTATGTATTGTCTATGGCAACACTATCCCGCCCGCTTCCTACATTCACATTCCGCCATAGCTATTGGAAGATACGCACGCACCCGTCTCTTAACGCTCCGCTCCGCTATCGGCCGCTGTGATTACCCATCATATCGCGCTACATCGCTTATCATCAGCCACAGTCTCGAGAGTTACGGTTATAACTCCTGTGTGCATATTTCGCGGTCGTGAATCAAGACCCCGAACGCAAAGCTGGGAGCAGCGCCTACCTACCAACAAGAGTTCAAGGTAAGTGCACTTCCAAGTGTGGTCCTCCGTCCGGATATTCCATCTAACGCATTCTTTCTACTAATAATATTAATTACCTCTTTTCCTATTAAATTCACGCATACGCATATATATATTTAGTATATTACTCATAAATACTCAACGCAAATATTATATTTAACGCCACCCGCACGCATTAGAAAAGTTAATTATCTTTTCACACCGCATATTTTATATTACTCATAAGTACTCATATTCTATAACGCATTTACGCTATTTATCATAATCATATTTACCTATATATAATCAACCCGCTGGCAGGTAGCGCCCCCCGAAATTATCGCTACCCAGGACTTGGACCATCCTGGCCATGTTAGTCCGGTTGTCCGATTCTAGGCAATCATTTTGATATTTTTTGGTAATTAGGAGTTTTGGCATAAAGTAAAACGGACAATCCAAAATTAACAATTTTCTCAACCGTCATAAATTTAACGTAGTTTTCCCCAATTTCATTACAATTTCATATTATCTTTCGAATTGTAATCGTAGATAAAACTCATATTTATACGTTAATTTTATACCCACATATATTTATTTTATTGTGACGGTACTGGGCAACGCAGCCGATACATAACGGTATTCAAACGATTAACAGCTGATTGTTACGCAGACTCCATATTGGGTTTGTTCTCTGAATACTTTACCGCAAACAGCTGATTTAAGCTAACAGCTGATCGTTGTTCGAATTTTATACTTTTTCGCTGAATATTTCTATTACCTACCCACTTATATACATACTCGTATCTCGTATCAATTATATTATCATGGCTTCTAAAGACAAATCCCATAGTAAAAGTTCAGACGAAAGTCAGGTCATGATAAATTTTTTAGAATACAAAAAACAAAGTTTGTTTCACATAGTTCAAGAAGTGTACAACTTAAGTCTCAAGGTTACCGATGAAACAGTACGCATGATGTTTCTCGCTCGGGTTCAATCTATCGATAAAACCCGATCGGATTACATCGAAACTATCGATAAATTGTTAATTGAACAATTAAAAGATAATCCGCAGGTACAGCCGAGTTATAGTGTTTTTAATACATTTGATGAATTATACTGTTTCATAAAGCAAACGGAAACTACTCTGAGACAAGAACTCGACGATAAAAAGAAAAGTGATAATTTTAATATCAAATTACCCCCACTTAAACTCACAGGTTTCGATGGTACTTATGGTAAGTGGCCTATATTTTATGAAAATTTCTGTAGTGTGATACATACGAATACTCGTCTCACCAACGCCGAAAAGGTTCAATATTTGATAGGTTGCCTTTCGGGTAAGGCACTTACTGTTTGTTCAGGCATAGCTGCTACCGCACAAAATTACGATGTTATTTGGCAAGCCCTTCTGGCTAAATACCACGATACCAGGGTTCAGGCGTCGTGCTATTTAGAACAAATGTTACACCAGAAGCCAGGGCAATCGGCTGATCAGATCTTGGAGAACTTTTGTTCAGCTGAAGCAGCTCTGCAGCGTCTACCTATCACAAATTTATCAGATTTCATAATAACTCATTTAGCATTAAGCAAGTTTGATAAACCTATGCTTGAATTGTTTGAACAATCTCATAGACATTTGAGTGTACCTACATATAGTGACGTCAAAACATTTTTGACAGAACAAAGCAAACTCCAAACGCTCCGCTCACCATCACATTCCCAAAAAGGTGATTATCGCGCTCAGCGGAGTTCAACCGCCTCTCATTTAAATAAACCTAAGTCATTTTTTACGCAAACCCGCCCTACTAATTTGAAATCAGTCGATACTTCTAACATAAAAAATTGTATCGTATGTAACAATAATTCCGCTCACCCTTTGTTCAAATGTCAACATTTTATTCAAGAGACTGTTGAAACGCGAAATGAAATAGTTCGTAAACATTCCTTTTGTGTTAATTGTTTAGGTTTTCATCACGTGAGTGCTTGCAGATCTGTTAATAGGTGTTCGATTTGCAATCGGTCTCATCATAGTTTACTGTGTTATAAAAATAATTTGAACGCATCAAATTCAACAAGAAATCATGCTGCCGGCAACGCATCGAGGCAGGCAAACGCGTCTACTGCGCCGTCCGAGCATTCCATGTCGACTCATGCGTCATCGGCAGATGATCCGTCCCGCTCGCACTCGCGGGAGGCGCGGTCACACAGTGGCAATATCGCGTCGTTATCGGCTGTGATCCCTCCGCCGCGTAATTCAAGCAGCGCGACCACGGTTTTGTTGCCGACTGCTTGTGTATATGCAAATTATAAATCGGATCGTATACGTTTGTTTTTGGACTCAGGGTCTATGAGTAACTTTATTACGAAGTCTTGTTGTGAGCGTTTGCACTTAACCATACTTAACGCTCCTTCTGTCATTAAAGGCATAGGTCAACTTGAAAGCCAATCTTATGGAATTACGCATTTCAAAATATATTCGCGATTTGATGCCCGCTGTTCTTATTCGGTTAGTGCACGGGTTATAGACACTATTACAGATTTTTTGCCTAACGTGGAAATTGATACAGCGGAATTAACCCATTTACAAAATTTACCTATGGCTGACGAACGATACTATACTCCGGGTGGTATAGATTGTTTGTTAGGTAATGAACTCTTCCCCATGATTTTAGGGTCGCAAAAAATTACATCCCCAACCTCATCAGTAATCGCGATAGAAACCACGCTCGGATACGTCGCAATGGGAAAGGCGCATGCTTTACCTTATTCGCTAGTGGCAAACAAGCATCCCCGCGATCGCATGTCTCATTCCTCCGTGTCCGACAAGGCCTTCTTATGTCACACTCAAGATGTGTCTCTCGAACAATTAACGCAACGCTTTTGGGAGATAGAACAGGTGCCAGATAAGAAGCACATTAGCACGGACGACGCAGCATGTGAAAAGCTGTTCTCGTCTACGTACTCACGCGACGATACCGGTAGATATACGGTTAGTCTTCCCTTTAAATACCCTCCCAGTGAGCTAGGGCATTCGTACACAATCGCCAAACGCAGGTTTTTAAATTTAGAAAAAAAGTTAGACGCTTCTAACTTACGCAACGATTATAATGCCATTATTCAAACATATATTGATCAAGGTTATCTCACTAAAGTGTCAAATAGCTTTCTAGACTCTCAAGTTTATTATATGCCGCATCGGGCCGTTTATCGCCCTGACAAAGAAACCTCTAAAACGCGTGTGGTCTTAGACGCTGGGTGTAAAACCACGTCAGGTAAATCGCTTAACGATTTGCTTTATACGGGACCAATATTACAGAACAATATCTTTCATTTGCTTCTCAATTTGCGTATGTACCCGGTTGCTGTAACCGCGGACATAGAAAAAATGTATTTTCAAGTGAAACTTACTCAAGATCATCATACATATCAAAGAATATTATTTAGGTTCGATTCCAATTCTCCTATTGAAAGCTATCATTTCAACCGCGTTTGTTTTGGCGTCTCCAGCTCACCCTTCCTGGCAATGCGAGTCGTAAACCAGCTCGCGTCAGACTGTCGCGCTTTATATCCTCTGGCGGCTTACGAAGCTGACAATCACATGTATGTTGACGACTACGTTAGTTCCATAGAGAATGTAGATTTAGCTGAAGACACCTATAGGGAAATGGTCGCTATGTTTAAATCTGGAGGTTTTAACTTAACTAAGTGGATCTCTAATGACAATACCCTATTGTCACGTATCCCGTCAATTCATAAGAGCTGTCTCGCTGTCAAGTTTGATGAGGATCCTCATGTTGACACTAAGATCGTGGGTATGCAATGGCAACCTAACGATGACACCTTTAACTTTAAAATAGTGATCGACATGCCTTTAACATGCACTAAACGCTCGATCCTTTCCGTAACCGCGCGCTTGTTCGATCCGCTTGGAATCATCAGTCCAGTGGTCGCATACATGAAGTTGCTTATACAAGAATGTTGGAAATTACAACTGGACTGGGACGAGACGGTCCCGGGTTGCATTCTGTCTAAATGGAAACACTTTCATAGGGAGTTGTCGCGTTTATCTGAAATAAAAATACCGAGACATATAGGTTTAACATCCGCTCGTCGAATTACTCTAATAGGCTTCTCGGATGCCAGCCAGCAATGTTATGGTGCTGTTATCTATGTACGAATAGAAACGGCTGAGAACGGAAACGCTCTTAATGTGAATCTACTGACCGCTAAATCCAAAGTGTCAGATTCTAATAAAACGCTAGCGCGTTTAGAACTCTGCGCGGCGGTCTTACTCGCAAAATTAATTAATTCTGTGCGCACTGTTTTTAATAAGCGGTGTCAAATAAACAATATATTCGCATTCTCTGATTCTACGGTAACCCTTACCTGGATTCACTCTCCCGCTCATAAGTTTCAAACTTTTGTAGCTAATCGCATCGCTCAGGTAAATGAATATCTGCCTGCTTCCCATTGGTATCACGTTCGTGGGGTTGAAAATCCCGCCGATATAGTCTCGCGCCCTGTGACACCTAAAGGGTTAATAAATAACTATCTTTGGTTTCACGGGCCGAAATGGCTGTCCGCACCTATAAATGCATGGCCTGTGAAGGAATATAAAATCAATCATAACGAGAAGACAGAATTACCGGAAATTAAAATAGCTTCTCTCCATGCACATACCATACCTGTCTCCGATCACGTTCACATGATAGACGAACTTGCCGAGCGTTGCTCGAGTTGGGTAAAATTTATTCGTTCACTGGTTTATGTATTACGTTTCACAAGGATTCTCAAATCCCGCGGTATACTTTCTGTATACGATTTAGAATACGCAGAATATTATGCGGTCCGCTTCGATCAGTCTAAGTATTTTCAGGTAGAATTACAAGCACTTAAGGCTACTAAAATTTGTCCAAATCAGGCTATTTTAAAACTCAACCCTTTTCTTGACGAACAAGGGTTAATTAGAGTAGGTGGTCGACTTACTCATTCTCAACTAAATTACAATACAAAATATCCAATACTGCTATCACCTAAAGGACGTATAGTGTCGCTCTTAGTAGACCACTATCACACCGACAATTTACACACCGGTCCTGGACTAGTGTTAGCATTGACTCGCCAAAAGTATTGGATTCTTTCTGCACGAAATTTGATTCGCCAACGAGTACATAAATGTAATTTATGTTTTAAAGCTAGGCCTCGTTCTACAACTCCACCTATGGGTGATCTTCCATCCATTAGAGTTTCACAAGTAAAGTCGTTTGTGCATACCGCAGTTGATTACGCGGGACCCTTTTACGTAACTCACATAAGGCGTCGTGGAGTAAAAAGTCATAAAGCGTATATTTGCTTGTTCGTCTGTCTCACAACAAAGGCGCTCCATTTAGAGTTAGTAAGTGATCTTAGTACAGATTTATTTCTCGCTGCCTTTAAACGTTTTATCTCACGCAGGGGTCCTGTTTCAGTGTTGTACAGCGATGGAGGCACTAATTTCATAGGTGCGAAACGAAAATTGAACGAAATTTACACGCTTATACAGTCCACTAATTATAAAAATGATCTGAATAAATATCTAACTCAACATAAGATTCAGTTTCAGCACAGCCCACCTTTCGGGCCCAATTTTAATTCGTTGCCTGAAATTAATGTCAAATGTGTTAAGTCTCATTTATTTAAAGCTATCGGGAGTCAAATACTCACCTATGAAGAATTCAGTACAATATTGGTGCAAATTGAAGGCATTTTGAATAGCCGTCCGATTTGCATACTTTCTTCGGATCCATCGGATCCAACCCCCCTAACGCCTAATCATTTTCTTAATGTTACTCCGCTTAAATATTTACCCGCTGAACACATTGAACCCCTATTACCAGATAACAGACTCACCCGCTATCAATTATTAAATAGAATTGTTCAAAGTTACTGGACACGTTGGAGCAAAGAATATCTTACCTCTCTCCAACTTAGACATAAGTGGAATATGCCGTCCAAACCTGTGACGATAGGAACTGTAGTTGTTGTTAAGGATGACAATACGCATCCTTTATCGTGGCCACTCGCGGTTGTATCAGAGGTGTTTCCCGGGAAGGATGGTGTAATTAGAGTCGTCAGAATTAAGACTTCTTCTGGTGAATACATTCGTCCTGTAACTCGGCTTTGCCCGTTACCCACGCAATAACTCCTACGCTTTTGAATTATTTTTTAGTTCATAAGTTTTCACTCCTTTTATTTTTTTATTTTGTTTATTCAATGTAGAGGAAGAATCCTCTAAGCCCCCCGAAGTTGGATGCGCCAGTACCGACGCATACATATTTTTTAGTTTATGTATTTAATGGTATTTATTATAATTATTATATGTCAACACTCACGCACTAAACGCATCTTACTTTTATGTATTGTCTATGGCAACACTATCCCGCCCGCTTCCTACATTCACATTCCGCCATAGCTATTGGAAGATACGCACGCACCCGTCTCTTAACGCTCCGCTCCGCTATCGGCCGCTGTGATTACCCATCATATCGCGCTACATCGCTTATCATCAGCCACAGTCTCGAGAGTTACGGTTATAACTCCTGTGTGCATATTTCGCGGTCGTGAATCAAGACCCCGAACGCAAAGCTGGGAGCAGCGCCTACCTACCAACAAGAGTTCAAGGTAAGTGCATTTCCAGGCAGTGTTGCTCGCCCTGTAGTGAGTCAAAACTTCGAGAAGTACTCTCGAAGTCTTGCAATCGGAATCCATACGCCTTCTCTTTTACTCTTGTTCTATTCGTATATTGCTATTGTGGCGCGTCTACCTCAGTTTATACACGGTGTTTCTTTTAGGGTGTCCAGCCGCCACTACCTGGTAGCAGGGTTCCATACCTACCTACCTACCTTTTTGTAGTTTTCGAGATATAATGTTCTGCATAATTCCCTATTTTTTTATTATCGATTAAAATTTTTACATCTTGTATCAAAGTTAGGAAGGAGATTATTGTGTCCATAATACTGCAATCAATAGGCATTATAATAATAAAAAAATATCCAAGAAAAGTCGAACCAAAAAGAAGTTGTAATTATTTAAAGCCACGTGGAAAAATAACGAAAAAAAGTTATATCTCGAAAACTACATAGAATCGTAGAACATACATGGGGGTTAAATCGATAGGTATGGAACCCTGCTACCAGCTAGTGGCGGCTTGACACCCTAAAAGAAACACCCAGTATAGAAGCCTTTAACATTATAAATAAAAAAAATATGATAATCATTAACAAAATGAGGATTGTTTAAGTTAAAACATTAGTTGTTACAAACGACTTATAAATTATTATTCTTGTCAAAAATGTCCCAAAAACTATGTTTTACTTTGGTTCCCTGTTGATTCCCTTTTAATTTCCCGACGAAAAGCGAAGGGTGTTCTAAGTTTGACTTTTGTATCTTAGCAGCTCAATGGACGAACCAATATTGATGCATTTTTGTGTTCGAAAAACGATGTGACTGTGTAGGTATTTAAACTTTCATGGTCACTGACACTAGTATTAAAGTTAGCGGGATATTTACCATGTATTACCATGTATTACATATTTCGGCGCTGTTGCAAGCACCATGACCATGGTGCTTGCAACAGCGCCGAAATATCGGAAATTCTCAACATTACATGGTAAATATCCCGCTAACTTTAATTCTAGTGATGTGACTGTGGTTCTGAGCTTTAAATTTTGGAAATCATCAGCTTACTTACTGAGTTATGAAGGGGTTTTACTAAAACTTAGAGGATCAAATCATCAGAAATGTGATAGGTATAGGATACTATTACCACAGCAGCAGCCTAAAGATCATTTTTTCTTTATACTGTGCGATTACTTTGATGGTATATCCATGGCATGGTAACCTGAAACTG
The DNA here is from genome assembly GCA_933228765.1 of Miltochrista miniata. Lineage (NCBI taxonomy): Eukaryota > Metazoa > Arthropoda > Insecta > Lepidoptera > Erebidae > Miltochrista > Miltochrista miniata. Next base: position 39,125,049 of record OW121752.1, read on the forward strand.
GTTGGTACATCAAGTGGACTGCAAAATACCCAACTTCTCAGAAAATCACAGGAAATAAAAATAGAACAGAGTCAAGAGCAGAGTATTCCTTTATTTTTTAAATTTTGAAAGGAGTTTTTTAAGTGACTGATCAAAGGATCTCATCTGAGATGGCGGTGGCATTTTTCTATTGATGACAGAGGAGTTAACCACTTGTGCAGCAAGCACACACCAAGAGTATACTGATGTCTCATTGTTCCCGTAGATAGATGATAATAAGACATTGTGTATTTATAAATGTTATGATGCCAATTTGATTGCTCTCTGCTTAGCCCATAGGATATGTAGCGTGATGATATATAGCCAATTTGAAGACCCTATCCCTAGTTAATAATTGTGCAAAATTTTAATCAAATCTATTGAGTACTTTTCGAGATCCTTCCGAACAAAGCAAAGCAAACAGACAAACAGACAAAGAATTTCTAACTATATTTTCGGCTTCGGTACCAATCTTATGTTGAACACCCGGCGAGTATTTCTTTTTTTTCTTTTTCCAATGTACAGTTTTGACTTTTCTATCATTTTATTATAATTATGTATAGATATAGTTAATGCGACACCTTAAGAAAAGAGAACTTGGGAGAGAGAACAAATATATTTTCTTTTTTGTACCAGAAATTTACAGTTTTACCCGTTCTGCCACCAGAGGTACAAAACAAAGCAGGGAGGCAGAAAAACCGGTGACAGCTCAGTCGAGATGACCACTTTGTATCAAGGAATAAATTTGAACTTACAAATTAATAAAAAAATTAAAGAATTCTATTGTACGCTGCTGTTCGTGACAACTGTCAAACGCAGATTACAATTTAACATCGCTTCACTTAGCACTGTGTTATTATTCCAGTTCCGCTAACTTTTTTCCTATAAAATTATACATTTCTTTTTGTGTAGAGATTTTTAACTCTTAAATCTATCACTGCACAGCTCAAGCTGACTTTTCTTGCATTTGATAGAAATTTTATTTAATTCCATAGGGAACTTTCGGAAGTCAGTTTTTGTATCACAGGTTATCCCGGTGAACTTCTTACCCACCCGTAATCCATCCACGTCTCAGCCTCCTGTGGGTTGTCATTTAAAATTTTTCAACGTTTTTCATCTAATAATTTTGAGTAAAAGGCGTTCTGAAATATGAAAGTGGACGAGTATTGCCATTTGCTTAATGGCCGACCACTAGTGATGGAGAGGCACCTGATGATGATGAACGTTTTTCTTCGTAAAACATTTCTGGTCACAAATACGATTTACATCAAAAAAAAATAAGCTAAATCGGTGATATGAATAGATTTTACATGGTATCGCTTATATTAATTCACAATCATCTCTTCGAAATCTTACGTAACTATAATAATACAAACCTTACTCATATCTACTCTGCTATACGGTCTAGTGCCTCAATATCCTATGATTACAATAGACGCCTCAACGCACAGTCCAGTGAATCGAAATCCTGCCGGCAGTGTATCTGGTGACAATTTGTGGTGAAACACCCGATAATTAGCGCCACAAATTGGTTGTCAGCTGTAAGGGAATAGTTTGAGCTCAACGCTTGTTTGGTTTGAGGAAACTGTGCTATAGATTTGAGCAGTGATTTAATACAATTTATGGCCCGTATTAAGTTATCCAATTTAACGCAGTTAATCGAAAGTTGACGCAATTTGTTTAAATGTGATAGAAACTTTTTAGGTACTTACATACAATAAATTGCTAAGTACTGAAACCTGTAGTTTATGTTCAGAAAACTTATAAAATAATATATTTTGCAAGATAGAGGAAGTGAAAAAATATTAAAACAGTCTACTAGATTTGCAGCGTAACTAAATGACGTATGATTCAATACCTTAAACTTTGCAGAGTGGAAGTAATTCCCACAGACCTATATTTTGCAACAAAGTTAGTTTCCATACAACAGCTCTAGGATACTAGACATTCCAAGTACCTTCATTACTTTCAGATTCGCATTTAACACACAAGACACATCAAAGAGACCATGTCACATTGCAAACAGATAGAGCCTCTAAATTCTATACACGATAGTAATATAATAGAACAAGGTATTAAAAAGCGATGACGGCAATAAATACAAGTACATGGGACGGATATACAGCATTATATTTCGATATAAAAGTCAATAAAGACGATTGTCAGAATCGCTCAGAATTCAGATGGCGATCGCCGACTCAATTGCTGACCATTTTACATGCGACGCTCGTGTTAGATTTTGTGATACAGACGGGCGTTCACAACTTACAGTTCCCATAATCAGTAATATTAGTTTCGTTTACATTTTTTTACGAAAGAAATAGAAGATGCTAGGCAACATAGCAATGTCAAGTTGCACCATTTAAATTATAGTAACTCGACTTTATATCACTCTGAAGAGGAAGAAAATGTTATTAATTATCTTTCAGGGCCATTTGGCAAGGATTGGTAGTGGAACAGTGCTCCGAAGATTTTTTTTTTCTTTATTTAATTCCTGCATCTCACGATGCAGACTGCTTCAATAACTGTGAGAGCTACTGCCGAATGTAATTAAATATTTTAATAAGTTATTAAAGTTTGTCCGTCTTAGTTTAGCTTCCGGTGAATTTGACTGGATTCAAAAGAGCTAGGTTTAATCTTTTTCCTAACACTTTGCCATTTGTTAAAAAGTAAATTTCATTCAATTTTCTTATTTTCATCTACATGGTTTTGCATGTCGAATCAATTTCACATTTAAAACTGTGACGTATAAACGCAGCGTTTCAATCGCTCGTCTGCAACTCGGTCCCAGGGCAGTTTGACACTGTCATTGGCGTATTCTGATTTACACTACATCTGCACATTCTTTAGTCTGGCGAATTTCCTATCGCCATTTACATAGATCGTTGCACTGGAAATTGCTGGTCGTCCTGTAATAATTTTAAGCATCCGGCATTGCTCTGGTGTAGTGCTGTTATGACGTCATGTTTAAATGTGTGTCATTGGTGTTACTTTGGGATTGTAATGACTGAGTCAGAGTCTTACTTTTACAATTTAAATATTACTTGTTGATGGAATGAAGGTACCTCAAGTCAAGAATTGTAGTGATAATAAGAATCTAATAATAGGGTCCTAAATTGACATCCATACATATAGTCACGCCTTTATCCCCGGAGGGGTAGACAGAGGCATAGTATACGCCCACATTTTACCTCATAGATATATTTATAGTCCCACGTAATAGGTGGTGAGTCTATTGCCGTTTGAATAATGATAAATTACTGTTAATTCTCTTTATGATTTGTAATATTTGTGACTTTATGATTTACCTATTTGTAGTATTTGTGAACATTCTCACACATCATCCAGCCCCAATTAAGCTAATAAGCTTGTATGGGTACTATGGGATCTAGACGACTGATAAACATACTTATATATTTCTAAATACTTACATAATATAGATTAATAACACCCAGGCACTGAACAAATCAATGTGCTCATCGCATAAAGAGATTTGTCCTGGGTGGGAATCGAACCCACGACCTTCGAATCCGTAGTTAGGTACTCTGATTACTAATGATTATAACTTTTCACAATAAATAGATTTTTCACAATAAATAAACGTTTAAACATCCTACATTGCCCAATATTGAATACATAGTTTTCTCTTACATCGAAGGCATTATAGTGGATACTAACGCCCTCTACTGAGAAACTAGATGTAACTCATAATGTTTGGGAAGCTGGTAGTAACACGGAAAGCAAGTGCCGGTCATTAGCCGTGCTATCTAGACTGGAAAGCGACTGCAATACCTAGAAATATAATTTTGTATATCCTTGGAGGAAATACTTCGATTTCTGAAGAAACGTTTAAAGACGATTAGTATTTAAGATTGTTTTACACGAATATAGAAGCAGAGTGATGTTAAATTTCGTATACAATATAATAAAGAATTAGTGTCACAAAACTAGCTACCCAAATTTCGTCACGTGACGTGGAATCAATCAAAAAAAAAATACAAAAATTGGAAAAAAGATTCAATGAATACTTTGATTGTAAATCCGTATTAAAGGTCCTGTAAATTTTTATAATCACCTTTTCTATCGCTACTGAGCGACAGCAGAGAGCGACAACGACAGCCAGGCGGGTGCTCCGTGGTTTGTTTTGCTATCATGTTATCTCGAATTGCCGCGGTAACAAACGAATGGTTAATGTGCGACAATTTTTTTTTTAAATAAAACAATTATCCTCCCTTTTTTGTTAAATATTTGTATTTAATTTCCGATGCCAAGTCATCTCATGAAATTTGGCCAGTCAATTTTGGGACACCCGATATATTATGATATTTTCGCATCCTGGGATAAGGATATCCGAGGGCTTACCCGGGACTCCCGGCCGTAGACAGTTGTAAGGTATCGTGTGGTTTTAGTCGGTAGAAGTCCGGCATAGCATCCATGTAGGATTTCCACACGTTAAAAAACAAAATGTATTTCGTCTGTAGGTATAGTTAGTATTTGGAGACTAAGCTTCATCTTTTCGTAGCGTCAAATGTTAATAATGGACTAATTAGGCTTCTTTCGACCCTTCAAAAGCGTTTGAGCTCTAGACATCCAAGAGACTTGTTGAAAAGATTGACTTATACATCAAAATCCTTCCGATCGTGAAGTCCTCTGTGTTACTTTTCAATCTCAATGAATAGTAATAATTATTCGAACTGTAGAAAAAAATCGACTAAATGCAAGTCGGTTTTGCACACAGAGTTTTCTCTTCATCATCGAGACCGCAAAAAAAATTGTGACATTACATTATAATGGGAATTAAATATATTTTGTTGTCTGTTTTGAAGATTTTTGGTATAGCGACACCAGAAATACATGTTCAGTGATAATTTTAGCTTTCTAGCTATCACGGTTCATGAGATACAGCATTGTGACGGACATACAGACTGACGGACGGACAGCAGAGTGTTAGTAATAGGGATTCGTTTTATTCTCTTTGGATATGGAACCCATAAAATACAACCTTTAAAATCATACAGACAGCAATTTCTATGCACAATAGCTACCCTCAACTGAAGAAAAACACATCAAACGAAATAAAACTGTCATCAAACATTTCCCTTTTGAAATACGAAAAGTATTGTATTACTAAATAAGCGAGGGACTAGCTGTTTATTCGTTTAGTATGAACGTTATTTTTCCAAAAAAAACGACATAAAATCAACCTTATCGCAGTAGATATAAGAGCGTATAAAATAGTAAGGAATAACTTTGTATATGGATGTATTTTTATTAGGTTTTCTAGTGTAGGGTAGGTCGGAGCTGTTACCATGGAAACGGCACGGCTGTTTATGATGGAGAACAGTCATGTAATCTGTTTTATGGTAAACGATGGGAGATGGAAGAAAAATTTTCGAAAACTTAAAGGAACTTTGCTTTTATGTGAGTAACTTTTCAGAAATTTTATGTGTTACTCATTTCTTTGGCTTTTGCAAACGGGTATAATTTTAGATCGTACGTATGTTGTGTTAATTGGTACCTAACGTTCCTAATATTTTTGGTTTAATCTTGGAAGGCATCAATCTTATTAATATTATAAAGGCGAAAGTTTGTGAGTGTGGATGTTTGTTACTCTTTCACGCCCTTTCTTCTGGTTTCTGTGGAAATAACACATAGGCAAATTTTTTATCCCGAGAATAAGTTTCCGTGGGAAGCGGGACCGGAACAAATTTTACGCAGGCAAAGCTGCGCGCATCAGCTAGTTTTATATAAATAAATATTGTTGGACATTTTCACATATAATCTAGCCAAAGCCAGGCTATAAGCTTGTGCTATGGGTCTGGACAACTGATACAATAGTTAGATATTACTAAAAATGTACCTAATAGTATTAATAAATACCTAAATAGTTAAGGCGTCCTCAGCATGGCATATCAAGAAATCTAATGTAAGGAAAATTCTTTGATAAACCTATTAGATAATACAAAATAGATCTATTGAACTAAAGCTCATTTGAATACGCTACAGCAACGTGTATGAAAACAAGCCATAACTATATACGTCCAGACAGACAGACTTCCGCCTTATAGACAACATGAATACCCACAATTTGCGAGTTGGCAAACTGTTGGTGCTGAATCGGACGGGCTCTTAATGGCCGACATACTCGTATGTCATGTAGTAACTACGAGAGTGTGTATAGATATGTAATCTAGCTTGAAAGAAAAGGAATTTAAATATAATCATAATTTTATGATGTTGCATTTGCATGATTCAATATTAAGGGGGTGCAGTGTGCGGCGGAAGTCACTGTGGAAGACCCGATCCTTCCGCTATAGTCAGAATGAAGTCAATTTCGAAAAAGTTTTCAACCAATTTCTTGTTACTGTCAAATTTTGCTTTCTCGATAAAGTTTCCATAGAAACTTCGAAGACTCCGTATACTCACAATGTTTAACTCCTTTAAAAAACTACCGCGGGTTCTCATGGCAGAGTTTGAACAGGCAATTCGCTAGATGTCACCTTGCAGTTACTAGACGTGCGGGTCTGTGTTTTCACTATCTTGAAGTATGGTGTTGAGATGAAAAGCTGTAAGTGCTCGTAGCCTAGCTGACTCAGTATTCTCTTAACGATCAGTGTGGTTAACAACTTTTCTCTGTGTCTGGTCCTCAAGGTCCCGGTTGCCCGTAGCATGGTAGTCGTTAAGCCAGATTGAATCCTTCATAGGTGGCTTTAAAAATTTCAGCAGCATGCAGTCACAACCTTGCTCAATTTTTATTAAGTCAAATTTACACTAAGCAAATGCTTTATTTTGCAACAAAAAATATGTTCCAAAAGTTAGTTTTGATTATATTATGGGTGAAAAATTGTAAAACCATAAAAATCTGATGTAAAAGTGGGTTAGGTTAGGTTAGAACTGTGACCCCAACAGAGCGCGAGCCGAGCGAGCGAAGCGAGCATGCCGCGGCATCGGCCTGCGAAGTGTGATTTGTATAATAGCAATTTGCCAAGATTTTTATGCAATTATTTTGAACTCTAAAGGAAATATGTAATATTTTGGGAAAAGTATGTTATGCCAAACCGTATTTGACTACCTAATACTTGGTAAGTTATGCCAAACCATATTTGACTACCTAACACTTGGTACGATATGCCAAACCATATTTGACTAATACCAAATATATTATTTGTTAAACAATATATTGCCAAAAATAGTATTGCTAACTGTAAAATTGCGAAAAGTTGTTTTGCTAAATGTTTTTTTACCAAATGAAAATTTGGGAAACATACTTTGGCATGTGACACTTTGGGGAACGTTTTCTGCCAACCATTAGTAAACCTAAAATGACAATCGTTAAGCCAAGTTGAAGGCCTTATGGGCGGCTTAAATTTTTTTAACTTCGGGTCGTGGGGACCTGCGTCTGTCCATTTCAACACGTCAATAGACTCACCACCTATTACGTGGGACATAAAACTATAAGGTGAAATGTTATGCCTACCCCTTCGGGGATAAGGGCGTGATTGTATGTATGTATGTAGAGTAGGCTTTTGCCTACCCTTTTGGGTATAATGACGTGTCGTATCCACGGGTAATATTGGCTGTATTCTCAGGGAAATACACTACGCGAGTGGGACCGCGTGACAACCACTAGTCTAAAAATATGAGTGCTGTGATTTGATAATTTATTGCATATCTCAACTGTACAGAGTGCTTCCCAGAAACAGTTGTAACTCATTTAAACGGGAGACGGACATAGGACGGGCTGTATTTACGATTGTGTGTATCTAATTAAAACTTCTACTCAGATCGCTCTGCTGAATTTTTGTTGCTGTACGTTTGTGTGTTGAATCTATCTACTGCAGGTTCTGAATGATCGGTTCTACAAAAAACAGACTATAATATTGAAACTAAATTACTTTCAATACTCCTTAAGGGTAAAAACATCACCCAGGTAAGCCCAGGTTGTACCTCATGAACCGGCACAGCTAGAGCATTTAGATTTTCACAGATGATAATTTTATATAATACTAGCTGACCCGCGCAACTTCGTTTGCGTGATAAATGAAAAACCGCTCGACCGATTTTGTGCAAACTTCACATAAACCATCTGCTAAATAGTCCGAACAAAGCCTAAAGTCTTGGTTTAGATAGGTTAGCCCGTTCTTGAGTTACAAAATTACAACGAAAAGTGGCATTGATTTTTATATATATAGATTTTTGTGACCGCTAAACAAAAACAAATATAGAAACAGAAAAAAAACCATCTCGATTTTCTACCTGCATTACTGATATTATTTACTATTATCTATATCTATACTAATATTATAAAGAAGTAAAGTTTGTGTGTTTGTTAAATTGTAAGGGGTAATCTCGGGATCTACTGAACCGATTTTAAAAATTCTTTTACCAATAGAAAGCTACGTTTTTGTGGAGTGTCATAGGCTATAAAGCATCACGCTACAACGAATAGGAGCGGAGCAGTAATAGTAAGTAAATGTTTCAAAAACGGGGGGAAGTTATTCTTTTTGTCTCACGTAGTATTGAATATTAATGACGAGACGTTACGGGAGTAAACGCAACACGACGGGAGTAAATGCGACGGGAACAGGTAATACTCTTTCTTATGTGGCGCAAACGAAGTTGCGCGGGTCAGCTAGTAATTTATAAAATTTGAACTACCGTTGAAAAAATGTAAGAACCTACTACAATGTTACCTCGAACAGAATATAATTATATTATCTGTGCTTGAACCTCCAAAAAATGCATTTTTTCTGTAAAATTTCTGTAAAATGTCTTATAATCAAACCACCAAATTCGGAAGACACAGCATGAATCAAGGTATCTCAATTTTACACAGGATAACACAAATCAAATATTATTTTAATTAAAACTACAAGTCACGCCGCGGGGCGCAAGACTACTGCAAAAATGAAACCATCTTCCAAATTTGTTTTATAATATTCGACTGTAATGCGTACGAAATAGCGTGCTCTTTTATTTGTTTTCAGTAGCCAATTACCTGTTCGTTGAGTAGTGTCAGTTTTCCAAGTAATATAGTGATCATTCCTTTTGGTGTATGAGCCTTGTGACATACTCGAGAGATTAATGTGTCGTATTCTCATAACAAAATGAGATATTAATTTTAGCGAACGCTTTCATTTCCAGTAGTTGGGTGAGTTTAAATAATTTCATATTACTTACATAGTTTGGTTTTGTATATGTTTTTTTATCCTTCCGTTTATATTATGCCTTAGAAGATACCATTTCATGTTCGTCTTTTATCCATTATTTTTATATCTAACTAGCGAACGTCGCATGGTTTCACCTGCATAGCTCCCGTTCCCGTGAGAATACAGGAATAAAATATAACCTATGTTCACCGGGAAGAGTGTAGCTTCCCAACAGTGAAAGGATTTTTCAAATCGGGCCAGTAGTTTCAGAGCGTATTTGATGCAAACAAACACTCAAATCTTTCCTCTTTATAATAATTATTAGTATAGACAATCACCATAGTATATTGATGCTTGCTTACTACACAGGTTTTACCCTCGTTGCATTGAAGTCTCTGTCCGCGTTTAGTATAACTGTAGCAAAGAATTTTTCTTCAAAGCGTATGCCAATGCTGTCAGGCAAAATTAATTCGTAGTTTAGAATTTTTAACCTTGAAAGTCTATAGGACTTTCAAGGTTAAAAACTCTATAGGACTTTCAAGGTTAAAAACTCTAAACTTTAATTTTTAATAAGAAGTTAATTCATAATAAGAAGTTTAGTATGCAAATAAGTCGATTAAAAACCAGTTGATTGCTAAATTCTAAGATCTTATCTTCTATCTTAGACAAGAAGAATATTTTTTCCAAGTATTTTTTTATTTTATTCTTTTTTTTTATACCACTAAAGTGGCAGACAAGCATACAGCCCACCAGAAAGACCGGTGGTTCCTTTCCATAATCATAACTAGTTTTTGGTATAGGTACAGTTGCTCTTTTACCTGTAGATGTCTAAAGGATGCTATGCCGGATTCCTACTGGCTAAAACCACATGGTACCCTCACCTTCTTCTTAATGGCATATTAAAGGTAAGTATGCGGTTTTTGATACTCCTGCTACGCCTCTCTCAGCATGACGCACAAAAGTATTTCGTCGATTAATTTCTGTCCACATAAAAACAAGTCAGCATTAAAATTTTCATAAAGATATAATCATAAGTTGTTTGTATATGAAGACAACAAATAACTTGAAACATTTATGAATATCTGACATTGGGATAACGATCGTGGTTGTATCCCAAACACTTGCGTCGCCGCCCATCTCGTGTTCGAGTGTCCCATAAAAATATGATATTAATACCATCACCACGTCTGCAGTATCGGCGTTAAGGAGAAGTCATTTCGTATTCGTTTTATTACTTCAAGTGAATGGCAGTATTGTTTGTTTAACATTGACTGTGTATTGTTTGCTGAAAGATCGATTTTGCGAATTGATAGATTATCAGCTTGAGTTTATCAGAGTATAACACAATGATTACAGAAACTAGTGTGTGCAGCCAGCTGTATAGCCTGATAGGGTAGACAAGCGACACAAGATGCATCCTAGGGTATTTAAGATACATCATTGCCTTGATCCTCACACTTTGCGTCCAGTGCGCTCGCGTAAGGTCCGATAGAAGCTTTAGCAATTTACTATCCAACCGTGCGCTAAAACACGCTTCGATTGAGGAAGGTATTACTCTCGCCACTGTTTTCTCGAACGGCTGCACTATTGGGTTCTTCAAAAGAAGTTTTAAAGGGTTATTTCAGGGTCGGCAGTACGAGTGTAGTGACCCTAGTATCCACTAAACAGGTCACTTATACTATCTTATTGCTATTTGCCTCTGTTTTCAGGCTTTTCTTGTCAGCATTGTTGAAAACGACTGCAGTCTAACTTCACCTATAACTCTATTGATCCTCGTGTCCAAACCTCGTCTGCTGGACAGCGGATGTATCAGCTTGTCAACTTATTATATAGAGCACGGAGATCTTGCATAAATAAATTCATTTGGTGCTAATTTTGCCCACAGTAAAGGTAAGAGTTTCAATAGGTCAGATGCTTTATACAAAAAAATATACAGGTCCACCCGATCATGGCTTTTTTCTGTAGAATATGTTATTTATTTTTTAGTTGTAACCTACTCTTAAGGCAAAGAAAAAGACCCTCGGACACACTTGAAGATGTGAGCCCTTGTTGATAATACTAAATCAACAAAAGAGACGAGTAATTATGAATATGGAATCAACCAACTTAATTGCCGATCGGACGTTTTCATTTAGTTCTGATGGGCTTACTATTTTTGGTGTTGTTTAATTTTGGTGGCATATTAATTTCTCTGTCTTGTAAAACTGACGTAGAGGTTTAAATAGGTACATATGGGTGATTGAAGTTTTCGTTTTCTGTTTTATTTATTATCATGATTTACATGGCTCTTAAGACGTACGCTATTAAATACTAATAAAGCTATCGACCCAGAAATCTTAAGTATATTATTTGAGGTATAACATTTCAGAAGGTAGGGGATGAACGTTTAATTTCGTTTTATCAAATTACTACATTTTTATGTCTCAATATAAAGGACGATGATAAAGAAGAAGAGGAAAATGAGGGTCCAATCCAACACCCTTGATTCCTTAATTGACGAATAGAGGATTTCGCCAAATAACGCCTGACTCCACTAAAAAGCCTTTGCCTATCCCTATGAGGATAAAGATGTATGTATGAAGGTATATCAACATTAGGCAATCATTATTATCGATAAGGTCTCAGTCCAAAATATGGAACCACATACAATATTCACGCCAAATAAGTACATAATAACTAAGTCTGCAAATCAATAATATCGGGTATAATGATACTAAGTCCTCGGTCCAAAGCTGAGTATTTAATCCTATTGTTATAAGCCTGTGACTGTACTGAGCTTCTATATAGCTACTCTGTACTGTCTAATTAAAATTGCCTAAAAATACTATCATAAATCTATCAACAACTCATTGTAGGACACCACTGTGAGATTCGGGGCCTGTTGATATTATGGGGCGAATGTTTATAGACCAAATATCACCATGATGTAGAATAGACTTTGAGATTGTATTGTGTTGAAATGACTGTTTTTTTTTTTCATAGTCTGTATTAAACAATAATCTGAAAAATATGCAAAACTAGCTGACCCGCGCAACTTCGTTTGCGTAAAAGAGTGAGAGAGAGAGAGAGAGAAATATAAAGGTTCCCCGTCGCTTCTATTCTTGTCGCGTGGTTTCCTGTCGCGTGTATTCCCGTTGTATTATTTTGGCACAAATTGGACTTTCATTAAAATGGTTATTGTAATTGTAAGCGAACCTAATTCGAAGATTGAGGAGCCAAATTAAACTCTTCTTAACTTCTTGAATTCCAGTAGGATAGAACGAAGATCGTTAGTAGTTAACCCTACGTAATGTCTACAAAATGATACAAAAAAAAGACATTAAAGTAGGCCTATATCAGCTTCGTTAAGAGATTCAAGAAACTTCTTAATCCAGATGTTATGATTGCGGAGCCCACAGAAACCAGCAAAAAGTCTTTTCTGATATCTGTAGCAGAGCCACTTTGACATAAATATAACTTTTTACCTATCTATTGGCCTACATATTTAAAAAAAATTGGCCTAAATCTTTTATGCTTGTCTACTAAATACGGAAGTAAACTTAATTATTATATTTTCGGTCATATTTCCAGTGCTACTCAACCGATTGTAATCAAATAAATGTAAGATTTTAAGTCTGACCAAGACCTTATAAACAAATAATACCGCATCAAAATCGGTTCAGTAGTTTTTGTGTCCATCGCAGTCAAATAAGTATAACGCCAAAAATCCGCCATTTTGATTTTCTAGGAATTTTATTATACCTGGTGTAACTTACACAATCACGACGAATCAAATGACACCTTGTATTTCAAAATCCGTCAAGCCGTTCAGGCTGTAGATCGTCCAAGAAAAATTTACAAGATAGATTTTTTAGAAATATTTATGTACCTGGTGTCACTTACACAAACACGACGAATCAAATGACACCCCGCATGACAAAATTCGTCAAGCCGTTCAGGCTGTAGAACGTGGCATACATTCATACATACATAGGTACATACCTACATAGTCTCGAAAAAGGTGAGGTGGCTCCTTAATTCATACGGACACTACTAAAACTGCTATACTACTACTACTACTACTACTACTACTACTACTACTACTACTGGCAAAGGGTAGTGTGTAAAAGTAGGTACAATATTGCCCTTAGCACTATCAGTAGGGTTACGGGATATTTTACTTTCCCGTGACTCTAGTGGTAGTGCCAAGGGAAATATGGGGTCGACATGCAGCCGCGCCACTGGCGTTGCAAACATTCATTATGCGAATTAGTCTGCTACAGAAACCAACCATCAGGTGTCATTTATTTTAAACTAACACGCGTTGAACACGTACTTTTGTTCAAAACGGGATTTCGCTAAAGGTTTCGGTACCTTTACTTTCCTCGACGTTTCGACAGGGTTAAAACTATCGTGGTCACCTCGGGGCCACGATAGGTGTAACCCTGTCGAACCATCTCGTATGGTCCCGAGGCAACCACGATATGTGTCACCCTGTCGAAAGGTCGAGGAAAGTAAAGGTACCGAAACCTTTAATTAATAATAGAATAGTGCCACGCAACCATCAGGTGGACTGTAAGCTTGTCTGCCATCTTAGTAGTAGGTATAAGGAACCGGTCATGTGCGAAGCGGAATCCCGCACAGGGGGTTCAGTACCAAAAAAAACAGCAAAACATCACGTTTGTTGGATGGGAGCCCCCCTTAATGCCCCCTTTTTCTGACGTTAGTATTATTCAGATCTCTAGCTATCACGATTCCTGAGATACCTCTTCTAGGTCCTCGGTCCATCTGGCGGGTAGACTAAGTCGCGATGCCCGCTTTAGAACACTTTTGTTCCATCTGCCGTCGTATGCAGTCTTCTGCAAATGTGGCCGCTCGCTGGCACTTTATAGTACCGTTTTTATATGTAGATATCTACTTATAGATATAATTCTGACTAACAGTAAATCTATATTTTTGTAAAAATTTATACCTAATGTCTTTGTTAATTGGTTTAGAGAGCATTCTCTGCTTTTGCTAAGGAATTGATATATCTTAACTTCTTTCTTTCTCGTATTTCTGGATTGTGTAGGTCTTCAGACTTTTAAGTCTGAGGCAACCCGTACTAATGGTACTAATACAATTTCTCCTATTGTGACCAGACATTTACTGTAGATTTCATCTGCTAAATGATCATCTATGATCGATTGTATTATCCCTGTATAAGTGTATATAATAAGAAAGTAAGGGAAGATAGTAATAAATACTCTGTATTATTCGGATGAACCGTGTACACCTTACCCAGAACTGTATTTTCATGATTCCCTAGCCAGCCATGTACAGATTTTCGTTCTCACAAATGTATTTTTGACATACAAAATATAAAGGCAATTCCGCATATTGATGAGTAAAAATCAATGAAATATGCAGTTTTATTAAAATTATTATTAGATTTTTTTGACAATTATATAAAATTGCGACCATCTTTTTTAAATCGAGTAGTAGTAGTTTTATTTATCCATTTTCGGATAGGCAAAGGCAATTTGAGCCATACAGCCAAATCTTGTATATTCAATAACTCTTCATTTTGCTTTAACAAGTCACAGTCCTCGTCCTCTAAGTCCAGTCAAAGTCAAGTACAGCCCTAAGTCGAAGTCAGTCTTCCTTCAGAAAAGCGGTGGATACATTTCTGAAAGTTCCTTAGGATTTTTTGTCGGAAACTGCAAAGTTGCGATTCACTGCGTTTTATCACTTCCCAACACTAGTGCACGTTGTCGAACGTTTATGTTTAAGAATCCACCATTAATACACACAAAACACTCGAAATTACACTAATTTTGCGAATTTACAAAACGACGCGATACGATTCCTTCCAATTCGCGCCAAAGAATCCTTTTTTAAATCGAATTGAGCTGTCCAGTATCGCAAGAGAAAAAAAAATTGCTGTCAAACATGACAATGTGTCAAAAAAAAAATTTAAAAAGTACCGACTACGGAGTATTAATATGAACTATGAGGCAAATCCCTCCTAAAATATTTTTCAACCCTCATTTTAACCATCTTAAAATATAGATTTCAATAAAATACAAAACACATCTCCCATTAATTCGGACCAAGATCGGACCAAGGAAACACGTTGTCCCATACAAACTTTGCAACCCTTCTTATTGCTCGCCTACGTCACATAAGGAGCATTTGTGCAAAATTTCAAAGTTCTAGACCCAGCGGTTTAGGCTGTGCGTTGATCGTCAGTCAGTCAGTTCTTGTTTTTATATATATAGACAAGTAGGTACAGCAGGTCGTATAGCTATGTGCCCCAATTAATTTTTTGTTTCTTTTGTAGAACGGCATAGCATTGATGATATAGCGGTAACAGCAATACAACATCCAGTGAATATTTCAGTTATTTAGCTATCACGATTCAGGGTAGTAACGAATAGACAGCGGAGACTCATAAATAGGCTCCTAATTTTACCCTTTGGGTATGGAATCCTAAAGTCCACTTATCGATACAAACTATCAAAAAAACATTTTTGTAAAGTTGTCAATCAATATAACTTGATACTATCTCAACATCTCCAATATCAAAAGTGACGGATATCAAAAGTAATTAACAAAATGGTGCTACCAATCATACCACCTGGTGTTGATGTTGACACAGTATGCGATTACATACAAATAGTACGTAACTAATATGAGTTTAAAAAATATGTTTAGTGTATCAGATATCTTATTTACTTAGAAAGGAAAGTGAACTGGTTTTTGTCCTAATTTCTATGAATTATTTATAGTAAAACAAAACCTATTGATTACTATGTACTTTGACTTCGACTATACTATCAAGAGCGCAAGGGCCTTATCTTTTGAATGTAAAATTACTATATCATAACGGTGGCTGTAAGACGTAATGAGCAACACAAGCAAGGTTTTTTTTTCTATATTCAGCCCGCCAAATTAACGTCGCCTGCCTGATAGAAAGCCGTGGCGCATCTTGCGATTGGGGGCCACTCTCATAGTCTCTAAAACTTCTGGCAGTGCTCCTCAAATTAGCGGCCCTGTGATGTGCCTCTTCACGCTCCGCTTGAAGAACCTGGGATTGTAAGATGAGGGAAACACGTGTGCGGGAATGTCATTCCAGGTTTTTATAGTTCGACAAAGGAACGATCTTTTGAAACGCTCGGTGAAAGTGAAGAATATGCTGTAGTGTGAGGTGACGAAGGTACCTAAAATACGTCAGTAACTGAAAAACCGCATTAAAATCACACAGGAACTAACCCTCAAATTTGAGAGTCGCATTCACAACGACATCCACCAAGCAACGTAGGAAATAGGTCCTAACTGGGTTGCACAAAAAGGAGCAGTTCCAAAAGAGTACATTAATGTCGTGCTATCGGTAATACTGAAGACCGAATCAACAAGCATAGCAAGAAACTGAACCTCGAGAAAAGGAGCGGAACTTTTGCTTGCAACTAAGAATAATGTTGAAATGTTGAAAGTTTTATTTGCAGAAATAAAATCATACCAAGATAATATAATTTCAAAAGATCTATCTACAGTATTCATGGTTGTAAATAAGAGTAGCCTTGCTATCGGTTATACTGAAGACCGAATCAACCGACAGGCTGATCTAGTTGGAATGCAATAGCAAGAAACTGAACCTCGAGAAAAAGAGGGAGACTTTTGCTTGCTACTACAATTTTAAAGGTTGAAAGTATTATTTGCAGAAATAAAATAAAATAATACTATGATAACAATAATTTCAGAAGATCTATCGACAGTATTCATGGTAATAAATAAGAGTAGTTAATTAATGATATGCACACACAGTACCAATTGTAGGCAAGTCGTAACTCATTTACAATTAATCATTCTGGCTTCAGAGTAATGTATTCAAGGGTTGAAACTATTTGCATACTGTTACATATCTCAGTATTAACAACCTTTATACTATGCGGTAGTTATTTTAGATATTCTTGGATTTCCGAGGGTTAAGATAATTATTACCGAGGAAAATTCATTGCTTACATTAATTTCATCATTTAAAAGGACGCTTTCAGCCATCCGGCCAAGTAAATATTCTAGGTTAATTAAATCACGGTATGATAATATTGATAATTCACAGACAGTTATCTCCTTGCCCAGCGTAGGCAAGGAGATAACTGTCTGTGAATCTTCTATCCATAAAACCAAGCTCCAGACATAATGGACATCTTCACAGGGAACTTCCATTAGATGTGACCAAGTTTCGTTGAAATTTTCACTAACATTTGACCTTTTAGTAGGTATTGTATGTAAAAGATCTTTTATTTACAGATAATAACTAAAAGCTGTCGCATGTTATGGGGTTGGGGAGTTTAATGCAAGGTTGTTTTATGTTAACGACTATCATTGGATGTTATAAACCGAGACGTAATTTGGTCCTACCCTACCCCTTTTTCTTTAACGTATCAAAGAAAAATATTCTGGGGAGGTACGACAAATTAACATAGGAACACTTAATACAATTCAATTCAAAACTGTTTCAGCTGAACTTCAAAGGTACAAAATCGTTTTATGTCTCCTAAAAATACCAAAAAAGTCTTAGAATGCTATCGATTACATTAAAAATTAACAACATTCGTCTGCAACCCTTGTTTTCTCAAGGAAATTGCCATCATCCCCCTTATGAACGCATTAAGTAAACTTTCTTAGAATAACTAAATTATAAATGGCGATCAAATGCAGGAGAAACAATATTGTTTGTGCAGGTTTCTGTCAGTTAATATACCGGAAGATGGAATATTAAATCAGTTGTAAAGTATTATTAAATTATAGACATCAACTAAACAATAACTTAATTTGATTAATATTTTGAGACGGTTTTCGCTATTAAAGTAGTTTGTCAAGCAGATAATAATGAAGTTTAAAATAAGTTTTATTATTTTTAAAGGTTTCTTAATTTGCAATGTTTTAAATGAGTTTTTTGGTTCATTAAATCTTGCCGAAGGCTTTTTTTTTGGTAAGACATTAAACAATTTGTAGATAAACACAAATTATAAACATAGGTACTAGACGATGCTCGCAGTATACCCGCGTGAAATTCGGTACCCGTTCCAGCTTTCCGTGGAAACATTTTCCCGGGATGAAAAGTAGCCTGTGTTATTTCAGACTATAACCTATCTCTGTATCAAATTTTAGCCCAATCCGTTCAGCCGTTACAGCATGATTGAGTAACAAACATCCAAACATCCAAACATCCAAACATCTTAACAAACTTTCGCATTTATAATATTAGTAGAATAGTATGTTTTTGTACATACCTATAGGTTTGACTGTTTCATTCTTCTTATATTTGCAGCAAAAAGCCACCCCTGTATTTTTTGTGTGAAATACGTTCTCCTAATACAGTGATGCATTATTAAATTCAATACGTTTGATGTTCCGGAATAAATACGATATTGTACGACAAATTTCCGTTTCGTATAACTCTTATATTGTTTTTCTTGGATTATATTTAGAAAGTACAAACATGAGGCTTTCCTTTGAGTTTCGGAATTAAGGTAAGTTATAAAGATAAAAGGAGAAAGGTATTAATTTATTTCGAAAATGTTTTAAATTATTTTTTAAAAAATAGGGATATTCTCGACTTTTTTATGGATGGTGATGAATGGCATGCGTTTGGGCTTCTTACAAAGGAGTCTTAAAAGGTTCTTGCAGGGTTGGCAGCGCGATTATAGCGCCTCAGTTGTCGCAAACGCCCTGTAGGACCCCTATGCTGTGGTGACCATTTTTGATCAGGCAGACCATATGCTTGTCTCCCGCCTTTGTCGTATAAAAAAAGAAAAAATGTAATTACTGTACCTAGGCGAATAAATACCTATTTCTGATAGATTTTTTGCCACTCATTTAATTTAGCTTATAATTTTATTTCAAGGCATTTAAAGTTCTCCTGAGACTGTACCTAGTCCGAGATACTTGACGCACACTGGGCGACAGTCGTGGTCACTTGTCACCCAGTGTGTGCCTGCACCCGGCGACTTGTCGCTTCAACATGTCGCCTCGACATGTCGCCGGGACAGTCGCTGGCATTGTCGAAATATCGCAGCGACAGACGTCTTGCAAAAAGCTGTCGCTCGGCGACTGTCGCCGCGACATGTCGCCCAGTGAGCGCCAACACTGTTAATGTAAGTAACTTTTCTGTAGTGTCCGACCGAAACTGGTTTTCCAGCCGAAACCGAAACCGAAACCGAACTTTCGGCCCCAGGGTCAGTTTCGGCCGAAACCGAAACCGAAACCGAAACTCACGTGTTCATATCGAAAAAAAAAAAAAAAAAAAAAAACGAAACAGCCAAGTGCGAGTCGGATTTCCGCACAGAGGGTTCCGTTACGAAAATTGGCACAAAAATTACGTTTGTAGTGTGGATGGTTTTTTCTGATTTTAGTAGGTATTTCTTGCTATATCGGCAACAGAACAGGGTGAGGTGGTGGTGGCAGTGTCTCTTGACATCGCCAACGCTTTCGACACCTTGCCCTGCAGCTGCGTTTGGGAGGCGCTTATTTACCATGGAATGCCTCCTTACGTTCGTCGAATTGTCGTGGCCTATCTTTCTGAGAGGGCCATAAATTACCCGAGCTGGCTAGGGCTGGGTCGGCGAGATGTCGTGTGGTGTTCCATAGGGATCGGTCTTAGAACCGCTTCTGTGGAACATCGGTTACGATTGGGTGCTGCGTGCTCCGTTGCTCAGAGGTGTCGGCGTAACGTGTTAAGACGACACCCTCATTACAGCCCGAGGAGCAACGCACCGAGACGCAGCCCTAAAGGCCACCTGCAAGATCCAGCTTACTTATAGGGGGCGCCAGCATTGGCATCGAGCTCTTGACGACGTATCTGGGACTCGTAATCGACAGCCGGTGGAACTTCGTATACCACTTCCGAAGTTTGGTCCCATAGCTGAGGGAGGAGGGCATCAGCTGCACTTTCGCGATTGTTGTCCAATATCAGGAGACCCAAAGCTCCCAGCAGGAGACTGTATCTTGGGATCGTTCGGAGCATGGCCCTATACGGGGCCCACGTATGGGCGGAGATCCTAATGGCCAGCAATGCGGCTAGATTGCTTAGCCCGCAGAAGGCGACGGCTGTCAGGGTGATAAGGGGATACCGCACGATCTCAGTTGAGGTGGCATGTCTTCTAGCCGGAACCCCTCTATGGGACCTGGCAGCGAGGGCCCTTGCGTCTTTGCTTAAATGGCGCAAGGAGGCGCTGGAGCGGGGCCATAGGCCTCTCCCTGTGAGCAGGTCATGTTCGTGAAAGAGACGGCGGGGAGAAAGCGGGAGAGAACTCTTCCACAGTCTGCGGTGGCGCCCCATACTATCGGCTTCAATGACCGGGGGCCTGAGGACGGTGACACGGCTGGTTACCGTCCTATTTATTTTTGTTTTTTTTTTTTACGTGAGGGAAAATCCTCATGGATGTTATGCCGGACTCCTACCGACTAAAAAAACCTCACGTAACTCCCAACAGCCTATGGTTGTGAGCTCCGGGTAAGCCCTCGGAAGGATATCCCAGGACTCCCAACAGACCTAAGGCCGCCACCGCGGCCTCGCCTAGGGGATGGTTCCGGTGCTATCCCGCGTCTTTGGGGGGTTTCGGGAGTTATCCCGCTTCTAAGGGGGGGCGTACGTGAGTTCCTCACGTCATGCTGCCGTCATGGGCCTGCTTCTGTAAGGACGGTGAGCGGCTCTCTCATCGTCCTCAGACCCCCGGTCATGGAGGCCGATAGTCCTCGGCGAAGACACGTCGGCGGCACCCAGGCCGCCGACTGCGGAACTCGGGTGGGAGAGTTCTCTCCCGTACCCGCCCCGCCGCTTCCTTCACGAGCATGACCTGCTCGCAGAAAGAGGCGGCGCAATCCTGGTTACCGTCCTTACAGAAGCAGGCCTTAAACAATAGCGTGACAAGAGAGATTCATGCACGCCCCCCCTCAAGAAGCCAGAAAACAACTGAATAATCTAGTCCTATTAGGCTGTTAGGTAGGATACGCGCGGTTTTTAGTCGGTAGGACTACTGTATAGTGAAAATTTTAGGCCTCTATCTGACACGGTTCCAGCGATGCAACCTCGTGACTATTAGACAGAGGGACGCCTTAGCCTCATGTCTCAGTAATAGGGTCCCGCTTTAACCCTTCCGTGCGAGAGTTCGACTAGCTATTGGCCGGTTATTTTTTCAATAGGTGCAGCAAGTTCCACCAAGTGCCATCAATCACGGTATAAAACTTCTCAAGTGTTCATTTTAGAAATATCTCCACCTAAAGATGAGTTTCTTTCTTTTACGTGTGGAATTGCTCATAGATGCTATTGCGAACTCCTACCGACTAAAACCACACGGTGCCTGCTACTAGCTCTTGGCTGGTTTTGGTTACATTCTGAAAGTATATAACTAAAACTGGACAACAGTGAGCCGGACAAGCTCACGCACGTAGGGTTCCGTACAAGAAAAGCGGCAAAAAATCACGTAAATGGTATGGGAGGCCCCTTTAATATTATTAATTTGTCTATTTTAATTATTTGTTGCTATAGCGGCAACAGAAGTACATCATCTGTAAAAAAAAACCTTTCTAACTATCAAGGTGCATGAGTTACAGCCTCTTGACAGACAGACAGACGACCAACGAAGTCAACGGAATCGACAACAAAGGGGTTGGGTTATGTAATGTCCTAGATCACCTTTTTAGGATTCTGTGTAAATTTGATTTTTATAACTATTGATTAAAAGTCCTTTGTAAATCTTCGTTTAGTAACATATTAACTTGTTGAACTGACTCCAACCACGTCACAAGCAGAGCCAGGCACTCAAAATTCACGAACACGTGAGTTTCGGCCTGGCCGAAAGTTTCGGCCCATTTTGGCCGAAACCGAAACTGCGGCCGTAACTCGATTTTTTGGCCGAAACTGGCCGAAACCGAAACCGAAACCGAAAGTTCGGTCGGTCACTACTTTTCTGGTCTTGGTCATTGCTGTAAATCTTGGATTACACGGAGCCACGGCATTGGGAGTGCAGATGGAAATAGTCTCAATACTACAAGAAACAAAATTTTGTAAATAGGTAAACAATTTTTCATAATTTCTCACGTCAACTCACGTGATTCACATTCTATTTAACTCTAAAAATAAATACTCCACAGTGTTGCCGTAATGAAAATGCCAACTCACAACATTCATAAAAAGAACACAAACAAAATCGCCTACTTCACACCACTGCACTGTCACATCAGCATCACTGACCGTTACTTGCAAACACATTATACATCTAGTACTCTAAACCTTAAAATTCAACAAATAGAGATCATTTCTCTATATCCTCAATAGGCTTGTGTCCTAAATTTCAAAAATCGTTTATTTTTGTAGCTTTATATCTAAATGATCACAAAAATGTAATATTTTGATTTAAAACAATCATTTACATAGTTTATTTTGTGATTTAAAAAATGAATTTCAATTTGTATCGAAAACGCTCATGGCGCCTTGTGTGACGTCACTTGATGCCAAACAAAAGTAGTAGTAGTTATATTTATCCACTTTCGGATAGGCAAAGGCAATTTGAGCCATACAGCCAAGTCTTGTATATTTATTATCTCTTCATTTTGCTTCAAAAAGTCACAGTCCTCGTCCTCTAAGTCCAGTCAAAGTCAAGTACATCATCCCTAAGTCAATGTCAGTCTTCCTTCAGAAAAGCAGTGGATAAATTTCTGAAAGTTTCTTTGGATTTTTTGTCACTGCAAAGTTGCGATTCACTGCGTTTTATCACTTCCTAACACTAGTGCACGTTGTCAAACGTTTATGTTTAAGAATCCACCATTGAAACACACAAAACACTCGAAATACACTAATTTTGCAAATTTACAAAATTCCCGCCAAAGAATCTCGCCAAACAAAACAAAAAGAAAATGTGTATTTTTTTTATGAGTCCTTTCAATGATTTGTTTTGAGATTAAAAGTTTTAGTACAAAAAAGAAACGTTTAGGGGTTTTAATCGTTATTTAGGGGAATCTGGTAATTTGAAGTTGGTTTTTAGAGGAACATTCCGTAGGAGTTGGCATCACTTTGGCATATGGTCTAAGTAACCAAAGTCAGTATAAATTAATTGAATAAAAAAATGCCATTGGCATCACTGTTTGACAGTGATAAGTTAGCGTTCGTCTGCTTTCCAAATTAATTTAAAATCAATCCGTCGTATTACAAGTGCTGTGTAGTGCCTGAATGAAATGAGATCTATTGTATTTTTTGAAAACGTATGAGAATCTAAACAATTGCACAAAATGACACGACTTGTGATACAAGATGTCAAGACTCGAGACTGCCAGAGTGCTTCAAACGTAAAAAAGCATACTGTGACGTCACACTATCTGATAGAGGTGTTTGATGTCACGTGACGATTGCTTATTTTTTCCAATCTTATTTTCTAAAAATAATAGTAATCCTTAGCTTGTGTACCAATTCATATTACTTTTAGTTATTTATATATTGGACATAGTCGTTACAAACATACATCAATCAGATTTATGCTTAGTGGACACAAGCCTATTGTAATCTTAGCGAAATAAACAGACAACTTAATGTCAGACTGTCATCCACAGATTATGCAAAGTAGCTTCTTTTTTTTTCTATTACCATAATACGCGTGGCAGAATGTTTGATGACATAAACCAACGTGGGAAAGGCTAACATGAACTGTCTAGTAAATCAAATATTATTCAAACGATAATCACCTTTGTTGCTTAGGTCATACAGCATACGATGTTGTGAATACGTTTTCAATTATGCGGGCCTGTTTGTCCGTTTGTTCTTAACCAAATTATCAAATTTCAGAGGTATCAAGTTTCGTCGAGTGGCCCCTTTTTGTGCAAGTAATGGGCATTAATTGATTTCTAGTTCACTTAATATTGTTAGCATAAGTGAGCTAACATAGTAACGAACAAATAATACCAACTAGTTATTAGACAGGCCTCTTCCATTATTTCAAATTATCATTTGTTTAAATGGTAGTTGTTTTGTAGAACACTGGAGTGAAAGTGTCAGAAAATTACTCCGACTTGACATATAGGCATTCTGCTTCAAACATCTATTTAGATAAGGAAACTTTTTTGCACGTTTGTAGAAAAAAAAATAGCCATGTCTCTTTCAAAAAATTATCAAACAAATGTGATCTTTTATTTATAGAACCTATTTTTTCCAATCAATCAAGCCAACGTACGTGACGCCGCCCAAATTAAACCATTACGTACAACTCAATGTTTTCTGAGAACAACAGAACTTGCCAAACAAAATACGATAAATCCATTTGACAACTTCAAAGTTAAGTCTCGCGTCCACTACCACGCAACATTGGTTCTGACTAATGTTACACTCTGTTCTGCCACGAACGGAACATTTACATTTAATTTGACATTCGTTCAAGTACGGATGTTGTATTGACTATTATCGGAATATATTCATCGCTAACACTTTTGATGTCATTATTTTTTGCCAATGTGATTCAGAACAGCAAAAAAAATTCTAAAGGTATAAAAAGTAACGAACTTACTGTCGAAAAGTTGTAAAATATTTACGATTGTTACTTTGGTTTTAGGAAAAAAATTGTGCGTGTAACTTTTTAAGAGTACCTACAACATTCAAAGATTCAATTTTCATTTTCATTTTAATACAACGAGTGTTCAAAGACCTGATTGTACTGGAAGACAAGTATTTGGCTATTTATATGTCAGTACCTTGTGTGCTAGCTAGCTATGGGTATAGTTGGGTGCTATCCCAGTACCATAATATCATCTTGTTCTGCTGTGGGTTGCACAAAAACGATAGACCCAAAAAGCCGTAGCTTTCCAATGAAGGGCTCCAAAGTAAGGTCTTCAATTGTAAACTAGAATGTCGCCTGAGAATAATGAACTCGTATCAAAAATCGCTCTAGATTGACAAGGGTATGCAAACATCGTATGCAGAATGATAATGTCAAAGATTTTTTTTATGAAAAGTTGCTTTTTGTTAGAAAACTGTTTGATTTAAAGATAAGTAGAAATTTTCTTCAAAGCAATCGTGAAATATTCGGCAAACATCTCGCTACCGAACAACAATAGCCGTCAGCGAACAAAACCGTGTAGCCCTCTTACGGAACCCGTAGACATTTCTAATAGCCCTTAAGAGTGAAGCAAACAGTTTTACTCCATTGTCCACTTCGCCCGACAATGTTACTTGATAACAAACTTTTCTAATATCAGCCAAAACAACCTAAAATAAACCTTATTTCAATGCAATAAGAATTCCACCAAATGATGAGTAACTTGTCAGAAATGTTCGTGCCGTAACCATAGTTACCGGTAATATCTATGATTTTTTTTCACATACTTTCAAAGTGATTTAGACTTTATGTCTTTGACTGAAAATAGTTTTCCCATTGACATACTTTAGGTAGGCTATTTTCATTATTAATATTCGAATAATATTTTTCTGCAATTGAATTTTTATTTACTCAGTAAAGTTATTAATATTAAAGGCCGTTCCTTTTTCAACTATGATAAAAGTATATACTACATTATGTGAAATTACATTTTTACATAGCATATTTCTTATTATTTTTTTATTATAAGTAGTTACCTAATTTAATTGTCATACAACACTTTATTTGGGCTTTTCTTTCCTGAAAAACCCCGATAGATTGATTTTCTGTCTCATTATGTGCCAAAAATCGATAGAGAAGATATTTTTTTTTTTACTAATTTTATTATTTTTGACACCACTTTTTGGGTTCTGTACCTCAAAAGGAAGACTTATAGGACCTATTTGTGGTCCATCCGTCCGTCTGTCAAGCCCTCTATCTCATGAACGCGTGAAGACACTGAGTTGGGACTGTTAAGGGCACCTATGATTTACCCAAATGTATAAACCAGTAAATCCAAAGCCTTGTTCAAGAGGTTAGGTGAGGTTGACTGAGTTGGCTGACGCCACAAAAGATTATACAACTCAAATTGATAAATAAAATTAAAAAAATAACGAATCTCACTGAGCGAACAATTCACAAGTCAACTATTTCTGCGGCAGTGCCTCTTGTTATGAGAATAAATCTACGACGGGACAACACATTGAACCGTGCTCATCTTTTAGTGCGATATTAAGAACCTTGTATAATAAACTCACTCAAGTTTTTCAGTTCATAAACATATTTTAATTTACGTATTACGAAAAAAAAATAGAAAACCAGACAACAGCCTCAAAGAGAGTGCTTCAATTGCAACCAAAAATTATACATACACACATACATACATACATGGTCACGCCTTTATCCCCGTTTAGGCAGAGGCATATTATATGCCCAAATTTCACCTTTTTTAGAATTGGTGAAATAGGTGGTGAGTCGTATTGCCGTGTTGAGATGGACAGGCGCAGGTTGTGACTGCCTGCTGTTGAAATGTTTCAAGCCGCCTAAAAAGGCCTTCAACTTGGCTTAAAGACTGCCACTTTACAGGCAACCGGGACCAACGGCTTAACGCGCCTTCCGAAGCACGGAAACGCTCAAATAATCACAAAGTGGTCACATGCATGGTCACCCATCAAAGGACTGGCCCTAGTGAAAGTGGTTTACTGCAGTGATCGTTTACAGAACACTGAGTCCGCGGGGCCACGAGAACTTCACCAAAAATTATGATCATTTTTTATTGTCAAATGATTCATTCATGTCATTCTGTTTCAAGGAGCTCCTGTGCTCCAAAGAGTTCTATATAAACTGAGGTAGACGCGCCGTACTCTAACAAGCAAGATTTCAAAAGCAATCCTCAAACACACACATTGCTAAGACTACACTCACTTATAAATACTATTTACGTAATTGTCACCACACACAATAGCAATATACGGATAGAACAAGAGTAAAAGAGAAGGCGTATGGACTCCATTTGCAAGTCGAGTACCTACTCTCGAAGTTTTGACTCACAACAGTGCGAACAACGCTGCTAATTAGCGCAGTTTATAGGTTTCAAAAATCGGTGCGTAGGGCATGTCTACCTCATTTTATATAGAAGTCTTTGCTGTGCTCACTGCTGGCCGGGTAAATTAATTTTCGTCCTCATCAAAACAAGAACTGTGAATACAAGTAGATTACCTAAATCAATGTCAAATCAGTCTATGACAGTCCATAGCTTGACGTATACCTCTCTCAAAGTACCCCACAATACATTGTCCTGCGCCTTCCGCATCCAATCACTGCCTACGACATTTTTCAGGTCATCGATCCATAATATAACCTTCATAATTATTTTTTTTACATACATACTTGACATATAGTCACGCCTTTATCCCCGAAGGGGTAGGCAGAGGCATAATATGCGCCCATATTTCACTGTATAGTTTTATGACCCACGTAACAGGTGGTGAGCCTATCGCCGTGTTGAAATGGACAGGCGCAGGTCGCCACGACCCACAGTTGAAATTTTTCAAGCCGCCCACAAGGCCTTCAACTTGGCTTAACGATTATCATTTTACTGACAACCGGGTTTCATTTCGAGTTTTCTTTCTCTACGCACTGGAGCTTTTTGCGAAATTGTCCCTTAGTCTCCTCTTACGCCACCCTCGGGATGTATTAGGGTGACGATATTTTGTACTCTTACCCGTTGCTACATGGGACCCCATCGCCACGCGGGGCAAAAAAAAAGGTGTTTAAACTGTGTTGTATTTGTATTTTATAGACAAAAGCCACGATTATAAGTATGAGTATCAGTCGTCTTAATCCCATATCACAGGCTTATATTAGCTTAAAATGGGCTAGATAATTTTGTGTGAAAATGTACACAAATATTCATTTATTTAATCAGTCACGTCTGATCATTCTATTTTAAAATTGACTTGAAAACTATTTGTTATTTATGTTCAATTCCGGCGAAAAAGAAAAAGTCCTTTTCTAAACACAATGAATTTACCATGCTGTAGTGACATAGTGACAGGGGGAATAAAAAAATTCTCGGTCAGTGTGTAATCTCCTTAAGTATGAAATATTTGTACTTGATATTTTGTCGGGGCACTCCGTTATCTTATAGTGTGCAATAAATATTTCAAAACGGCCATGTCACGCCGCCTCGGTATGATTGTGGGGTAAACAAATAAAAGTAACATCTCGTGCCGCAAATAGATTCGTCTTAAAGTGGTTCTTGAATCTTTGTAAAATGTCTGCACTCTCGCGAAACTTCAAATTGGACAGAATACGATCTTTTGAGATGTAAATTGATTATTTTATTCTTATGGTGTGGTCGTTGCTGATACAAATATACACACAACGAAGAGTGCATAATTAGACTTGAAGGTCTCTGCATCGGCGGGATCAATCGAGCAACAAAAGCGAGAAATTTTGATACAACTAAATATAATTATTAAGTACATGATACATGACGCTATGATGATAGTTGATAATTCAACAAACAAACGCAATGCCAAATTTGTCTGGAGCTCGATCTTCCAATACTACTGAAGACTCCTGGGAAAGGTAAAATTGAGACTTTTGAAGAAATTTTAGTATGGACATCACGAAAAACCGTAGAAGCAAGTAGCAATTCTTATTAGTTCTAAAGATTGTTAGCAATAGTGGGAATAGGCCATGTTTGCCAGCACATACCCACAGTATAAAACATACAATTAATTCATAAAAGCTTTTGTCCATTAAAGTTACACGGGTCCGCATACTAACACGAATGGGTATCACTTCAATTAAAGGATTACTACACCGCGTTGGTTGAGTGAATGTAAATTTATATCTGCATAGCATGGTGCCCATTCTACCATGCACGTAGGTATTTTGTTTATATCTATATCGGGGCTAGTCTCCACAGTACTCTTCATGCTGTGAATCCAGCACTTGAAAACACTTTATCTTGAATTAAACATCGACCTTGAACTCTGCAGTCTCAAAAAAAGCAAAGTACTCGTATCTATGTTCTATTTAGCCTTCAGGAGCTTATAAAGACAATAAATCCAGTTTAGTCTGCGGAACGCGAGGAAGAAAAAGAGCACCTATGAAGGTGAAATTTGAAGAAAAGATAAGCTTCACATACATAACAGGTACCACATAGATAAATATATTGAAAAACTTCACTTGTACCGTTCCACAACATTTACTATTGTATATAATAGCCTTTGAGAATGCCGAAAGCCGAAACCAGTTAGGAATATAATGTCTGTGGAACAGTACAAGTGAAGATTTTCAATATGTGTAGCAAGTTCCATCAAGTACCATCAATTAACAGTATCAATAACATAGATAAATACTCTGTTTCTGCTCAGGCACTCTGGCTTTTAATTATAAGCCAATTGGAAACTGCATAATCTGCTCTCTTATTTACAAAAGCTATTTTATCATCCTATTTTAGCGATCCATTTTACAATCCGTTGTGCTAACCGATAATCCCTTAATTGATGCAATAGTCTCTTGTTGCCGATGCGATCCGATGAGCGGATTTCCATTGTTGTTTTATAAACGTAGCTATTTGTTTGCAGAGTCTGCTAGTGCTAAGTGTTTCTTGAAATAGATTACCATTTCGTGCTATAATTTCAAACATACAATCCTAGTCTTGTTTTTCAAACGAGAGGAAAATCTTACCGATTAAAAACCACTCGTTTCGTACCTATTGCCTACGGTTGGGAGCCCTCAGAAGGATGACCCCAGGATC
The DNA here is from genome assembly GCA_933228765.1 of Miltochrista miniata. Lineage (NCBI taxonomy): Eukaryota > Metazoa > Arthropoda > Insecta > Lepidoptera > Erebidae > Miltochrista > Miltochrista miniata. Next base: position 39,154,853 of record OW121752.1, read on the forward strand.
CGAACAGACCTTGGCTACCACTGCGGCCTCAACTAGGGGGTTCGGGTGCTATCCCGCGTCTTTGGGGGGGTTGTTATAAACCCGCTTCTTGTGGCGTGTGGCGTGGGTGAATCTTTCACATCACGCTGTCGTCTTGGGCCTGTTTCTGTAAGGACGGTGAACAACCCCCTCCCCGTCCTCAGACCCCGGTCATGGAGGCCGATAATCTGGCTAGATGTCTATGTAAAACCTGCTTATCTATCTAACAGGAAAGATTTTTTCATTATTGGTTTGCATTGAAAAGGTTCCGAAACTACTAAACCGATTTGAAAAATTCTTATACTTAAACGACATAAGCTATATTTTATTCCCGTATTCCCACGGGAAATTAAACTACAATGGTGAAACCGCGTGACATTTAGTTAGTCTTCTAGTCTATGCTAGTTCTAGTAGTCTAGTCTTCTAGTACTTTCTTTCTATATTCTGGTATCAAGGGTTTATAAACTAAATTGCGAATAGAATGGATAAAGCAAAGTATAGTGATCCTTTGCTTACCACGGAACTCTATAAATAACTAGTTGACACAAATATTTTTCAACATACGAATAATACTTTATTACGATCATAAAAGGCGCAAGTACGCCATGTAGTGGCCGGTGGACAATGTGTAATTTATTTAGTTCAGACATTTTTAAAGCCCATTTTTTATGACATCGTTGCTCGGTCGGCTGCTGTGGGTATAATTCACAAAGAAAACGCCTTTTGTCATCTTCTAGAAGCGAGTAGACCCTTTGACTTGGTAAGCATAAGGATTTAGGGTTGTCAAAAGTACTTATCTGCTAAAATTCTTAGCTATAGGGAATTTCAGCGATCCACCGTCTATACAACTTTTGTTAATAAAAATTGCCAATGTTGACTTCCCACTAGTCGTACTTACATTATATATACTATACTAGTATCGGCAGGTTCTATATAGTTCCTTCCTGAGTTCTATATAACCAGCAGCTCTTCTACCCAACTTTCTTTAAAGCGATTAATTCTTGCATCGAAAGAGCATAAACAAGGCAATTGAAAGCAGCATTCGAACGATCAGCCTCCTCACTCAAACACTAACTCTGTCAATATGACGACCGCAAATTGCCGCCTCTTACTAATTAGCGTTTACTGTGCACTAGTGCCTGTGTGGCATCTAAACCGACGATTGTAGAAACTTCATTCATATTTAGGACTTATCCAAAGAATTTATAAAACTAAAAGTAGGTATGCATGTCAGGGAAATTATATACAATTCAAATTACATGGTGAATGCTAGTAAAGCCTACATAGGTCTGCTAAAGGTCGACCTAGGTTTATCATTAAGCAAGGGCCAGGTTAGGATTACGTGTAACAAAAGCATATGCGTGAAACCTCTCTCAAAAGCAATGCATAACGATATAAGAAATGAAAAATATATACCAAGATAACATCAAGTAGAATGATTTAGAGTGAAAAGCGCCATCTACTGCATAACTCTAATAGCACTATGTAGAAGGGCGCTGGACAAAATATTTGTGTATTTCAACATCATTCGAAAAGTCTGTGTCAGTTAAGATCACGTCCTGCCTTTTTGGAAGATCTGCCTTACATCCCAGAAAAATCTAATCCTATTTCGCCACAGACTTTATTCACTACAAGCCGCCATCACGCGCTTTAACCCACGTAGCTTCCGTTCCCGTGGGAACACGGAAATAAAATATACCCTGTGTCATTCAGGGATAGTGAAGCTTCCCAACAGTGAAAGGATTTTTCAAATCGGTTCTGTACTTTCGGAGCCTATTCGATACAAACAAAGAAACGAACAATAAAATCTTTCCTCTTTATAATAATATTATAGACAACTGAACTAGTCCGCTGATCTCAAGGCCCCACAAGCCGCAGTGCAACTAAAATTGATAGTTTCCAGTCTTGTTCGGACACTCGTATACAAGCTGTTATTTGGCACAGACACGTTGACGACGTAATCATACGTCTACGTGGCTCTATTTACATAAAATTGACACTACTGTCAAAGTTACCACTTTGACATTTTGCTTTGACATGTTATTAGTTTGATTGGTAGTTATAATAAGTATTGTTTCTTTGTTTTAGCAGTAGCTAAGTGTGTAATAAGCTAGTGAAACACTTGACAGCCAGCCAGTTGGTTACTTGTCAGTTAAGAGAAATAATTTTGTAGAAAAAGCGAAGAATAAACTCTATTATGTAGTTTTCTGAAAGGTTTTTGACGCGACAACGTCTTATAATTCGATGGAGCCGGCTGCACGCACGAAAAAACATGACCTATAGCGTTACCTCGCTCTGAGGCGTTCCATTTAAGGCTGAGTTGTCACGTTCAACTATCGTCAGTAAACCGACTTTACAGACAACCGACTTTTTTTCATAATCAATTTTTCTCTCATGTCATTTTCAAGTTACAGATACAACTGATTTGTTCATTGTTGTTTACATAGGGTCTCTGAGTTATTTTTAGTTTATTGCAAACGACTAGAGTCCGAGCTCATAAACTTCTGTACTTTTATCGAGCCTTATCTATTCAAGGCAAGCTGACTTAAGTTCTGGGTATCCAGGTTAAAAATGACGCTGGACATTGTGATAGATATATTAAGTTTCATCAACTGTATAGCACGTATTATTTCACAACAGGAATATAACTTTTGAATATAAAATCTATATTTTGAGCTACGTGCAATTTCAACTTCGGTAACAAAAGTCGAATCAACGAACGTAATGGACTCAAAACTTCGATAGAGTAAGAAAATACCTCTCTTAGTTACGAACGAATGAATCCCCAATGAAGACATTCCCCATACCACAGGAAACCAAGGAAAAACTTTGCCCGTTGTGAATGCAAATAGACATTCAAAATTCATAGCAGTTCGTAAAAGTTGGCGTCCCATCCATCACGGGTAGACAGTAAACACCGTATTTGTATGTATTTCTCTCTATTTCTCTGCATTCAATGCGAGAAAAGCATAGAACTGCTTCCCTATTTGCCTGTAAGTGCAACGTTAAATGTTTTGCTCATTTTCTTAGAAGTACTTAGATACTTTTTTAGATTTAAATAGTTGTTTTAAACAGCTTCTTTTTAGACGTTCAAGGCAATCTAAAGATACAAAAGTTTAAGGTTTAGAAGGATGGTATCTTTTTTTAGTTTGGCTAAATAAGAAGTGCATTAGAATATCTTTGAATTGGAGAATCGTTTTTACAAAGGATATTACAGCGTTACCAATCAAAACCATTTGATGTTCAATCGTAGTTTTAAAGATACTGCAATAAACGAAGTTACAGATTTACATTTTATTATACTGGTTGAATTTATAGTCGTTTTGGAACGGAAAGGTTTAGGCCCAGTTTCGATAACAGAACCGATCGGCACTGTCAATTTGAAAATCAACAATAAAAAATTACGAAAATGTCAAAATCTACATCGTTTGCCAAAATCAAAACGAGAACACCTGGTTATTCCTTTAAATTTCACGAAATACGTTTACTACGATTTTCTACTACAATTTTTCATTCAATGTCTAACGTTCCAATCAGTAACAAGAGTCACCGCGCCGGGAAAATTCGACCAATCACAACGCATGAAAGCATCGGTCCACGTGGACTCGTTGCCAAGTAACGTCGGTAGGTACTCGACTAGTTACGTCTTGTAGGTAGGTAAATACGCTCGGCCGACCGCGCCGCCGACCGGCGACCGCGTCGCGCAGTTCGACTATAACTCGCACGCAGTATTGTCGTCGCGATCGACTTTTATTTGTGGTCGGAAATAAAACGATTAGTTTACACTCGAGAGTACGAATCTCGTGATGAATTACGCAGTGCGATAGTGGACGCCTTTGAAATAGTGAAAAGTGACAGAGACACATTGAATAAACTAAAAGACAATAGCCTAAAACGTGCCCGTTTGTGTATCGAACGTTCTGGACTCCATTTTTAACTGACTTCAAAAAAAGGAGGAGGTTCTCAATTCGTACGCTATGTTTTTTTTTTTTTTTTTTTTGTATGTATGTTACGCGATAGCGGCGCCAATTATGGATGGATTTTGAAAATTCTTTTTTTGTTTGAAAGAAGCTACTTCTGAGGTGGTCCCATATCCAGGGTATCAGGATCTGATGCTGGGATCCAGGAGAAATCGAGGGCAACCACCGAAAATTGTAGGGACAACTAGTGCGTTTGTTAACTTTTTGATTAAGTGCTTTAATGTACTAAAATTTAATGAAGGTCTGGAGTCGATCTGATGATGGAACCGAAAGACAGTCGAGGGAATTCCTTAACGATTTACAGCAGTTACCTTGTGTTTCGGCTTGATTGATTTGTGTTGATGAGAACTTTACACCTAGATAGAAATACTTTTCGGTCCACCCGTCACTTAAAATAAAAAAATAAAAATTTTAAATAAAAAATAGAACCGACTTCATACAAATCCTTAAAAATAAAATTTACCTAGCACATTGTAATTTGTATTTTGATTTATCCGATTTTATTCAATATAATATTGAAGTTGGTGCCATTAATAATACCTACCTAAACCTATGAGTTTACTTGGCACCGACTTCAATATGATGTTGAATAAAATCTGATAAATCAAAATACATATTACAATGTGCTAGGTAAATTTTATTTTTAAGGATTTGTATGAAGTCGGTTCTATTTTTTATTTAAAATTTTTGAGCAGTTGTTAAGGTACAGGGAAGTGTAAATAAACTGTGAATAGGTAGGTCTAAGTATTTAAGTTGATTATTTTGTAAATAGCTCCAATTTTTTAAATACGCCGGAAATACTCCCTATTTGTTCGTGTTTATTTTCATTATTATTACATAAACCTTATTAATTCACCATAAAATAGAACAATATTAAAGTATTTCCGACGGTCCTAAGCCCGCGTAAAGTATGAAGGAGAAATTGGAGTCCTTTATTATTATCTAAGTACCTATTATTATCGAAACGATGCATTCGGCCAATGAACTGATCACATGGAGACACGCGCCGCGGCGTAGTAGGTACCTATGGGTTTCGGAGTTTCATTCATTGAAAAGTTCAATGAATAATCGAAGCGCTACTAATGTTTCAACTCGAACGAGTGATAAAGATTACATAGAAGTCATTTTTTTATTATAACCTGCACAGCTGTTTTGACACTCCGAAATGGTTCCATTATTGATTCCGAGTAACCCCCTCTCGGGTCCAGAACGACTATAAATTCAACCAGTATAGATCAGATCACTTTCTATTAAATTCTAAATTAATTTATTCGTTCTGAGCAGAACGTGACGATTGATAAGCGATTGGCATTTAAACTGTCAGTAGCCTATTTTGATAGAGACAATCCGTAGTACAAACTGCATTAAAGGAATTTAGATGTTATTTTGCGAATGATTCTTTCGTAGAATAAATAAATATTTGTGGAAATTTTCATACCAATCATATAGCCCAAACGAAACTAATATAAGCTTGTGCTATGGTATGGGATCTAGACGACAGATAAACATACTAATATTATAATATTCCTTCGACTTCCGAATCCGTAGTCAGGCACAATAACTACTGGACCACGAGGCCAGCCAGTAGTAGAAGTTGGTAACTATTTCGCTATTGAGCTTTTTACTAGTTCAGTACGATTGGAATAGTCTGTCTACTATGAACAAATTTCAATCAGCGGGTACACTTGCTTACTGCTTTAGAAAAATAAAAACAAATACTAGACAGCTGCTACATTTACCAGATTGGAACAAAAGACTTCACTAATAAAGACACCGTTGAAAGAATATTCACACCACTTAGAGCCGGACATAAAAACATAATCAGAAGCTTTATCGGCTTATTTTATAATCTGAGCTACCGGAGACTATGCTATTGTTTACGGTTTGGACGAAGCAAAAATAAACGAAACGTTATTCAATCTATCCTCCTACTGTAAGCAATCACTTGATGGTGGGGAGGACAGTGACTTGGAGGGCTCTGAATGCAGCGATTTTTGTTTTTGATAGTGTGTTGAAATTAGTGCGATTGTGTTATTTTTGTGTGATTATCGCGTCATCGTAGGATGATGAACAATGGATTGAAGTGACTTTACTAAAATCGACACGAACAAAATTTTCCAGAAATAAATTCATTAATTTACTAGAATGTATGTAAATAAATGAATCTGAATCTGGAAAACTTTACCAAAACTATTTTGAATTTTTCTATAAATCTACTATTGTTATGACAATAATTACTCGTGCTTTATCAACGATCTGAGTAGCACTATTTTACGTAGTAAGTAATATTAGTTCAATGATTTACAAATGCTTTTTATAATTCTTTTCTCGTACCTCTATTTACTCGTATTTACTCGTACCTGGATATCAAATCATTACAAAACCTTTCGCTCCGAAATAAGTATGTAGGTATTCTAATAATATGCTTACCAACTTAATTAATCCATATTTTTTTCGGATCATCGGAGATTACTAAGAGCCAAAAAAATTGTAAAATAATAACCAGAATTTAAGGGAGATTTGCCACAGAACTTTTAGCATTTCGTTCTTTGGCCATTACTAATACGCAAAACTTCAAAACAACAATAACACCCTGTCAAAAAGTGGTGCATTTTAAGCCGACTGCGCGATGCAAAGGAAAGAATATTTGCATTTTACTCTCCGTAAATCACCATATTATTAAACCTAAGTTCATTCGCTCTTGGGCGAACTTCATGGCCCTCACCGCCCCAACACTCCACTACATGACGTGACAGCCCACGACTGACATATCCGAAATCGCTGCGACATTCTTCCTAAACGTCTTCCCAAACAATGCAACAAGGGTCCACTACCATATTAACTTCTTATAAACTTCTATATCTCCTTATTGCCTACGTTATAAAGTACAAATTGTCTTGACGTATCTACATAAGTAAATTTGTACTAGTGCAAATTATATATTCAGCTACATCCGTTTTTATTGCCATTGAAATAAGTGTGATTTTACTTTGAATTTTATGTTTTAGTAGATTTAGGGGTGTGCCGTAAAGTATTTGAGAAAGTTTTAGATTTGCAATGAGGTGATGGATTCGATTTTAAATGTTTGTTGTGAGCCCCCTTGTTAGGGGAGATTTATTTTAACTATTTATCAGCTTCAGAATCATGCCTGAGGTTTGCTTTTTGGTGCTATGGCAAGAAAGAAACGCAATTTATAGTAATTTTTACCTATATAGAATGGTATACCTTTTGCCTGTTACGAGTTTACAGTGCACCAACAATGTAATAAAGCTCGTCTACTGACATGGCTGAATTTGGATGACACAAACAAAAGCTCCTATATAAATATGTACTTACAGGATTTTTTAGTATTACGGAGGTGGCAGATACGTATAGAGCCCGCTTGATCGAAAGTAGTTACTATAGCCTTGGTACATTTCAACACCACTGGCAATTAGAAAACGTACCTACCAAGGCAAGACACCAACCTCGCGCTTCTGAACCTATCTAAGTTTGAAAACGATCTGAAACAGACCGTAGTCATCTGTTGTTGTTATGTTCATTTCACTAATAAGGCCTTTGACTCATTGTAACCCCTTTGTACCACCTTGTTGAACTATCGGCGGAATATAGTTTCCAAAGCACGATAAGTGACATTAATGGAAATTCCACATCACGCATCTCAGCTCAGCACCAACCGTACTGTAAAATGCTTAACGCATTACACTGAACAGAAGCGGGCTACGAGTGTCTGAAATAAATTAAAAGGTTACCCTCCCGCATGTTGAGGCTGCGGCCTCACCTGGGAAGTTCAATAATATTCTAGAGGAAACTGTTTAACGTATCGACCATTGGGATCAAATCATAAATTTACGGTGAACAACTAGTGAAGTTTTCAATCGCCAGTATACCTGCTTCTGTTTGCGATCCTTCAGTTTATAGTTTTAACCAAGTTTCAACACTAACACTGGGAACGAAATCAAATTTTACTGTTAATAGAATTAGCCACTCATTTGATAGAGACAAACCAAAAATGAAACAGTCTTTTTTTAACATAAGGGAAAATCCTCATGGATGATATATGCTGGACTCCTACCGACTAAAAAACCTCACGTTCCGCCCAACAGCCTATGGTTGGGAGCCCCGGGTAAACCCTCGGAAGGATGTCTCAGTACAAAATGAAACAGTTTTATGTTTGGCCTGAGATTTTCATATTTTCTTTGCTTGAATTTTTTTTTTTAAATCAAACCAAAAAAAAAGGTTCTTGTCTTCTAGGCTTCCTTGTCAACCAAATATTCGTTAATTGTATAGTAGCCCCTTTTTTTATACCACTAAGGTGGCAGACAAGCATACGGCCCACCAGATGTACCTACTGGTGGTCACCGCAGCCTATGGATACTAAACTCTGCTATGGACGTTTGCAACACCAGAGGCGCTACACTCGCGCTGCCGACCCTGTAAAACTTTATTACAAACTAGCGGACGTCACGCGGTTTAACCCGCGTAGTTCCCGTTCCCGTGGGAATACGGGAATAAAATATAGCCTATGTTCACCGCAAAGTGTGTAGCTTCCCAGCAGTGAAAGAATTTTCAAATCGGTCCAGTAGTTCCGGAGCCTATTTGTTACAAACAAACAAAAGAACAAATCTTTCCTCCTTATAATATTAGTAAGTATAGACAAATACAATAGATGGGGTACGTTCAAACTTTAAGCATGATTTATTTTCTTTCATCTACATTTCTCGTTTATGGACCGGAAGGCTGTATCTTCATACAAAACTCCTCCTCCGCCACGAAAAATATTCACGGACATTCACGGAGACGGCAAAAATAATGTCTAAGATTCATTAGATACAGAAGGGCAAGTGTCAGGATTGTGACATACCTATTTTGTAGAGTAGCAAGTACAAAGACTAGTAGACTAGAAAGTACAAAGCTATTATAAATAACATATAAATGTTTAAAAAACTAAAAAACACGCTTTTAGCACGCACTAAAAATTACAAAATGTCATTATTTTTTTCGTATCCCATTCAGCGAACCCTTTCATTTAATACCCATATCATGGGGGTGCATTTCAAATAGCCAATCCGCCATCATCTTGTATGTCCGCCATGTTGGATTTAAGTCACGTGACTATTTTTTTCGTATTCCTGACAGCAAACCCTTTCATTCGATACCCATATCATGGGGGTGGATTTCAAACAGCCAGTCCGCCATTTTGGGGGAGGCCGCCATATTGGATTTGTAATGACGTTTTTTAGCTAATCATGTATTGTCATCTGAACTCAGAGCGTGTGCAAAATTTCAGCCTGATCGAAGGACGGGAAGTTGGTCAAATTAACATTCCAAGATTTTCTTACATACATAGTTACAAGTGAAGTTTATAAGCGTGTTAAAAAGCTCAGCTAGAAAACACACCATGACTCTCGCATGATGTGCTTTCTGACTGAGTATGTACTCGTTTCTTCCAAAAATAACTCTGATGTTTGTCTTCTGTTCCTTCTCTGCACGAGCATTGTGGAGATATTAATTCTTCACATAGTAGGTACTCTTTTTATTCTGCCTGATTACGTTGTTTAAGTGGTCATACTTTGAGCCGAGTCCAGTTGGGGTAAATTGGTAAATTACCCGCAGTCGGCCTCCCCACTGTTTGCATTGCTCCCTTGCCCTTTTTGAGCCAGCTTGCATTATAGTTCAAACAATAGTATTGATTAATAGCGTTCACTTTGAAGCTTACCTTTCATATTTTACACTGAATAATTTCCTTCGGCTTTCAAGCTTTATTGAGTGTCGAATTCGGTATTGAGTGGTCGAAAACAAAAGACCCACAATGATACACTTTGTATAAATTCTAAATAAATAAATTGTTGCTTATACTTATTGCTTCACAATACTACACTACTTGACTTGATGTGACCTTGAACACCACTTGACATTAACTTCTTTGATGTGCAGCATGCCTGTAACAGCTGTCAAGTCTGTAGTCTATTGGTTCAGACTTGCAAATAAGTCTAGGAATATGTCTGTTGGGAGTCCAGGGGTATCCTTCCGAGGGCTTACCCGGGGCTTCCAACCGTAGACTGTTAGGCATGATACGTGAGGTTTTTTAGTCAGTAGAAGTCTTTTTTAGGCTTTCCCTCACGTTAAAAAAAAGCCCAGGAATATAGTACAAAACACGAACAATTTATCTTTAAAACTCTCTCTTTCTTTCTTTTTTACTTTTTGTTTCAAATAGTATGCTCTGAAGCCATATTAAGCCAGCTAACTTAACTAAATTTCGAGGCCATTAAGTTTAAAATTAGACCACTAAACACTGCTTAGTACCTCGCGTTTCAAGCACCAATTTGTATGTATAATTTTCTGTATAATATTTGTTTACACAACGAAAGCATCAAACCACGCCAGTGACACATACTAGCAATATAACAAAGTCTACATAATACCGGAATTAATATCGGTGTGAACGCTGTAATAAGGACAGATGACGTCACTTTATATCGCCACTGGAGCCAGATGGAAAAATGTCGTCGAAACTGTGCCGAAAGTTTTTCAAATAGGGACTTACTGCTTTGTTTGCAATATTTTTAGATTTAGTTTCGCTTTGTTGGAAAGTAAACAACAAAATAATAATAAATAGATATCTGTACAGAATTTTCGGGGAAAATATAGAGATAAGGGATTGATACAATGGAAGTTACAAATATTGACGGTTTCGGAGTTTTACTCCGGAAGCGAACGACTTTATTAAGTTTTGGATTGCGAGGTTCGAGTATATTCTAGAAGTAATTCTTCAGCTTCCTAGCTTGCATTAAAGTATGCGGTCGTAATTATTTATGGAGAACTCTATTTTTTTGTTCCCTTGATTAAAGGTCAGGTAAAAGCACCTAACTCAATTATCATGAAAATCGAGAGACGAAGCGGCAGAAAGAAAATTTTGATTAGTTTTTATTCTGATTAAACATTTATTTAAAATTGGACTTTTAAGTGTGTATGCATTTAATCCGAGCCATTATCAATATTATTAACAATTCTTTACGTAATAAAGTGGTAATATTATAGACATTTGAAAATATTTTTGTTTATAACCTCAAATAGCTCAGGGTATACTTGGTACACTTTATTATGGGAGATTTGATCCACCTGGCTCAAGTGTCCTCTACCTTGTTTTTCAATTCAATGTAGAACAATATGCCAAGAGCCTACACAACCAGAGAAGGTGCCCGAAAAATGGTGCCAGGGAATGAAAATAAAGCTAGTCCATGCCCTTAAAGTCGCACAGCGAGCAATTGAACGAGCTGTGCTATGGATGCCTCTGAGGCATAAAATCTGGAACGATGTTCTCCGTTAGAGAACTAGAGTGGTCGACATAGCTCGCAGAAGCATGCGTCTTGAAATGGCAGTGGGCTGGCCACATCTCTGTAGGAGAACCGATGGTCGGTGGAGCAAACGAGTTGTGCTGTTAAAATTTTTCAAGCCGCCTAAAAAGGCTTTCAACTTGGCCTAACGACTGCCATTTTACTGGCAACCGGGATCAACTGCTTAACGTGCCTTCCAAAGCAAGGAAACGCTCAAATAAATGTCACAAAGTGATCACATGGATGGTCTCCCATCCAAGGACTAGCTCGTAGTGAAAGTCGCTACTGCAGTGATCGTTTACAGAACACTGAAACCGCGGGGCCACGAGCGCAACCAATAAATCGTGATATAGATAGATATATGAAGAAATATGTGATTTCGAAAATGAATAAACAGACAAGACATTTTTTATTTAACTCCTTAGTAAAGGTATCATGTGACCCTAAATATGGGAGACTTGTTCCCCCACGATCAAGTCATCCAGACCGGGGGGATCAAGTCTTACGTATATAGGGGACACATGGTACGATTCCTGATTATTGATTTTAGTCAAATAACTACAAAATTTAGATATTCATATCTTTGGCTCTTACAGCAATTATAAGCAAATAAATTTCACGTATTTTAGTACCAACAGTTTTTTAAACGGATACTCAATATAGAAATTAGGGATAAAAAACAAAAGGGGGGATCAAGTGTCCCCAGTTTCCCTTATAGTTGAAATTAGAATCTCTTAGAATTCTTTAATATAAAATCCTTGGACAGCCTTCCGAGAGCTCACCCGGGGCTCCCCACCGTAGGTAGTGGCAGAGCACATTGTCTTAGTCGCTAAGAGGCGTAGCAGTCCACGAGAGTTTGCTACATGTAAAAAAATGGTATCCTTTTTAAGAATAACAACTGTTTTAACCATCTTAGTTTTGAATACAATTTGTAAGTCGGCCTCCAACCGTTAGCCACACGCAACCGCTCACCCAAAGCTCACAGGTTACAAAGTAGAGTTACAACCTATACTTTTGGTCGTAAAACACTTTCTGTTAGCAACAATGTAGAACATAATGTGCAATTCCGACAAACTTCTGAATGTTACCGAAGCTTTCTATTCAAAACGTATTAGGTGCAGAGTAAGTAACGTACAGGTGGTATATCGTGTAGGTTACCAAGTTCTCTACCTATGTGGCAGTAAAACTGAGAAATTAAAATAAGTAAAATAGTAGGTACACTGCAAGAATTCTCTAGGAATTAATCTATGGACTACTTCCTGACCTGAAGCAAGTCTTTGGCCAGGTTGCTTGTGCTAGCAAATGACGTCACAATGATGATTTAATTCAAGTCTGTGGTTAGTTACTTTTTGTCACGGGGTTTTAAAGTATCAAATTTTAAAATATCTAGGAAGACTAGGATTATTTAAACTTAGACCTTACATACATTTTCTTGAGTAATTTGTCATACTCCAATTTTATGAATTAAGTATGACATGTGTCACTTGCAACAAAGTGACCATCAAATATATATAATCAAATATATAAGTCTGTGATTGGTTGCTTTTCGTCTCGGAGTTCCAAACTTGATATTGGAATAACCAGGAAGACAAAGCTCTAAGTTATAATAATTCTATATTGTAACTTAGAACTTTGTTTTCCTTACATAGTTTTTTACGGTTTTCGTAAGGTTAGGTACAATTCTCACTCATAGTCTTTGCCAGCTACAGTCGGGCTGTAGGCAGGATTGTGAGAATTGGCGCGCTTCCGTGTCGTAAATCAGTTTAACGTCTCCTTCGAAGACCTACGGGGGAAGGCCAGGTCACTGGTCGACAGCTTTGTATGCCACTTTTCACGTGTTAACTTTACGATACCTATGTGTCAAATGACGCATAACCTTTGGGTTGCTAAATCATAAAAAAATTGGCCAAGTTAGAGGTGGATACGCGCATCGAGGGTTCCGTGCAAATAAATTATTAAAATATCACGTTTGTGAAGGTACTCCCATACATGGAGCCCAACTTATTTTTTTTTTTTTTTTTAGTAAGAAACAGAATATATAATTTCGTGTAAATTTCAACTGTCTAACTAGCTATTACGGTTCAGGAGGTACTGCCTGGTGACAGACAGACAAACTGCCTAGTCTAGGTACTAAGGTCCCGTATATACCTTTTGGCTACGGAACCCTAAAAACAACTGTTTCTCATACGGTCATAATTATGTGTATTGACCTGACCCTTCCCAAGACATATATCCCAAAACTGACAGACTGCTTTTAAGAGAAGACTTGGGATTAGTTTGGATGTCAGAGTCAGCACTACTGTGATGAAATCTAAAATTGTATAACACATTAATTTATGACACTGTCTGTTTCCATCAAAAAAAAAACATTCAAAAAATATATTTATTTCACTTAGGCATATACAGATACACTTGTAAAACGTCCTAATATAAACCAAAGAATTACCATCTATCTGAGAAGAACTGGCAAGAAACTCAGCGGGTTATTCTGTGGGAAATGAATACCTATGAAAGAATCACACCACGCTTCGGACTCTCGGACATAAGCACAGAATAATTAAAAGTACTAAGTAGCGTAGCTTATGGTAGTTTCCTTCTAAAGAAAATTAAAAAATACAAATATTCTAGAATAAGTAAAGCAAATACTTTATTACCTAACTCTTTACCTGCGTCTGGTGTAATATACACCGGTGTTGTTAAAAGGGTGAATTTAGTTAATTAAATAATGCAAGTACAGGCCAAACCAGCGTCTCGGTGTTTAATGAAACAAGAAAAAATATAAAAGAATAAACACAGAAATTGTTCTTAATAAACTTGTCACGCGAGAGGGTGAAAGTTAATTTCCTGTTTCGTCCAATCTACAAGAAAGAGGATTTCTTCCAGTGCAAGAGAGATTCATAGCACCACATCGCACTCGACGCGCGATGTTTGAAATTTCGAGTCACAAATATTGAAATTAGGTTTTTAACGCACCACTTCAAATCAGCTTACACCACTTCATTGCTGTCTCTCCTTATTCACGCCACAACACACTGTCCTGCCTCTTTTGCTTCCAGTCTCTACCTGCTATCTTTCCTAGGTCATTGGATCCATCTGGTGGATGTAAACAATACTCCACTCCGGAGCTTGTTAGCTTCACTAGCCATTGGTTCTTCTAGTGACTGCAAATTTAGCACTAACGTTGTTACGACCTCTCTAGTTAATCCTATGAAACCGTAGTTGGTTGAATCTAGAGAGTCTCACGTAAATCGCTCAACTTATTAAGACGGCAAATGGACACACTTTCCAGTTAGAATTTGTTTAGTAGCTGATGATGAAGCTAATCTTAGCGTCGCTTTTAGTGTGCAGGTGGACGAAAAGGGAAAATTAGTGCTTTATTGGCGACCACGGTTTCGCTAGCTGTCGCGGTGCTATTTACCCCCACACGCCTAAAGGTTAAAAAGCCTTGTCGTCTTAATGAGATTTTAGTTGAGCGCTGAGATTTCTTGAGGCTGAACATTCGTTTTCTTATTCCATTTGGTTTAAATTTTTACCGACATAGGTACCTATTTGTAGTTTTAAATTGTTTTGACGTAGAGAAATATGCAAGGACAGAATACAAGGAATGTAAAAATAGGTGTGGATGTGAATCACGTTTAGCGAACAAAATAATGACCTCAGCTAATTAAGGAAATTTGGGAAAAAAAATCCAAAAAGGCCAGACAGCTGTACTTTGAGAGCTAGACGACAAGTGAAATTATAATAATGAATCCTTTTTTGATGATGTATTTCCTAATCGATGTCGTGCTGGACTCGGAATTGTTTGAACTACGCAGGCCTTATCTATCGGAGTACTTAATCCTTGGAAGGATTCTCCAGGGCTACGACAGTCTTTGGCTACCACAGAAAATTTTTAGCATTGACGTTAAAAATTTAGAGGTGAATTTATAAATTTATTTTCAGATCGTTCAAACTAAGTGATGACTCATTACTAGTTTATTAGTAGCGCAAAGTAGCATTGTGAATTATTAACATTTCTAAACCAAATTTCGTTAATTGTCAGTAGCACCACATTATCAATGGCACTCTCTGCTCAGGTTGTTTGATTTCCTAGACAATAGTAGGCACTGGAAATCTTCAGAGCACAAGTCAGATTCACCTGCAAGTGGTGCACCTGCTGACTCACGGATGAAGTCATGGTGAGGAAAAGAATATCTCAAAAAGAACCCTGTATAAATAAGAAGATCAAATACTACGTCCAGCAATGAACTGCGATTGACTAATTTAATTGATCAATTGTTTATGTAGGTAAAGGGATCGTTGTTTTGGGGACTAAATATAGAAAAAAATACGGTTGAGATCTTTACGTAGTTATAAAATTATCAGGCGACTCACTCATTTATCAATGCCCAGCAGTAATCCTAGAATCTTGAAATATTAAGTGTAAATTAGCCTTATGTAGAGCCTCTGTTAGAAAATATTTTTTTAAATTCCACCCCTAGAGGAGTAAAATGAAAAGTTAAAGTTGACTTGTTCTAGTATATTTGAGTTTGTTATTTTCTTTATAAGCAAACTACCTAAAGCTACGCTCGCTGGTTAATATTAATTATTCTGTGCTAATGTCCAAGAGTCCGAAGCGTGGTGTGATTTTTTCATGGGTATTTATCGAAGATGAGAACATGAGTGAAGCCGCGAAACGTACCTAGTCTAAAGTAGTATAAAAAAGAAAGCCGCAAACAAATTACGAACTAACCCCTAATCAATACCACCACAAGATTAAGGGACAAACAACTAATCAAATCACAGCCCTTCAATTTGGAAAATCACAAAATTGATGTTTTCAATGTTCCTTGTTGCACCATAATTGCAGTTCTGAAGTTTCTGAAGGGACAAATTTCGCCCTCGGAGGGCTTATGGTAGTGATTTAAAGGATCGCATTGAATTCGAGTTGAAGGGAAGAAATCAATGCTTGTATTGAAGATTATTATGATTGCGGAGTTACCTTAATTATAATTTAGGTAGGTTGGGGATGAATTATATTAAGGGCAGTAAATACATTAATCTATTAAATAGAAACTAAAAATGAATACCCATTTTATTTGGTGACAAAAATAACACTGTACTACATTTCCAAACGAGTACTATTCTTCGAAAGATGACCACTCAAACTCAAACTCAAAAAAATATTAATTTCGTATAATCCTGATACATAGACACTTGCGACACGTCAATGAATACAAATCAAATAGTACCACCCGTTCGGAACGCGGCCAACTTGAGAAGGGCACCGATTCTCGCTTCACACGACATGAATGCGTGGACGGAAATTGGCGGGTGACGCGTCGCCTGTCTCGTATTTAGGAACGGCGAACATGAGACAGACGACATTTCACCCGTAAATTTGCGTCCACGCATTCACGTCGTGTGGTCGAGAATCGGCGCCCTGGCAAGAAACTCAGCGGGCTTTTCTTTTTGTGCACTTGTCGGAGACATATCGTCGCCAGCAGGACGACGCAGGGGCATCCAAGACGCGGGGGGTCCACGCGCCCCGCTCACCGAGCAACAGCTGTGCGGCCGTCAGTCACTACGTCAAAAAACACCGTCACCTCAACACGCGCACCTATATCTACCTACCTATACGTCTGTGATTTGTACAAGAACCGTTATTATAAAGTTCACCAAGAAACCAGCTGTTTCTCTTGCCACCACCTGCAAGAACCCAGAGCACGTCGTCACCACACTACATTTACAAAAGTACTATAAACTAAAACTCTACCAGTAGAGCAAGCAGATCATTTCCAGGCTTCCTTATTAATCAAATAATCGTCAACTGTATAATAGCCCTTGCAGTACAATTTACTTTTTATACACTTTTTGAACTTAATTAAGGGCATACTTTTTATTTCATTTGGAAGCCTGTTATAAAAACGTATACAGTTACCCAGGAAAGAATTACTGACTTTGTTCAGTCTACAATTCTACAATGACTATAATGCGACGGATTAAAACTATTACAGTAGGCGCACACTGGTTGACATGTCGCCGCGACTATAGCCCAGTGTGCGCTTACTATTAAGGAATAAGGTCTCATTAGGGTTGAAACTTGTAGTAATTTTCGCTATAATATATGATTCTTGGATTTCTATTGACATCGAATAATATAAAAATAATATACAGCGACATAAAAAAAAGGTAATTTCTGATTCGCGTAAGTCCCATATTTTGTTATCGAATAAATTTTAATGCTGTAAGTACCTACGAGTAAATCCCTTTAGATTCACCCGTACTTATCACTGCTTTTTATAGCTTTTTGATAATAATAGCTGTCGAAGTTATTTACATTCGCTGTCCTTAATGTAATAAAAGTCCCTTTTATGTACTAATTTTTTTATTAGTTTTGAATGTGATTCGCATTTCGTTTGTGTAAATCCAAAACGCATGAAAAAGAAACACACAGAACAGACGTACGCAATCACACTAGTTGAACATAAACGTTTAATAGGTGCGTAAACGTCATTGACCGCGCGGCGGTGCGTTTCAACCGCGCGACTAAATGGTCCACATAAATTAACGACTTTACGACTATTTTATGTACTCATTTCGCGAATGTCTTCATCTTTTGGTGGTCGGGGGATTTATGTATCTGTGGTAAATATTGCAGTACTGGGAAGGTACGCCCCGTCGTCCCTTCGATATTAGATCTTTGTGTGTTTTGCGATTGTAAATTATAATTTAGTGCCGCCATATTTTCCTTAACATAGCTCTTCGCTATGTATTTCAGTATTACGACATAGCTGTATTTTGGAACATGACAATATTCTGATTGCCTTTTAGTGCCAGAAGTCGACTTCCTTTTCGGGTCTCATATTTTAAGCCGCTGTCATTCGCTTTCTTTACTCTTTTAGATAGTAAACGCAAGTGTAATTTATGTTGATTAGGTTTTGCTCACTTTCAATATTAAGACGACTGCTATGGGCTTAGGTTGTATGATACAATGTGCAATGTCATAAAACCTTTAAGAGCATTCTTTTATATTCATAGTTTAGTCGCAGTTACAGGTTAAAAAGTGGTATTATACATAGGTATATTTGTAATGACATTTTACCCAAGGTTCCTTAAAAAGCTTTAAAGCTAAAGTGTATTCTTTTATGATCATAAAAATTATACAGAGCAACTGTAGAGACTAGTTTCATAGGTGCTGAGAAAGAAGTATCTACAGTAGTTTATAATGCTATTGCGATACAATTATGTATTCGGCCCGAGCTCATTACTAGCAGGCTACTCTTAATTACGACCCAAAGCTCATTCAAACGCACAGTCAACAATGTCTATCAATTGGACGAACATTTGATGCTCGTACACATTTTGGTAATCTCTAGTTTAGAATGAGTAACAGCGTACATACTCGTATGAGTAAACATACGTGAAAATGTGTATAGAATAACAGTACGTTATGACCATTTTCTTTTTTTAAAAATGACCAGCACAATGTCATACAAAGCATCCTATCCTACTAAAATATTGGCAACTCAAGCCAAAAAAAGAAGAGGGAAGTAGGTTAATTTTCCAACAAACACAGTGCGAGACACAGACAATATAACCTTAGGTTGTTTTGTCTGTGGTCTACGAGCATCTACGAGCGAAGCACGCACACTGTCCTAAAGCTACGCGCTCTATGTATTTTTAAAAAATTGAGCTGTGAGCCGTCCCAGTAGTAATCACCTTGCACTGAAGATTCTCGAACTCTCATACCGTTCCTCTACACAGTACTCAATTATTTTTATACTACTAAGATGGTAGACAAGCTTACACCTCAGTCTGTGTAAGTTTGCAACTCCAAAAGCACACTGCAATCGCGCTACTGATCCTGCAAGAACCTTCTAAGACCTTTGTAGAACTCCATACTGTAGGCGTTTGGGTAAAAATCGTCCAACCCTGTACACCCATCGCATTTTGTCCACATATGACATCCAATGACGTCTAATTATCATTGCACGGGTCATTAGTTGCTATTGATATGACGTATTAGCGTCGGCGATAGACGATTCTATGATGAAGTGTTGTTTTGCGCGCTCATTGGAACTGAATGCAACGTTCGTAACTGGTGTTATTCTGGTTTAATTACAGCGTGAATTACCTATTTTCCATTTACGCATCTAATTTTGGAATTTTGATTGTATGAACTGACTAATTTTATGAATCATTTGATTGACTACACACAATAGTCATATGCTATCACAGTTTGCTATTGATTTTCTTCTAAATAAGTGACGATGATCGCAATGGGCTTGCCTCTATAAACTAAAAAACAACTAGCGGCAATGTTTTGTGTGGATATCTCCATTTTCATCACTTATCTAATAGGCATGGCTGTATACAGTATGACAAAAAAATATTGTAAAATCGAAAGTGTTTAAAAGGTAACGTAAAGTGAATGTAATAGTCTAAAAATATTAAGCTTATTAGCACTATTCGTAACGTTCTTGATTGTTATGACCGATAGAACTCTATCGGTCATAACAATCAAGAACGTTTCTAAAACGTCTGTATTACCCTAAGTACATTCATTTTCAATCTTGTACGTCTCAATTTCTCGAAATTTGGACACAGGACAATAGCTTCACGTAATGCCACGCCTGAACGATTCCAATATTGAATCTTAAATCGTTCCGATTGAATCGAATACCGCCGGTAGCCAGTATCGATTCTCTGTACCTGTGGGAATATCGAATCGATTATCAGGCTATTTCTACTCGTTGCTTAAATTTGATGGTCACACGCTTATATTTTCTAAACCGTATGAGTTAGAAAGAAATGTTTTAAAATGGTGGATAAAACAGCTATTAAGCTATAAAATACATGAAATTTGTTGCAATAGAAGTAAATATTCATACCAAAAATCAACACGAAAGGTCAAAATCGGGGTCATTTTTCGCATTCTACTCGTGTCACACTTCCCGATTCAGTTAAATATTAGGTTACTGCTTCACCAAATTTCCATAGATTTTGAAGTTACATACACTAAATTCACCGTGATAACATACACTACACACACAGTATTACAAAAAAAATCTTGTAACTATTATTTAGAACTTAAAACACAATATACGTCGGTCACACGAATGTAGGTACTTTAGATTTGCGTAGTAAACGGTTGACTGTTGACCAAAACGACCGTCCCAATAACAAAACTCAACTTAACTGAACGTTATTGGTCGACCGGCATCGCAAGAGTGTAACGTGTTTCTTCTGGCTCCATGAGAAAAAAAAATATCGGTAAGTTTCTACATTTGGCACTTAATTCGAGTACTTTTCGTGGGTGACTTTTTGTACATTGTATAATAGCTATTGAAGTCAGAGTCAATTCATCGAAACCGCAAATAAATAGAGATATTTATGTAGTATTTGATTTAAACCGTAACGGCTAAACTTTGTCAGAATTTGAAAAAAAGATATTTTTTCGTTACCTTCGTGTCACATCCTTCGTGGCGTTTTACCCACGAAGGTGAGTTTATGCCACGAAAGTGATCTTTGACTAGTTTCAGTAAGAGTGGTACTCGTTTAGATTCGTATTGTAGTATGTAGCGGAATGATAGCAGAACAAATAACTAGGTTTCTACAATCATGGCAAATGACAGAGCAATACCTATAACATTCCGTGTGATGCCCTTTTATAGGAGTAGTAATCTCACCGGAAGTTATACCAGATCCCACAGTCCATATCGTCTAAAACTCACACCGTACCTACTTACCCGTCTAATGCTAGGCGCCGCCCCGGGTAACTCCTTAGAAAGATGTATCAGGGTACCTGACAGGCTTAGGCTATCACCGTGGCCTCGCCTACGGGTTTGGGTGTTATCTTGCGTACAGGTGCAATTCCGCTTCTTGAGGCGTGCAGCATGCTAAGAAATTTAACGTCATGCCAATGTTTTGGCTCTCGAGGCGTAGACCTGTGACCCTTCGCATCCAAGTCTCAAGGACAGATCCCGGGAAAGAGTCATGCCACTTAAAGCTTAATTAAGGCACTTAATATACTTATATCAACTAATATACATTTAGGTAGTACTCGTCGAGTAAAACTCGTCGAGTTTTCCGGCGAAGCGGTTTGTGACTACTCTCGAGAACAACTCGTAAACATATCTAAGGAGTGAGATGGGTCTGTAATTCTTCAGCAAGGTCTTGTCACCTTTTTTGAAAAACAGAGCCACTGCAATTCGCTCCACGCTTTAGGTGTTTGTACCTATTGGAGGACGGAATTAAAGAGACTCGTCAGCTCTTTCAGAACTGGAGTCCCGCCAGCTTTAAGAAGCTCACTCGTAATTCCGTCCTCTCCAGGGAATTTATTGGTTTTTAGTTGTTTGCGAGCCGCCCTGACCTCGTCCTGGTCAATATCCGGAATGTCTTCCTCTTCGGTATAGTGGCGCGTGAGTGGGGCTCTGTGGTCACAGTCGCTACGTCCCATCGGTTTTTTTTCCGTGATGCATATAGGTCTCTATAGAAGCTCTTAACTTCTTCGAGAATCTCGAACCTCGAGGTCACGGTTTTGCCAGCCGCTGTTTTCAATTTGGTCAGACGGGGTCTTCGAAGCTGTTGCGCAAAGACTTTAGTACCCCAATTTTGTTCGATCGTTGCCTCGACGATGTTGGTGTTATAACGTCTGAGGTCGCATCGTATCAGCTTTCGGATTTTGATGTATAAAGCTCTCTGGTCTGACGAAGACGTATGCATAGATGGCGTTTGCCGTCTTATTCTCATGAGCTCGAGAGTCTCGGGCGAAAGCTTGGAACACCTATTTTTGCTTTTTCCAGACAGAAACCTTCGGGAGACTTGTTGTAGCGTCCTGACTACAATGTCGGCCTTATCGTGATCCTTGCCAGTGGTTTCCAGCAGATCGAAACGATTTTGAAACTCCAATTGAAACTTCTCGGCACACAAAGCTATTTGGAGCGCAGTAGGTCGGAGAGTAGGCTTCATCATCCGGGCCCTTTCGGCGCGGAAGTATAAATTCAGAGATGCTCGGACGAGTTGGTGATCACTTCCGGTATTAAACCTATTGATCACTGAGACATCTTTAAATATACACCTCTTGTCCGACATGACGAAGTCTATCTCGTTCCTTGTGACCTTGTAGAGGCTTCGCCAAGTCCACCTTCTAGGGAGCTTCTTCTTAAAGAATAAGTTCATCAAGAAGAGCCCCTGAGCCACAAGAAAGTTCATAAGCATACGCCCCCGGTCATTTCTACGTCCCACACCAAAGGGTCCGATTTTCGTTTCACGGCGTTCTTATACACTTTGGCATTGAAGTCTCCCATCACAACATTGTAGTGAGTCTTGGCAGTACATTGTAATGCTTTCACCACGTCCTCGTACACAGTCTCAACTGCCTCGTCAGTGCTTCTCGAAGTCGGGGCATACGTACACATGAATCACCTTCAGGGAGTACCTGTTGGTAAGTCTCAGTATTACGTATGCTACCCGAGACGAAACATTGCTGATCTCCACAATGCTGCTAACGAGGTCCTTTTGCACCATAAAGCCGTCACCGCCCTCGGAAGAATGTCTTCCATCACCTTCCCGAAAGTACAATAGGTCGTCCGACGCAAGGGTTAGCGTGTCCTCCCTCTTTCTTCGAACTCCGCACAACCCCAGTATGTGCTAGTTTATGCGACCCAGTTCTACCTCGAGTTCGGTGAGCCGATCGTCTAGGCGCAGAGTGCTTCCATTATAAGTAACCAGGTACGGACAATCTCACACAAGATCATCTAGCTAGCCCAAATTAAGACAATATAAGCTTATGCTATGGGATCTAGATAACTGATAATTTGCTACTTTGTGCCAAAGAGATGTACTGTGTTATATGGTTCCAGAATATTTTTTACGTCAAAAGCCTGGTAATTGTTTTAGTTAACTAGCTGTTACCATATAACTGCCGAATGAACATATATTAACTTATAATTAGTATTTAAATAATGATTAATAATGTCTGTAAAGCTACTGACTAAAGGTGACGACCTTCGTGGATCGTCGCGTCACCTACGTGGGATCTAATAATTCAAAACGTTATTCTTCCAAATCTGACACACAATTTAACTTTTTGACTTATATATGTTACTTATCTTACCGAAAGCTTTGTGTTTGTTTACAAAAATAGTTGAAATAATCAGTATTTAAAATTTACCATGAAGGTGACGATGAGAATCGTAAAAAGTAGAAATAGCCATCAAATTGTTTCGGACTTCGAAGCTTCGAGATGTTCTGAATTTGAAATAGGTTTCGAATTGATAAACGGTTGGATAGTGGCTAGTTTATCATTGGTATCTAAGAATAGATCGAATATTACTTTTAAAACTGCGATGTCGATTATCTTTTTTTACGACTTTTAAAATTAGCTTATTAACTTTTTTATGTTTGCTACCTCATAACATCTCTGTTTTTTTAATCGATTTGAAAAATTCTTTGTTTTTTAATCGAATTGGAAATTTCTTTGTTTTTTATTTCCATCCACTAAAAGTTTTATGACAAATGGTTGCAGGCTTTTATGGAAAAGATGACAGGTAGGTAACGGTAGTTTATCGGCACGTTAAATGAGAAATCTTCAATTTTCTTTTTTTTTTTCATCATTTAGTCTTAAGACCGTCTGGGGGCCAGTTATTAGAAAGATTCTCTGACATTAGTTCATTACAATCCATACAAGGAAATAGCTACCTATCTACTATCAATTTTTTAAACATTCTTTTCTATTTAAGAAAACTTTCATAGATTGTCTGATAAATCAGTGGGCGTAGAATGAACTTAAATAGAATAGAATAAATACAGTGTTAGCTAACCCTAGCATAAGTAAAAAAAGAAAATCCACTAAGGTACTCTTGGTGGACTCTGGTTTTTCTTTTTAGGGTTTCGTAGCCAAATGGCAAAAACGGAACCCTTATAGATTCGTCATGTCTGTCTGTCTGTCTGTCTGTTTGTCTGTCTGTCTGTCTGTCTGTCCGTCCGTGTGTCACAGCCACTTTTCTCCAAAACTATACGGCCTATGCTATTGTAACTTGGTAACTAGATGTATTCTGTGAACCGCATTAACCCTTAGAGCTCCTCGCGGCGACCGGTCGCCGCGCATAATAATCAAGCTTTTCCGTTGAGCCCCGCGCGGCGACCGGTCGCCGCACCTACCCAGACGACTTTAAACTTAAATTTAGCCTCCTTACGTCCTACTTTTCTATGAACAGTTTGATTGCATGTGTAGTATATAACATTTTCTTGTTTTTGGAATCTTATAAAATGACGTCAATGGGCCAGAATTTTTTACAAAAATCGAACAGTTGAAGTTGAGAGTGGATTGCGCATGGTTGGCGTGCGTTTGTGTAGTACGTGTGTGTTTCGTGTTTTTATTATAAATAATGTGTTTGCATTATTATTTATTATTATACACAGTAAAATAAACAATATATCAATAATCCGGTTGGTGTTTACAGAATCGTAAAATATGGTGTGGTGGTAGAGTAATAAAGGTTTTTTTGTGTTGAGTGCATGTGTACCAAGTGCGTGTGTGTGTGTGTGTTTTGTTTTTTTATTATAAATAATGTGTTTTCATTATTATTTATTATTATACACAGTAAAATAAACAATTTATCAATAATCCGGTTGCCGTTTGCAGAATTGTAAAATTTGGACTGGTAAGTGAGAAATAAATTTTTTTTTGGAAAATGAGAAATCTTTTTTCATTTTTAGGGTGGTGGAAATAGGTGCTTGCGATTATTGATTTTCGATATAAATTTTGTGGGGGTTGAAGGAGCTTGAAGGGTTAAGATTCTTATTATAACACTAGAAAAAAAGCAGTAAATTTTGGGGGTCCCCATACTCAGAACTGAAGCTCAAAAATTTTTTTTTCATCAAATCCATACGTGTGGGGTATCTATAGATAGGTCTTCTAAAATGCTGTTGAGGTTTCTAACATCATTTTTTTCTAAAGTGAATAGTTTGCGCAAGAGGGACTTCCAAAGTGGAAAAATGAGTGCCCCCCCCCCCCTCTATCTTCTAAACTAAGAGAGTGATAAATCTAAAAAAATTATATGATGTAAATTGCCATAAAAACTACCAACGAAAATTAATTCGAACGAGATAGAGCTGGTAGTTTTTTTTTAATACGTCATAAACCGCAATTTTTGGTTAGAAAAATCACTACCACTGCGAACGTGTTAAAACATCAATCAAAGTAACAACGAACTATAAGAACTTTTATATTATGTTACTTGCTGCTACGAAACCCTTCATGGGCGAGTCCAACTCGCACTTGGCCGGTTTTTTTTACTTTTGAAAGTCCCTGCGTTTTGTACTCCAATAGCCTCAGACTAAAAGAATAACACTTTTAGTCTGAGCCAATAGCTTACTACTAGCCTTAATCTGAGACAATAGCTCACTATAATATGCCCACGCTGTACTTGATGTAACGATCAGAATCACATGATGCACTCCATGTGTGACATAGGGTTAGAAATACCAGAAATCAGAATGCCTTTACTTAAAATGTATTAGCCCAAAAAATTTTTCAATAAAAAATAAAACCGACTTCCAACAAACCCTGAAAAATAAAATTTACTTAGCACAAAGTAAAATGTATTTTGATTTATCAGATTTTATTCAATATCATATTGAAGTCGGCGCCAAGTAAACCCATAGGTTTATGTAGGTATTATTCATGGCACCAACTTCAATACTATATTGAATAAAATCTGATAAATCAAAATACATTTTACTTTGTGCTAAGTAAATTTTATTTTTCAGGGTTTGTTGGAAGTCGGTTTTATTTTTTATTGAAAAATTTTTTTTCATTATTTTAAGTGACGGGTGAACCGAAAAATATATCTATCTAGGTGAAAGTTCTCATTAATACAAATCAATCAAGCCCAAACACAAGGTAGCTGCTGTAAATCGTTAAGGATTTCCCTCGACTGTCTTTCGGTTCCATAATCATATCGACTCCAGATATTCATTAAATTGTAGTACATTAAAGCACTGAATTAAAAAGTTAACAAATGCACTGGTTGTCCCTACAATTTTCGGTGGTTGCCCTCGATTTCTCCTGGATCCCATCATCAGATCCTGATCTGATTAAAATAGGACCAGCTCAGAAGTAAACCCTATTCAAGAAAGAAAACAATTTAAATCCGTTTATAATTGACGGAAATATCGGTGAACATACATAAAACATTGAGAACTTCCTTTTTTTTTTAAAGGCGGCTCTATCAATCTAGGTGCAAAGTTCTCATCAATACAAATCAATCAAGCCCAAACACAAGGTAACTGCTGTAAATCGTTAAGGAATGCCCTCGACTGTCTTTCGACTCTATCATCAGGTCGACTCCAGACCTTCATTAAAGTGTAGAACATTAAGGCACTTAATTAAAAAGTTAACAAGTGCACTAGTTGTCCCTACAATTTTCGGTGGTTGCCCTCGTTTTCTCCTGGATCCCATCATCAGATCCTGACCTGGTGAAAATGGGACCACCTCAGAAGTAAACCCTATTCAACAAAAAAATAAATTTTAAAATCCGTCTATAATTGACGGAAATATCGCTTGACATACATAAAAAAAAATACATACAGACGAATTGAGAACCTCCTCCTTTTTTTGAAGTCGGTTAAAAATACCCGAAATCGAAATATCAATCTATCTATCTATATATATATATAAAAATGTTGTGTGCCTTTAAGTATCTATTAAAAACTCAAAACTTACTGAATCGACTGAGCTCAAAATTGAACACGATATACAATAGGATTCAGAGATGGTTTTAGGCTACTTTATACACTCTTATCATAACAGCAATAAGAATAAAATAGCTTTAAAATAGTAATTTTCGATACAAGTGTGGGATTTCTGTTATTACCATAGATTTAGAATTTTTCGCTACTCTCAATAGATATACAAAGCGTGCGAGCGAGACCTCATTATCCATAGCACTTAGCTCGAGAGGAAAAGAGAAAGCAAATTGTGTACTCATATGCATTGAACTAATTACGTAGTAATAATTACTCAAAGCTCATATGTCAGTATTTTGAATCGCTGAGCCCGCTGGGATCCTATGGCGGCTCTTTGTTATTCATAATATCCAATAATCTGTAGTGATCTTACGATTAAAATAGAAAATATTATATTTTCAACAATATTGTCGTGTTTAGTGTGTGAATAGGATATTACAAAACGCAATTATACGAAGAAAGACTCGTTTAACAGGTCATTTGTGACTTCGTTCATTCCATTTTTGACGTACATATTTTGCCAAATTGGATGTTAAATTTCACTGAAAGTTCAACTCATAACGTAGATTATGCATTTTCCTTCATACATAACACAATATTTAATGTGTAAATGCATTTTTGGAGGATATATAAGGCAGAAATAGAAAGGGCTGTTTACAGTAAAATAGTCATGGGTAGGTATCGATAAGGATGTCGATAGTTCATTATAGTGACATTGCTACAAACAAACTTATCTGGATTTAATTTACTATAAATATGATTGATTTTTACTCGAACTGTGTTATTTAACCGTTTTTTTAGGGTTTTGTGCCTATTTTAATATAATATTTCCAAAATTTGTGATCCATTTTGAGTTGATTTTTTATAATTTTACTTCACTTAAGGTACTCCACGCCACACCGGAATGTCTGCTGTACAAGGCGCAGATTAGCCTCTGCGTCGAATACTGTTCTCACCTTTGGGATGATTGTGCGAGGTACTTACTGGACGCGCTTGGCGCTATGCAGAGACGTGTTATCCGATTTCAATTATAGGTTGTCCTAAGATGACGGTAAGCCTCGAGCCGTTAGCGCAGCAAAGAACCATAGCGTCCTTGGCTGCCTTCTACTGAATGTATCACGGCGAATGTTCTGAAGAGCTCTTCAACCTGATCCCACCATCTCCTTTCCGATTCCGAACAACACGTCGGGCAGAGGTGCCACTCATATATAGCGGAGAGAATCTTCGCCAGAACTGAGCGTTTCAAAAGATCGTTCCTCTGTCGAACTACAAAATCCTGGAACGACCTGCCCGCACATGTGTTTCCCTCATTTTACAATCCCGGGTTCTACAAGCGGAGCGTGAAGAGGCACATCATAGGGTCGCCAACTTGAGGACTACTGTCAGAAGTCTTGTGTGCTGTAAGCATGGCCCCCATTCGCTAGATGCGCCACGGCTTTCCATTAGTTTCCATCAGTGGCGACGTCAATTTGGCGAGGTTAATATATTTAAAAAAATCTACGAGTAATATCTTTTATTGTTACTAGGGTTCAATAATAAATGAGTTTCTAGGTTTCGTATTACGATAAGAATTGGATTTTTAGTAAAATTTCAAATTCAATTGTCAAAATATATATGTACGGCAACAATGCAATGTACGATGCCATAAATTACATGTTAAAAGTGTATTTTCACATTCACACACTGAATCAAAATTCGTAAAATCACTACAGAATTTCTAATATTACGAGTTACCCCATATAATCCCATTTTTACTTTTTCATAGTCGATTACATTCAAATTAACAATTTATTCCCCAAAACAAGAAGTTGGAGATGAAACTTCTAAGCACACAAAGTGCTTAGAAGTTTCATTTCCATTCCATCCATTTATACAGATACTTTTATCGATAACATAGGTGTGACCATTCAACAACACTATTTAACCCACACATAGATCTTTTATTTTTGGTCTCGTCTTCAGTTTGACACTGTTCATCTTGTACATTCTAAATCTATGGTTAATACAACGAGTTACGACAGGTGTTGACCCGAGCCGAAGGCGAGGGTAGACAGTTGGAACGAGTTTAAATAACAGCCCCACACGTTGTATTGAACAACTATTTTTAATACAGTTGCGAAAAAATTAAGCAATTTTATAAAATAATAAAAACACAATAAACCTGAATATCCGAAATGACGCCAACCGTAAAAGAATATATACCTTCCTAAGCAAAGACTATGGCAGTGCACTTCATACAGCCAATTTTTTTTTATATTTATGAATTTAATTTGGCCGATACTTATATTAGTTTACGCCTAAATTTCAATTAAAATTACTTTTAATCTGATATTGAAACAAGTTAGTATCTTTTTTTAGAAATATTTGCATGAATCGCAAACATTATTTTGACAATTGGGAAAGAAAACGCACGAGTGCGGGAATGGTAAAGAAAAAGCACGAGTGTGTAATAGCAATAGCCCACATCCCGAACGCTATACGTCCCTGTAATACGCCACTTTTTGAGCAACTGTATTAAAAAGTGATTTTACCAATAGATGGCGCTGGTCGTTTTTTTTTAAATTATATTCTGCCAGCTTCAGAACAAAATATTCTAAACAACCTATTTAGATGGTACCTACCAGGTTGATGTTTTTTAAGAGAAGTTTGATTGTGGCCTCCTTGCATTCAAAATAATAAAAGAGAGTACTTACCTAATAAAGAGGTCAGATATGTTTTGCATGTTATTTTTGAACTATTGGAATTTTGGAGTTTTGTAGTTATGGAGTTATGGAGTTTTGGAGTTTTGGCCTTTTGGACGTTGGACTTTTAGATTTTTAGACTTTTAGACTTTGGAGTTTTGGAGTTTTGGAGTTTTGGGCTTTGGACTCATGGATTTTTGGATTATTGGACTTTTGTACTTTTGGACTGGAGTTGGAGTTTTGGAGTTTTGGAGTTTTGGAGTTGTAGAGTTTTGAAGTTTTGGACTTTAGACTTTGGACTCTTGGAGCTTTAAACTTTTGGACTTCGGACTTTTGGACCCTTATACTCATGGAGTTTTGGACTTTTGGACTTTTGGAATTTTGGAGTTTTGGACCTTAGACTTTTGGATTTTTGGAATTTTGGAGTTTTGGAGTTTTGGAATTATGGAGTTTTGGATTTTTGGACTTTTAGAATTCTAGACTTTTAGACTTTTAGACTTTGGAGTTTTGAACTTTTGAACTTTGGACTTTTGGACTATTTTACTTTTGGACTTTCGGTCTTTTGGACTTTTAGACTTTTGGATTTGGACTTATGGAGTTTTGGGCTTTTGACCTTTTGGACTTTAGGACTTTTAGAATTTTAGACTTTTGGAGTTTTGAAGTTTTGGAGTTGTGGAGTTTAGGCTTTTGGACTTTTTGACTTTGGACTTTTGAACTTTTGAACTTTTGGACTTTTGGACTGCTAACTCCTATATATATTTCATGATATTTCTTTCGAAAAATAAGGTCATGAAGAAGTTTCACTTCTTACGTGTGTACAATAGTACACGCACACATTTTTTTTTTTTTGAAATTTACCCATCATTTAGATTGTTACTCATTTCTCATAGGTACATAAAACCACCATAAAAAAATCACAGCGAAGCGTGGCAGGGTACCGCTAGTATATTATAATTTCTGGTATTATGACGGTAGGTATACCGTGTCATAGATATTTATTTATATTTTTTTATGTAAGTATAGTATTTATCCAAAACGAAGCTGTCAGTCTGAGAGAAAGCCATGTTACATATGGTATTTGATATCTAGCGAATGGGGGCTACACTCACAGACAACAAGACTGTTGACAGTGGTCATGAGATTGGCGGCCTTATGATGTGCCTCTTCCATCCTCGCTTGAAGAGTGTGGGGTGGGGTTATGAGAGCAAGGAAACACAAGCTGGCAGGTCGTTCCAAGTATGAAAGCTCGACAGAAAATCGATCTTTTTGATGTTTTTTTACAACAATAAAACACACATATTCTCCATAATAGAGCCACACGACCTTAATCCGAGCAAACTCAATGGCTATGTTGTTATTTGTGTCCAAAAATGTATTATTCCTATAATTGGGCTAATACCCAGTAAAAATCTACCTATCCTTTTCCATTACCATGTGCTACCGAGCTGCTAATGAGTGAACTAACCGAAAAATAATGAGTGACTCATGAATACAATAGGAACAAAAACAAAGCGATATACTTACACACATCTGGGGCCCATGGCCGCCATGATTCAGAAACTAATAACTCGAACTATTAACGAGACTCATAATAGCCTCACAAATAACATATTTTCTTCCGTTTCGCCAAATTGATGAGGACGATAACAGATAATACATGAAAAGATTCTTATACCGATTTACTATGTCGTGAAATTAATGGCACATTTTCGTACAGAATTGTACTAATTTTCCCTGAACATTCTACGCATTTATTACCAAATGGGCACATAGAGCCAGAGCACCCACATTTCACCATTTATTTTTGCCACACATGGTAAGCCTATTGCAGTGTAGAAATCTTGCGAAGACTAAAAGACTTTCGACATTGACCCTCAAGTTGGCGGCCCTGTGGTGTGCCTCTTCACGCTCCTCTTGAAGAAACCGGGATTGTAAGATGAGGGAAACATGTGTGCGGGCAGGTCGTTCCAGGTTTTTATAGTCCGACAGAGGAACGATCTTTTGAAACTCTCAGTCCTGGCGAAGGTTCTCTCCACTGTATAGTGGCATCTCTGCCCGGCACGCGTTGTTCAGGATCGGATATTAGAGGGTGGGATGGGGTTGAAGAGCTCTTCAGAACATTTACCGTGGATCATAGTGGATGGAAATGGACAGGCAGTTGTGTGTGTAGGCCGTAGGCTGATGGAGAGACAATGGATGCTATGCCGGACTGCTACCGACTAAAAACCACACGTATCCTACCTAACAGCCTACGGTTGGGAGCTCCGGGTCAGCCCTCGGAAGGATACTTAGGGAACACAATCATCCGCTAGGTACGTATTTTAAGTTTAAAATTATTCAGAATATATTTATTGTAAGGTTTTCAATGTGAGTAAAATATGTACACCATATTAATAGTAATTCCAGTAAATTTGATAAAAAATTTCATCATCTCATGCTTCCATTATTTGGTCCAGAATATTGAGCAGATAATATTATTGGGCGCGCAGTGCATTACGAAATTATAGCGCCCAGGCTACCTCTACAATTCAATTTTCATTATAAATTTGTCGTGGAACGGTCATCGAATGCGCCGCGTACCGCAACTTTTAAATTAGGTATTTCAGGTGTAATTTTTTTTATCAAAATTTGGTAAAACGAAGTCTCAGTTATAGAAGTCGGCAGATTTGATCAGATATTCTGGTTTAATTGAACTAATGTCATCTGCGGGGATATTTAAAGTCGATATCGATTCGTTACAATGACTTTTAGCAGATAATTCAATGTATTGTCAGTCAAATACTTCCGGCTGACAGACAATGCATGTAATGCTTGGTCCGTGTTATATTTCGAACCGCGTTGCACCACTATACCTACCAATTACACGCCAGTATTATTTGTAAGTTTTAAAATAATGTATGAAACTAATAGTCCAGTTGTCGTGTTATGATTGCGGGAAAAAGGGATCACTCTATCTTCTGTAACTTTTAAAAATATTGCATTCGTCTCGTCTATACGGGCTGGAATTTAAAGACGGTAGTTGGAGGAAGGTAAAGTACCTTAATATTGATAATGGCACGGTTTGCTGAAAAGAAACATTCCTTTATTTTCAAAAGTACCTAAGTAAAACTGCATATAAAGATTATACCTGTACAATTTAGGGTCAACAAAAACAGAATGTCTATGAAGTAATCTATCTTTTGTAAAAAAATCTAATATTCATCACAATATCAATCACGAATAATTGCTTGAATTCTTATAGTGTAAGCTTCTTATGGAGCATATTGTTTGATAGTTCAAAGGCAGTTCCCTCTCCGTCTCATTCTAAGAGTAACATTATTCTAAATTGTAAGTATAGCTAATGATAAAATACCGTACATTATATTAATTTCAAAAATGTCACGTCCATATCACATAACCTAATAACGGCGATAATATTTACTCAATAATGTCGGAGAAGTAACGTCCTGTCGTGTCTCACATAGCACGTAGCGTATCGTCCGCACTCCGCAGACATATCCGAGAGATGTCTGAGGAGTGTACGCTCTGAACTGGTAGCTAGAATGGCGCTGAATTCTTGTTTCTGCTTCGAGGAATGATATTTTGTGCACAAAATGTTGGCGGCAGATGTTGCGACTTTTTAGAGCTGGATTTATTTTCGTTTATTGCAAATCCATCAAATTAGAACAATTTACATAAGTACTACTAAGAAATTTTGCTTCTGAGGTGACAAATTGCATTAGAAGGAGGTCTTCTCTTGTGAATAGAAGAACCTTTTCTAGTGGAAATTTGTAGTGAGGATGGTGCTCTCCAAACAAAGCTCAGTAGCAATTGGCAGTGGACAGGATAAGTACCTACCTACAATGCTGTTCAAAATAGATCAGTTCACGCCTGCAATCGTTTCACAGAAATTATAATGTATTACCATATTATTAGAGGCAAAATTAGATTAATTCTATTTTTTTTTTCTATTATTTTCTAAATTAAATCTAGATTTTCTCTTCGCTCATTGATCTATTGGTCATCCAAATGACATAAAACACAACAAGCTTGTAAGTTGTTTGTAATGCTATTTGATTGTATACATAGATACCCTTGTTAAAAACTTAAAAAGCAGTGATACTCTACCTTGTTAAATAAACTAGGAGTGGCGATATAAGTGAAAATTCAACAATTAAGTAGTACCAATTTTATAAACCATAGAGAAAAACTGAATCACTACTAATATAGAGAGGAGTCGGAGTTCAATCGGTTTTCCAATTGCAAAATGCCCATGGCGCATGAAGAAGCTTTCACTTCATAAAATTATAAAATTAGAAAGTGTCTTTAACAGCAGCATTTTAACACCATTGGATTCATAACTCACGTCGGCACGTGGAGTTCCCTGCAATCGAACATCCTCGGTACATTCTGCAGAACATACTACCGAATAGCTGACAACTGTCGACTTATACTTACATGCTAAAGTCGTCTTTATGTCTGACGGCATAAGATTTACAGTCGTAGGTTACGTATGGTTTAGGTTTACAGGGATACCTACTTGAGAAATACTTGAATGGTCTATCATATTCCTTGTAAAGGTCTTGCATTTCCAACTTCTACCGACTGGAATATCATTCAGCTCAGTTTAGAGTTATGTTCCAATTGTATTCTAACTCATTTCTAGAATAAATATTTAAAAATGAATTTGAATAAGTACATAAAATAAAAGTGTACCTAAACAGGTACAATATATTAGCATTAAGACTTTTCAAAGCTAATTACTGAAATGGTACAGGATTATGTTTCAATCACCTCTGTGGCGTAGTCGGTAGTGATACCGCCTGCGGCGCTAGAGTTCCTGGGTTCGATTCCTGAGTCGACCCAAATATTTGTGTGATCCACAAATGCTTATTGTTTCGGAGTTTGGATGTTTTCTATGTATAATATGTATGTATTTAGAAATATTTAAGTATGTGTATCAGTCGTCTAGATCCTATAGCACAAGCTTATATTAGCTTAATTTGGGCTAGATGATGTTGTGTGTGAATGTCCACAAATATTTATTTATTTATTATATCAAGTTATATAGTACAGTTCACAGGTTGACATAGACCTCGTTACCTTAACACCACATCCCTTTTTCTGAAATGTCTGTCTTCCCTAATGTCTGAAACTGGATGTCAGGGGCAAGCGGGGTGAATGGCTACAGCGTTGCGATCTAACGCATGGATTCTTTAGATCACAAAGTTGGCAGACAAGCATACGGTCCACCAGATGGTTTGCAACACCAAACGTTCATAGGCTACAGAATTCGTCTTCTTGAAGGCACTGGATCGTGGGCGCGAGCTGCGTCCGATCCATGCATTGGCCCAACCTATAACCTCTCAAAGCTGTCAGTCAATTGTCTGGACTGGGCACTACTGGGCATTCTCGCGTATTCTTGAATCTCAGTATTCTTTTCAGAACTCGTATATCATTCTTCAACTGACTCTTCTTAACTCAAACAACTAATACGAAAAGAACATAGCTCTCAAAACAAACAAAACCGCTTTCAAATTCATTATCTGAGGCTAGGAAGTGGTACGACGATGCCATAACAGTTCCTGGAACTTGTAGGAACAATTAGCGTAATGAATATGCCGACCGTGTGCAAACAAAGAACATGCTCCAACGTCTCGGCGCTGTATAATGTAACATACAATAACGCTCAAGTCCCTGAGGGGTAGGTAGAGTGAGCGTGTAATTTACTTAGTTCCAATAACTGGTCTCTGGTCACTATTTTGGAGAAAATCTGAATGCATTCTGTAATTGGAATCATACTTACTAGCCGGACAGATGTAACAGATCTATAATTACATTCGGGACAGTCCATCCATGGGTATTGTAATGTAAGGTGTTCTTAAATAATATCGATACCAAAGAATAGATATTTATTTAAATTCAGATATGTTATAAGTTTACAAGGTTATTAGATATACAGAGTAAAATATGTACAGAACCAATAGTTGTTTCAATACCAATGGTTTGAATTGTGAGACTGTCACTAGTGTTTCTTGTGGTATGTTTTGAGCGCGACGTAACTTACAGTCAGTTTTGATCAATTCGTCACAAAAACAGCAGCAACGACAGTGACTTTTTTTGGCGTAACTGTAGGCAGCCACATTGAATTCATCTTTTACTCAAATATATTATGCTATGAAATAAACAAAAAAAATATATTTATAAAATGCTAGAAGTATACAAGATTAAAATATACTCACACCGCTGCCACTGTGGCTTTCCGCCAGGCGGCGGCATCATTTTGGCGAACTAATTATTAAAAAAAAAGAATAAGTACTATTTATTCCTTGGTGCATCCTTCCCTTTTTAATTCAGCTGTCATAATAATATTACGCAAGCTACTCTCCTACAAAGGTCACTGGAAAGTTTAAGTGGTTTAAGTCCATTTGATTGTACTCATGAAATAACAACCAATGCACAAGTATATTAATCTATATCGAGGTCATCTTCACTAATCAATCAATTAACCAATTTAATAGCAATGGACAATGCGTGGTGGCTGCCAGTAATAGACTAGATATTGATTTATTTGATCATTTAATGAATAAATCATTTTATGTTAGGAGGATTACAATTAATTGCACGCAGCCCGGTTTTACATGCATATATTTAGGTGCATAAACATTATCACACTTATACTCTGTAAAATATAGCTTGATCTCTGTGACAGATATACAAACGTAAACAAAATTTACTTTTATTATAAAGGCATAAAGTTGTTATTTACTGTTTGCACCTCTGTATTTCAACCACGAAAGCTTTATGCCGTTGACATAAAGTCTATTCTTGTTTACGTTTGTAGAACTGAGACAGAGATCAAGCTATATTTTACAGAGTATAGCTTAAAACTGTATCAAGTACCGCAAGTATCTTGCCCTAAAGAATACTGAACAAATTCTTTAGCGCAAGAAAGTGAAGAGGGATTCGTTCCTGGACTTCTGGACGTAGACAGTTGCAATTTGCAAGCCATTGTGTGGTTTGAGTCAGTAGCATCCATGTAGGATTTCCACAGGTAAAACAACCCCAGTGACTATGAACGAATCTCTCAAAGAAGAGTGAGTGGCTCTACGAGATCAAACTATACAGTGCTAGGTCATCAGCATTTCTAAGGAATAGTTCCGGAAATACAGGGTGAATGCTCACATTCTGTCACCCACTCACCTCTCGCTTGTGGCAACCATTGCCAAATATTGAGTAGAAAAGCAATCGACAAGAATCCTGTATTAGGGATATACTTATACTAGCTGTTCCGCGCGGCTTCGACCGCGTAGAAGTCGTTATCGCGTAAAATCG
The DNA here is from genome assembly GCA_933228765.1 of Miltochrista miniata. NCBI lineage: Eukaryota > Metazoa > Arthropoda > Insecta > Lepidoptera > Erebidae > Miltochrista > Miltochrista miniata. The sequence continues at coordinate 39,191,918 of OW121752.1, forward strand.
TAACCCTCCTTTTGCGCAGTCGGTTAAAAAGTAGCCAATGTCCTTCCCAGGGACTCGAACTATCCCTATACTAAATTTCATCTCAATCACTCCAGCCGTTTAGGCGTGAAAGCTTAACAGACAGACAGACTTTCGCATTTATAATATTAGTAGGGATACAACGACAAAGAAAGTTTTACCCGACAATACCCTGTCGAGCAAAACAGCTTTCTGTCTAATAGTCCTGTCGATTACTTTCCCAATACAAATACCCTGGCCGACTGTTAATAACCTCTTATTTCCTTCGCCTTTTTCTTACATCAGAAGAAAAACTAATGTTACCCCATTCAAGTAAATTATGGCTATGGAAGTACGCTAGAATGTTCAATATATGGATGTATAGATTTATGTACAAGTATTTCCTATTTTTGGATCGAAAACAAACCCACTATGTGATATGAACCGAATATTATAGCTCCGTATTTCCTGAATCATTCCACTTATCCTCGTATCTGGAATATTTATTGTCTTGATTACTCACTTTTCTGGGAATCATAGTATTCATAGTTAATAAGTTGGTTACTCATGGCAATAACAAGGCCGTCGGGATGTGAATCAGATGACAGGAATATACTCTGTCTAAATATGTGTGATTCAAGTTTGACTGCCTCTGTGGCGCGGTCGGTAGTGATACCGCCTGCGGCGCTGGAGGTCGTGGGTTCGATTCCCACCGGATACAAATATTTGTGTGACCCATAAATGTTTGTCTCAAGAGTCTGGGTGTTTCTATGTATAATATGCATGTGTTTAAAAAGTATATAAGTATTAATATCCGTAGTCTGATACCCATAACACAAGCAGGTTACTCCTAGCTTACTTTGGGATCAGATAGCGTTGTGTGAAATGTTCGTGAATATTTATTATTTATTAAAAACAAGTAGATGTTCTCGATTCTGCGCATGTAAATTGAATACTTCTAGGTCGAGGAATATCTACATACAAAATTTCCGGTGTTTATTGTTTTATTTTACGTGTGGAAATCCTACATGGAAGTTATAAGTACCTGATTCTCACCGAATAAACCTTTACCCTACTTTTAACTACGGTCCGCAGCCCCTGAAAAACAACCATCAGTATTCAAACATCTAGGCAACTATAAACATATTCCAAATTCCGATACTGATCGTAATTTTTTTTTAACTGACCAGGGATTTGAATCCAAGACGCAATTTATATTTTTATGTAAAGTCACAATACGGCATGGCATATAATACTACACAAAATACTACTGACACACAATATTCAGTAGTCGCTGTGCAGTTTTTATATATTTTCCATATTATAAATTCAACCTTTTTCACAAGCACTGAACATATAGGTACATAATATTATCTTTGCTGCAGAGTAGAGAGCTTTAATTTGCAATTAGGACTAAACCCACGAATGAAATGAGACTAGGAACTGTCCCAGAAATGGCTACAGGAATTTACAAAAATAAACATCTTCAGTCAGACAAGTGCTCCCACAGGGTGTATAGAAACATACATACATACACATTACTCCCAGATTCCTTAAAGACTCTACAATTAAAATACTTCAAACCGGTAATAAATTTTGTACCAAAAAATGAACTCACAAACACCTTTATAACATTGAAGTACTTAAACTGTCCCAATTAGTGGTGTAAGTGACAAATGTGTGCCGTTAAAGGAACTTTGAACTTGTTTTAGTCATACCGTTTGACTAATGGGATGATCCGAAATAGATTTTGATTTGTTGCTGTACATGAGGTTACTTTAAGTTCTCGAGACGAGTACGATACGTCAAACCGATTTTGCCGGGCTCCAAGACTTTGTTTGTGACATACCACGAAACCACACACAAATCTAATGTACTTGTATTTTACAATAATGTCTTGATATTTCAAGACATTGTTGTAAATCAATATCAATCAATCAATACATATAATAAAATCGTAACAGCTCGCTGTCTGTATCTACATGGAAGATAAATAAGAAAAAATAATATAGGGGGGCTTTATGAACGCAATAGAACCCAAAACAATGGTTTTTGAATTGTTGTCTTTACGTTTATTTGTCTGTACGTTTGTGCACGCTAATCTCAGTAAGCGCTTAACCGATTGCAATGCAATTTTCTTTATTGTGTTAAGGTTGCTCCACATATCATTTAGCGTCTATTTTATGTCAATCGGTTTATAAATAAAAAAGTTATATCCCTTTAAAGAATCATACATAGACATATGAATCTTAAAACAGGTAAATCTAAACTGGCGTTACACACGCTGCTTGATGAGCTGCTTCCATACTCCTTTATGTGACGTAAACGAAGTTGCGGGGTCAGCTAGTACTATCACAGATTATATAATATATTCTATGTACTATACTATAATAAATACAGCCATTATTTTGGTGTGTAGTAATATACCACAATACATATATTGCTTGTCGACTTTCTGGACTTCTTTAAGAACGAGCCCCCAAAAGTGAAATTAGCAAAGTTCTGACTCGCACAGTAAGCTTGTTATAGCGGAAATAGCCAATGAAAGGAATAAATCTCAAGTAGAGCGATAGACCCAGCCAGATAATCCGATGACCCCGAAAGCACAGCGAGGTATTTGATGTGGAAGATGCGAGTGTTTGGACGATTATTAGAAAAGGCATACTGCTCGTCCGCTCTAACTTTGCCGCTGGGCTCCATACTAAAGTCGAATTTTTAATTAGACGAAGTAAATTGACAGCAACTAATGTCACTTCTTCATACAATGTTGCTTATTTTCTATAACGAAGTGACATTAGCTACTGTCAATTTTACTTCGTGTAATAAAAAAATCGGGTATACGCCTCTACGCTAACGGCAAAGTTAGAGCGAACGGGTAGTAGGTCCAGTTGTGGTTTGCGTTTATGCTGATTTGATTGAGGAATAGTTTCTGGTGATTTCAGTGAATGCTTATTGTCTTTTAAAAATTTATTAGTATAGCCGACATGTTGTATTTTTTTCTTTCTTGTTTTGCGCGTGGAAATCCGTCATGGACGCTATGCCGGACTCTTACCGACTAAAACCATACGTGCACTCGGAAGGATGTCCTAGGATAGCCGACAAGATGCATTATTATAGACTTTTCTTGTTAAGTGTCGAGAAAACTAATATAGGTACATATCGTGAACCAGACTTAAAATAAGTACATACCTACTGGACTCATCAATCGTGTCTTCTAAACATAACTCGTCTATTTAATATTAACAGCTCTTATCTAGTACTTAAAAACGTTTTAAAAATTACATTTAAGTGGTCAGCTTTATTGAATGATCGAACTTTAAATGGTCGGGTTATCGGTGAATATACACAAGTGCATTATACGGAACCACAGATAAAACAACATTTTTATATTGAACAGATCCTGCTGTGCATGTTGTAAAGTCTAATAGTTTGGAATTAATAAGTAGTAGTCATTAAGAAGTGCTCCTACTGCGTTTTATTTTTGTAGTCGTAAAATGTCGCTGGTTTTTAAAAGCTTTTAGATATTTATATGACATACAACAACCTTGCTTGTGTCATACAAGCTTGTGACCGCGGCTATGTCCGATAGTGATATTTTTCCATACCCGTTTACCACTAATTCGCTGGAATGGATTCTCGATTGAATAGCATACGTGACAGTTTACTAGTAAAATGTATTTTGTTCGAGAAAGCGCGCGTGGCCACGAGGACTCAGTGTTCTATAATGATCATTTACAGTCACACTGAGTCCGTAGGGCCACGAGCAGCTGCAGTAAGCAACTTTCACTAGACCAGTCCTTGGATGGCTGTCCACCACGTGACCATTTTGTAACATATTTGTGTGCGTTTTCGTGCTTCGGTAGGCACGTAGCCGGTGGTCCCGGTTGTTAGTAACATAACAATCGTTAAACCAAGTTTAACGATTGTTATGTTACTAACAACCGGGCCTTATAAGCGGATTCACAAGTAACAGTGGATCTTCACAACCAGCCTTGATGATGCAAACGTCTATAGGCGGCTATGGTAACCAAACGTCAGATGGGCCGTGGTTTATAGATGTCTGCCACCTTAGTAGTAAGTATAAAAAATAATAAACGACCTGTTTGTCGGGCGCTGATTCTCAATTTATATGAGTTGAAGGCATAGACTAAACTTTACTGGTGGAATTTCTTTTGTCTCATCTTTATCATTAACTACTTTTACCGTCTAAGCATTCAAGTCATTAGAATCGACGCCTTGGACACGTATGTATATCCCATTCGCGCTAATTTTGCAGGTCGCCTCCACTGCTACGCCTCTACAGCGGCCTCTACGCCAGCGGCAAACTAAGCGCGCACGGGTAGTAGATAGATTTGCCTGTAGCTGGTAGTTAAAAGCGCCGTAGTCATAATTAAGAGATCCAGTCTTCACCTAGAACGAAAACAGGATACTCCACTCATACTGGATTCAACTTAACTACCCTTACTTGATGGATAGGTGATTGAAACAAGATGTAATTACTGATACATAGATTATTCCGCAATTACACAAGATTTATTCATTGACTTGTATTTTATGGGCCACTTGTATCGAGTTCTAAATATGTATAGATCAGTTCGAAGTGGTCTATTATTACAGCAATTACTATCTAAATACATTATGTACATTTATTAGAATTAGTTGTAACTTTGTTCGCTGTATATATTTTTCAAGTGAAAGTTTTGTTCTGAGGTTTAGGAAGGCAGTGGGCGAGTAAAAATTTCACCTAATCTTCATCCAGATATCTTCATAGGGACACGCCCTATGAAGATTTCTTCTCAGACTCACAGAACATAGTAGGAGGCTCAAGTTCAGGTAAAAACGATAGAATAACCGGGTCTGATGAGTCCAATAATACATACAATTACATACATACATAAAATCACGCTTGTCTCCCATCGGGGTAAGCAGAGACTATGGCTTTCCACTTGCTACCTACCCTACCAGTTTGCCCATTCATTCTCGCCTCATAAATCTGCTTTGTCAGTCTATTCTCATCCATTCTTTCCACGTGTCCAAACCATCTTAGCATCCCTTTTTCGATCTTAGTCACTACATCTTCTGCTATACCACATTTTTCCCTTATCACGCTATTTTTTTTTCGCCCAATAATTTGACTTCCAAATACTCAATCGCGTCACCAGGTGTATGTAAAAGATTTTTCAAATTTCAGTCTTATGTTAGGCTTCGTAAAAACAATATGGGTCAAATCAATCTTAATTGTAGACGATATTTGCCTCTTGCGTACTTAGGTATGAATTATACAGAGACGTTGTGGAACAGGCCCAGCGCAGGCATGATATCGCTTCAAACCTTTTTCATACAAAATGTACGGTAGGTAAGCCAAAACTGAACCGCCCGCACTGTTTCTGTGTAGTTTAGAACACACTAAAGTGTGTGTAGTAGTATCGTGTCAGCGCTGCGTTTGACCTGAAGTTTTTAATTCACGCCTTAGGCCTACTGCCGTAACCACGGCCGAATGTCAGCACTGCGAGGACCGCAGCGATGACACGGCGCTCCACACGCTGGTGGAGTGCACGGCGTGGGCGCAACAGCGACAGGTCCTCGTAGTGGGTCTGGGCGTGGACACTCTCTCGCTTGAGGCCATGGTGCGAGCCATGCTCTCCAGCGGGAGTAAGTGGGACTGCGCCGCCTCTTTCTGCGAGCAGGTCATGCTCGCGAAGGAGGCGGCGGGCCGGGTGCGGGAGAGAACTCTCCCACCCGAGTTCCGCAGTCGGCGCCCTGGGCGCCGCCGACGTGTCTTCGCCGAGGACTATCGGCCTCCATGACCGGGGGTCTGAGGACGGTGAGAGGGCCGCTCACCGTCCTTACAGAAGCAGGCCCATGACGGCAGCGTGACGTGAGCACTCACGCACGCCCCCCCTTAGAAGCGGGGTCACACCCGAAATCCCCCATAGACGCGGGATTGCACCCGAACCACCCCCTGGGCGAGGCCGCATTGGCGGCCGTGGGTCTGTTGGGAGTCACGGGACATCCTTCCTGAGGGCTTACCCGGGGCTCTCAACCATAGGCTGTTGGGCGTTGCGTGAGGTTTTTTAGTCGGTAAGAGTCCGGCATAGCATCCTACGAGGATTTTCCCTCACGTTAAAAAAAAAAAAAAAAGGCCTACTGCCGTGGGTAAGGGCATCTTCTTGAGCAGGCAGTTGACTCTAACACTGCCAAGAAATCTCTCTAAAATTTACCTAACATTATATGTATGTAGGTAGAGACCTATGTAAATAGCCATGCCTTTTTTCCGAAGGATTAGGCAGAGGGATAGTTTACGCCAACATTTCCTTCTTTAGTTTGACTGTATTTTTCCGATTCTATCATAAAATGTTGTAGTGAAGTGAACTGTTCTACTTCATCTTCTTTCAATGGTACTCGTCATCAGTAATGATAAAACTTTGAATGGAGTCCTAGTGAAGATGTTTGTATGTAAGATAATCAATTACGATCTAATGGGTGCAGAATAGACCGAAATTTGGTACCGGGGTAGATATAGTCGGAAATATGTACCAATAGGGATCGGTAGTGATACCGCCTGCGGCGCTGGAGGTCCTGGGTTCGATTCCTGGATCGATCCAAATATTTGTGTGATCCACACATATTTGTTTCGGAGGTTGGGTGTTTTCTATGTTTAATATGTAAAAAATAACCACGAAGGCTAATGCGAGAGTACCGCTTCGCTCCGCTCCCGTGTATGTATTTACTAATATAATGTATGTCTATCAGTCATCTAGATCCCATAGCACAAGCTTATATTAGCTTATTTTGGGCTAGATGATGCTGTGTGAGATTAACCACAAATATTTATTTATTAGTATTATTATTTCCCATAATATATGTAACATTTCATCTGGGAACGAGATTACAAGACCATGGCAAGTAGTTACTTGGTTAAAAAGTTAAGTCATATTACAATTGCATTTATTTTTTCTCGAATTACTCCAAAGGGTACAAAGGGGTAGGAACGTACATAAATAAAAGACATTTAAATGTTACAAATTATTTTACTTAATATCACAGATTTAAATACAAAATTTACATTCTGTTAATACATTAACAACGAAGATCTTAAATGCATTCGATGAGAAAACTTAAACAAAAATATCAGAGGAAATAAAGCGTTCAATATAAAACACTGTACATACATATAAATAGTTACAAATTGGCAAATGAGTTATGAAAAATTTCAATTCTTATACAATATTTTTTGTAGGCCAAAAGCTTGCAATAATAATAAATACTACACTCATACTTATAGAATTCGGGACTTCACGCGAAACACATATCCTTCGTTGTGACAATAGCGGAGGGTAGTTTGGCAAGAAGTTACTTCATGGTTTTCGTCGATTCTCGCCTCAGTCCAACCGCGACCACGGGCGCTGCAACGTGCTCGAAACGTCGGTGTGAAAATGTAAGTAAATGTGTTTCGCGTGAAGTCCCGAATTCTATAAGTATGAGTGTAGAAAGCCGCGATAGTTTAAAAATAACAAATACTACACTGTCTTTATATTAAAAAAAAACGAATACTATTTTAGCTAAGTATAAGTGTTTCAGTCTTTTATTAATGTCAGTATATAAAAAAAAACTATAGTGATGAATTTTAAAACTTATAATAACAGCATTTAATTTGTGCGAAAAAATTGTTAGTAGGTACTGAGGTGTATATTATTTTTTCACTTCTTATGCTCGTAAAGTTCTTGTTTATGCTGGGTGTATGCGGACTAAAACAACATTTTATGCTCTAGTGCATAAAGTTCTTTTTCACTTCTTATGCTCGTAAAGTTCTTGTTTATGCTGGGTGTATGCGGACTAAAACAATATTTTATGCTCTAGTGCATAAAGTTCTTTTTCTTCTTCTAAAACAATATGGCCATACTAGACCGTAGAGACGGTACCATGGAGATCGTGTTACTCTATGACTTTTATTTACAATATCACTGTTTCATTTCCTTGCAATCGAAGTGAAAAGCAGAGTGTATAACTCGATCATAAAACCCATTTTATCCTCGACTAATATCCACCCTCGCCTTTGGCTCGGGCGGATAAACGTCTCGTATAAAATGGCTTCTTTTATGCACTTGTAGTACAATCTACTATTTATCTACTCTGATACTATAATACAAAGATTATAAAATTGGAATCAATACTCTTATGACAAACATTACGCACAGGCCAAAAAAAAGTTTTATTACGATACAGGTCTTGTATGGACACCTATATCATAATATAACTTTTTAATCATTACGATACACCTATACAACCTCCAGCTGGAAAAAGAAGTTTGAACCTCTACTTTAAAAAAAATTGCATCCGCAATACAGATCAGTGCTCCGCAGCCTGAAAAAAAAAAAGAAACACGCATGCGCAATCGATGTTTGCGCCTTGGCGCCGACATTTTACATTTAAATTAAACAAAGTTTGGTTTTGTTTGTAAAATAAATTAGTTTTTGTGTAAAAACGTGTCTTAAAGCGAGGATGGTGGTAATTTTACACCACTAGACATTCTGGAAACTGCGTCAAACATGACCATGAACCTGTTATGTACCGGCGAAATCAAGGAGCAACTATATATCACAAAATGAAATCAGGTTTATAGTATGAGAGTAGATAAAGTAGTGTATGACACTGTACATAACTTGGTCTTATAACACTCGTGTGATACTATAAAAAAACTCGCCTACGGCTCGTTTTTTTAAAACACACTCGTCGAAACACACACAGAACCCTTATTATGCAACAGGGTCATAAACTACTATAATATTCAAATATAAGATGAAAATAGTTTTATAGAACTACAAAGGGTAAAAACTTTTTACATTATTGAAAAAAAAACAAATAAATAAAAACTTGAAACAAATAAATAGAGACAACAAAGTAATTAATACACGTACGTTGTCTTTGATTAGGCACAAGTTTTGGAGCTAATGGGATAGTTTAACTGAATTCTTTTTATAGCGCACACCGCCAAAATTTCAGTGTTATTTGTAGGGCCGATCGAGCAAAATTGTCTTGCCATTTCAACCTCAACGTATATCGCTGCGTCATTGCAATAAGTACATTCTATTTATCTCCTATATTAATGGTGTCCGATGATCGTCATGTTTTCTAGTGCTAAATACAACTCTTACTGACTCATTTCATTTGGCAAATTATTCGAACAAAGTTAATGTTTTCTTATCATTTTATTTACTACACAGACATTACTTTATAACGTCTCAATAAATTCCGAATCGACACACACCATGTGCAATCTGTTTCTCCTATACATTCTATTATAAACTCATTTTGAAATCTAGCTGTATACAATTTACCCTCCTATACCCACTAGCTCCTTCAGACTAAAGTCACTTTACAATATTACTTGACGATTGTCAAACATATTTTATCTCTATAGCTCGTATCAATATGTCCTGATGGTAATGTAACAGCTACGTCCACTTTGGACACAGAACTAGGTGATGCTGTCAGTTCTGCTAGTTGTGATGAACACTCGCTAGATCTGGATGTCATTGTTCTTGCTGCAATGGAAAAAGATATTAGAATAGGATAAACAATTTGGTAGATTAAATTAAAATCTGTTTGCGGGATTACCGATGAATACAGAACATGCTTTATAAGAACAAAGTATTCTTATACTTAAAGAGTATAAAACAATATAATTTTCATAAATGTTTAAATTTATCCTAACTTATTTACTTTATGTCAAGTACCTACTAGACATTTCACTTATAAATTACGTAAATATGCAAAGTCCCAATTTCGACTATAAACTGTTCACGTACTTAATCATTATTTATTGTGGAATTTTGATGAACTCGGACAATTTCATGATTTTTATTATTTTGAAAAAAGGATGTTTGTGCACTGACACGAAATCAGTTAACCTAAGTAGTATTTTTAATGGAATTTTGCGGACAAGTTAAAAAAAAAAAACCGGCCAAGTGCGAGTTGGACTCGCCCATGAAGGGTTTCGTAGCAGCAAGTAACATAATATAAAAGTTCTTATAGTTCGTTGTAACTTTGATTGATGTTTTAACACGTTCGCAGTGGTAGTGATTTTTCTATCCGAAAATTGCGGTTTATGAAGTATTAAAAAAAAACTACCAGCTCTATCTCGTTCGAACTAATTTTTGCTGGTAGTTTTTATGGCAGTGTACATCATATTTTTTTTTTAGATTTATCATTCTCATAGTTTAGAAGTTAGAGGGGGGGGACACTCATTTTTCCACTTTGGAAGTGTCTCTTGCGCAAACTATTCACTTTAGAAAAAAATGAATTTAGGAACCTCAAAAGCATTTTTAAAAACCTATCTGCAGATACCCCACAAGTTTGGATTTGATGAAAAAAAAAATGTTGAGTTTCAGTTATGAGTATGGGGACCCCCAAAATTTACTGCTTTTTTTCTAGTTTTATATAAGAATCTTAATGCGGTTCACAGAATACATCTAGCTACCAAGTTTCAATAGCATAGGCCTTATAGTTTCGGAGAAAAGTGGCTGTGACACACGGACGGACAGACAGACGGACAGACAGACAGACATGACGAATCTATAAGGGTTCCGTTTTTGCCATTTGGCTACGAAACCCTAAAAAAACACTTTCCACGGGCGGATAAAATGCAATTTTACAATCAAATTCCGAATGTTAAACAGATTCGTTTGAGCAAGTGAGGTGAAAAAATAATTTTCAAAGGCAAAATAAGTTTGGCGTTACTTTTTTCATTTCTCGCTATGAAGTAAAAGTAAAAGTGTAGTATTAAAATTTGATTAAAGCACTACCAAACTTATCGACACCCTGACTCCTATCAATTAGGGGGAGAAATGGAGATGAAAATGTAAATTACTTTGGTCTATAGCTCAACAACAACAACAATACATTCTTTTCCCACAATAATGACAAACTCACTCACAATTGGTGTAACAACTGGACGCGGAGTCCCCGGAAGGGCTGTAAGGCTTCATCTCGTAATGGTTACTTCCTGTAGACGACTGATGCCTACTGCGGTGCCCAAATGGGGATGAATAGCTAGGGGTGGAAGAATAATGGCGCATAAAGGAAATGAATGCGAAAAGTTATTACTTTCTAAACAACAATATATTCGTGACATTATCATTTTGTGGTGGAATATGTTTAAAAAAATTATGATGCATGCTAATATTATGTTGTTTTAACATTTTTTTTTAGGTAAATAAGATCATTTTAATCTTTTACGTAAACAGTGATAATAATTTTAAAAGAACACTGGTATTAGCACGATCATGCATATTTTACGTACCTTACGTATATTACTTTACGTTTCATATGGTTTTTTTACGTGAGGAAAATCCTACATCGTTGCCATGCCGGACTCCTACCGACTAAAAGCCAAACGTATCTTGCCCAACAGCCTACGGTTGGGAGCCCCTGTTTTCGGCTGGGTTGCACCAGACGTGGTCACAAGCTGACTATATGTTCTTTTAAAAAGTATATGAAGTTTAAAAGTTAGTCAACAGTGATAGTTCAGATAGAAATAGTTCAATCAAACTCATTTCCATATCAGAGTTAAGTTTGAAATTCCATCTCATTTTTGATTAGGATTCGGCAGAATGGACAGATTTCACTTCAAAAACCTGTAATATTTGTATATCGTAGCTAAGTAGCTCATTAGGTAACTGCCTCGCTTGGGTGGAATATACTTTTCTTCTTTAACAATATCAATAGAAGTATCTTTTAAGTGTCTAACGCTATGAAGTTTCAACTATTCTATCTACCCACTAAATCCTTATTCAATAACAGAGAACTCAACCATCAAACTAAATCAGATACCCTACTTAACAAAACTGATATATACTAAAATATCTTGTTATAGTCCGTACAGTACTATAAGTACTACTATTTAAAGAGTGATCTATTTTTGAGCTCGACCACCAACGAATATTGATACTTAATATTTTAATTGGTAAATGAAATCTCAAGTGCGTTATTAAATGTAACAAGTGTTTTATATGGTTACCGTATCGGTTGCATTTGTAGCAGAGTACATTTGTTGAGCTGTGAATGAACCGCTTAGAATGAGCGCCTACGTCAGATTTTATATAGAACTGATATGATAAGTAATCGGATTTCTTGCCAAAAAAAAGTGATCTTTCTTCAGTTAAAACTACAAGATGTTCTATCACGACTGCAAATAGGAAACCTTGGAATCTTAACCAGTCTTAATACTCTGCGAAATGAAAAACTGAACTATTAATTTCATAGAGCAACACGATCTATGACTTTCATCGGGAGGGGAAGCGCCATACTGAGACTTTCCCTCCTGCCAAAGCGTCTCCAAAAGGAATACGCTTACATACACACACATAATATATAAGAATTATTAGTGTATTGTTTCAATTGTTTTGTGTAACTTCCAAAGTGACAGCCGATTGCTTTTGCATTGGCGAATATAAATACGATTTCCCCCCGCAACATTTGAAAGACATATATGTATAGAGTCAACATGCTATATATTTTGCTCCCTTGTACTGGTCGCGTTGCTCTATGATTTATTTACAAACCAACCTGTCTCGAACATGAGGCATATCATAGTGGTTATCGGGACCCTGCATCCAATACTCGTTACAAGTCCTCGTGAGGTCGGGGGCTGCGTTGTTCTTGTCGCGGCCGGGGTGTGTCTTTGGTATGCCTGCATGTTTGGAAATGTGTTAAAAACATGCTTAACCACGATTGTTAGAGGACCATCTTACTTCATCGTTTTTCTGTCGAACCATAAAAACCTGGAACGACCTGCCAGCGCACGTGTTATTCTCCTCTTACAATCCTGGGTTCTTCAAGCGGAGCGTGAAGAGGCACATCATAGGGCCGCCAAGTTGAGGGTCGCTTTCTATAGTCTTACAGACTGGGACGGTGGCCCCCAATCGCTAGATGTCGCTGTGACTTTCAATCGAACGGCGGCACCATCAAAAAAACAACCATCTTACTTAATATGTAAAATTTTAATTAATAACGAATGGAATCGGACGTTACATGAAAGATATCTAATGAAGAAGTGAAGATGCGAGATAGCATTTCAAAATTTTAGTTCTCGCAGAAAAAAAGCCTCTTTCTCAGAGGTAAGGTCTAGGCGTGAAAGAATTGTCACTTTATTTTGCTGTTATAATTATATAGAGGATTATTATAAATATGTGGTTTAAGCTGGAGTATTTCTGAAATTTATTTTGAGTTACATCCTCACACAATAGTTCAGTCGAAAGTGCACTAATATGTAATCTCATTTTGACCATTAAGAGTTTAGACGTTAAATGAAAAGACAAAGAATTCAACGTTTCCTTACCTATCCTCCCCGCGGCGTACCCAGGCCTATTCCTGTATTTGCACCAAACGTAGAAAATGGCCGCTCCAGCGAGTAACATCGCTATTGTAATACCAACTCCCACGTATAACGCTGTGTTGTTTGTGTAGAATCCTGAACAGGCAGAAAGGAGAAATTAAACAATCCAAAAATGTTGGAAATGTATCTCCATGTCCTAAACATTAACCCTAATACGGACTAGAAAAGACAATTTTAATTCTTGGTGGAAAAATTGGTTAAGGCAAATACGGCCTAGTATTTGTGGTTACCGCAGGCTGTTTCTAACCGCAAAATGTTAAAACCAATGAAACCGAGTCTATGGTTTCATTGGTTTTCACATTTAGAGGTTAGAAACCGCTCGCGGTATCCGCAATTGCGACCCCAGGCTAAGCTAAAGTTTGCCGCTCAAAAAAAACAAACATTTTGGGACACATGCGAACTTTAGTAGGACCAATAAAAGACTTGGCTTGATACCTGTTATTAAATTTAAAACAAATCTAAGTAAATGGACGAAAAAACCAAATTAAATCCTAATGTCAATTTTCAAGTAAAAGACAGTACACAAGAAATACATAGTTCCATCAACAAGAATCTCATCAAAAGTTTTCCAAGAATCTTTAGCTGTAATTTGAACAAATCTTACATAATCCCGTAGACAACACAAAAATCAAACCTTAACCAGATTTCAAAATAACAGTAAAAGATAGTACACAAGAAATAGTTCCGTCAACAAAAATCTCATCAAAAGTTTTCAAAAAATCTTCAGCTGTATTCAACATCTTACTTATTCCCGTAGTGCACAGTCCATCCACACAGGCAGCATGTTGCAGTGTTGAGCCAGCACAGTTGCCGGCGCACTGCCGTCTCCTCACCCTCACGCAGTCGCCGCTGCAGCTCGACCAACCACTCCAAGGTGACCAAGATCCACCTACAGGAATTTGTTTTGGTAACTGTACTTTTTAAATAGGTTTTCCCCTATGACTGAAGAGGTATGTGAGATTGAACTGCCTTGGTGGCGCAGCGGTGTGTGACTGTCGAGCTTAGGTGCCAAGTTCGAATTCCGGTTTGGAACATTATTTGTGGGATAATAAATGTTTGATTCAGAGTTTCCATTTTTTTATGTAGGTGTAAAATGTGTAATTATTGAAAAATATATTTTATTTTATTATCAGTTAGGTACCTATCTGGTCTGTAATATAAATATAGCTTTATCTAACACATAAACAAAAAATAGACTTTATTCCAAAGAAAATTGCACAGAATGCCCAGAGTGAGCACACAGGGGTTAAAACTCTAAATCACAATATAAATATAGCTTTATCTAACACTTATACAAAAAAAAATTAAAAAAAAAACCGACTTCAAACAAAAACTAAAAAATGAAAAATAAAATTAACTTAGCACAAAGTAATAGGTAGCATATTTAGATTTATCAGATATTATTAAATGTTATACTGAAATCGGCGCCAAGTGTAACTACAGGTTTAGGTAGGTATTATTAATCTCTCATAGAAATATTGGCACCGACTTCAGTATTACATTCAATAATATCTGATAAATCTAAATATCTACCTATTACTTTGTGCTAAGTTAATTTTATTTTTCATTTTTTAGTTTTTGTTTGAGGTCGGTTTTTTTTTTGTAAAATTTTTTTTTTCATTATTTTTAGTGAGGGGTAGACTGAAAATATATCTGTCTAGGGGTAATGTTCTCCCCAATACAAATTAATCAAGCCCAAACACAAGGTAACTGCTGTAAATCGATAAGGAGTTCCCTCGATTCGAGGGATTTCTTCAATTTCTCCAGGATCCCGGCATCAGATTCTGACTTATTCTCAATTCTCAATGCTTTATTGCTGACTTCCTGTATATGGGACCACATGGGAAGCACCAGCTTTCAAATAAAAAAAGAATCATCAAAATCGGTTAACTCTTTAAAGCGATTTGCCGGTAACAAACATAAAAAAAAATACAGACGAATTGATAACCTCCTCCTTTTTTGGAAGTCGGTTAAAAAATAGACTTTATTCCAAAGAAAATTGCACAGAATGCCCAGAGTGAGCACACAGGGGTTAAAACTCTAAATCACTACAATAAACTACTAAAATAAATCATATTTTTACTTTATTTGCTCTAATCTGCATAACAGTCGCAGACATCAATTCTCATCTAGCCCAAATTAAAGTACCTACAGCACGTGCTTAAATGAGCTTAATATTTGGGCTAGATGAGGTACTTATAACAATTCTTTACATACATAATGGTCACGCCTTTTATCTCCGAAGGTGTAGGTAGACGCATATCATACGCCCACATTTCACCCTTTTAGAATTTGTCCCACGTAATAGGTAACAACCTGAACCTTAACCTTAACACGGCAATACACCCGTATTGCCGTGTTGAGATGGACAGGTTCAGGTTGTGACTGCATGCTGTTGAAATTTTTCAAGCCGCCTAAAAATACCTTCAACGAGGCTTAACGACTACCATTTTACTGGCAACCGGGACCAACGGCTTAACGTGCCTTCCGAAGCACGGAAACACTCAAATAAATGTCACAAAGTGGTCACTCATACAAGAATTGGCCCTAGTGAAAGTTGCTTACTGCAGTGATCGTGAGGGAAGCGCTCGTGGTCCCGCGGTCTTAGTGTTCTGTAAACAATGTTTGAACTATGAAAAAACTCACTATTGCAGGTAACACACTCGTCATCCGACTGCGCCCCCTGCCCCCGGCACGGCGCGCCGCCGTTCGCCGGCGGGGGCGCCGTGCAGCTGCGCGAGCGGCGACGTCCGCTCGACTCAGCGCCGCAGCGACACGGCGCCCAGGGTGACCATTCTGACCACCCACCGTTCACTGGCACATACATGACTTGGTTATAGTAATATACTTACCCACCCACCAACATAATAGGCACCCACAAATAAAATAACATACAATCATATGAAAAAGTAAAAATACAACGTAAGGTGCCAATGTGCGTACTTGAAAAGGTCGTCATCTCAGCTTTGCTGCAATAACAGAATATTGCTAGGCAGCGCTGGTTTTCAGATGACGCCTTTATGAGACGTCATGTACAACGTACGTTGTTATAAATATGAATAAAAAAATCGAAAATGACAAGTGAGATGATTATCGGAACGTTCGGCAGCGCGAGTGTAGAGCCTCTTGTGTTAGAAAAGTCTATTGGTTACAGTGATCACTTCCGACCATCCGGGTAGTACTTTTCTGTCACCTCTGTGGTGTAAAAAATAAGAAAGAAAGAATACGTATATGTGTGTAAATTGGTGAGATAATTATTGGAACGTTCGGCAGCGCGAGTGTAGAGCCTCTTGTGTTAGAAAAGTCCATTGGTTACAGTGATCACTTCCGACCGTCCGGGTAGTACTTATCTGTCACCTCTGTGGTGTAAAAAATAAGAAAGAAAGAATACGCATATGTGTGTAAATTGGTAATGTTTTTTATTACGTGGCCTGTCAAACGGCACGTTTAACCTGACACAAAATCATGGCGATGCGGGACGTCCAAATATTACAGCCGGAAGCGCCATTAAAGGCGGTCCTTATGTTAACGGACTAATAATGCCCAGCCTTACTAGAAACTGCGATCCATCTATTTAGTAATATATTACTAAATAGATGGATCGCAATAATTTGGCAGAATATATATATTCTGCCAAATTATTATAGACCACATCTATAAACTGTAACTGTTGACGGCTACTGAGAATATTATGACGGCAGCTTAGTCACTATATACTGTAGTTTGACTCGGCCGGATTTTAGAAATAAATGCCTACAGCCGCGCGGTACGTAAGCATGCGATAGGGCTGCCCACCTACAGCATCTTAATAATTTGTGCCTACTTTGACTTTCTATTTAGTATAGCGATTGTAAATATGTACATACATACATTCATATAGTCACGCCTTTATCCCTGAAGGTGTAGGCAGAGGCATAGTGTACGCCCATATTTTACCTTATAGTTTTACGTACGCGTAATAGATAGTGAGCCTAATGCAGTTGAATTTTTTCAATCCGCCCACAAGGCCTTTAATTTGTATTAAGGATTGTCGTTTTACTGACAACCGGCTTTCATTTCGAGTAAATATGTACCTTTTTTATTTAAACAAAAAAATACTTTGTAAGTAATAATATAATATCCCCGCAACGGATGGTGGCGCGGGGCGGCGGCGTGGCGGTGCAGCGCCCGTTATCTACCAACGATTGAGTGAGACGGGTATAGAAATTTGAAAACGAGTAAGTGGCGTAGACAATAATAATCGACTCATCACATGTTTCGTCAGTGATAGAATCACGGAATTCTAGTCTTTATAATCATTGCGTAAAATTTTTGATTTACAAAATTAAAACTATTTTTCGATTTGAAAGTACTAGTCAGTCTCTAGTACACTAGTACTTTTCGTACATTGTCAAGTTGTGTTAAATTTTGGAAGTTCATATTTGTCTCTAGGCGTGTAATAAAAATCAAAGGTAACAAAAATGCTGTCAATCAAAGTCATACGGTGCTAAGTGTACTGTAACATCGGTCATCCACAAAGAAATGAATACTCTTGAAAAATACCTAAATCATTGTTCTCAATTAAATAACTACAAACTGACAACGGAACTAAATGTACTACCAACACGTACTAGAGTTCTGAACTAGTTTTTTTTATTTTGGATATTGTACTTTATTGGATCGCACCGTTTACTGACTGAGCAACTACTAGCACTAGCAACTACCTAGTTCACTCGTGTCAATTACTTTGTTTAATTTTAGTCAACTAGTAGAATAGTACCAATTAGTACCAATTAGTAAAATCAATTTATAGTTTGACCTTTCGGAGTTTCCAGGTAATCTAAAAAACGTTATCTCTGGGTGCGTTATTGACGAATTCATGCAACCAATCAAGCAAAATAGACTCTAGTTGTCATATTAAATATTTTTAGTAAATAAAACACGCGCGGTTACTATTTAAAAAAACGACACACCGTCCATTCGTCTACTCGGCACAATCGCAACTGCGGACGCTGCTTGCGTGCTGAAAGGCCTGCCGAAAACGAGAATCGTAGGTGTAGCTTGCGCTTCGTCCGTTTGTAGGGAGCTACAATACTGGTTAAACAACATATATATACTGTATATATACTGCATATATATATATACTGCATATATACAAACAACATATATATACTGTGGCTTAGTATAAGAACGAACTAACTTGTTTTCGCCCGTTGACACCTACGTTATTTGTTTTTCAATGTAGGTACAGTCTGTGTCATTATTATTAACACCGAAACAAGAAAAGGAGCCAAATATTTAAAAACTATCTTAGTAAATTATTCGATCTCAATGGCAATTAGCGTTTTCAAGTATACAATAGCTGTGATATAATTTTTATACCACAGAAGTGGCAGACAAACGTACGACCCACCCGCTTGAAAGTGGTCACCATATTATATATGAAGCTTTGCAAAACCAGAGGCACTACAACCAACGCTGTGGATCCTGCAAAAACTTCTTAAGACTGTTTAAAAACTGATTGATTTTCATATTTACTAGAATAATTTCAAACATAATAGTTATTACTGCCGCTGTGCTACAACAAAAAACTCGTTTATTAGCCCAACCGTTCTCATGATTAAAACAATGTACGTATTGGAAATCGTTCCCACATCTAAGCAATATTGCTCGTATACGTAGCGAGTACAATGGGTAGTTGTTACAATAATTAATAACATACCGTAGACAGACAAAACAGCGACGTCGGATTCTCTTCTGCCGGCGATGTTCTCAGCTATGCATGTGTAGTTAGCCATGTCCTGGACAGAGAAGGTTCTAGATAAATTTGATCTATCAATTTTTTTACCTAAATATACAGTGAGTTCCAATCGAAGGTAAAAAAACATTAAACATTGTCATAAATCAAGGTTATTTTTAAACTATCGCGGTTTTTTACACTCATAGAATTCGGGACTTCGAGCGAAATACTTTTTACAGAATGCCTCAAAAAGTCTACACACGAACGAACAATACAAGATGGATATAAATACAAATCTTAGTTTTGTATCCTCCTCTCTCTTTTCAAGTCCCACACGACTTCGGTAATTTTTAGGATTCCGTACCCAAACAGCAAAAACGGAACCATATTACTAAGACTACGCTGTCTGTCTGTGCGTCAGTCTATCACCAGGCTGTATCTCATGAACCACGATATTTAGACAGTTGACATTTCCACAAATAACGTATTTATTTTGTGAAAATGTCAACTGTGATTTGAACGTGAGTAGTTGTTTTACTGTAATTTGATACGGAACCCGAGTCCGACTCGCACTTGTCCGGTTTTTTAAGTTACGTATAAAAGTAACCTACCGGAAAAGGGCGTGCATGAATCAATTCTACTATTATCATTAACAGGCAACGCCTTCAAATCACCAGTGGGCGGAGCACTAATAACAACACATTTGGTTTATAAAAACTCGCATTACATAAGCAGTTACTACGTCCTACCACTTTTAGCATACATACATATGGTCACGCCTTTATCCCCGAAGGGGTAGGCAGAGGCATATTATATGCCCACATTTCACCCTTGTATAATTTGTCCCACGTAATAGGTGGTGAGCCGTATTGCCGTGTTTAAATGGACAGGCGCAGGTTGTGACTGCCTGCTGTTGAAATAAAGCCTTCAACTTAGCTTAACGACGACGGCCATGTTACTGGCAACCGGGACCGACAGCTTAACGTGCCTTCCGAAGCACGGAAACGCTCAAATAAATGTCACAAAGTGATCACATGGATGGTCACCCATCCATGGACCGGCCATAGTGAAAGTTGCTTACTGCAGTGATCGTTTACAGAACACTGAGTCCACGGGGCCACGAGCGACCACTTTTAGAGCCAGCAATATTGGTAAAAGAAGTTCACCAACTATATTGCTCTTTTTTTTAATGTAAGGAAAAACCTACAGGGATGCTATGCCGAACTCCTACCGACTAAAAATCACACGTATCCTACCTAACAGCCTACGGTTAGGACCCCCGGGTAAGTCCTCGGAAGAATACCCCAGGACTCCCAACAGACCTACGGCTACCCCTAGTGGCTGGCTAGGGGGGGGGGGTTACTATATTGCTCTACGAACAAATCGCTAGTAGTCTTGCTATCGCACTGCTCTGTAAACTACATTGCACTTAGTCACATTTCATTTACAATCAATTACAGTCATTTCCGTGCTTCGGAAGACCGTTGGTTCTGTCCTTCAGCAACAAGGCAGCCGAAGTTCGAGGACTTCTGGGCGTTTATTACCTGAAATTGACCATTTTAACACGGCAATAGCCTCATCTACTATTACGGACGGACGAAGACTAATAGTTAAATGTGGGGCGTATACTATGCCTCTACCCAGAGTAGAAATTAGTAGTTCTAATATATTATATTCTCTTAGGCCTCTACCACTTTGGAGATAAAACGTTATTATTTAGGTACCTACGTACTTATAAATGAACGAAATACACTGAAATCATCAATCTATAATAAAATAATACCAAAATAATAAAATAATACCATCAATGTCTGAAACGTTTTCCATTCTAAAGTATAAAACATAGACATACACTTTTCCCAAACGCCTACAGTATAGGGTTCTTCAAAAGGGAACTGAGAAGGTTTTTAAAGGGTCAGCAGCGCGATTGTAGCCCCTCTGGTGTAACAAACCTTCATAGACTGCGGTGACCAGTAGTACAACTGATGGGCCGCATGCTTGTCTGCTACCTTTGTGGTATAAAAAAAATACAAATAACACAGTTTATTTTGTATACCATTAAGGTGGCAGACAAGCATACGACCCACCAGAAGGACTGGTGGTCACCGCAGACTATGAACGTCTGCAACACCATAGGCGCCACACTCGCGCTGCCGACCCTTCACAGTTACACCTGGTCGTCTAAAATGGTATAAATATACAGCAGGTTTTAAAAAGAACAAAATAAACTTACCTGTAAACTAACTTTAGGTAGAACAAGGGTCTCGACAGTAGGTTCAATGGTGATGCCATTCCTTATCCATTTGATAGTGGGCGGGGGCGCAGCTGGAGGTGGGATGCAGGTAAAACTGACTGACCTGCCAGCTTCTACTGTGGCTGAGATGGGGTGTTGCGAGAATTGCTTCTTTATGACTGTTGGAATAGAGATTATTTTAGGATGGATGAGGAGTTCACAAGTAAAATGTGGTTAGTTACTTAGCTAGCTTAATTAGAAACTCTGTGACCCTACGTTACTATTTAAGAAAATATTTCGTAAAACCTAAAATACCGTGTTTCTCACCGTATCTATTTGGTATAACAATCCCACGTTAATATAATATAGTGATATTTTTTGTAGCTGAAAGATTTTCAAGCGATGATAAGAAAATATCTGTGACTCTATGAGACTGAATTTCAGAATTGTAATTTTAAACAACAATTATATTATTATACCTACCGGTATTATCAACAAAATGGCAAATCTGCATGTAAAGAAATTTAAGTCTTTCATAACCTTTCACAAACATGTAAAAGCAATCATCCATCTACGAGCTCTACGCTTACTATGACAATTAGAATTTCATAACTAAAAGCGCAAATAGAGATACGTTATACTAGTTCTAGGAACTTTCGCTTGAGTATACAGAATCTACTGCCCGTTCGCTGTAAGTTTGTACGTCGCTTTCCCTACTACGCCTCTACACCCAGCTTCTACGCCAGCAGCAAACTTAGCGCGAACGGATAATACAAAGATTCACCCTCCTATCACAAATAGAAAGCCAGTGAGCATTCATCAAAGTGCAAAGTGCTTGACTTAACGAGCGGAAATAATGTTTCCTCTATATAATGGTTCCGTTACCCACCCCTCTTAAAAAAGGGATGAAAATAAAAACAGTCGTAAAAATTTTTTGGTTGATAGCCTTGTATCGTTAAAAGTTGAAACGAAATTCCGATGGAAGATAAAATATCGGTTGACTAAAAAAATGCTAAGAATTTTCGTGCTAAAAACACAAAACATAATGTACGATAAATAATTGCATTACACTCTTAAGAAAAACTAGATAAATTTTATTTTATAGGCCATGTTTAAGTTTTTGTCGCCGCGCTGAATACTAAAATTAATGGGTAAGTAGGTATTAACAACTGAAACAAATTGAGTACCTAGGTAGTAGTTATCATAAAAAATACCCTAATATCTTGCAGAAATCAACCTAAGTCATATAACTAGTTATACTACATGTAAGTGTAAATTTAGATGTACCTAAATTGTCTATCAACATTATTCCTAATTCTAGTAAACTGTTAAAAAGATCAAAATAATAAATTTGGACATTTAAATCTGACATAATTTAA
This sequence comes from Miltochrista miniata, assembly GCA_933228765.1. Lineage (NCBI taxonomy): Eukaryota > Metazoa > Arthropoda > Insecta > Lepidoptera > Erebidae > Miltochrista > Miltochrista miniata. The sequence continues at coordinate 39,214,642 of OW121752.1, forward strand.
CTGTAATGGTAATGTCCCATAAATTGCAAGGTTTCATATATTGTTTGACCATTCTTATATTTTGACAATTCCATTGTATTTATTTATTATAAAGTTGCAAGGCTTATCATGTTATAAGGTTATTTTACAATTTATTATTATTGTGAATTCTGAAATTGTTAGCACAGTAGGTCCTATAAAATTGTTTCTGGTCTGCATGCAATTAATTTAATTTAATAATTTATTTTTTATCAAATATAATGTAATGTTTCGTATGTCTCAAGACAAACATAGCTGACCACCAAACCAACAAAAACATCTGTAAAAATTAACCTATGTTTACGAAATAAATGATCTGAATCTCAATCTGAATCTGAAGTAGACGCAACAACAATAACGTTTCTAATAACCACATAGCGCCTGCATCTATAAACTTGGCTCGGATTCCTCGATATTCATGTAACATCGAGAACTAAGGAGAATCCACTGTTTCGCTTCCGAGAATGTACATAGTTTCTCTATTATTCTACCAACATAATAGCAGAAATACTTCATTCCCTGGATAAATGTCTGAATGTAATACTAACTTGAAACATTTCATGGTATCTAGTTTTCAACACTAAAGGATCGAATCAAATTGTTGGCTATTTCTCTGATGAAGTGATGAGTTTTGTTCGGATTCTTTGTAGGTTTCTCGCGTTTGTGTTTGTTCATATTTCTGTTTGTTTATTATTTTTGATCTTGTGAATTCACTGAGGTTAATAGACCCATCGCTTTACGCTTTATTTTTAATTGCAACTTCAAAGTAGTACCTACATGCTTTTTTCCCTTCTCATGATTTGCACATATACGAATGGTGACTATTGATATTAAATACAGCACAGCATTTCAAATCAAAACACTGCTTGATGCAGTCAAAACATTCAAATCATAACTGCCTCTTGAAATCAATAAAAGCGTACCCTAGACACCTAATTAATAAGGTTTGAATACATCTGGGAAAATGCAGAATAGTTATAGAACGAACATTTCTGAATCAAACGAACATCAATATAATCATTGCTTTTTCATTGTAACTGAAATATAAAATGTCACATGTAGACGTTTTCCACGTTTCAAATGTCATTTGGTTGATTATTTGTTTCAACGTGGCACGTCTTGACGTGGCGTGGGGTGTTTTATTTCTAGACAATGGCAGCCGTTAATTGTCTGCACTCCATTTTATTTCGGTCCTCTTATTGTGACAATTTATGCGTTACTTTCTGTTGTGTTATGGTTGCTAGTTTGACTCTTATTTTATTTTATTTTTCAAGCGAAATAGCGAGGGCTTGTGGAGTTTGTTGATGGGGTGATGTTTAAGTTTCGTTTAGTTTTTCATGATTACAAATCTATTTAGTATTAAATTAGTAAAGATGTGGATCGTTTCGAGAAACAGAAATATGTTGTGGCGTATAATCGCACTTTTTATTTATTGCTTCATTTCTATGGTTGGTTTGAAAAAGACTTGCTATTAGACTTTTTAATTATTTCTTAATGTAAATTAATTAATATATTTTTCAAAACTGTTAGTTTAATTAAGTTATTGAATTAAGTTTTTCTTAATGTAAAAATGAAAGAATTTTCAATAAATAGGTATTGATTAATCCTCTAAAGTGTATAGGAATGGTGATCAAAACTCGAATATCGAAACAATTTCCTGTATAAATATCTACTAATATTTTACTTAAAATGGCCGCTGCCATAATTATCACTACTTAATGAATCGACATTAGCGTAGGTGTATTCCAAAAAGGGGGATTTCCACTTTCGAAGCGCAGCGATTGGTAAATAATAGAAACATTCAAATGTTAATCACTCAGAGAGCACCATTAAACAGCGGAAACTATTAACTCGTTGGAACGAAACATATTAATGAAACAAAACAGAGCGATGATTTTAATCCTACTTATGATAGTCGTAAAATTTTTAATTACACTGGTTATGATGTTGAGAATATTTATGAGAATTAACATACTGTGGTAGATATTGGCTGTGGGGAGGTACCTACTGAAGTTACGACTGGCATATTTTATAAATAGTTTGTAGGTAATCAATTAATTCGATGTCACGCACCACTTAGCTTATCTTTACATAGATTAAAATGAAAGTCCTTAGTCCTTTTAAACTAACCATCGGATTTTAATGCGGTTTTCATCAATTGGTAAAGTGATTCAAAAGGAAGGATAATATGCATATAATACATTTGTGCCCACATATATCTTAGTACGGAAAAGTCGAGTGAAGCTTCGAGAAGGGCGTACTTCTGAGATTAAAAATATTGTTGCATAGCAAAAATTTGTTGTAAAATAAATACTCACATGCAAATTCTATATAAATACTCTGACTCCGTATCTTGCCCTTACTATTCCAAGCGTAACATTCACATCCATACTTTTTATTGCCCCCATCAATATCATTCCTAGTAACATTTAGTTCCGCTTCAACGACTCGTACTCCATTATGAGGATCAACATGTTCTAGTTGAACAGTCTTATTTCTTCTCACATCATTACATGCAAAATATACTTCCAAAGCATTTGCTGCTCTGCAAAGTAAGTTTGCTGGCCTATTCCTTAGGACGTATGAATTTTTTGGTTCTAGTAGAAATATTGGTAGACCTTCTATAGTTTCATCGTTTTCGGGTAAAGGAATATAATCATCTTCTTCTTCTATTTCTGTTTTGAAATCTGAGAGATATGGATCGAATGTTAGGAGACCATCTGGGTGTATGTATTCCGGTCTCATTTCTTTGGTTGTATGTTCGGTATCTGTAACAAAGATAAATTAATTGTTAAAAGCAATTATGATGGATTCATCATCATCCAAATTTGGAACGCAGTAATCCGAAAATACCAACTCAAATGCATGTTGCATTAAACCAATTTATTTGTTCAATAAAATCTTTGTTATCTACAAAGGAGGTTATATTTAGATCTATTTAGCTTCTGATATCCTTATCAATGGCTGTTAGCTGCGCCGGTACTTCAAAGAGAATACTAAACCAATATCAGTATCTGTCTTCTACAGCAGATTAAATAAGACGAATGCAGGTAGTCGGTGCACTCAGATTTATAACATGTATCATAAATACTCGAATGAATGTATGATAATAATGCACTGAGTTCGAACATGCAACAAGATTAAATATATCGACAACTTTCTTTAAGAATTCAGTTATGATTGCAATCGACTTCTTTAGATTTGATTTTATTACAAGTTACGCAGACAGAGACAAAGGTAAGTCAAATTAAGGGTCGATATTGAAAAATAAAAAGTGTCTTATACCTAGATAACAACCTATAAAAAAAAATCCCATCTCACCAAAACAAAGAATTTAAATAAGTACAAATAAATAAAATAATATGTCAATCATAGAGCTAACCATTTTTTCTACGTAATAAAAGTATGAAAATGATACTAAAGTAAGATCACGCCTTCTGCTAATATCAAATGACCAACCATGAGCTACCTGCTCGTTTCAAACACCTGTCATAGACTAATACATCATACTAGAAGCAGCTGTCAACTTAATAAAAAAGGTTCCTTTCTAAACCAATGGTGCGTAACTAATAAGCATGTGTGCAGTTCTCGCGTGAATGCTTTTAAAATAACTGTTGATATTATGATTATAATTATGCTTTTTAAATAATATGATATGTAGCAGTATTTTGAAGACTGATTATAAGTCTTTTGCATTTATCAACAAAATAAAATCGTTATCTCATTTATAATGTACAGACCGTAGCCTTTTTTGGGAATCAGCATCCAGCTTCCACCATACTTACATTATGGACTACTACTATACCTGTTTCTATTTAAAGTAGTACAATAAACTTTACCCACAACGTTGAAAAAAAAATACTAAACAATTTATCAAGGGACTTTCATAGGTGTGTATGAACTTATCGTCATTGACAGATGAGTGCAACAACTATCAAAGTTGTATTCTCAGAGATGCGCCTTAAAATTAGGAGTCGCTGTTATATTATCTGTAATTATAAGCCTATTGATAACATCAAACCAACAATGCTACTTTTATCAAACTCAAAATCCTACTGAATATCTCAGATTACAACACAAAAAAAAACTGTCCCGGTGTTAGAATTGTTATCACCTCAGTGTATAAACCGTTTCGCATCAAGTTACAGAACTAGCTACTACAAATGAAAGCACAAACCGGTGCGGTGCGGTACTCGCACACTGTAATTATGTTCTATTCTTAGAATGTGACTGAATTTATTAAACTTGTTGACGTTCCCCTTATAGTATTCTTAATGTGTACTTTGTAATACTTGTTTGGCTACCGGTCCTGTCCTTATAATATGAACGAATTACCGTTCAATGTGATCCAGTGTTACAGCTTGTCAGCTTTTTGGTGATTCTATGTAGTTTTGTAACAAGAAGCGCCTCATAGGTATCGCTGCGTCTGTCTACGAGCAGTTTGCTAAGAGAGTTGGAGAGAATTCTCCCCTTCCGAGTTTCACAGTCGCTGACGGATTCACCGAGGACTAGGCACTGGGCTCTGTGACAGAGTCTGAAAATGGCGCCGGTTTCCAGTCTCTTCACCCTCATAGGGTGTGATAGCACCCCGTAGAAGCTTTCAAATTTGCTTACAAAAATAATTATCTCTTCAAATTCGACTCACGAGATTTTAACTATTCTTGTATTTGACAGTAAATTGTACACATACGTAGGTTGTATAAAAAGGTAGATACTCGGTATAAATTTACGTAAAGCTGTTTTTATAGAAGACTAACTGACCCGCGCAACTTCTTTTGCGTTACATGAGAGTAAGAAAGAGGTTTGTGTTAATTATAATGTTTCCCGTCGCATTTATTTCCCGTCGCACTTACTCCCTTCGCGTCGCTTATATTTATTAGAGCTGACCCGCACAACTTCGTTTGCGTCACATGAGAGTGAAAAGGAGGGGTATTAATATGTAAAGCGATATAATGTTTCCCGTCGCATTTACTTCCGCCAAATATTCCGCCGTAAAATATTTTTTGAAATGCAACCAGTAGTTTCTGAGATCCTAGCACAAACAAACTATTCAGTTTTATAATATCGTTAGCGAACCTTAAGAGATAGACAAATTAGATTAATGTGAGCGAACCTTAAAAGATAGACATATATATGCTGTTGCGGACTTTTATTTAGAACTTTTTAAGAGAAACAATTTTGTTATACACAATTTTTACGTAACTTTAACCATTTACGCATCGTACGCCTCGGAAGCTCTCAGACAGTAAATAATATTCCCCGTTTTCAAAACATTCTTGACTGCTGCTCCGCTCCTATTAGTCGTAGCGTGATGTTATATAGCCTATAGCCATCCTCAATAAATGGTCTATCAAACTGTAAAAGAATTTTCGAAATCTAACCAGTAGTTCCTAAGATCCTAGCGTTCAAACAAACAAACAAACAAACTCTTCAGCTTTATAATATTAGTATGGATACCAACAGGATATTGAAATCCATTGGCATCTTTTACTTTCTGCATGTTTTTCAATTCATACTTGCAGCAGAAAAGTACCTACCAAGATTACAGAAAATGGAAATTTCTGTTTATTAAAATGCCATAAATGAGTCTATTGAGTAAATTTTATACCATTTTGCGCAGATTTTATCGCAATAATGTTGTCGAACGCAGTGGTGTAGTTATTTGCAGAACGTTCCGCAGCCGCATTAGCATAACTTAATATGGTAGGGTCAGAGGTGGTCATTTAAAATGGTCAAATAATGGGACTTACATTCGCATACCTACTGACTGGGACTATTATTATTATTGTTGTTTGAACTAAACCGATGCAGTTACTTACATATAACCTACCTAAAATAAAATTTGTTTGCAAATTATACTAAAATGTTTGTGTCATCACAGTGGATGTTTGAATGTAGATATGGATGAGATATTATAATATGATATATGAGATTGTAACTCTTTCACGCATTAAGGGCTTAACAACTTTTTTGAAAACAATATTTTCTCCCGGGAATAAGTTCCCATGGGAAGTGCGTGAACAAAATTCAATCTAGTAGATGCCATCTAGTAATAATGTAGGTATTTTGAGTCACCGAGCTATATTATAGCTATATTCTGAAATGTCGTGCTCGGTGACTCAGCCTGCGACACTGAACAAAATAACTTCAAAGCTTGTTAATAAACTGACCTAGCGCGAATTGAATTCCACGTAATATACCCTTTTTTCTGATTTTAGTATTTGTGGCTATAGCGGCAACATAAATACATCATCTGTAAAAATTTCATCTCTCTAACAGACTGTCACGGTTCCGTAATACAGCTTCATGGCGGACAAATAGGCAGACAGACAAACGAACAGCGAAGTACGGAACTCTACATGATACGTCCGATATTCATTTTTGGAATTTCTTCGGTACATTTTTACTTTTATACTTATGGACAAATTTCAATTCTTATCTCTTTACGTAGGTACCGAAATACATATTAGAATACCGGTTAAAGCCGCTATACTCAAACGGTGGCCCGCGGGCCACATTTGGCCCGCCGAGCCTTTATTGTTGGCCCGCCGGCGCCGGGCCTTTATTGTTGGCCCATAATTTCGTACTCATCAAAAACTGGGCACCGAATGATTTTGGCGTAAATCGGAACGCAGCATATTATTAGTAATCTGTGATTGCATGATAACAAATTACAAAACTACCCTATATAAAATAATATCTGGATTGTCTTCTAATCATAAAAACTAATTTTTTTTTTATTTAGACACGTGTGTGAATCGTCTTTTTCAAAAATGAAGTACACGAAAAACGTGACAGAAACAAACTATCAGATTCTCATCTCGACGATGTTCTAAGAATAGCAGGTAGCGATAAGTCAGATCTTGATAAAGTTTTAAAAATGTGTTCACAATATGAAAAATCGCACTGAAACAATATGAAACAACTTTGTATTTTTTCTTCCATTAATAAAAGTTAATTTATCGTAAAAAAAATGAAATTTTAATTAATACCTAAATAATCCCCCCCCCCCCCCGGCTTGTGGCCCGCAACCACATGGCTGAAAAGTGTTTGTGGCCCACATTAAAAAAAGGTTGAGTATCGTTGGGTTAAAGCAAATGGTTTGAAATTGTTAAGCTTGCTTTGGATTCCAGAGTTCACATATTATTCCAATCTAATTGCATGCCAGGCCTTTTGAGGAGGTATCGTTCCGACAAAATTTATGAACAACAATTTTAAGTATGAGTAAGATAAAATTTATTTAAACAAACAGGAATCTTTCGTTTCAGATGGGTTTATAGAAGCCGCCTCTAAGATTCCAACGTCCCAAAACACAAAGGAACCGAATATCTAATGTGTTAAAGCTTCCATCTGGCCTAGATTATTAAAACCGCGGGATGGCCTCGCCGCAGTTCAAGATAGGCTAGGCTACACTTTATCATGGCAATAACCCTCCGCCACCTGCGCGTGGTAGGGGAATGGGGCTCTAGCGTAATGTTCGGGGCCCTAGCAAGAGGTGCACCTGCTAATGGACGGTCAAAGTTATGGCTAAGAGAAGGAACGGTCAAAGTTATGGCTAAGAGAAGCAAAACCTTGTACAAAGACATGGTACAGCAGGTCAATGACTTCACTCTCACAGTTCACAAGGCAGCAGGCAGCGACAGTGGTCCTCGAGTATACAGCCCTATGATCTGCCTCTTCAAGCTGCGCTTGAAGAACCCGGGGTTATAAGAGGAAACATAAGGACTGGCAGATTAGTCTTTTTATCGCGAGGAAAATCCTACATGACTAAAAACGACACATTTCCTACCTACTACCTACGGTTGGACGCCTCGGATAAGCCCTCGTAAGGATGACCCCGGAACTCTCAACAGACCTACGGCTACCACTGCGACCTCACCCAGGGGGGTTCGGGTGCTATCCCGCGTCTTTGGCAACATGGTCTACTAACAGGTGAGGTTGGCAGAGCGGTCTGCCAACTAGTGTATAGAGACCATAGAGCAATACGACCAATGACTTTTATCGGGAGACTTTCCGCTCTGTCATAAATACTCCAAATGAATGTCATAAATACTAAGAATATTTATATTTACATGCATGTGTCTGAAATTATGAGTGTACCTATTCTTTTAATTTTATCACAAGCTTATAGTTATTAGCTTAATTTAGGCTAGATTGTGCTGTGTGAGATATTTATTAAGTATTTAATTGTTTTGTGTAAGTTCCATAGTGACAGCCTATTTGTAGTGGTGTTTATGAATATTTTTGCCCCTGCAACATACATTAGACAGATATGTATAGAGCAAACATGCTGTGTTTTCGCGTTGTTCTATGATAGAGAAATACAACTGAAGTCATTTCCTCAACTGTTTCATTATCAATGATAACATAATTCCGTGTCGTGTACATTTTCTTGCGCAAACGCATACGTGCCTAGCTTCGAGTAATAGACCACCCATGACATCCTGTCTGCTGTTGGAAAGCGAAGCATGAATATGCATGCATAACTGACTATCCTGTCGGTGTAGTGGGAAGTGACCATGACTGCGAAACCATAACAGGTCGTGGACTGAACCGATTTTTTATAGCCTCTGAGACAGTATTATAGATTCAACGGCAGTGTGAACGAGTTTCGAAATGCCACTTGTAGGACTCTGGTGGTTTAGCGAGGCAATTCCAAGCAGAGGCAGTTTTCTTCGACTTGCATCTTATAGTCTTGACTAGGTAAAAGAGACAGATTGACAGTGACGCTGTAAGTGACGAAGTATTAATCAACTTTGGTGTCAGAAGCGCAACCACAGATGCAACTAAAAGTACCTAAGGCTTGAATAATTCCTCGAAGTTCTTTTCATATTTAGCACCGAAACAACGTAAAAAGTTCTTGCGACATCCAGCTTTACCCATAAGACTGTGACCCTGGTTGGTTGGCGGTCTAATGATGCAGGTCTTCACGCTACTCTTGAAGAACCCGGGATTGTTAAAGATATTATGGTATTCCTGCTACTGTGACTGCTTAGAATTTACCACTTCCCTATTAAGATATCGTCGCGGGTAGGGTTACCATATGCCAGGCTTTCGCCTGATTTGCCAGGCATTTTGGCGCATGATCAGGCGCCCGGCCGGCATTGTTCTATGTCAGGCGAAATGATTAATTGTAAAGAGTTTTGTACATATTATATGTATTTAAACTCAAAAAGACTTGTTAAAAATGGCGTCATCAGATAATTATCATTAGAAGTAAGAAAACGTTCAGTGAAATTCCTTTCTAAACAACTCATACAAAGAACAAATCATATATTTTGCTGATTACCTACTCTAACGTGTCTGAAAATAAATGTTTTCTAATTAAAAATTCATTCAAGCAATGTGTTTTACTTATTATTAAATAGGTATTTCTTTTATTATGCGGCATTTTTCAAGAAAATCAGGCATTTTTTGTGAAAATCAGGCGTTTTTACCATGTAAATCAGGCATACATTTCTTCAGTAATGGTAACACTAGTCGCGAGTACCTACATGATGAGTTCCTATTGCTAGAATGACCACCAACCGAAACCTCAGGCTTACGCTTATGAAGACCAGACACCGACTTGATATAGGTATTCAACACCCTGTGTGTTACACTGGTTACACAGGTAACATGAGGTGATAATAGAAAAGGAAGTAGTCAACTCATAATCTCTATGGTTAGCGATATTTTTATTTCAGATTTTTTTCTAAATATAAAGTGATCTTCAAAGTTTAGTTGACAAACGTTTCCGTCGCTTCCTTAACTCTCCAATAGGATACTCGATGACGAAACTGGATCATAATATCTTTAAATTATATTTTTAATTTTTTCCGGTGGTGAGGTTTTACCTATAGTACAATATGCAGAAGAGAAATATGACTGTTGCATTTAAGCGTATGTTCATGTAGGGCCCGAGTAGGGCGGGATGGCTGCTAACCGTCTTTTTACTCCTCAAAGAAGTGGAATAGTATCCCCAAAGGAGCGGGATAGCAATCTAAATCTGGATAAATAAAACCCAAATAAATTGAGTCCTGGGGATATGCTTTCGAGGGCGTACTCGATACTCTCGGTCGTAGATAAGTAGATGGTAGAGCACAGTGCGTTTTAGCCAGTAGGAGACAGGATTCTGAGTCTGACATAGCATCCATGAGGATTTCCAAGAGTACCTATTCTCATGAATCAAATAGAACCCGGCAAAATATTTAATCTCAACTGCTTGAAATTTATTCAGCGGCTAACCAAATACTTACACATTTTATGTCCCAGTTCTCTCCCAATTCAATAATAACATCAACGCATGTAAACATTAACACAATCTTATTATACTATCTTATAATGCCCACTTAGGTACACCTTGAAAACAAAAGTGGAATTTCCAAATAAGGTAAGGTAAGTACCTGCCTAACCCCAACTGCTACCTATCAACCCCAACATAAAATAAATTAATAATTTAAAAGCAATACATTATCTATTATAAAGAGCTAAAGTTACCTTCATTCATGATATTCCGTATACACAATACAAAAACAAACAAAATGTTGTACGTCCTTTTCAGAAACATCACTGATATTCACAAAACTTCATTCAGTTCACGATGTTTTCAATTCAAAGAGCGAATGAATGAACTATAACAACGTGCGCGCGTCGCGACCGTTCGCGTCTCACTGAAGGAGGTTATTTAACTCTATAGCTCCCTATGAGTCCCCATACGTCTTCGACACACTGTATTTCACATGGAGGTTCCAATTAATATTAATTGCATTTCCTTTTTTAATTTTTACCAAATGGCGTCGTGAAATTGGAACAATTGGATAGTAAACACGCTAATTAATGAAGGTGGGAGAAAATTTTGCTACGGAAGTTGTAAATTGAAGTTCAATTAAGCTGATTTATGTAGGTATTTCATAGTTGTTTTTAAAAGCACATATATAGTTACAAAATACTTAGGTTGATATAACATAAGTCTTTATACCAGTGTGTCTTTTTTTCGTTTGGATGTCCTTCATGAATGCCATGCCTTTTTTTAACGTGAGGGAAAATCCATCGTGGATGCTATGCGACTCCTACCGACTAAAAACCACACCGTATCCTATCTAGCAGCCTACAGTCGGGAGCTCCGCTCCGGGTTAAGCTTGGGAAGGATACCCCAAGATTAAAGTCTGGGGTAACGAAGTTTTTGATCGTTTGTCTCACATCAATATTGTTTGCTGAAGGAGCAAAAGTATCACAAAGACTGCTATTAAATATTTCTGAAACCTGTCAGTTACCTAAAACTCCAGAAAGCCCTAGAGCTATCCTATCCTTGTTGCAAAGGTATTGCGGTAAAGGTATAATGCGAGCAGAAGAATTTTTTGCTTACATGGATGGAAATCTCTGATACAAAGTTTTCCCACAACGAGATATTCAGGGACGAACGAAAGATCACGAGGTATAGCTTTATTTTCTATATATTTTGGAGCGTGTAGTTTATAAACGGTGGGAATTATGGAAAAGTGTTTGGAACCAAAGTTATTGTTAATTTATAAGCTTTCATTATAAGATAAAATGAAAGCTTATTAAACATAACATATAACAATAACTTTGGTAGCATAAGCATATTTTTTGCTGCAAATCACAGATTTTGGGATATTGCCGAACATCTTAAAAATTGGGATCTTTGCCACACCCGCCCCCTTTTTCCGGCAAGCTTTAGAGGATGGTACTATTTAGTAGTTTTTAAGAAATAGGTTAGGTCCCCGTTCATGCACTCTACAATCTACAACTGCTTTCTTGACTGGACTATTGACTTAAAGATTATAGCTTTAGTCTCTGAAGATGAATATTTACGGCTCTTTTAAAAAAAAAATCGTTACTTTTCTATAAAGTTGAATGCGTATAAGCGGTATTGTTTTTAATTTTACACTTCATTTACAACTGATATTGGAATATAAAAAAAGGAAGCAAGTTATCTTGGTTAACTAATCCGGCCGGATCCGGTCGGACCCGGCCGGATTTGTGAAATCCGGTACGGATCCGGCCGGATTCAAAATGACACCGGATTGCAATCCCTAGTCAAGAGCCAAAAGAACCGACGTTCATGCATGAAAAGAAAAATGAAAGTTGAAGAAGCAAGTGAGGTGTGTATGGACCGTGCCGTGTGGCGCTCGGGTCTTTCTGCCTACCCCGCAAGGGATTTGGCGTCATATTATAGTATAGTAGTAGTAGTATAGTTAATTCGACAAAATATTATTTCATAATTTAAAAATACCCTCTCTCTAGTAAATAAGCACATTAGATTATCTAATGTGTTTATTCATTAAACGTATTTGCTGCATGCATTAAAATATTTATTTGATTTTCTTTACTTCTACCAGGTACTAACTTCAACGACTAAGTTTAAATTTCATACGCCTAACGCCATCTGTATTCAAGTTCCAACATAACATCACTAACCACAGCGGTGAAGAAGCTTTACAAAAGAAAGCTCTCTCCCGAGTATCACGTGTTCACTTAGTTTCATAGTATTTGCGTAGATGGCGCTGTAATAAAACCAGCTGTTGTTTTCAGAAACCGCTAGATGTCGCTAATGCGATTTCTACAGTGCTGATCTCAGGCGAGTTGTTAGTGAACTATTTAAACAGGGTGGTGAATGAACTTTGAACCTTACCCAAGCTTCCAAAAATATTATACGAAAATGTTTCACCTACTCACGATAGAGGGCTTTACTAGTGGTTTCAACATCATTTTGAACACATGGTTGAGTTGTTTTTTTTACGTATACGTGTGTAAATTCTCATGAATGCAATGCCGTATTCCAGGGCTAAAAAATAAATATGTTTTTTTCTTGTATTTATGCAAGTATACTTTCACACTAAGAATACAGACTCAACATAATAATATCTCTGATTTTACATGTAGTGAAAAGCTGTTAGGTAATTGTAATTACAAACCTACTTAGATTGTAAGTCTGTTAAACAAATTTAAAACTAAATGTACTCGTATGTTTGTAACATTCGAGTACATTTCGTTTTAAGTTTGTTAAAACCATGTTAAAACTTAGGTATAATGTTTACAAACATGCATGCATCATCACGCCTATTATTCCCGAAGGGGTAGGCAGAGGCTTATAATATGCCCACATTTCACCTTAGATTACACTTTAGATTTTTGTCCCACGTAATAGGTGGTGAGCCGTATTGCCGTGTTGATATGGACAGGCGCAGGTTGTGACTGCCCGCTGTTGATAATTTTCAAGTCACCCTTAAAAGCCTTCAACTTGGCTTAACGACTGCCATTTTACTGGCAACCGGCACAAACGGCTTAACGGGCCTTCCGAAGTACGGAAACGCTCGCAAATAAATGTCACAAAGTGGTCATGAGGTGGTCACCTGTCCATTACCGGCCACAGTAAATACCTATTGCTTACTATACAGTGTGGTCGTTTATAGAACACCGAGTCCGCGGGGTAGTCATAAAAGAAACTGTGTTTAAAATTGGCAAAATAAATAGTAATTCTCAAAAGGGATATTTTTAAACGCACATCTGTTTATTTTTTCTGCACACCAGATAACTCCACTAATTTACTGAATGCAAATCAGAAAATTAAATGCTTTGCAAAAAAACGATTCATGAACTAAACATGTCCTACTTAAAAAAAAACCGGCCAAGTGCGAGTTGGACTCGCCCATGAAGGGTTTCGTAGCAGCATGTAACATAATATAAAAGTTCGTTGTAACTTTGATTGATGTTCTAACACGTTCGCAGTGGTAGTGATTTTTCTAACCGAAAATTGCGGTTTATGACGTATTAAAAAAAACTACCAGCTCTATCTCGTTCAAACTAATTTTCGTTGGTAGTTTTTATGGCAATGTACATCATATATTTTTTTTAGATTTATCATTCTCTTATTTTAGAAGTTAGAGGGGGGGGACACACATTTTTCCACTTTGGAAGTGTCTCTCGCGCAAACTATTCATTTTAGAAAAGAATGATGTTAGGAACCTCAATAACATTTTAGAAGACCTATCTATAGATACCTCACAAATATGAGTTTGATGAAAAAAAAAATTTGAGTTTCAGTTCTGAGTATGGGGACCCCCAAAATTTACTACTTTTTTTCTAGTTTTATTTAAAAATCTTAATGCGGTTCACAGAATACATCTAGTTACCAAGTTTCAATAGCATAGGTCTTATAGTTTCGGAGAAAAATGTCTGTGACACACGGACGGACAGACAGACAGACAGACAGACAGACAGACATGACGAATCTATAAGGGTTCCGTTTTTGCCATTTGGCTACGAAACCCTAAAAACTTATATGTTACTCAGAACGAGATGACTTTTGAAGTGAAACTTCTTTATCGGCGTTGGAAAAAAATTTGCGTCACGTCACGTCACGTCACGATTTTTGGTTACGCGCCATCTTTGTTCTGTTCCCCACCACGGTGGATTCGAATTAAGAGTACTTTATCCAGGGATAGCGTGTCATTTAAGGGTTTTTGGACTTTTGGACTTTTGGACTTTTTGGACTTTTAGACTTTTAGACTTTTAGACTTTGGGACTTTGGGACTTTGGGACTTTGGGACTTTGGGACTTTGGGACTTTGGGACTTTGGGACTTTGGTACTTTGGGACTTTGGGACTTTGGGACTTTGGGACTTTGGGACTTTGGGACTTTGGGACTTTGGGACTTTGGGACTTTGGGACTTTGGGACTTTGGGACTTTGGGACTTTGGGACTTTGGGACTTTGGGACTTTGGGACTTTGGGACTTTGGGACTTTGGGACTTTGGGACTTTTGGACTTTTGGACTTTTAGATGGGACCTTGGTACTTTGGGTCTTTGGGACTTTGGAACTTTGGGACTTTGGGACTTTGGGACTTTGGGACTTTGGGACTTTGGGACTTTGGGACTTTGGGACTTTGGGACTTTGGGACTTTGGGACTTTGGGACTTTGGGAGTTTGGGACTTTGGGACTTTTGGACTTTTGGCCTTTGGGACTTTGGGACTTTGGGACTTTGGGACTTTGGGACTTTGGGACTTTGGGACTTTGGGACTTTGGGACTTTGGGACTTTGGGACTTTGGGACTTTGGGACTTTGGGACTTTGGGACTTTGGGACTTTGGGACTTTGGGACTTTGGTACTTTGGGACTTTGGGACCTTGAGACCTTGGGACTTTGGGACTTTGGGACTTTGGACTTTTGGCCTTTTGGACTTTTGGACTTTGGACTTTGGACTTTTGGACTTTTTCGTAAACTTACAGAATAATATGTTTTTTTTATACCACTTATTTGGCAGACAAGCATACGGCCCACCAGAAGGACCGGTGGACACCGCAGCCTATGGACGTTTGCAACACCAGAGGCGCTACACTCGCGCTGCCGACCCTGTAAAAACCTTCTAAGACCTCTCTTGAAGAACCCCATACTGTAGGCGTTTGGGAAAACCGAGGCTAGGGAATGCAATCTCGATCTCGCGAGATCTCGGCCTTTTTTTACGAGATTGATCTCGGCCGACAAATAGGCGAGATCTCGCGAGGCTAACGAGATTGTACTCGAGCATGGAAATATTGCGCGTGAACGCGAACTGCTAGATGCAGCGAAAATTGGTTGCAAATATACATGAAGCAAGATTTGGAAAAGATATATAAGTTCTAACTTAATTGTAAAACTCTATGGTCGAGCCTAGCAGAAATGATTTCTACTCGATAATAGAGTCAAGATGTGTGTCAGCAAAACTTTGATCGACTTAGGCCTGGAAGATGATACGAACTACTCTTTGAGTGCGGAAGAACATGCGGATTTAGTGAACTTAGACGAGGCATATCAGCCTGTAAAACAAACTGATGACTGTTTGAGATTGATGGTTCCTACTAGCATTGAATCGGAAAGAGCCTTCTCAGCGGCTGGTTATCTGAACAGCCAAATAAGAAGCTATTTAACTGATTCTACTCTGAACATTTTGTGTTTTTTAAGGAGCTACTTCTAAAATAGTTCTTATCATATAAATGTTTAAACATTTATTTGTTAATTAATATTATCTATACTAATCTATACTAATATTATAAAGAGGTAAAGTTTGTGTGTTTGTATATTTGTTAAATTGTAAGGGGTAATCTCGGGATCTACTGAACCGATTTTAAAAATTCTTTTACCAATAGAAAGTTACGTTATTGCGGAGTGTCATAGGCTATATAGCATAGCGCTCCTATTCGTTGTAGCGTGTACAACGAATAGGAGCGGAGCAGTAATAGTAAATGTTTCAAAAACGGGGGAAAAGTTATTCCTTTTGAGAACTTCGTGGCGTGTGCTGCGTGACTAATATTATTTAACCGACTTCAAACAAGGAGGAGGTTACTCAATTCAACCATTTTTTTTAAATGTTTTTTCGCGCAGAACTCCGTCGTTTATAGACCGATTTGAATTATTTTTTTCGTTCTAAAATAGATACTCCCAAGGTGGTCCCATTTTAAGGAAGCCAGGATCTGATTAAGTCATCCTGGAGAAATCGAAAGGAACTTTTAAAAATTGTAGGGGCATCTAGGGCGTTTGTAATTTTTTTATTAAGAGCCTTAAAGTAGTACCTACAACTTAATGAAGGCCTGAAGTCGATCTGATGATGGAGACGATAGACAGTAGAGAGAATTCCCTAACGTTATACAGCAATTACTTTGTGTTTGGGTTTGATTAATTTGTACTGTCGAGAACTTTACACCTAGATAGATAGATTTTCAGTCCACACGACACTAAAAATAGTGAAAAAAAAAATTGAACAAAAAAGAAACCGACTTCAAACAAAACTAAAAAGTGAAAAGTAAAATTTACTTTTTTTTTTTTTTTTTTTTTTTTTTTTTTTTTTTTTTTTTTTTTTTTTTTGTTTAACGTGAGGGAAAATCCTCATGGATGCTATGCCGGACTCCTACCGACTAAAAAAACCTCACGTCACGCCCAACAGCCTGTGGTTGGGAGCCCCGGGGAAGCCCTCGGAAGGATGTCCCAGAACTCCCAACAGACCCACGGCCGCCACTGCGGCCTCGCCCAGGGGGTGGTTCGGGTGCTATCCCGCGTCTTTGGGGGGTTTCGGGTGTGATCCCGCTTCTAAGGGGGGGCGTGTGTGAATTGCTCACGTCACGCTGCCGTCTTGGGCCTGCTTCTGTAAGGACGGTGAGCCGCCCTCTCACCGTCCTCAGACCCCCGGTCATGGTGGCCGATAGTCTTCGGCGAAGACACGTCGGCGGCGCCCAGGCCGCCGACTGCGGAACTCGGGTGGGAGAGTTCTCTCCCGTACCCGTCCCGCCGCCTCCTTCACGAGCATGACCTGCTCGCAGAAGGAGGCGGCGCAGTCCCACTTACTCCCGCTGGAGAGCATGGCTCGCACCATGGTCTCGAGCGAGAGAGTGTCCACGTCCAGACCCACTACGAGGTCCTGGCGCTGTTGCGCCCACGCCGTGCACTCCACCAGCGTGTGGAACGCTGTGTCATCGCTGCGGTCCTCGCAGTGCTGACACTCGGCCGTGGTTTCCCGGTGTTTTCGCCACAGATACCTACCGAAGCTACCGTGCCCGGCAAGCATCTGTGTCAACCGGTAGGAGAGAGCACCGTGTCTCCTCTCCAGCCACTCGTCCATTACCGGTCTGACGGCCGCGATTGTGGCGAATCCCCCCTTTGGTTGCTCAAGTCGCACCTTCCATGTCTCCACGGTTTCCTGTTGGAGTAGGGACCGCTGGGCCTCGATTTCTCGATTAGCGGGCCTTTGGCCCCGCTCCAGCGCCTCCTTGCGCCATCTGAACAGTGACGCAAGGGCTCTCGCTTCCAGGTCCCATGGAGGGGTCCCGGCTAGGAGACATGCCGCCTCACCGGAGATCGTGCGGTATCCCCTTATCACCCTGATGGCCATCACTCTCTGCGGGCTCAGCAATCTAGCCACATTGCTGGCCGTCAGGGTTTCCGCCCATACAGGAGCTCCGTATAGAGCCATGCTTCGCACGATCCCCAGGTACAGTCTCCTGTAGGGAGCGTTGGGTCCCCTGATGTTGGGCATCAGCCGCGCCAGTGCGGCTGATGCTCCCCTCAGTTTTGGGACCAAACTTCGGAAGTGATGTCCGAAGTTCCACCGGCCATCGAGTACGAGCCCCAGATACTTCATCGAGGACTCGATGCCGATGCTGACGCCCCCTACCTGTAGGCTGGATCCCGCAGGTGGCCCCATCCGAGGTCCGTGGAAGCACAGAGCCTCGGATTTGTGAAGGGCGACCTCGAGACCCAGCCGCCGAATCCGACCCACGACTTGAGCAACCCCTGCCGTGGCCTTTAGTGCTGCGTCACGGTGCGTTGCTCCCCGCGCTGTAACGAGGGTGTCGTCGGCGTAACACGTTACGCCGACCCCTCTGAGCAACGGACCACGCAGCACCCAGTCGTAACCGATGTTCCACAGGAGCGGCCCTAACACCGATCCCTGTGGAACACCGCACGACACATCTCGCCGACCCGGCCCTAGCCAGCTCGGGTAAGTTATGGCTCTCTCGGAGAGATAAGCCCCGACAATTCGACGGAGGTAGGGAGGCACTCCATGATAGATAAGCGCCTGCCTGACGCAGCTCCAGGGCAAGGTGTTAAATGCGTTGGCGATGTCGAGAGACACCGCCACCACCACCTCACCCCGTGAGACTGCTTCCTCTGTCAGGCCTCTAATGCGCATGATCGCGTCCACAGTGGAGCGTCCCTGACGGAAGCCAAACTGACTATCCGCCAGATCAGGCCCCACTCGTGTGAGGTGCCCGACGAGGCGTTGTGCAATAATGCGCTCAAAGAGCTTGCACACCTCGTCGAGCAACACGATCGGCCGGTACCCTGATGGGGAGTTTGCCGGCCGCCCCGCCTTTCGGATCAAGACCAGTTTCCCTGTCTTCCAGACCTTGGGAAACTGGCCTTTCTCGAGGCATGCGCTATAAAGACCTATAAGTCGAGGCCCAAGCTCCTCGAGAGCCAGGACCCATGCTCGGCCTGGAATGCCGTCGGGTCCAGGGGCGGTGTTTCTGCGGGATTTAAGCCGCAGGACAGCCGCCCCTAACTCACCCTCGGTGACTACGGGCACGTCGTTCTCGCTGCCTTCCGCGTTGGGCGCCTGAGACGGAGCCATGCGCGGAGGAATGTGTTCCTCCGCTCTCGACGGGAACAAGGAGTCCAGGACCCTTTCCAGCCGCTCCGGCTGGAGACTCTGGGTCAGTGGGGGCGCCTTAGGGCGTAATTTGCCTCTTACCATGAGGTACGGGCGCCCCCACGGGTTCCGCTCCAGAGTCTCCATCAGCTCTTCGCGGCCCAACTTTTTGGACCGCTTGATGGCGGTCTGGAGGGCCCTCTTGGCCTCCCTGTAGCCATCGTAGAGCTCCGTCTCTCGGGCTGCCGCATCGTCTGGGCGGCGACGCCTCCGGCGAAACCTGGTGTACCGGCGGCGCGCGGTAACGCAATCTGCGCGCAACTGCGCGATTTCCGGCGTCCACCAGTACACCTGTTTCCTCGCCGGTCTGGGCCTAGCCCTGGGCATCGCCGCATCGCAGATGTGCGACATGGCTCTCCCGAACCACTCCACCTCGGTATCAACATCGGCAGGCCTGTCCGCTTTCGGAATCCAGGCCTGCACGATGGCCGCCTCCAGGAGAGCCTCCCGATCAAGGCGATGGAGTGCCCAACGCGGTTCCGGGGGATTCGCGATTGCTGGCGGCAGGTTAGGTGGAGGGGAGACGTCAAACCGAATATATCGGTGATCTGACGACGTCTCCTCCTCCTCCACAACACGCCATCCCTGGACACGGCGGGCGAGCTCAGGGGTCGCAAACGAAACGTCTATGACCGAGCTGAGCCCCCGCCGCGTCCAGGTTGCGACATTCCCCCGGTTCAGGATGACTAGGCCTCGTGTAGTGACCCAGTCCTCCAGTATCCTCCCTCTGCCTCTGGTTTCCCGGGAGCCCCAAGCCTGCGACCAGGCATTGAAGTCTCCCAGGACCAGGACAGGGCGAGGCCGGCATGCAGCGAGAACGACGTCCAGCTCAGGGAGCCATAGCTCAAACTGATGCTGGTCGAGGCTCGGCGAGATGTAAACGGCCACGACAGCCACACCCTCATATTCCGCCGCGACGCAACCCGGGCCCCTAGCAATAAGCGCTAGGCGCGAGTCGTCCGCGCCGGTCCCCCCAAAGATAGTCGCCAGGCCGTCCAGATCCACCGGGCTTCCCGGGTGAACCCAGTACGGCTCGGCGACGACGACAATGTTTATGGACCACTGCCTGATGCTCTGGTACAGAAGGTCCTGAGCACCAGTGCAGTGGTTCAGATTCACCTGCAGGATTCGAATATGGGTGTCCATTAATGGACATCCATTTCCGCACCCTGCCGCGAACGTGCACCCACACCCTCACCCCCCCGTGCGGACGGACGGGGCTTCGGCCTTGAGGCAGCGCAGGTCTTACTGCCCGCCCGGTGGTCGGCCTCCTTGCCCTCCGCCACGCATTTGAAACAGCGTGGCGGAGCGTCACAGGCAAGCGCCGTGTGACCGGGCTGACTACAGCGGAAGCTCCGGTCTCCCACTGTGACTTCCGCCGTACACTGCACTCCTACATGCCCCACGACCAGGCACCTAAAGCACCTTGCTTCGCGGGGCTGCAGGAGATGCACCTGCGCCCTCAGGAAGCCCCCAATAAGGAGGCTCCGTCCGTCCGCCACTTTCTGGGCCGCCGCGACGGGGCAGCTCACGACTGCCGACCCGTGACCGGTGGGGCCAAAGCGAATTTCGCCTGACCTCACCTGGTCGGGAGGACAGCCGCTCGTCTCCACGACGGCGGAGATTATCTCCTCCGTCGTGGCCGCGTCATCCAGACCTGAAATGCGCAGACTCGCGCATTTGTTTGGTCTGGTGACGCGGACGTCGCCCGTGTCCAGCGACGCCCTCAGCTTTGCCGCTAGGGCATCAGCTTTGGGGCCGCTGGTGGCGCCAGAGACCTCGAGGAGGCGTGCTCCGGTGCGCGTCACCTTGCACCGGAGACCTCTCTCAATCTCGAGGGCCTTGAGGTCGACTGAGGCTTTCGCTTGCCTCAGGACCTCGGCGTACCCCACGCCCTTCGCCTTGCCCTCTGCCGTCACCGTGATGACGACGGCAGTGGAGCGAGGAGCGCGGAGCCTCTTTGGCGCCTTTGCCGCGGCAGCCTTTGCCGCTTTGGCAGCCTCTTTAGACGCCTTCTTGGCGGCCTTTGCCGCCTTTTTGGCGGCTTTAGCCGCCTTCTTCTTTGCTCCCGCCACCTCCCAGACCCCCTCTCTAAAAGGTGTCTGGGGTGCAGCAGGAGCGCTGGCTGTACTGGGAGCGGCAGGGTTGCAACCTCCACTAGGCGCCGTCTTCTTGGGGGCGGAGGGGGCGGAGGGGGCGGAGGCCCTCGGCTTGGGACCAGGATTCCCACTGGGTGCAGCCGTCGTCGCGTATGACGCGCCAACGGGTGCCGCCAGCGGCGGGCGGTATGCCCGGTCCTCAAGGACGCCGAGGCGTCGCTCGATGGCCTCCAGCAGCTGGACCATCGTTGGTGTCGCCTTAGGTAGTGCACGGGGAGCGGGGGTTTTCCCACCCCGAGCCTCCCCGGCCTCCTGGACCAGCTGCGTTAGCTTGCCGATCTCCTTCCGCATCAGCTCTTGGTGCTTCCGGGAGTCGGCAAGCTCCTTCTCCAGGCTCGCAACCCGAGCCCGGAGCTTCCCCTCCTCGTTGGAGACGCTCCTCTCGAGGAGCTCCTCCAACGCCTTAGTGGCACCTGTGACTGCTTCCGTCACTACTTTCTTCTTACCCGCGACATTCTTGGCGCCTTTCATAGGGTCAGAAATCCGGGCAAGAGCTGCGAGGAGCTCCCGAGCCTCCGGGACCTCTTTATACCTGCCGCTAGGTAGTGGTGGGGCGTGCATCGATGGATTTGATGACCGCTCCTTCAGCTTTTGGTTGGATCCTCGTCCTCTACCAGCAGCAGTAGCCTGTACTTTGGCCGGTAGGTCATCCTCGCTGGAGGAGATCGCTCCCGGCCGTCGGAACAGACTTTTACCCGATCCAGTCGATCGCGGCCTCTTTCTCCTGTAGATACCAAAACCCTCGGTTTCAGTATCCATACTCAGGACTGACTCCGCGTCAGTCTCCGTGCGGTTTTCCGCAAGCTCCGCGTCCGTTTGGTCATTGAGACGTGCCACCGACACTCGCAGCTCTCTCGATGAGCCAGGCACCGCAGTGCTCGTCCTCTTCTCCACTTCCCGATTCATCGTATCCAATTCACTGGGCAAATCCGCGTCCAAGTTGAGTAAGCCAAAGTCGTTTGTTTTTTCCACTCCAGGTTTTTTGTGTTTTTCAGAATTCATGACTGATCCCACGAGTAGGAGACGAACAGTATCACTCCCCGGGTGACGCTCATTCCGGGAAGCGGGATTTATACTGTAGGGTGCTCCAGGTGCCCTACAGGCCTTTACGACTTTGCTCTCGGGTTTTACAGACTATCCTTGTCGCGAGCCGACCAATTAAGGCAAGCCCTCCGGCCCCTAGGCCCACCACGTACCAACTGGTGCCACCAGTTGGATAGTTGCGATGACCCTAGGAGTTACGGAACGCGAGGAGGGTGGCTGGTCCTCCCCAACTCCCGACGCTGGCACGAATGCCTGTAGGTCCCTGCGCGAGCAGATGGCCTACACGCCCTGCGATGTCTCCGCTCAGTACGCTCTGCTTAACAGAGCGTAGGCGGAGCAACCCAAAGTGGCCCTTACGGCCCCCTCCGTGGTGGACTATTGGCCATGGGCAACGACGTCCGCCTTGCACAAAGCGCACGTCGTCGTCCACGTTACCAGGGTGTACCACGTGGAGGTTGTCCTACCCAACACCCCAAGTAAAATTTACTTAACACAAAGTTAGTATATTCTGATTTATCAGATATCATTAAATATAATACTGAAGTCAGTGCCAATATGACTATGAGAGAGATTAATAATGTCTACCTAAGCCTATATAGTTTTACTGGGCACTGATTTCAGTATTATATTCAATGATATCTGATAAATCAGAATATACTAACTTCGTGCTAAGTAATTTTTTTAAGAATTAAGTTTGTGTGTTTGTCTCTTAAATAAATTGTAAGGGGTAATCTCGGGATCTACTGAACCGATTTTAAAAATTCTTTCATCAATAGAAAGCCACGTTATTGTGCAGTGTCATAGGCTATAAAGCAGCACGCTACAACGAATAGGAGCAGAGCAGTAATAGTAAATGTTTCAAAAACGTTGGAAAAGTTATTCCTTTTGAGAGCTTCGTTGCGTGTGCTGCGTAAATATTTATAGCTAAGTAAAAAATATGTACCTACTACAAAATTGTTTCTCTTAAAAAAGTTCTTAAAAAAAATGCGCGATAGCATGTGTCTATCTTTGAGTTGGTGCACAATAACCATTTTAATGGCAATCAATTTTTTCTACAATAATGCCACGGGATACCTCTTTCTTAAACGAAATTGTTCTTAAAAATAATGCGACGGAAATACACGCGACGACAAACCTTTCTCTCTCTCTCTCTCTCACGTAGTATTGAATATTAACGACGAGACGCTACGGGAGTAAACGCAACGTGACGGGAGTAAATGCGACGGGAACAGGTAATACTCTCTCTTATGTGGCGCAAACGAAGTTGCGCGGGTCATCTAGTACTTAGTATTTTGGTAACAAGTCTCTAAATTTCTAATAGATCTCGCAGGTATTTGATTTTAAGTTTATTTAATATGTTTATAGATTACAATAAGTACCTACAATTCTCATTATTTTTTTCCTAATTTATTTAAATATTATTATTTTTTCTAAGATATATAAGATTAACACACAAAACTGCCAATCTCGCGAGATCTCGTAATTGGCGAGATCTCGCGGTATTGTTATCCGTAATCTCGCGAGATCTCGCCTGAGCCGAATCTCGCGAGATTTGCATTCCCTAACCGAGGCAGGGAGATCATTCCACAATCTAAGCGTGCGCGGTAGTAAGCCCCTATCGGATCTAATCGTGCTCGAGCGCTCCGGATGCATCGTGTGAGGATGAACACCCTGTCTGTGGCGAGCGGTGCGATGATGTAGCCGTAGGCATCATGTCAAATACACACAGAGAAGCAAAGTCTCTCCTGCCACTAAGAGGTTCCACATCACCTGCAAGTTTGGGATCGCCGACAACTCCATGTGCAGCCGCCTTAGATCATCTAACCACAGGATGCGCCTTACTTAAGCATTGTTTTCTGCCATTGCACATGACTATTTGGTCTTTTGGCAAGCACTGTACATCAGTACATCATTTTATATGATTAAACTAGTACATTTCATTGTAGTTGACTGTACAATAAAAATTAACACACAACAGCCATTACGCGTTTGTCGATTAATACATTTTTAAATGCAATGAAATTTTATATGTCTTTGTGTTTCCCCCTTCACTTGTATGAAAACTGGCAGAATATTTTTGTATGCGGTGGTTCGCAAAGGCTAGTCCCGTGTTATATGGTCTAAGGCGGCCGCACTTGCAATAGAGAAGCAGTGTTTGAGCCGCAGTAAAGTACCGCCGCGCTCTACTGAGCACACCTAGCTTCTTGGACGCCAGCTTGGCCTTGTCCTCCAAATTACTGCGAAGCTGAACGACATTGGTTTACTTACAAATTATTCAGATTAGGCCTTTACTGACTTAAATATTGTATATTATCTACAATTAAAATATTTAAACTACTACGGTGAAAAACAAGCATACAATTCACGTGATGGAGATTTTGATAAGAAAATGTGTAGGGTGCAATGATATATAAAAAACTATAGATACGTTACCAACACTTAAAAATGGCAACAAAAAAGTCAGGCAATTGCCTTAATTTTCATACATGCTACCATAGATAATTTCATAGAAATTCTTTTTTTGAATATAAAAAATATTTGCCATTTTTGAAAGCCGTGATGTTCGTACATGACGTGTCTATATTATAATACGTCGTTGGTAGGGTGTTATTTATATAATCTTATTTTCTGAACTGTCAATCGTAAGATTATTATTGAATTTCATTGTTCATAAAATATTATTTTTGCCCAATGTTTGTATTTAAGATAAATTTCGACGTAGAACTCATTTCATTTGCAGAATACAATAATAGTAGTATATCTACTCTGATACTATAATACAAAGATTATGAAATCGAAATCAATACTCTTATGACAAACATTACGCACAGGCCAAAAAAAATAGTAGGTAGACATTCGGAACGAGTTTAAATAACAGTCCCACACTTTGTATTGAACAACTATTTTTAATACAGTTGCGAAAAAATTAAGCAATTTTATAAAATAATAAAAACACAATAAACCTGAATATCCATAATGGCGCCAACCGTAAAAGAATTTTTACCTTCCTAAGCAGAGACTATGGCAGTGCACTTCATACAGCCAACTTTTTTTAGAAAGTATCTTTTATTAGAAATATTTGCATGAATCACAGACATTATTTTGACACTTAGGAAAGAAAACGCACGAGTGCGGGAATGGTAAAGAAAAAAGCACGAGTGTGTAATAGCCCACATCCTGAACGCTATACGTCCCTGTAATACGCCACTTTTCGAGCAACTGTATTAAAAAGTTTTATTACGATACAGGGCTTGTATGGACACCTATATAATAATATAACTTTTTAATCATTACGATACACCTTTAAAACCTCCAGCTGAAAAAAGAAGTTTGAACCTATATTTTTAAAAAAAGTAGTGCCTCCGCAGCCTGAAAAAAAAAAGAAACACGCATGCGCAATCGATGTTTGCGCCTTGGCGCCAACATTTTACATTTAAATTAAACAAAGTTTGGTTTTGTTTGTAAAACAAATTAGTTTTTGTGTTAAAACATGTCTTAAAGCGAGCATGGTGGTAATTGTACACCGCCAGACATTCTGGAAACTGCGTCAAACATGACCATGAACCTGTTACCGGCGAAATCAAGGAGCAACTATATATCACAAAATGAAATCAGGTGTTATAGTATGAGTATGACACTGTACATAACTTGGTCTTATAACACTCGTGTGATACAATAAAAAAACTCACCTACTGCTCGTTTTTTTAAAACACACTCGTGTTTCAAGAACCCTTATTATGCAACAGTGTCATAAACTACTAATACTGATTATATAAACAGACAGAGAGATAAATCGCGCGCGCTTTTCAGTTGTTTTTTTTTAGTTAGCATAGGTCACCGTGCTATACTGCCAACACGTACCAGCCAGTAAACCATACAATTTGCGTAATTTAAATCACTTCTCAAAGATTAATCATATCAATCATAAGTAGCGCAATGATAGATACGCGACTTTTTAAGTTTGTCTACAAATTCCACAGCAAGCTCTAGTAAAGTACCACCGCTTTACTAGAGTAGAACTTAGTTCAAAATTGGACATACACGAATACGCTGCTGAAAAAAGGGTCTAAGTAACCAAAGCCAGTATAAATTAATCGGGAAATAAAATTAAAAATACCAGAAAAAAGTAAAGATTCTTTATGTATACCTACTTAAAGTTTTTATTTTATGTAAAAGAAGAAAGAAAGCAACGACCATCTCTGCTAGATAGCAAAATCCTGCTGACCAAAATTCAAAATGTAGCTACGAAGACAATTAATTTACGATGTTAGTTATGTACAGCTACCTATATAATAATAAATTATTATTATTATCTGTGGTACAGCGGCATGTTCACACAGATTAATTCAGGAGTGAAGCTTAGTTGTCGTGTGTTATACTGGGTGTAACAAAACTACCTCTCCAAATTTCATGAGATGACTTGGCATCGGAACGCACGTTGATATTGCGCTTGGCGGCCATCTTGGGGACCACTTGGTGACGTGTGTCCGTCGAGCAGTCAGTACTAAAAAAAATACCGTACGCAGCTTCGCGAGGCCAGCGCGCGCTCGCGCTACGTCACTATGACGTCACATAGCTGTCATTATGACAAGGTTCCAGCGCATTACCAACTTGCGGGGCTTATACACATAGGTACAAGTACAACCGTACCACCCTTCGTAAGAGTAAAAGTGAAAAGTAATGTTATAATGTCACAATGAGTCTCTCAATCATCATTAATTTTAACAGTCGACTATTGAACGTAGATCTCTCCGTAATTACGCCATAACCTGGAGCAAATACAAGAGCTCTTATATTTGATCCTGTAACACTCTGCAATACTCACCAACACATTATCCATACGTTCTAATATAATACTCTCTTTTTGTCTCGTGATAACGAGGATTTCATACATTAAGCACATTAACACAAAGATATTAAACTCGATATCTTTCTGTCGTTTTATTCCGTGTTTACATCCAGTCACAATACTACACATACACATAGGTTAGACGTCGTGAATCTGACATTGTCATTTTGACAGTAACAATGACTGATCCTGGTCAACGAAATAGTTTAGGAATAAAAAAAAGAACATAAAAAAAATAGTTTTATTTAGTGTACAATAAATCTAGATTAGAATAAATAATAGGTATATTAAATTAGTAAACAGATTTGGAACTAATGATAATTTATATATAGTTTACGAGCGGATCAATTTCGGAGTGGTCACACCAGAATTCACGTTCCGCGTAACGTAGAACATTATGTCAAATAGTGGATAAAATATTCGCTTAAGAGGATAGGATGGTTAATGTACAGGATAGTTTTAGCTTCAGTTAATGACATGGCGTTAATGCGATAAAGCCCTAATCGTGTATGGCGTATGAGAAGTGGAGGAATAAAAGTCACGAACGGAACGTGAGGGATGAGTGAAATGAAACGGACCGTAGATGTAACTGACCAAGCGGGTTTGGCTTGGTGGGAAGGGGAAGAGACGAAAAGCAAAGATGGAGGCAGTCGGCATTTTTTTCTCTCGAGCGAGAAGACCCGTAAGGTGTCTCTTCAAGAGCAATTCGTACCATCACAGGACCCGCAAAAAGGTATTTATAAGCTAGATAGACCTTGTAATAATCGCGGTCTGTGAAGTGCGTGCTGATTGCTAATGACGCGTAACTTTTGTTGTAGCGGGTCTTTGGAGTACCTACCTATTATTGCTGGGAATACCTGCCCGTCCCTTGGCGGACTCCCAACACGGAGGAATTCTTCCCCGTGAACCCATCAGCGTGGGACGCGTGATCCACAGACGGGACTGCGCGCCGCTGACGAGCCCGGCTTTGTAGCGGTAACCGGTTCTCGCACCGGCATTTTTTATTCTCTTTTTTACGCCACGTGCATTTCTTTTTCACTACTTGGCACCAAGGAGGGCCACCAGGATTCTTCTTATACATCCATACGCGAGGTTGATTACTGCATCTCGTTGGTTAGCGGTGCCTACGCGATAGTCCACCGACAGTTTAACAACGTAGTTCACCTTCAGGAGGCTGCATAACGATCCGAGAATGTAACTAGATTTATTTAGCCTTTAAATCATAGATTATAATAATGTTAACCAGAATGGATCCATCTCTAGGTCGCTAGATTAAAGTATATTTTGTTAGCCACGTCACAAGGTGATGTTTAGTTAATTGTGTCAAATGAAATAATTTCATCGCATCGGCGCAAGAGCCGGCCAGGTCAATAGATTTGATATAAGTTTATAGCAAGTAAGTAAAGTGTGTGTAGATATAAGTATTCTAACTGGAGTAATACTGGTGCATCCTGCCATATATATAGGCTAAGTAGTGCGTTTGATATACCACAAGGCCTGTGGTTTTTGTATTGTAGACCATTAAACGTGGTGATAATAATATACACTGGTTTTTCTTTCACGAACTCACTGCAACAGGGGTTTACTAGCCAGACAACACGGCCCTTAACCTAAAAGGTCCACTGTATCTCCGGCTGCTGTTATCCAGGTAATCTTCTTTTACAAATCAAACTATTGTAACACGGGACTTGGGAAGTCCACACCGACACCCTTGACGCCCGTTACGTTACATGGCGCCCGAACTTTATTTTATTGTGATTACCTATTAAAGTGCTGCATGTACAGCGCCTGAATTCAATTGAAATTAGTTGGTAACCATTGTTGCAATTGAGCTTCGGGGGGGAATTTCCTTTGTGTTTATCTTTTGAGGGATACAATTTTTATTGTTGTATCTAGGCTTGAAAGCAGTAGCTTTACTTTAAGAAAATTAATAGTTCATACTTCACCGTTCCCTCAGGAATATGTCAAAATTTTAAATATTGACATATTGATGGTTTATAGATATTGAATCTGGTCACTCACCCTATTAAGAATTCATATCCGTGAAGACCAGACCACAAAATGTGTAAATTTTGACTTTTTTATGCAAATTTAAGTTTTTTTTCTTTAACAAAAGTTTCATCCAGAACTAACAACATTTTTTAAATATTGACATCTGGATGGTTTAAGTGTTTAATATAATTGCTTACACTGCTTAGAGTTAATAACAGTAAGAAACCAAACCAAAATATGTGCAAATTTTGTTTTTGTGAACAAATTTGTGTTTTATGAGTTGTCGTTCTCATCCCGGCAAAAATCAACTTTTTAAGTATCAACATATTGGTGATTTTTAAACTTCTATCTGATTCGGTGCACCATTCTGCATTGATAAACACTAGGACCAGATAAAGTCTTGTGTCAATTTTCGATTTTGTGAGCAAATTTGAGTTTTTTTGTCTTATTGTTCTCCCGACAAAAATCAACTTTTTAAATATCAACATATTGGTTGTTTTTATAGTTTTATCTGATCTTGTACACCCTTTAGAGCTTACATACACAAGGATCAGGACTAAATAGTTGAAGGTTTTGTTTTTATTAACAAAATTGAATTTTTTCATAGTAATTTTTACGAACATAATTTTGAAACATAACTTTGTTGTTATTGTGTCTGTGGCATTGCTACAGTGATTATACCATTACTACTACTACTACTGGAGCATTTTAGGCTAAATACAAACTAGATATTAAGAACTTATTTATAAAAAATGTCAAAAACTCCAGATACTGATGCAAGTGAATTTGCTTCACCGGTGCATAGTCGGAACGTTATGCAGGTAACTTCTAGCCCGTATACACGACCTTTAGAGGTACACATACCTATGGATACCGTAAATACACGTCCCCGAGTCAACGTGAACCGGACTTCATCTTTGGCTCCCGAAACGTTTACGACATCCATAGTCTCTAATACGACCACCCATTATGCTGCCTCTCACAGCAACACACAAGAGACATACGTGGCACAAGAACCGATAGCACACGCACATAAGACATTCCCCATTAAAACTAGCGAAATTTTTGACAACATGAACCAAGGTAATGGTATAACACAAGTGGTTGCACCGCCCCCCAGTGCGCATGTGTACTACAAATCATTGAATTTAGCTTCCCTTAAACTCAAGTATAACGGAGAGTCAGATATTGACGACTTCCTCCTTAGGGTTAATGAAACACGTATCGCACGACAGATTGACGATACAACATTAGTAAGAGGTTTTTCAGAACTGTTATCTGACACCGCACTCAAGTTTCATAGAACAATCCAACATAAAATTAACTCTTGGTTTGATATTTGCGTTGAATTTCGAAAATTCTTTCAATCAAAGGATTACAACTACAACATAGAGAGACAAATTCGTGAAAAAAAGCAGAAGCTAGGTCAGTCTGTATCATTCTTTATTTTAGATATCCAGGATTTAAACAATAGACTAACATATCCTATTACAAGCGACAACCTACTTGAAATTATAAAACACAATTTGCTACCTACATACGCCCAACTATTAGCCATCAATGATATTACTACCTTTGACCAATTGGTCAACGTGTCCAAGAATTATGAGGCTTATTCTGGTGTTTTATGTCAATCTAAACCGGTTGGCAAGCGCGAACTCAATGCAGTCAGCGTCGGCAAATTACCTGACAGGCGCGGCTCACCTATTACTTGCCTTAAATGTAAAAAAGTCGGCCATAGTTATAAGGTGTGTAGGTCAATACCAGGCATAATATGTTTCAAGTGCGGAGCTAAGAGGGTGACGATTAGGAGCTGCACCCAATGTAACACAGGCTTGCGCTCGCAGTCTACTACACAGACACTTAATGAAAAAAACTGATGGGGCCCCCGAGCAAGTCGTTACACACACAAACAGTCTCTTCGCCTGAAATATCGTCATTCGTAGGGGATAATCGGTTGTTTGTTAAATTCACAATAAAGGACCGTAATTTCGAAGCATTGCTCGATCCTGGGGCACATTTATCAGTTTTAGGTGCGAATAAGCATCGATATTTTCAAAGACTTGGATGGACATTACATGCTAGGGATGCTTCAGTCGTGCCAGCAGTATTTTTAGCGGATTTATCTCAAATTAAAGTCATTGGCATAATGTCTTTGCCAATAACTTGTAATGGGATAACTGCCCACTTTAATTTTTTAGTTTGCCCTGACATACATCACGAAATCTTGTGCGGTATGGATTTCGCTGATGCATTTGGTCTAGTGGACATTTTTAAGTTTGGAGATGTCGTGAGGAGAGGCAACTCCACAAGTTATAGTGCTTGCAGTGCGTTGTGTGAGGTGAAAGCTTTAATACCCAGAGATGATCTAACATCTCAACAAGCCAAACATCTACAAAAAGTAATGAATGACTTTGAGTCAATTTCATCAGAAAAAAAAGGTTTAGGGAAAACGCATATCGTTACACATAAAATTATTACACAGGGAGAGCCTATTAAACAAAGATATTACCCTTTATCGCCTGCTAAGTTGACAGCATTGAATAGGGAGGTGGACGAGATGTTGAGGCTCGATGTCATCGAACCGTCGAGGTCACCATGGTCCAACCCGGTTGTCATGATCCCAAAGAAAGATGGATCATGGAGATTCTGCCTCGACGCGCGTAAGCTCAATGATGTCACGGTTAAAGACTCGTACCCACTTCCTTATATAAATTCGATTTTGGACAATCTGCGAGGAGCACATTATCTTAGTTCAATTGATTTATCATCGAGTTTTTGGCAGGTCAGTTTGTCAAGTCAGGATGGAATAGACGGCAAAGGTACTTCTTGTGAGAAAACAGCTTTCGTAGTCCCTAATAGAGGTCTTTTTCATTTTAAAAGAATGCCATTCGGATTATCCAATGCGGGAGCGGAAATGCAAAGGCTAGTTGATTCGCTATTTCTGCACAAATTTGACGGAAAAGTTTTTTGTTATCTGGACGATCTTCTGATTGCCACAGAGTCATTTTCTGAACATATGGAGATACTTGCTGCTGTAAAGAGGTCGCTTAGTGACGCTGGTCTCACTATCAACTTAAAAAAGTGCGAATTTTGCAAAGGAGAGCTTAGATACTTGGGATACATCATCAATACACAAGGTTTGCGCACTGACCCAGAGAAGCTGAGCAGCATTCAGAATTTCCCACAGCCTAAAACTGCCAAGCAGCTACGAGGATTTATAGGTCTATGTTCATACTATCGTAGGTTTGTTAAGGATTTTTCCACCATCATAGCACCTATGACAGCGTTGGTAGGTAAGAAGAAAGGCAGTGACGGCATCCAATGGTCCGAAGCAGCTGAGGATTCTTTCAATACCCTTAAAAATGCTTTAATAACAGCTCCAGTTTTGGCGTCGCCAGAATTTTCGAAACCTTTCGTGCTTCATTGCGACGCATCATCCGTAGGCATTGGTAGTGTTTTGACGCAGGACATAGATGGAATCGAGCGTCCTGTGGCTTTCTTTTCACGTTTACTGGCAAAACCTGAGAGAAATTACAGTACAACAGAGCGTGAACTGCTCGCGGTAGTGGATTCCATAAATCATTTTCGTGCTTACATAGAAGGTACTAAGTTCACGGTCATCACTGACCATATGAGTTTAAAGTGGCTTAAGTCTTTAAATAACCCCTCAGGCAGGTTGGCCAGATGGGCAATGCAGATATCCACTTTTAATTTTGACATTTGCCATAAGGCAGGTAAGCTTAATGTCGTACCAGATGCACTATCCCGAATTTCGGTCGATGCTATTACTTTCAATCAAGAACTTTCTTCAACTTCTGATGAGTGGTATAAGAAGATGTATAACGGCTGTAAAACTATGCCTACTCGTTTCAAAAATTTTCAGATCCTAGGCAACAATTTGTTTAGATTTTGCAAAGGTGGCTCTTGTACTTCAAAAAACAATTGGAGGTTAGTAATTCCTAAAGAGCTGGTCGATGAATGCATCAAGGAAAACCATGACTCCTTCTGTAGTGTACACCCAGGAGTTCAAAAAACGTATTTGAAAATTAGGGAACATTATTATTGGCCAAATATGTTTGAAAATGTTAAGGAATTTGTCACACGGTGTGACAAGTGTAAAGCATATAAACACTCAAATTCACCACCTCACGGACTCATGACAAATCAAAAGGAGGTGGACGTTCCGATGCACACGTTGTCAATAGATATTATAGGCCCATTACCTAAAGCATATTCGGGTCATATATACATTCTGTCAGTTGTAGACGTTTTCTCAAAATTTGTATGGCTTCACCCCCTCCGTACTGCAACCACTCAAACGGTCACTTCATTTTTGGAAAAGGAATTGATCTTGAAATGGGGAACCCCCGCGATTCTTATTTGTGACAACGCTACCATATTTAAAAGCAAATCGTTTAAATCATTTTGCGATGGATATTCTATCCCTCGAATTTTCTATACGGCGCATTACGCACCGCAAGCGAATACAGTCGAACGGTATAACAAAACCGCTGAAGTCTGTTTATCCATACTAGTTGAACAAGATCAACGTAATTGGTCCAAATACCTTCAGCAAATTCAGCTATCACTGAATAGCACGGTGAACCTAGCAACGGGATACACACCGTACTTCTTAGCCACCGGTCGTGAAATAGTCACTGACGGTCAATTCCATTCAATTCTTAGGGATTTACCAACATCAGCTGATGATCTGACCATAGGCGATAGAAGCGCAGCGGCATCATCGTTGTTGGAATTGGGAAAAATTTTTGACAAGGTAGTAGATGCATTAACTCAGGCGTACCAGAATAATTCACAACATTATAACCTAAGACGACGACACTTCACAGCGAAAATAGGCGATGTGGTCTGGCGAAGGAACTTCGTACAATCTAACGCAGCGAAGTATTTCTCCGCCAAGCTGGCGCCGAAATTTGTGAAGTGCACGGTTGAAAGGAGGTTGTCAGATGTAGTGTATGAGCTACGCGAGTTATCGTCAGGATCTGTTGGTAAATTTCATGTAAAGGACATCTTGCGTGTAGATTAAATTATTTACACACCCTGTCCGATATTGTTGCTTGTCTAGTGGTATTTACTCCGAACCCAAGAATTTTTTTGATCGTAGGGCTAGGCAAGCATTTATCGAAACTAATGTATGCAATTAATAATTGTTTTGCCGTTTGTGTTTTTACATTGTGTTCTTATTCTTACAGTTAATGTTTATATGATATGATACTTAACAACGCATGAGCAAAAAAGTTGTTTTTCTTGACAGTCAAATGATTGACCGACAGTACGATTGGCCAAAGTATGAAAAACTCTTACAGAATATAAGACTGATGAATGACAGCATGTAAATAATTATGGAATGATAGGAGCAAATAAGAAAGGGAAGGATAAGTGCATGACTGAATGATAGGTGGAAAATAAGCTTTAAATATTATTATATGTATTATTATAATTATTATTAATATGGAAAGGATGACGAATGAATGTACATAGATAAATATGAAATACTGTGTGAGGTATGGAAGAGTGAAGTACGCGTTTTGAAAGGAATACCTATCCAGCTGTGATCATTCTAAAGGGCAGTCAGAAGAATAACTATTGCTAGCAGCGTTCTGAAGTTTTATTCTTTTGTTTCTCGGTATTTTTTAATCCTTTTTGGAGTCGGTTAAGTAACCACTTTTTCCCGGTTGCCCCGGCTGTTTCTTTCGGTAAACCTGTCGGTTTACCTCTTTTCCCGAGAAAGGGGGTATTGTAACACTCTGCAATACTCACCAACACATTATCCATACGTTCTAATATAATACTCTCTTTTTGTCTCGTGATAACGAGGATTTCATACATTAAGCACATTAACACAAAGATATTAAACTCGATATCTTTCTGTCGTTTTATTCCGTGTTTACATCCAGTCACAATACTACACATACACATAGGTTAGACGTCGTGAATCTGACATTGTCATTTTGACAGTAACAATGACTGATCCTGGTCAACGAAATAGTTTAGGAATAAAAAAAAGAACATAAAAAAAATAGTTTTATTTAGTGTACAATAAATCTAGATTAGAATAAATAATAGGTATATTAAATTAGTAAACAGATTTGGAACTAATGATAATTTATATATAGTTTACGAGCGGATCAATTTCGGAGTGGTCACACCAGAATTCACGTTCCGCGTAACGTAGAACATTATGTCAAATAGTGGATAAAATATTCGCTTAAGAGGATAGGATGGTTAATGTACAGGATAGTTTTAGCTTCAGTTAATGACATGGCGTTAATGCGATAAAGCCCTAATCGTGTATGGCGTATGAGAAGTGGAGGAATAAAAGTCACGAACGGAACGTGAGGGATGAGTGAAATGAAACGGACCGTAGATGTAACTGACCAAGCGGGTTTGGCTTGGTGGGAAGGGGAAGAGACGAAAAGCAAAGATGGAGGCAGTCGGCATTTTTTTCTCTCGAGCGAGAAGACCCGTAAGGTGTCTCTTCAAGAGCAATTCGTACCATCACAGGACCCGCAAAAAGGTATTTATAAGCTAGATAGACCTTGTAATAATCGCGGTCTGTGAAGTGCGTGCTGATTGCTAATGACGCGTAACTTTTGTTGTAGCGGGTCTTTGGAGTACCTACCTATTATTGCTGGGAATACCTGCCCGTCCCTTGGCGGACTCCCAACACGGAGGAATTCTTCCCCGTGAACCCATCAGCGTGGGACGCGTGATCCACAGACGGGACTGCGCGCCGCTGACGAGCCCGGCTTTGTAGCGGTAACCGGTTCTCGCACCGGCATTTTTTATTCTCTTTTTTACGCCACGTGCATTTCTTTTTCACTACTTGGCACCAAGGAGGGCCACCAGGATTCTTCTTATACATCCATACGCGAGGTTGATTACTGCATCTCGTTGGTTAGCGGTGCCTACGCGATAGTCCACCGACAGTTTAACAACGTAGTTCACCTTCAGGAGGCTGCATAACGATCCGAGAATGTAACTAGATTTATTTAGCCTTTAAATCATAGATTATAATAATGTTAACCAGAATGGATCCATCTCTAGGTCGCTAGATTAAAGTATATTTTGTTAGCCACGTCACAAGGTGATGTTTAGTTAATTGTGTCAAATGAAATAATTTCATCGCATCGGCGCAAGAGCCGGCCAGGTCAATAGATTTGATATAAGTTTATAGCAAGTAAGTAAAGTGTGTGTAGATATAAGTATTCTAACTGGAGTAATACTGGTGCATCCTGCCATATATATAGGCTAAGTAGTGCGTTTGATATACCACAAGGCCTGTGGTTTTTGTATTGTAGACCATTAAACGTGGTGATAATAATATACACTGGTTTTTCTTTCACGAACTCACTGCAACAGGGGTTTACTAGCCAGACAACACGGCCCTTAACCTAAAAGGTCCACTGTATCTCCGGCTGCTGTTATCCAGGTAATCTTCTTTTACAAATCAAACTATTGTAACACGGGACTTGGGAAGTCCACACCGACACCCTTGACGCCCGTTACGTTACAATCCATGGCCATACACGGTCTTGGGCCTTCATTCAGTCCCTTCCTGCGTTCTTTCCCAGGTCGTCAGTCCGTGTGGCGGGGTGTCGTCCACTCCCAATCAATCTGTGCTTAGCTCAGTAGGGAGAAGGAGTAACTCTATGTTATTATTTGTTATATTTTGCTGCAGCAGCGAAGGACTACCGGTTCTTTAGAATTATTTTAATAATATTTAACAGCTGTTGCTATTTTTAAAACTTAAAAATAGCATCGAAATCGGTTCATACTTTGAGGGTTTGATGACACAGATCAAATTTATTGAGTCGGAGATTTATAATAAGTAGGTTGCTGCCCTTTCACAGATTTTCTTAACAAAATTCAGAAAGAGTCATCGTTTGAAATCCCAAATGGTTGATTTCAAATTCAAACGTAGATACTAGCAGGGTTGCCAACATTG
Source organism: Miltochrista miniata (assembly GCA_933228765.1). Classification (NCBI taxonomy): domain Eukaryota; kingdom Metazoa; phylum Arthropoda; class Insecta; order Lepidoptera; family Erebidae; genus Miltochrista; species Miltochrista miniata. Next base: position 39,251,857 of record OW121752.1, read on the forward strand.
AATATTGATTGTACAAAAGGCGTTTGGCGCCAAAGCGTATTTTCAATTCAAAATTATTCTCGAACCATCGACTCCTTTGATAACGTAAAATATGTAAGTAGCTGAATTTTCATCCAGTCACATTTTTATTCCAAATAACATTTTCTATTCCTTTCCTTCGGGTTCAAAAGAGATCTCCCTTCTCTATCTTAATTTGCGGTACGGAAATTCAAATTTGCCGGGTTGGCTCGCCTTTCCGCTATTTTCAAGTATAATGAGCCTATAAAGGTGGCACAATCAATAAAGATATCAAAGGTTTACTTACTTTACTGAAAATATTCATCTTTGTTCGAATAATTGGACATTATTTTCAGAAAAAAATATTTTTATTTTTAAAGGTCGTCCGAAGAATTTGTTTTGCAAGACTGGTGTGAAAGTATGGGAGAACAGATAACTGATTTTTTAATACCACTAAGGTGGCAAATAAGCATACGGCCCACCATATTGAATGTGGTAGTCTTTTGCAACACCAGAGGTGCTACTTTACTTTTAGTGACTTTATCACAATTCACAACTCAACAGTATATAGGTATCAGTGACCAACGACTTCGACTAAACCCTACGAACTCTACACGAACCTCGTGTAATGTATGTACGTGTAGCAGACTTTTCTGCATGATTTGTTGACTTCTATTAATACCTAATACTCCTCTCCTTTTGATAGCAACATGATGATACAAAGCCTTTTATTTCAGAAATATCGTGTTGTTATAATGGCGACAGAATTTATAAAATTAACTCCGTAGTTTCAGAAGTAATTGATTACATGATTACATACAAATATTATTCCTCTTTATAATAATAATCTATATGAAGCACTAGATTACCTAAGAGCTTATTCGATAATAACAGAATACTCGTAGAAATACGTGTAACAGTAGATACTTGAAACGATTATCGTAATAGTTTGGCTCGAGTTCTGGATAAAATGGACAAACTTAAGTAAATCCGTATTTGCGGGCGGCCGATTGTTAAAGCCACTTGAACCAAGTCCAGACTCAACTCAACCAATACAGGACTTTTACAATACACGACATAGTATTGATAAACATTGAATTTTAATAGGCACTATAACAAAGCAATACGGTATCAACAGCAATTATGGAGTTAATCAAAGTACAAGGATACTGAATAGTTGTTCTTTTACCTATTTTTTTAGAAGTCAACATTACAAAGAATGAGGATTAATTTTGTGAAGCTTTCCGTTTTACATTGTACTCAACGGCTTTTTGATCTTGCATTCAGCATTATTGTCATTATCTTCTTGTAGGGATGCTAGTACCGCACCGCCACAGTCGAGCAGACGATCCGCTTGTAGGGATGCTAGTACCGCACCGCCACAGTCGAGCAGACGATCCGCTTGTAGGGATGCTAGTACCGCACCGCCACAGTCGAGCAGACGATCCGCTTGTAGGGATGCTAGTACCGCACCGCCACAGTCGAGCAGACGATCCGCTTGTAGGGATGCTAGTACCGCACCGCCACAGTCGAGCAGACGATCCGCTTGTAGGGATGCTAGTACCGCACCGCCACAGTCGAGCAGACGATCCGCTTGTAGGGATGCTAGTACCGCACCGCCAGAGTCGAGCAGACGATCCGCTTGTAGGGATGCTAGTACCGCACCGCCACAGTCGAGCAGACGATCCGACCGCCAGTTTTGTTGCCCATTTATTCCATTACTCCGTTAAACTCCTGGAAATGAAAGTTCAGGCTCAGGTTACACAAAGTATTCATTTCGGACCTTACCAATGCTCAAAATAAAGTTCTTTATTTATTTATATACACACTAGTAATATACCCAGCAGTAGGAGAAAAGTTATCAGAAGCAGATATTATCACAGCTTCACAGTAAACTATGGACTAAAATGTTGTTGCAAGCATTACAAAATGCCCGGGCAAAAGAATGCATCATGCCTCTCTACCTGATTTCAACGAGAAACTTACGAACTAATAACTAACTTAACAAAATTTTCAACTTCTTCGCATTCTCCTGTTACCAGTCTGCTAATAAATATTTCTTATAGAAACTATTGTACATACCTATGCTAGCAGCGATAATCAATTTCTTTTGGATACCTACTTACAAAAAACGTGATCATGCAAATTTCTTTTCCACCCTGGCTTACATCTTACAGCTTATTTTATTTTGATATTTACGTTGATATTTGTAATTTGAGCCAAATCGTCTCCTTATCGTGTCGTATCCGCATCGTACTCTCTAAGTGTCCCCTCACAAGTGTCAACGGTGTACTCCACACACTTAGCACCCGGCTCACGCTCCACAAACGAACTGCACCGAGTCTCCAATTGTTCGAATCTTGGGAGCTTAACTCAATCATGGGCTTAGTTAGTTACCGGGTGATAAACCGCTTTTCGCCTGATTATAGGTAGATTATTTAGTCCTAATATTGGTTAGTTGTTCTATAAGGATCTTATTGTATTGGGTTGGATGATCATCTCTCTCTAATAAGCTCTTACACTAGAATATAAGCTTTTTTCATTCTTAACTTGCTAGAATGAGGCTGCTCACCTGATGGAAAGTTATGGTGACAGCCAGCAATTCAAAACCACTCTCATAACCATTAAGACTATTGACCTGAAGTTGACAGCCAATGATATGGATGTGCCTCTTCATGTTCCGCTTGAAAAACACGGATTTGTAAGATTAATGTAGCCAATATTCATAGATTACCAAATCTAATTGGAACTAAAGAGTATGTTAAGGCTTGTATGTTCGAAAGAGACTCATCTTAGGGTGAACTTTATACTAGGAAATATTCTTCGATTTGATCTGACAAAACTATATTATTGTAATTTATTAGATACTTTTGCTTTTTTAACGTATCAAAACACAATTAGGCGTACTTTATACGAAATCGCTCTCGAAAAATGAGAAATATTGCAAAAATCTGAACAAGTAATGTACTTTTTTTATCTAAATAAATGAGTTTAATTCTCATAAAAACTTGTCATAAAATAGATATAGGTTTTTAGAACAATATTTTACGTATAGATTTTTTCTTAAAATCCCTCAGATTTTATAACAGTAGTATAATGTATTAGAATCGAATGAAATCCGGCAAAAGCGTACGCTGCAATCGTTCGAATTAGGATTTGTCAAGGTCGAACATTGCAGCCTTAAGCCATTTTTTGAGGTTGATTGTATTGTAGGTACTCGACACTGTGATTTATCTATTTTGTTAATTACCGAATAATTAACATAACTATCATCCATCCCGAAAACAATGAATAGTATCAGACCCAAAACAATTGTGTTCTAAAAAATGTGTCAACCCTAATCCTGCATAATGCCCATGCACTTGTGTCATCCCACCCAACTTATTTTATCCGTCAGCTCTTTCGCTCACAACTGGCCACATTCCCACAGACTATACGCGAACTTTATTAATTTATTTTTTTACTAGAATTAAAACCTTGATCTGATTATCTTTTATCGGGTTTTGATGGCCGTAATAAATAAAATTATTTTATTTTATTATTGCAATCGTTCAGTAAGCTGATATGTTTTTGCAGTGCAATGGTTTTGTATGAAGATTCGGTTTTTTGATAGCGCGATATTCGTTTCAATAAAATATTAATGTATTTTATGGACACAGGTGTTGGGTATTATTGCCATTGTTATTATTTTATGAGAATCTCTGTTGATGAATGATGTCAATCGAATATAAGAGAGAGAGAGAAAAACATAGTCAAGAAAAGACGTCTATTATTTTATATTACAATCTAATATTTTCGACGCTCCCGAACTGATTTTGATCATTCATATTGCTTGATTGATTGAACACATGATTGTTTGTGTGTGTGATTGTGCAATGAACTCCCTCCGTTTTCCCCGAACATCTACATGTACAGTATGGCGATTGTTTTAAAACGAGCTTTAAAATTTTTTGCAAGATCGGCAACGTCAGTGTAAGACCTTCGGTGTAGTAAATGTCCATTATGCTACTTTGATCAGGTGTGCTTGTCTAATATTTTAGTGATGAAAAAAACACTACGTAAGAGTTTTGTCTTCCAAACAGCCGAAGCAGTTGTATCTCTCGATGATACAAGTCAGGAGCTCGCGAATAAGCAACCAGGATCTTAACAAGACTAAGCACCTGTATCAGCTAAAAGAAAAGATAAGATCTGTAAGGGCAGTAATCCAGCACAAAAATCACTTAAACTCTACATACAGCACCACTTTTGAGCTGTGAGTTGCAAATATAAGCCGCGAGCAACTCCGCCCTACCCTTTAACCAATACGTGACCGCAAGCATTATGTGAAGGGATGTGCTAACAATCGGATGCGGTAGTCTAATTTTCATTTATTGATCTTTTTCTTTACTATAATGTTGAACTTTGGTAGTTAATTTCGAATATGTGCATCTGTTTGCTTTTCATCGATTTGCCTATTTGAACCGCCTTAGTACTAAAACTTTTTGGGATTTTTACTTTATTTAAGACGCATCGAAGGTGATTATATAACAAGGGCATTATTAATTTTCTCTACTAAAAGAATGGGAGCACCGGATCAAACATGATCATGTCAATGGATGGTGCAACGCAACAAACAATACGCAGGGCAACAAACAATACGCAACAACACCTTGCGTATTGTTTGTTGAGTTGCATTGCAGCTTACGCAGCATAATTATTCATCTCTCCAACATGGGTAACTGTGAAATTAGCAAAGGCCCATAATTTTACACAGTAAAGAAAAACCAAGTAACTACTGCGATTAGACATATAGCTTGTCGTACCACGTCCGAAGTGAAGCAGTGAACAGAGGTAAAATTACACAGTATACTACAATATTTTCTAGCAACTCTTAAAAGGATTTGGAGGTACCAAAACAATTCGCATTCACTTAGTACTTATGAGAGAGAAGATCAATAAGATATAAAGGTCTGTGCACCATGGCCCTGTACGGGGCTCCCGTATGGGCGGAGTCCCTGACGGCCAGCAATGAGGCTAGACTGCTGAGCCCGCAGAGAGTGATGGCCGTCAGGGTGATAAGAGGATACCGCACGATCTCCGGTGAGGCGGCATGTCTCCTAGCCGGGACCCCTCCATAGGAGCTGGAAGCGAGAGCCCTTGCGTCACTGTTCAGATGGCGCAAGGAGGCGCTGGAGCGGGGCCAAAGGCCTGCGTCTCGAGAAATCGAGGCCCAGCGGACCCTGCTCCACCAGGAAACCCTGGAGACATGGAAGATGCGACTTGAGCAACCAAAGGGGGGATTCGCCACAATCGCGGCCGTCAGACCGGTCATGGACGAGTGGCTGGAGAGAAGACACGGTGCTCTCTCCTACCGGTTGACACAGATGCTTGCCGGGCACGGTAGCTTCGGTAGGTATCTGTGGCGAAAACACCGGGAAACCACGGCCGAGTGTCAGCACTGCGAGGACCGCAGCGATGAGACGGCGCTCCACACGCTGGTGGAGTGCACGGCGTGGGCACAACAGCGCCAGGTCCTCGTAGTGGGTCTGGGCGTGGACACTCTCTCGCTCGAGGCCATGGTGCGAGCCATGCTCTCCAGCGGGAGTAAGTGGGACTGCGCCGCCTCTTTCTGCGAGCAGGTCATGCTCGCGAAGGAGGCGGCGGGCCGGGTGCGGGAGAGAACTCTCCCACCCGAGTTCCGCAGTCGGCGCCCTGGGCGCCGCCGACGTGTCTTCGCCGAGGACTATCGGCCTCCATGACCGGGGGTCTGAGGACGGTGAGAGGGCCGCTCACCGTCCTTACAGAAGCAGGCCCATGACGGCAGCGTGACGTGAGCAACTCACGCACGCCCCCCCCCTTAGAAGCGGGGTCACACCCGAAATCCCCCAAAGACGCGGGATTGCACCCGAACCACCCCGTGGGCGAGGCCGCATTGGCGGCCGTAGGTCTGTTGGGAGTCACGGGACATCCTTCCTAAGGGCTTACCCGGGGCTCTCAACCATAGGCTGTTGGGCGTGGCGTGAGGTCGGTAAGAGTCCGGCATAACATCCTATGAGGATTTTCCCTCACGTTAAACAAAAAAAAAAAAAAAAAAGGTCTGTGCACCAACATTGCTCAAACACTTTAAGCTGCATAAGCAGACGTTGGTGTCTCAAGCAGACGAGCCAAGTTACCAAGTCAAGCTGCTTTAAAAAAGCACTGTTCTAATCGTAGCAACCACATCTATTTTTACCACATCCATGATTGAGCAGGCTTGTCTCTTGTCTCCCACAATCGGCTCAGTGTCCGTCGTACCGTAAAATTGTATTTGACGTTCGCTCGGACGCGGGGAGCAAATTAACGCGGCTTAAGAGAAAATCTCCGTGTTATGATATTGTGGTACTGTGGCGCGTCCATCGCTTTAAGTATGTCGCAAGGCTTAACTGGATTTTCAAAGTTGTTTTTATTAGATATTACCTTTTATCCGGGGTATCAATTTCATACTAAGATTTAGAATAAAAGCTTTTTAATGGGTGGTTCACACACATGCCATGCTATTGACTATTAGGTACTTACTATCAGCATTAGAAGAAACTTCGGGCACTAAAACGTGTAACAGATCCCTACAGATCTCATCCATCAACGCTCAGCTAAAACTCTTGAAATTTCGAATATGGGTAAACTACTTCTATAATTTCCAAAATTCTAACCCTAAAATGGTAAATATGAGTAGGGATCAGAAAATGTTAAGTTTATCGAAGTATGTGGCGTGCGAAGCCGAAAGCCCAGCTAGTAGTACCACCAATAAATAGTCGGCCTTATTTATGAAGCCCTTATCTCTCATCTCTTCAGTACTTTCAAAGATGAATTAGTACTTACAATCAAATAAACAAACCTGTCTTCTACATAATTTTCAAGAATAAACTGGCACATGTAACCTGAAAAACCGTTTTACGTAGGTAAGTAAGAATAATATGCAAAATATTAGTCAGTATCTTCATAACAATCATTCCAACCGCCATCATTTCCCCTTTATACTTTCTACAGGATGTATATTCGTTACAGTCTGCGTCCAAGTCCCGAGGGACATAAAAAGTGACGCTAAAACGTCTCTCATTCTCGCCGAGTGCGAAAATCATATTCTGTTAAACTCGTTATGTGTCCACGACTTGCCTTGTCGCGCTGACCTAGCAGATGACGGAATAGCATAGATAAGACTAAAGAAAATATTTAGTTCATTCTTATGTCATCTAAAATAAAGTGTGTTTGAAGCTTTTCCAACAAAGAATGTGGAACGGAACTACTTATTTACATTGCACTAGCGGATTTCACGCGGTTACACCCGCGTAGTTCCCGTTTCCGTGGGAATACGGGAATAAAATATAGCCTATGTTCACCGCAAAGAGTGTAGCTCCCTAACAGTGAAAGAATTTTTCAAATCGGTCCAGTAGTTCCGGAGCCTATTCGTTACAAACAAACAAACAAAAATCTTTTCTCTTTATAATATTAGTATAGATAAGGAGTGATCATAGTAGGGATAATGAAATTTATTAATAGTGACGAGACAGAAGCCGTACTCAATGCTGACTTCTAACTCCAAATGGTTCGTTGTACAATATTCTACTAAGTGAGACCAACAAAACTACTGGAGAACGATATTTCCACGATTCAATTGTTTTTCATCAAAGATTATTAGTTTTGTTATGTTTTCATTTTCACGTCTTCTATTGTAAATAGTCTATTGTAAATAATCTATGTTATGTTTTGTCAAATCAAACACCAAAAACAGTTAACAACAACACAAAAAAAGGCGAATATGAATTTCGTAAATCATATCCATATTAAGTACAACACAGCCACTTCGCTGTGAAAGCAATACTGTATTGAGTTTTTAGCGCTCGCAGGGCTCAACTGTCAGGCGATAACGAAAAATATTGGGTACGGAACCTTTTTAGTGGCGAATGTGGGCGAAGATTGATTTTCTGATTGGACTACTATCGTACCCTACTTAGATGGGTTACTATTTTGTCTGTTATATTTAGTTGGCTGGAAATAAACGTCTGTCGACTTTAATATTTTCTTGGTTTAATCCTAACATTTTGTGTAAAATGGGCATAAATTGTGAATTTTTCATCATTATCATACATAATTTCTATACCTATTATAATGTTTCCTGTAAGAAATTGCCTCGTGCAATAAAGCCGCCAATTGTAAAACCAATTCGGTGTAAGTTATTAGATGTAAATATAAAATGTATTTTGGTGTTCCAATAAAGAATATCTATCTATCATTCGAATCTTTGGAATAACTCTGCAATTCAAAAAGTCCACTATGACAGTATTTAATGGTAGTATGTACTACTGTTACTGACACTCTTGAATCTTTGCTGCTGCGTAAAAATTAGGTAAATCGTGGACCAATATTGAATCTCAATCCACACCAAACAGTCCTAACAAATCAGACTGATTTCTGTGGTTAGAATGTTTTTTATACCTCTAAGGTGGCAGACAAGCATACGGCCCACCAGAAGGACTGGCGGTCACCAATTGACTGACCAATTTGTGTTATTCTATTGTTCCTAGTTCTTGTAGCATGGGAGAGAAGTAATATTTCACAGCGCTGTTCAACTTCAACGACTGTTTACTTTTTAATTACATTACTGTTACTGCTACCTAAATGAGTGTAAGTTTCGTGGGACAAAAAGAAATAGGTAGTGAAATGTGGGCGTATAATATACCTCTCTGGCTAGCACTTTAGTAAAAGATCTGACTATTAATAATGTACCTTTTACGATTGATGAAACAGTGTAAGGCATAAAAGCATATAGGAATAAATTTATACCTACCGTTTATAGCATGAAAACTTATTTCCCCGCAATCTGCCCCAAACTAGTTTCCCATACAAAACCCACTTTAAACCAATATTCTCACAGGAATACCGCACAATGTCCACTCGCGGTACAAATGTTGGACGAATTAATAAATAAAAAAACAATACGAAACTCTCCTAAAACCAGTGATGCGGTATCTCTTACAATTATAGACTTTTTATTCATTTATTTTGATCAATTCAAGTCAAGCACCTATCGCATTGCACGGGTTGACAACCCTAACTTTTATTAGTCATTCTTGAAAAGAAATATAACCTTTATTGCGTACGGAATATGGTCGATATTTAAAATGGATGATTTGTGTAGTAAGGTTGTCAAGGGTGTGTAAGTGGTTATCGGAAAAATGGCTTTTGAAGAACACTTAAAATATTGGTGAAGAGGTTCTCGGTGCAAGACATGATTTTAGTATTAATATAGTACAAAGAGGTATTGTTCAAGATTTTGTTGTGGGAATGGTCGTGGAAGTGGGGGCTTATAATCACATAGTGACGTGTTGGTGTAGTTGTCGTTTGCTACTATTACACGGAACGAGCATTTTTTGGTAACATAGTCTAGTGTTAGGTATACTATAGAACTCTTTAAATTTTAATGAAAATTATTGAAATTATTCCAGTTCTCTTTTAGATTTTTTTTCAATCATATCAATCAGCCTAAGGCAGTCCACTCCTGGACGCAGGCCTCTCCCAATTTACGCCACAACACACGGTCCTGTACCTTCCGCATCCAGTCCCAGCCTGCGACCTTTTTTAAATCGTCGGTCCACCTGGCGGATGAACGTCCTACCCTTCGTTTGCCAAGTCGTGGTCTCCACTCCAGAACTCGTTTGCTCCATCGGCCGTCGGTTGTTCTGCTGATGTGGCCGGACCGCTGCCACTTTAAAGTGCTTATTCAGCGAGCTATGTCGACCACTTTAGTTCTCTGCCGGATACCTGAACAGAACCTCATTTCGAAGTTTATCCCTCAAAGACACTCCAAGCATTGCTCGTTCCATAGCTCGCTGCGCGACCTTAAGGGCGCGGACCAACCCCACCGTAAGTGGCCACGTCTTGGCACCGTAATTCATAACGGTAGAACACACTAGTTGGAGACTTCCGTCTTCAGGCATTGCGAAAACGAAAGTCAACTTATAAAAAAGACTCCACCTACTTTCAGATCACTATTATCTATTGCTGATGAGAACCCAAAACTACAAAATTATTGATTTCGGACAATGATAGAAGTAACTGAGAACTACTAAACGCACAATGTTCAATAAACTAGTCAAATTATTTGTCCATGTTCCAAAGTGACGGTTTACATAACCTATTCCCGATCAAACCCTCTAATTCAGTGACATAAAAAGGGCAAGAATTAAATAATACTTTGATATTTTATAGCGCGTCATTTTGCGAGCGTCGGATTATGCGCTATCTCCACCGGCCGTGGTTTGACCGACATATTCTTAGCACTTGCCTCTGAACTCTGGAGCAAAGGCGTAGAGCCGACAGAATCTGTAAATTTTATTATTTTAAGACTGCTTTTTTTAAAACGTGAGGGAAAATCCTTCATGGATGCTATGCCGGACTCCTACCGACTAAAAACCTCACGTAACGCCCAGCAGCCTACGGTTAGATGTCGGAAAGGTGTCCCAGAACTCTTTTAAGACTGCTAATCGCGGGCCAAACAAAAATTTACGCTGACAGTGCGAGGATATTAAATCTTTCATGCGTCCTTTTCATACAAAATCTATAGAAACGTGTACAATCTTTGCAATGCATGAAAGCAGCTTAGCTGTAAGAGATAGTTAGTCAAAGAAGTGACAGAGGGATGAAACATGGATGAAACAGAACGAGTCTGTACAGGAGGTATCAGTTTGAGGCGGATAATTTCTGTGACAGTTGAATACCTGCTGCTGGTCAAATCATCGAATAGTGCGACTGCTGATCATGTCGTGGGTACGATTCTCTTCGGATAAAATTTATATGATCCTTAAATATTTGACTCGAGAGTCTGAGTGTTTAATATTGAGTGTGTATATTTATTATATAATATTCTATAAGTGTGAAATCTATATATATAAAAATCAATGCCACTTTTCGTTGTAATTTTATAACTCAAGAACGGGCTCACCTATCCAAACCAAATGTTTAGGCTTTGTTCGGACTATGTAGTAGATGGTTTATGTGAAGTTTGCACAAAATCGATCGAGTGGTTCTTCATTTATCACGCAAACAAAGTTGCGCGGGTCAGCTAGTATATAATATATCCGTTTTCCAGTACTCGTAACAGAAAAAGGCTTAGCTGACTTTGTGATAAGGTGGCGGTGAGTAACAATATAATTAAGTATGTGAATATAAGAGCTTCTAAAGTACCGTTTGACCATTGGCTGAACTTTAAAAGCATTACTTACTAATCAGTTAACAGTCGAATTCCAAGAAAATAAAACTTTTGAACAGCGTTTCTACTCCATCTTTATTCTAGAAGTAAGAATATATTTTTATGATTGCCGCACCATCTCACCGAATCCGATGAGTTAGTGTCGCAGAGCGCGCGGGACATACGCTGTTCTATATTCAAATTGAACAGCGCGCCAACGAGACCGCCGCCATTTTGTCGTCGTCACTCGATAAGATGGCGCGCACTTAGAGGCTTAGACGAAATGTGCTCGGTATGTTTATTGCCGGGTTTTCTGTTTGACGTTTTAAAATATAATATGCTTTGTGTCAGAAAGATGATATACTTTAAGGCAATATATAGTTTTGTACGTACCTACAAGTTAGAGATTTTTTTAAAATAATAATTTTACCTTTCAGAAGAACTTTGTTTAGTACCTACCTATTAAAAGACGCAGTTATTCTTCTCTACAAGATGAAACTTCCTGTGCCAAATTCGTGGACGTCCATAAAGTTCATTACGGGCATAATAGGCAGTAATTCAACGTAAAACATTTTTAGGGTTCCGTAGCCGAATGGCAAAAAACGGAACCCTTATAGATTCGTCATGTCTGTCTGTCTGTCCGTCCGTGTGTCACAGCCATTTTTCTCCGGAACTATAAGACCTATGCCATTGAAACTTGGTAAGTAGATGTATTCTGTGAACCGCATTAAGATTTTTACATAAAACTAGAAAAAAAGCAGTAAATTTTGGGGGTCCCCATACTCAGAACTGAAACTGAAAATTTTTTTTTTCGTCTAACCCCTACGTGTGGGATATCTATAGATAGGTATTCAAAAATGCTATTGAGGTTTCTAACATCATTTTTTTCTAAACTGAATAGTTTGCGTAAGAGACACTTCCAAAGTGGAAAAATGTGTGTCCTCCCCCCTCTAACTTCTAAACTAAGAGAATGATAAATCTAAAAAAAAATATAATGTACATTGCCATAAAAACTACCAACGAAAATTGGTTTGTACGAGATCGAGTTGGTAGTTTTTTTTAATACGTCATAAGCCGCAATTTTCGCCTGTAAAAATCACTACCACTGCGAACGTGTTAAAACATCAATCAAAGTTACAACGAACTGCAAAAACTTTTATATTATGTTACTTGCTGCTAAGGAACCCTTCATGGGCGAGTCTAACTCGCACTTGGCCGGTTTTTTTTGCACTAATTCCATGTACATACCTACATAAATATACTCATATCATAGGAACTTCTGCAATGAAAAATAAACCTCTAATTAGGTAGGTATGTTGAATCAACTCCATTAGAACGGTGGCAACTCGTAGAAAACGCATTGTTTCTTGAAACGTGAATAGGTAAATGATGTTACCAGGATTTCTCCCAATTCTTCGTGTTAACCTAATTTTCATCATCTTTTTTTTTTTCATTATCGTCATTCGAGATTTAGTTCCAGTTTCATCGATAGCCGCTTTTTCTAGCATTTAATTTGATATTGCTCAGTTTTCAGTTGAATGTCTGCAAACTCAAACAAGACTTACACTTCTTCTATAAAAGTATAAGCAATATACATTTATATGTAAACGTTCTATAATAGTACATAATTAACAAGCAGTCAACATCTTTACCATTCCACCTACTACGTAAATCATGCAAGACCCAGTTTTTATAGCAGACAGCCCTGTCCGTGGGCTCGGCGTGACAATGGCCCGACTGAACAGTTATCTGTTTAAACCTGGATTAGCACTCGATAAACCGTGATTAATAGTCGTGCCGACGGCCGGTACGGTCTGCAAAATGAGATAGTATCGAATTGTAATGAGAAAAGTTTTTTAATGAGCAGCGTAATCAATGGGATTATACAATAAAATTGTCTTACTTAAATACTTATTACTATAATAGATTGTTCTCTCAAATCATGCGTCGAACGTCATAAAGGCGAAAGTTTTCAATAACTCGTTCTATAGAAGCCAGGCTGTTCAAAATTATGCTTGCAAATATTAATATTTAAGTAATAACTCAATGGAACAATGAAAGTTTCGTAAAGTATACGCCATCTTTTATCCTAGTATTATCTTTATCCATATGAGATACAGTTTCATTTTCATACGTGCTATGATTATTTAGAACAACCTGTTTTTTTCTGACGGTGATTTTACCTACAATGTGAATAGAAAACTACTTGGTGTATTTATTAATTAAGGTGGTTAATTTAATTTAAATATCGTATTTCTCCAAATTTATTCATTGCCTTGCTTCCTTTTAAAAGCTCAAATAGAACAACCATTTTATTTTCTGTCAGTACCCACATTTTCGAGTAGAGTCCTGCCGTCCTGCGTATTCGGCGCGATGCGCGGAAGGTTGCGGCGTGCGGCGAACAGATAGTGCTGCCCGCTCCCGCTCGCTCACAAAACTTCGGATTAGCGAGCACCGGATAATTTATTGTGCTCCTCGGACATGTGCGGACTTTTTGAGTTAATACTGTTTGCTGGGCAATTAAAAAAGTAGCTGATAATTGAAGCTTTGCAGAAAAGAGTAGGAAATATTGGAACGTCAGTAAGTTGTTCGTTTAGCAACTTGTTAGAAATTGTTTATTTAAATTTAAATAGGTATTTTAAATTGGAAAGTCATATTCTCTGCCTACCCCGTTTGGAAACAGGCGTAATGTTATGTATGTATATTTTTCAATTTATAAAAATCTAAATCAACTGAACTAAGATGAAAAGTATTTAGTTTAGATTTTCAAAGATTATTTCTCAAAGATATATAATTGAATTTGAATTGAATATATATATATTCAAGAGTAAGTAGGTACCTGTAGCAAGACACGATGCGTAACTGTATGCTGCAAGAGATCTGTTTAAGAAATAACGTACTATCTATTTCTTTCTCCATTCATCTATTTATATTATGACCCCCTTATTCATAATCGTTTCTTAAACCTATTTTAGTTAAAACACATTTTAAGTCTATTGCTGTCTCTAACCGTACTCTGTCATTGGTTAGAGACAGCAATAGACTTAAAGTGTGTTTTAACTAAAATACACTCGAGAGCAATGAATCCGGGTCACTTAAAGAATGTTAAAAATCTCGGAAACTAAAAATGATAGGTTAATGCAATAAATTGTATTTAATAGACAATGTAATACTCCTTAAATGAAAGTAAAAAAAATATGAGTCACCATACATTTTATTAACACAAAATTACATAAAGAAAAAACTGCTGATCTCTCCTTAAAACAAAAATAGGAAACATGAAATTTTTGAACTTTATTACGATTTTCTTGAATTTTAATACTTCGTATTGCCTCCTCGTGCTTCCATTACTGCGTTTACGCGGTTTGGCATGCTGTACACCAAGTTCCTTATACGATTTTGGGGAATATTCTCCCATTCCTCTGTGAGAGCAATTTTGAGCTCACGAAGCGTGATTGGGGGAGGGTTTCGTTGTTTTACGCATCTGCCTAGCTCGTCCCAATCATGCTCGATCGGGTTGATATCCGGGCTGCGCGCTGGCCACTCCATACGAGTAATGTTCATCTCTTGAAGGTAGTCATTCACAATCCTACCTGTATGAGGTCGGGCATTGTCATGCATAAATATAGCATCCTCACCTAAATTGACCATAAATGGACCAACGTGATCATTGAGGATTTCTTCCACATATCTTACGCTAGTTAAAGAGCCGTTTTCTATGATCACCAGCTCTGTGCGACTTTCAGAAGAAATTCCGGCCCACACAAGTACAGACCCACCACCGTAGGCTACTTTTTCTTCGATGCATGCTTGCTTGAATCTTTCCCCTGGTCTTCGATACACTCTGTGTCTTCCATCGTGCTTGTAGAGCATAAATTTTGATTCGTCGGAGAACATAACTTTTGACCAATCTTCAATACTCCAATTTACGTGGCTCTGGGCATACCTTAGTCTCGAAATACGATGCCCACGCTCCAGTTTAGGGCCGTTTGCAGGTCTAAGGGGTTTTAAGTTAGATTCAGCAAGCCGACGTCTTACTGTCCATGCACTTGGGTTACTTCCTCCGAGGCGTCGAAACTGATTGGTGAGTTCAGTTCCTGTGAGAAAGCGATTTCGAAGCATGGTGTTCACCAAGTATCGGTCTTCTCGTGCTGTGGTACACCTGGTTCTGCCCGTTCCTGGTCTGCGTAGGTTAGAACCAGTTTCTTCGTAACGTCGGAGAACTCTTTGTACTGTTGACAGCGACACACCGACAGTCCTGGCTGTATCGCGCTGACTCCGGCCGGTTTCCAGCATTGTAAGTATTCTGGTGCATTCTTCAGGCGTAAGCGACATAATTTCAGCTTGATTAATGAATATAGAGCACTATCAACATGGTTTATGTACCCACATAAATGACAGATTACAAACAAAAGCAACACCAAATGCTGTAATTTCGTAGTTCCATCTTCGAAAGTGGCCCTTTTTCAAATTTGATTTTTTTATGATATAACTTTACAATAACTAAGAAGTTTTAATACCTTCATTTAAGGAGTATTACATTGTCTATTAAATACAATTTATTGCATTAACCTAGCATTTTTAGTTTCCGAGATTTTTAGGATTCTTTAAGTGACCCGGATTCATTGCTCTCGAGTGTAGGTTTAATAAACGATTATGAATAAGGGGGTTAGTGTATAAAACACTAGCTGATCCGCGTAACTTCGTTTGCGTCACATAAGAGAGAGTATTACCTGTTCCCGTCGCATTTACTCCCGTAGCGTCTCGTCGTTAATATTCAATATATGAGAGAGAGAGAGAGAGAAAAAGATTTCTCGTCGCGTGTATTCCCGTCGCATTATTTTTAAGAACAATTTCGTTTATGAAAGAGGTATCCCGTGGCATTATAGTAGATAAAAATTGATTGCCATTAAAATGGTTATTGTGCACCAACCCAAAGATAGACACATGCTATCGCGCAATTATTTTGGAACTTTTTTAAGCGAAACAATTTTGTAGTACCTACATATTTTTTACATAACTATAAATATTTACGCAGCACACGCAACGAAGCTCTCAAAAAGAATAACTGTTCCCCCGTTTTTAAAACATTTACTATTACTACTCCGCTCCTTTTCGTTGTAGCTTGATGCTTTATAGCCTATGACACTCCACAATAACGTAGCTTACTATTGGTGAAAGAATTTTTAAAATCGGTTCAGTAGATCCCGAGATTACCCCTTACAATTTAACAAACACACAAACTTTACTTCTTTATAATATTAGTATGTATAAAACATTATTAAATTAATGTTTAATACGTTACCAATGTAAAGAGATCTAAGAGTTTAATAATGTATGGATTGGTTAATTTTATATTTATTTCCTCTTTATTTAATTATTTACATATAAATTTACATTTTTAAATATACATATAAAAAAATACATTTAAAAATATAAAAAAATAGTATCCCACCGGCATCGGGTACAGGGACCAAGCTACCGGTGGTCAGGGCTCCAGAGACAGGAATCGCCTCACAATTCGTGCCGTGCTCAACAAAACCGCCTTTTGCATCAAACCCTTGACCCAACCGCCTAACGCGAGCCTCTTAAGGTGTTGATCGAGGCTCTTGGCGATCAGACTGTGTGCTGATACGACTATCGGAACAATAATCGCTGAATCCACATCCCACATGTCGACAACCTCGTGAGCTAAGTCCAAATATTTCAACTGTTTATCTTTTTCTGCTTTCACGAGATTCTCGTCATGTGGAACCGTAATATCAACGATTACTGCGAGGCGCTCTGATCGATCTATTACCACTATATCAGGCTTATTGGCTACAATAGTCCTGTCAGTGATAATAGACCGATCCCAGTATAACGTGACACGACCATTCTCTAGAACTGGGTCGGGCACATACCTGTAATATGGTACTTCTGAATCTACAAGTTTATATTTTAGCGCAAGTTGCTGATGGATAATCCTGGCCACTTGGTTGTGTCTATGCAAGTACTCGCCGTTGGCAAGACGAGGACAACCAGAAATAATATGTCTGAGAGATTCACCCGGTAGGTGACATGCCCGACATATGTCAACCGTACCGTCTCTCAAAATATATTTCCGATAGTTATTCGTCATGACAACTTCGTCTGTAATAGCACAAACAAAACCTTCAGTTTCGCCGAACAAATCTCCGAAACGTAGCCAGGATACGGAAGCTAGAAAATCTACATCGGGCCCATGTAAGGCCCGATAAAATCGTCCATGCAGCTCTTTGCCCTGCCATATCTCCTTGCGATCATTAGTCGTCAATATTACTGGTTTGTGCCAGTTCTCTTTGGCAAGAGCAAGAGGGGTCAGTCCATTATCTACTGCTACCACATCCCGATGCATACCCACGTCAGTATGAAGGAAATATTCCCTAAGGTTGTATACCTCACGATTGTGTAAGGTTTTGGCATTTAAAAAGCCACGACCTCCACACTTTCGTGGGATATACAACCTCATTACAGACGAACGTGGATGATGCATTCGGTTTATGGTCAATAGCGAACGGACTTTTCTATCCAGGGCGTCTAATTCAGTCTGAGTCCATCTAAGTATGCCGAAGGAATAGATTAAGATTGGCATGGCCCAACCATTGATAGCCCGCACCTTGTTACCGCCTGATAAAAGACTTTTCAGCACTTTTTTCAGGCGGCCAAAGAAACGGTCCATCAACGTTTGTTTCATGCCTATCTCTGTAATACCTAATGCCTGCGACATACCTAGATATTTATAGGTTTCAGTTGCGGAAAGGGATTTAAGTTTTGTGAAATCTGAAAGTTGTACTCTTTCAGATTCCACAATTCGACCCTTCTTTACATGCATGACTGCGCATTTATCTACACCAAATTCCATTTTGATAGAATTACTGAAAGCTTCTGTGACTTTCAGTAACTCGATCAAGTGGGAATCGGTGGAGGAAAATAATTTTAAGTCATCCATGTAAAGAAGGTGGGAAACAACTTGACCTCCTCTCCGAAACTGATAGCCTAATCCTGAACCCTCCAGTAATGTACTGAGAGGATTCAGTGCCAGGCAAAACCATAAGGGGCTCAGACTGTCACCCTGAAATATACCCCTCTTGATCCTGACAGGCTCGCCATTCCCAAGAACCTGACGACATCCTGGATAAACAAGAGCCGTTGTCCACTGCCCCATACATGCCCTCAAGAAGGTGCTAAGAGTTGCATCAACTTTATACAACTCTAGCACCCTCAGCAGCCATGTATGTGGCACTGAATCATAGGCTTTCTTGTAATCAATCCAGCATGTCGCAAGGTTTCTCCGGTTACGACGAACCTGCTGATTAATGGCCATGTCAAGAATAAGGAGTTCTTTAGTACCACGTGACCCGCTTCTACATCCATTTTGAGAGTTGGACATAATACAATTATTTTCAATATGTGTTGATAACTTAACTCTCAAAATAGATGTAAGAAGCTTATAGACCGTAGGTAAACAGGTTATTGGTCTATAATTTTTAGGGTCCGTAGTACTACCAGATTTGTAGAGGAGGTGTGTGATACCCGAAGTCATAAAAGATGGAAGCGACCCAGACTCAAGCGATGATTGAAAGCAAGATGCCAAACAATCATGTGAGCTATGGAACCATTTTAGCCAAAAGTTGTGCAGTCCGTCCGGCCCAGTTGATTTCCAATTGGGTAACGAACGAACCGCACTGGCAATGTCACTAGATGTTATTAGGACTGGTTCCATAGTCTGTATTGGCTCACATGAAAGCTTGACATCCCGCATCCACTCACACTCTGTATGACTAACAGGTACCGACCAAATGCCTCGCCAAAATGTACTTGTGGTTTCAGCACTCGGTAGGCACATGTCAGTCATACTTGAATCAGGTTGCTCCCATCTTCTATACACCCATCTCTCATCTTTTTGGAACGAGCGATTCTGAGTATAGCGATCCACTCGTTTTTTGTACCGCCGTATACGGCTTGCCCACGCATAAATTTTCTGCTTCAGGTGGTCTATACGTTCCGTGACTCGTACTGAGTATTCGCGAGGACTAATATCAGTCCCCGCGAATGCACGAGTCACAAAACGCATCACCCTGGGACGAATATTACCCGCCCTGAAGCAGCATAGCTTACTAATAAGTACCCTAGTCTCGGCAATGCGACGCTCAATTCTGCATTGCCAGACTGGAACAGCGCTTGGTCTAGTAGC
This sequence comes from Miltochrista miniata, assembly GCA_933228765.1. Classification (NCBI taxonomy): domain Eukaryota; kingdom Metazoa; phylum Arthropoda; class Insecta; order Lepidoptera; family Erebidae; genus Miltochrista; species Miltochrista miniata. Next base: position 39,271,272 of record OW121752.1, read on the forward strand.
TGGCTCAAATTTAGGAAATTTAACGCCAGCCACTCGACACACTGCTACAGCCGCACAATACAGAATTGAGTGTGCATCACTAATATCTTCACAAGTATCAAAATAACTTGGTAGAACCGAGTCTAGGGCACTCACTAGCGCCATGTTCTTTTTATGCGTAGGCAAACGCGGTATACGTGGACGACATATAGGATCACAAAATCTATAATCTTGAATAGCTCGCTCCAAAAAACTCCTTAATTCATCGTCATACTGTGTACTTACTGTTGTAACAATATCATCCACTACCTCGTCAATGGGTACGACAGGTTGTGATTCGTTGGTAGTTTCACTATTTATACTAGGTTGTGACGAAGTAGGGATGGCAGTGCTACTCTGTACTTCTGAGCGAATCCTCTCAAGCACGGCATCGTCCAACATATTACTACGTTGTATGACCCGTACTTGATCCGACAGCCGCTGCGCCGACACGTTGACGGTTGGTTCAAGAGCCTGAAACAAAGGCAGCAAGCGAACACGATACGCAGTGAGGTTAGTCCCTGCCTCTGTAGCCGCAAAATATGCCCGCATGACATTTTCATTCATAGATGAAGTCCATCTCATGCGGTGCACATTACCACCGGCAGCGGGGGCCCTATTCGAGGCCGGTGGGCCTCGGGGTCCCAAGCAGGTCGGTGGCCGGCCTCTCCCCTGCCGACGTACAGGTGTTGGCGACGTCGGCGGGGAGAAGTACTCGTCGCTCGATGAGCTCGACGCCTCAGCAACAGTCGATTCCTGTAGCATGGTTTCCGTAGGTTGCGAGGCGGAGCTTTGCGACGAGCCCGGTGATGTTGATCGTGCATGTAGTGTCCTGGCTTTGGCTCTTGTTAGCATATTTACATATTTTTGTTACATATTTTTTACTGACATGACGTATGTCATGTCATCCTTCTGTAAAATTTGTATTTCTGGTTTATTGATGTGTTTTTTTCTGTAATTTTCCATTATTCTGCTTCATAAACGTTTAATAGTATGTTAGTATTGAATAATTTACAAATATATGTTATAAAAATATTTTTTTGTAACGCTGATAAAAATATATACCATAGCTCAAAGATGGGGTTGCCAGTTATTTATTTTATTATTACGATTAGATTAGATCCCAATTCTAATTATCCCCGCCGCGTAGAGGTACCTATACTACGAACGTCTACAGAGCGCCTACGCCTACGTTGTTCGGTAAATAAGATTTTTTTCTTTCTTTTTACTTTCACATGAACTAAGGTGACACTCAGTGAAAGTCAAATAGGTATTCTGATTGGATATTTTTACCCGAACTGCTGAAAAAAGGAGGGTAATGTTTTTTGAGACTATGTATGTATGTTTGTATGTATGTCCAATTCTTTGTCGCGTTCTACAGCCTGAACGGCTTGACAGATTTTGACATGCCAGGTGTCATTTGATTCGTCGTGATTGTGTGAGTGACACCAGGTACATTAAAATTTCTAATAAATCAAAATGGCAGACTTATGGCGCTAAAATGAAAACGTGGAATTTTTTTCTTGCACGCTCTACAGCCTCAACGGGTTGCAGGATTTTGACATACAAGGTGTCATTTGATTTGTCGTGATTGTCTGAGCGACACCAAGTAAAATAGAATTCCTAAGTATCAAAATGGCGAGTTTTAGGCGCTATAATTATTTGACTGCGAAGGGCGCAAAAACTACTAAACCGATTTTGATGCGGTATTATTTGTTTATATTATAAGGTCTTGGTCAGGCCTAAAATCTTACATATTTGAGTGCAATCGGTTGAGTAGAACCGAAAATATGACCAAAAATATAATAATAAAGGTTGAATTTTGGAAATGTCCCTTCACTACACGAAAATTAATAACTCCACTACTAATATAACTAAAAAGTTTTAAATAAACTTAATTATTAAGAATACAAAAAATCCGACTGCCAAGTAAACATACAACTGAAAAGCAAGAAACAAGCTCTACATTTCTTTTGTGATTTTCTTTAGCTACTTACTGTTTTACTTTGTCGGCAACATACAAGCAAGTGGTGGTTTACAAAACACCTACATGTTCCCATAGCTTGTTCCCGCCTGCAAATGTTGCCGACAACGTAAAACAGTAAGTAGCTAAAGAAAATCGTGAAACAGGAACCACTGTAGAATCTTCTTATCTTCTTTCTTTCCAGAAATCCGACTAAAAATTGTAAAAATAGGCTTTATAGTAGCTTCAGTTGAGGTTCAAATTTGTCCCGATCTCTGACAAATAAACATAGTATAAAATATGTGATCTCTAATTAATATCCAAATCGAAACAGTTCAATATTCAACAGTTAATCTGAGATTGAATTACAATATCGTGTACTGAGTGAGACGGAGCGCTGCTGAACTGTGCTCCTTCGCATATGTATAGCGTCTTACAGGATGATCTAAATTCTCATTTTAACAAATTCATAATAAAATATGCATTTGTCAATATCTCTCTGATGCTGATTCGGGCTACTTCGTTTACGTCACATAAGAGACAAATAAAAGTGCCGTATTTGCTATATCATAAAAGAGCTCAAAGATGAAGTCTATTGTAATTATTCAGTCCACGGTCCTTCAAAAGTAATCAACAAATCAACAATACTTTATTTTGTGTCACAACAGTAATATTAATTTGAATGGAAGTCTTTTAGGCATAATAATGCCTACGATAGAAACTGACTTTTCTTGGATTTAGTCAGAAAAATAACGTTTATCATGTCTCAATTCTTAATCGTATGATTTGAATGCGTAGGCGAAAGTTTACCAGGTTAGGCTCATCTTGTACCAGTTAATTTTCGTCAACGAATTCAAGATCTAGGGGGTTGAATGGATTGACGAAAATTGATACGCACACCGACTGACATTTGAAACTGTGATTTTTTTACTCAGAAATATTAATAAAGTTTTAAATTTGTGTATCAAATGTACAAATAAATCATTCAGAAATTTTGTCTCCAAATAGATCAGCCTGTATACCCAAGACGTCCTACACGGGTTTATGTAAACCGAGTGCCGAGATGGTGGGAGCCACATGTCGGGCCGCACCTGACGGTCGGACACTCCCACAGTAATCTCCGTTTTAATTAAATATAGTGTTAATCTGTTCCCGAATTAGATAAGATGTACAGTGTGTATCTGTTGTGTGTGTGACATTATAGTTGCATAGAGTTTATTTTTATGGTTCCTTACGTTCATCTGTCGGACTGTCACGAGACGGTATCTCTGGAACCGTGATAGCTAGAGAGCTGATTTTTTTACAGATGATGTATTTCTTTTGCCGCTATAACTATAACAATACTAAACCAAAAAAAAATTCAATGAGTGCTCCCGAATAACATACGTAATTTTTTTAATGTTCCGTTCAGTTAGTATTATAATTTTCCAAAGTCTTTTATCTCATGTACCTTTATCACGGTCAAATACACTCGAGAGCAATGAATCCGGGTCACTTAAAGAATCCTAAAAATCTCGGAAACTAAAAATGCTAGGTTAATGCAATAAATTGTATTTAATAGACAATGTAATACTCCTTAAATGAAGGTATTAAAACTTCTTAGTTATTGTAAAGTTATATCATAAAAAAATCAAATTTGAAAAAGGGCCACTTTCGAAGATGGAACTACGAAATTACAGCATTTGGTGTTGCTTTTGTTTGTAATCTGTCATTTATGTGGGTACATAAACCATGTTGATAGTGCTCTATATTCATTAATCAAGCTGAAATTATGTCGCTTACGCCTGAAGAATGCACCAGAATACTTACAATGCTGGAAACCGGCCGGAGTCAGCGCGATACAGCCAGGACTGTCAGTGTGTCGCTGTCAACAGTACAAAGAGTTCTCCGACGTTACGAAGAAACTGGTTCTAACCTACGCAGACCAGGAACGGGCAGAACCAGGTGTACCACAGCACGAGAAGACCGATACTTGGTGAACACCATGCTTCGAAATCGCTTTCTCACAGGAACTGAACTCACCAATCAGTTTCGATGCCTCGGAGGAAGTAACCCAAGTGCATGGACAGTAAGACGTCGGCTTGCTGAATCTAACTTAAAACCCCTTAGACCTGCAAACGGCCCTAAACTGGAGCGTGGGCATCGTATTTCGAGACTAAGGTATGCCCAGAGCCACGTAAATTGGAGTATTGAAGATTGGTCAAAAGTTATGTTCTCCGACGAATCAAAATTTATGCTCTACAAGCACGATGGAAGACACAGAGTGTATCGAAGACCAGGGGAAAGATTCAAGCAAGCATGCATCGAAGAAAAAGTAGCCTACGGTGGTGGGTCTGTACTTGTGTGGGCCGGAATTTCTTCTGAAAGTCGCACAGAGCTGGTGATCATAGAAAACGGCTCTTTAACTAGCGTAAGATATGTGGAAGAAATCCTCAATGATCACGTTGGTCCATTTATGGTCAATTTAGGTGAGGATGCTATATTTATGCATGACAATGCCCGACCTCATACAGGTAGGATTGTGAATGACTACCTTCAAGAGATGAACATTACTCGTATGGAGTGGCCAGCGCGCAGCCCGGATATCAACCCGATCGAGCATGCTTTTTTTTTTTTTTTTTTTTTTTGTCCAGCCACCATGGGTGGCTGGGTGTGTTCCTATCTATCCCCCGATATTGATAGTTCGGAGACCTTCCTACTGTTTCCTTTCATACCAGTTCTCGCTTTCTCTATGTTCACAATCTTTCCGCATACTTGATCTTTCTTTCATACATCTCTTTTATACTTCAGGTGGGATTGCCTGCTAGTCTTTCTTCTAATTTTCTTTATTTATATATTTATCTTTCTTATATCTATGGTAAACACAGGTAAATAATTTGCTCTTCACCATTCCTTCTCTTCCTTTTTACATTTACATTTTTTCTTATCTATACCTTATTCTATTACATTTTTATTATTATTTTCTTTATTTTCTTTCTCTAATTCTCTTACAGTTATCAACCTTAAGTGTTTTTCACTCTTGGTTGTTTCTGGTTTCTTATTTCTAGTGGTTTTATACATCTTTTCTTATCTGTCTACTATACTTTACACGCTATATTTTTACTCTATTTCTATGTTACCGGCAGCATAATCAATCATTATGTTGCTGTAATATCTATTTAATCTACTCTATTTCTTTCATTTATCTTCTTACAAATTTCTGTACAATAGCCTAGGAATCTGTCTCTATTTTTACCTGTAAGTATGTTCTTGAAATTACCTACCACGATACTCATGCCAATCTCTTGTTCAACATCGTACCGCAGCCTCGAGAAAATCGGGCATTCCGCCAGTAGGTGAGGGATGTTCTCCTCCGTTTCGGAATCACAGGCGCATGATGGGTCATCCTTGCACTTGAAACGATTCAAGTACTCGGAAAACCCACCATGCCCCGTCAGAACCTGCGTGGTGTGTTTCGTTGGAGTGAATTTCCTAATTATACTGTACGCGTCCACCGCGTTGGGGAAGAAGAGCTTTGTGATCGAGGCGGTTTCACCCGACTCGTATCTCCGGTTCCATTCGGCAAGCGTGTCCATACGGATCTGACGCTTGGCGAATGAGACCGGACACAGGTCGTAGTCCGGTGCCCGCCTCGATCCCAAAGCTGCCTCTTTGGCCAGTTGGTCGGCCCTCTCATTTCCCTCCATCCCGACGTGTGCCTTTATCCAGAACAAATCGACTGATTTGCCTGCCAGAATACAGTTTCTGATGTTGTTACGGGCTTCAACAGCGAGGGGATGGAGACAACTGGGATTTCCGACCGTCTGGAGCGCCGCGGTCGAGTCACTGAGCACCCCGAAGCTTTTCGCGCTGTGTTTTGTGATCATCCTCGTTGCCTCACATATGGCCAGGAGTTCCGCCTGATATACAGTACAGTAGGACGGCAGTCCAAGCTTGCGGGCCCTCGTTTCGGATCCGTCTTTCCACAAGGAAAGCGCGGCACCGACCCTACCCGCAATCTTGCTGCCGTCGGTGTATATTTTTATATCACATTTAACTTGTGCTATCTGGTGTTCGTTTTCGACCTTAATGAACTCCAGGCGCATATGCTCGGCAGGATGAGGATTCTCAGCATATGAGGCCACTCGCTCGATCTCCCTCCCGACTAGGTCTGGTAGTTCTGCGCCTTTCCTAATTCTATACAATAGAGCTGACTCTTTGACCCTGAGGTTAAGGGGAAGTATTCCGGCCAACACCAGAGCCGAGTCGTGGGAGACCGTGCGATAAGCTCTACATATTTTTTGGGCGAAACTACGCTGAATGAATTTTAAACGCTTTTTGATGCCCAGCTTCCCGACCGCCGGCTCCCAAGCGGCAGCCGCGTACAATACAATTGGCTCCACGGTTGCTGTGTATATCGTGTGTATTATCTCAGGATGTAATCCCCAGCTCGCCTTCGCCGCCCTGGTCAGTTGCTTGTGGAGGCTCGTTACTCTTCTGCACACGCTCTCCACATGTGCATTGAATGTCAACTTCCTATCAATAATGAGCCCGAGTAACTTGATCTCATACGACATGCCCACGCTGACCCCGCCCATGCTAAGCCGTGGTGTGTCATAGGTCATCTTCCTGGTTATGACCATCGCACTCGTTTTGTGAGGTGCAAACCGTAATTTATTCCTATCACCCCACGTCTTAACATGCGCGAGTGCAGCGTTGGCTCGCCTCTCAATCTCCCCCCCGGTATCCCCGCAAAAGACCAGGACGACGTCGTCCGCAAAGGCCTGAGCATACTCGCCCCGTCTCTCCAGGCTGTGCAACAGCGGATCCAGGAGGAGATTCCAGAGAATCGGACCGCCGATAGAACCCTGGACGCACCCCTTTCTTGTTCTTGTGGTGTGCTCCTTGCCTGCATATCTCACGTGTACTCTACGGTCGTTCATGTAGCTATTCAACACCCGTCTTAGTCCCTCTGGACACTCCTCTTCGGCGAGTCTCGTCTTAATTGCCGGCCACCAGGCGCTGTCGAAGGCGCCCTCTATATCCAAGGACACTACCGTGAGAATTTTCTTTTGGTCCAACTTCGATCTGATGTACTTGATCAGGGTATAGAGGGCGTCCTCGCAGCCCCTTTGTGGCATGAACCCATATTGGTGGGGGCTGATCCTCGAATGAAGATGGTGTCGAAGCCTCGACATAACCATCTTCTCGAGGATCTTCCCCAGCACCGGGAGAAGGCCGATCGGCCGGTACGACTTGGGGTGCGAATAGCTATCCTTCCCAGGTTTACGCAACGCCACTACTGTTGCTTCTTTCCATGCTTTGGGGAAGTAATGTAGTGTGAGGCATCTGTTTGCTAGGCTAAGGAACAGTTCTGGCTGGTTTCTGATGGCGTGGCCGCAGATATCCGCCGTGAAGCCGTCTGCGCCGGGTGCCTTTTTAGGGTTGAAAGACCGGACCGCCGTCTCGAGCTCGAAGAGGGTGAACGGCGGATCGTGCGGTTCCCCACACGATCCTCCGGCCACCATCTCCGATCTCTCTCTTACGCGTCTTTGTTCCTCCGTGTCTTCCTGTTCCAGGTCATCGGGATAAAAGGTCTTCGCTAGCAGTTCGGCAGATCTCTCTTCGTTTAAGGCCACGCCATTCAGCTCCAGGGGTACGTCCTCAGCTCTACCCGCGGTTCGTCCGATCACCCTGTAAATCCCCTCCCACATCCCCTCCCGGTCTTGCTTGCAGCAAAACTCCTTCCAGGATGTTATCTGGGCTTTCTTTGCTGCATCCTCGTATCTTTCCTTGCTCTCCAGGTACTCTCTCACGACATTGGCTCTGCGTATCGGTGCGGCGCATCTGATTCGACGCCTCTTGGTGGTGACCTCCTTCTTCATCCCAGCTAATTCGTCGGACCACCAGGGAATGGACAACCTTTGACATTTAGTCTTTTCGGGTATTGCGCTGCTACATGCCTTGGTAATTGCTTGGCTGAACTCCCCTACTATATCATCAATCTGGGTTTCCGTGTTTGCTGCGTTTACCCTTTCCGCTGTTATGCCTTTTTCGACGCTGAGTTCAGCCAACTCTTTCCCGAATTTTTCCCAGTCTGCCTTTTTTGTGTTGAACTTCCGGGTAGTTCTAGCAACGTCTGTACCCCTCGACTTTTTAAGCCTAATGTCAAAGGTGATCCCATTGTGGTCCGAACTCGTGAGGTTTACCTCTACCTTCCAGTTCACCACCAAGTTTAGCGCACTGGCAGTGCACAGAGTAAGGTCAACGTGACTCTTGTAGCGTGTCGTTCCCCTGATGGTATCAAACGTGGGGGTATTCCCCGTGTTGAGTACCTGGAGGCCCATCTGGTCTACCATTTCCAGCATGTCTTTTCCTCTTCGGTCCACATTCTCGCTTCCCCACCACGTGTTCCAGGCATTCCCATCGCCCCCCATGATAAGCTTACCCAGACCCGGTTTAGCCGCTATCTTCTTCAGCCTCAGCAGATACGGGGCGATTGGTTTGTCGGGCTCGAGGTAGAAGGAGACCAGCGTAATGCTCCACGCGACGGTTTTGAGGCTCACCACTACGATGTTGTTCGTGGTGAGGTCGGGATGTTGGACAACGTCAATGTGTGGGTCAAAGACAGCTATCGCTGCCTTGACCTTGTCCTCCCCTGTCGCTTTACTTTGGAAGACTCTTACGCCTGGATAACTCCTCATACCTCGAGTCCCACTATCCCCATGAGGCTCCTGGATCAGTGCTGCCAATATCTTGCGGTTTGCTGCTTCTGTAAGCAGTTCTTGCTGGGCTAATTTTTTCTTCATAAGGTTTGCCTGGAACACGTGATAGGTGGAGTTCACTGCCTGGCTGCCCTTAGCAGTACGCAACTGCAGATCTGGCGAGCGCCTCCCAGCGTCTACGAACGGGACATTCTTGACTGAAGGCATTATGCTCCACTCTATTCATTTTAGCCTTCTTGCAGTTCCTGCATGCTGGTAATGCATTTACTGCCCAACTGTCGCAGTGCACTTTTAGATGGGGTCCCCCGCAGTGACTGCACGTCTCTTGGTCTTCGGTGCAGAATCTCTTCACGTGGCCGTAGCCCAGGCAGCGTGAGCATTGCACCAACGGTGAGAAGTCCGCTACCCTTACCCGCTGCAGGTCCACGTGAAGTGTGCCGTTTGCTGTCATGGTTTTCCACAGCTTGGGGGACACCGATAGAATCACGTGGTTTACGTGAGGGTTCCTCGCTCGTTTCCTGAACCTCACCGTGAGCCTATCGTCCTCCTTGCCGAGTCCATCAAAAATCTCCCGGTTCTGCTTTCGGATTGCTCTGAGCACCTCCTCGTCAGAGTTGACGCTCAGAACATCGTTCAGCACGACCATGGGGTCTTTATTTTTGATGTTCTCGACAACGAGTTTCTCCTTTTCTAGGCGAGCTCGTGCACTGTCTCTGTCCGCTGTTGTTGGGCAGCCCAAAATAATTTTCCTGTCTCTGGCTTTTCTAACTCGCTCCACCTTGATCCACCCCTCCTTTGCGTCGACCGCCTTCCGTACCCTCTCGAGCACCTCATCGCCAGTTTCTTCCTCGTTATTTGAGGAAACGACGATGGAATGCAGCGTTGGTTTTTGCTGCGGTTTGGGAGACGTAGCGGTCGCGTTGGCGTATGTTGGTCTCGCCTGTGCTTCGGTGTTAAGCTGTATTGCGGATCTCAAGTCCTGCATTTGCTCCGCATTTTTTACTAGTAGCTCGGTGTGTGCTTGGAGTTGTTCTGCGAGCTTTCCCAAGTCAGTATTGGGGGTGGGTAGATCAATTGGAGCTTCTTTTTTCCCGTCTGTTCCTGTCCCCATGCTCTTTACGAGGTCCACCATCTTGTCGATCCAGTGTAAGACGTCTGCCTTTATCTCCGATTTTAAGTTTTTGGCCAATCCTAATGAGTACTTCGCCTTTTTTGCGAAGTCTCTGGCTTCCGATAGGCTGTCCGGATATATTTTGTCGGAGACTGGGCTGTGTACGATTGGCTGTGGTGGTTTAGCCTTCCTCTTTGGTTCTGCCTCTACTATTGTTTCCGAGGGTTTGGTATGCTTGGGTGGACTGTACTCCAGCCGCCTCGATGGTTTTAGCGGATTTTGCTCTTTGTCAGAGTTATTTGAGAAGGATGTTCCGGCTTTGTTCTCAAAAGTTTCGAGGCTTCTCCGTACGATCGACTTCTTCGTCACGGTCTTAGACGGTGACGTGTTGATGGTGTCCTCCCTCGTGCTCTTTGCGGGTGTCCTCTGAGAGACAAACATTGTCGGGGGATATCGTCAAAAAGTAATAAAGTTGCTTATCGATCATGCTTGATCGAGCATGCTTGGGACGAGCTAGGCAGATGCGTAAAACAACGAAACCCTCCCCCAATCACGCTTCGTGAGCTCAAAATTGCTCTCACAGAGGAATGGGAGAATATTCCCCAAAATCGTATAAGGAACTTGGTGTACAGCATGCCAAACCGCGTAAACGCAGTAATGGAAGCACGAGGAGGCAATACGAAGTATTAAAATTCAAGAAAATCGTAATAAAGTTCAAAAATTTCATGTTTCCTATTTTTGTTTTAAGGAGAGATCAGCAGTTTTTTCTTTATGTAATTTTGTGTTAATAAAATGTATGGTGACTCATATTTTTTTACTTTCATTTAAGGAGTATTACATTGTCTATTAAATACAATTTATTGCATTAACCTATCATTTTTAGTTTCCGAGATTTTTAACATTCTTTAAGTGACCCGGATTCATTGCTCTCGAGTGTATAATGTAAGTAGGTATACTAGATATATACTTAGTTTACTAGTTTACGCTTTTGTTATTTATTTTTTCCTCTATTCTGGGCATGCAGGGATGTTCATAAAGTCTTTATTTTTAAAGATTTTAATTCATAATCACAATGAATAGAATCTTGTTATACTTATTATTAAATCTTATAATTCCATCGCGCTCGAAATTTTTTACGTGTAGTAAAATTTTTATATTATTGTAAGATTCAAGGTAAATTTCAAATTCGAAAGAGACATTACTCAAAATATTTGTTCTGAGTATTATTATAGTTGTTGTAATGTAATTTACTTTTGTAAATATTGAACTGTTCTTACCATAGTCACATTAAATAAATCTTCGTCAAATAAATTGAAAAACATTGGCTATGTAAACCCATCTGTTATTATTAGATTTGGTAAAACACAAATGCTCTGTATATCGTGTGCATTTTAATAAAAATTTAAACCAAAACGCATTACAATCTTGAACATCACAAAAGATTGAAACACCCATTCATTACGAATTGAATCGTGACGCGCAAATGTTCTCATATCGATATGAAATCGAATTAAAATCGATATTGAATTCAAGTATCGGTTCGTTCAGTCAAGCGCGGTTGATGGCGATATTATGCGAATGTGTTGAACAACTGTTTGGAAGTGAGAAAATGTTCTGTGAGTATTTAGTTCGTTTTTTAAACTTAGCTTTTTTTAATTACGTTTATTAGAAACTGAGTACATTTAGCTCGACTTTGTGACTTGCCAGTACTGCGTTAGATGTTAATTTTTTTTTTCTCCTGAAGCTGCTGCTTGCTTCTTTTTTTTACGTCAGGAAAAATCCTCATGGACGCTATGCCGGACTTCTACCGACTAAAAAAACCTCACGTATCCTGCCTAACAGCCTACGGTTGGAATCCCCGGGTAAGAACTCAGAAGGATACCCCAGGACAAAGATACGACCTAGCCCTATGGTGAACGAAATGATCAAGCGTACTATCTTCTAATATACCTAACAAATTTCAAAAGCATCAAATCATAGTTGAAATTAGGTATGTAAAGTTTTTTATGATTAGCAGTCACGACTCACGAATAAAGAGAATATAAATTTTCAAATACACATATTACTAAATTCCAAATGAGGTAAAAAACTGATGCACAAAATTATTCAAACACGGACATCAAATGCACTGCATTAGCACAATAAAAGAAACAGCATTGGTCAAATAAATCACTTAAAATTTCTTATCGCTTCATTTGGAACAGCGCATGCCGCTAAATGCGATCAAAATCTGACAAAACATAAATTTAAATTTAAAAACGTAGGGTGTAAACCCTTTGTGTTCCAAATATCAAGCGATGAAAGCGACCAAAGAGATTTCTCTACTCGAAAATCCATACTAACATTTTATAAGAGAAAATTTGTAAGTGTGAAGCGCTCGCGGTCCCGCAGACCCGGTGTTCTGTAAACGATCACGGTAGTAAGCAACATTAAACTATGGTCGGTTATGGATGGGTGACCATCATGTGACCACTTTGTGACATTTTTATTTCCAAGCATTTCCGTGCTTGGTAATGCTCGTTAAGCCGTTGGTCTCGGTTGTCAGTAATATGACTGTCGTTAAGCCAAGTTGAAGGCCTTATGGCGGCTTGCACAATTTCAACTGCGGGTCGTCACAAGGTCGGCAACGCGGGTGTAGCGCTTCTGGCTTCTGCGCTGCAAGCGTCCATAGGCTACGGTAATCAACCATTAGGTGGTCTGTAAGCTTGTCTGCCCACTCAGTAGTATAGAAAAGAAAAGTATGGATGTTTGTTACTATGTTACGCTTTGACACCTGAACGGATTAGGCTAAAATTTGATCCAGGATTAGATTATACTCTACTTTTATCCTCGAAACGAAAAGCTCCCATGGGACGCGGGAATGAGAGCAAAATCCAAACCTGCTGACCCGCGGGGTGCCCATCGTCCAACTAGTATGAATTAGACCGTGGAACAGCCGAAAATTCATATTTCAGAAGTTTTACATGATTTTCATTGAACACTAGAAATCTATTTAAAATTGAACAATGCGTTTTGAAACATAAAGTCAAGAAACCCCAAGTCTACAAATTCTAACGCCATGTTTTAAAACTCGAAACGCTTTCAAGCGGCGATATCGCTAGAAACGCTGTTTTCACACAAAAAGAGTTTAATAGAATTCGGCGTATCTTACTAATGGAACGGTTGCCGTAATGAAATAAGGTATTTCTGCCAGTAATGGAGAATGTTCGAGACGATTTATTAAAAATCGCTCGTTTTTCAATATGCAACTTGGATAACTGTCTTTTTACTTTCGTTCTAGTTTGGTTGGTAATTGAAATTGCGAACTGGGTGTTCTGATTTGTAGTTATAGGTACCAGGAACTTTTTGAAATGTGTTCAATGTGAATCAAAATTATTCGCAACCGTACTGCCAGTAGTGTGGGATAGTTGTGTAGTCGAGTATGAAGGAATATTTTAGTCTGAATAAAATGTTATAATAATAAAAATGATAAAATGTACTAAAAGACGTGGATGCCCGCGTGATGCAAGGTAAAATTTAGCTGTCGCACTTTCGTCACCTAGGGGAGGAACTTTTACGATTATTTTTTTGTGGGTTTCTTATTTTTTAGAAGTTTCTAGGTAGAAGGATTTCGGCTAGGATTTTTACGTAACACCCCATGTCAGTATTGATTTGAGAGTAGAAAGACTAGGAAGGCCAGGTCAAGAGTACCCTGAACCGGAGAGCGTGTATGAAAGCGATTATGAAAGTAAGAGAAGCGAAAGGTTATGCCAGGATCGTAGCTGGTGGAAAACCAAAGTCTCTCGATGGGAAACAGGTGTGATGAAATGTATGTATGTGTATGTTAAGAGCAGAAAAGTGCATAGAGAGGTTATGAACACATATAGATGGGTCCAGTTCGTCACTCTGGACCGTTACCAACTTGCTGAAATTGATTGGATCTAGACATCTCAGAGCGCCGACTTTCGATCGCACGACTTGAAAGTGAAGACGAAAATTTACTAGTGAAAATGTCTTTTGACTCATGTTTTGCCGTTTCTAAAGCGAGACAAATGACAGATCACCAGAAAGCTTCCCTCAGCGGATTCACGTCGTATATTCGAGAATCGCCGTCCAATAGTTTGAGTCGCTCCCTTATTATTATTGGTATACCTAGTATACACATTAGTTATTGTTTTAAATAAGTTAGAGATTCAAGTCGTTCAACTAGTGCGACTGCTGTAGTTTGTCTGCTGCAGTACTTCTGCTGTAGTAGCAGAGTAGTCTTTCTTTTAGAATGTTGTTAGTAGCAGCAATAAGAAGTGGGGCGATACGTTTTTACGATTAGTCAATTTAATGTGATATAAGTTTGTGACAAACAACGAAAACCTCCAATAAACTAAATTCAAATTATTAACAAATACATAAATGTTTTCAACACCAAAAATACTTAACCATCTTACAAAATTCAGCAAGTAAAAAAAATAAAAGAAAGACCGCTACACCCGAATCAGTGAAACAATAAAATTAAGCATTATAAAACACCTCGACCGAGTTATCTTAATCTGCCTCCATATACCAACTGTCAAGCGGAAGAAAAAGGAAGAAAAAATTCAAGCGCTTTATCGCCAATCTACCAACGAACAAAGGGGAGATACTTAGCATAATGAGTGACATCCACTCACCGTTTAGAGGGAGCGGGACAACAAGACTCTTAACCATACAAGTTGGAGCGAGACAGAAACAGATTTAGTGAGAACAATATCGCAATCTTGTTTCTGGGCCATTTCCTTTAATTAGTAGTAGAGGACAGCAGGCGAGTTCTGCCGAGATATTGCCGGGTGTGGAGCTAAAGAATGACACGTTTTAACGTTACATCCGGCAATGTTCCGTTTTAATGTGTAGGTACCCTTTTGACATTCAATAACTGCCTACGTAGTATCTTCAAGTCAGTAGGGTATAGGTACCAATTTGTAGTACAGTTAGTTACATGGCTTTTGAACGATAATGTGCAAAAGTAGTTTTGTCCAACCTTCGTTTGGAATGAACAGAAAAATATGATAGCTTATCTGGAACCGCTGATCCACTCGAGTGGCAAAACTTTCCTGCACTCGTTTTCCAAAAAGTAGCCATGTGTTATGTTAATCTAAGGCATCAGCTATGTCCCGGGGCATCCAGGTCCCGGGACATCCTTCCGAGGGCTTTCCCGGGACTCCCAACCTCAGGCTGTTAGGCGTTACGTGAGGTTTTTTAGTCGGTAAGAGTCCGGCATAACATCTTCTGAGGATTTTTTCCTTACGTAAAAAAAAAGGCATCAGCTATTCGTATACGAAATTTCAATCAAATTGGTTCACTTGGATATCTACAAATTTCACACTAAACTACAATTAATTAGAACTGGGTATGCCGTTGAAACAGAAGATTGAAAGACCTCCGAAGATAATAATTATAACGAATAATAAAGTCGTAAATTCCGTTCATCTATACTTCTATACTAATGTTATAAAGAGGTAAAGTTTGTGTGTTTGTATATTTGTTAAATTGTAAGGGGTAATCTCGGGATCTACTGAACCGATTTTAAAAATTCTTTCACCAAGAGAAAGCTACGTTATCGCGGAGTGTTATAGGCTATATAGCATCGCGCTACAACGAATAGGAGCGGAGCAGTAATAGTAAATGTTTAAAAAACGGGGGAAAAGTTATTGCTTTTGAGAACTTCGTTGCGTGTGCTGCGTGACTAATATTATTTAACCGACTTCAAACAAGGAGGAGGTTACTCAATTCAACTATTTTTTTTAAATGTTTTTTCGCGCAGAACTCCGTCGTTTATAGACCGATTTGAAAAATTATTTTTTTGTTCTAAAATAGATACTCCCAAGGTGGTCCCATTTTAAGGAAGCCAGGACCTGATTATGGCATCTTGGAGAAATCGAAAGGAACTTTTAAAAATTGTAGGGGCATCTAGGGCGTTTGTAATTTTTTTATTAAGGGTGTTAAAGTAATACAACTTAATGAAGGTCTCGAGTCGATCTGATGATGGAGACGAAAGACAGTAGAGAGAATTCCCTAACGATATACAACAGTTACTTTGTGTTTGGGTTTGATTAATTTGTACTGTCGAGAACTTTACACCTTGATAGATAGATTTTCAGTCCACACGACACTAAAAATAGTGAAAAAAAAAATTAACAAATCTATACTAATATTATAAAGAGGTAAAGTTTGTGCGTTTGTATATTTGTTAAATTGTAAGGGGTAATCTCGGGATCTACTGAACCGATTTTAAAAATTATTTTACCAATAGAAAGCTACGTTATTGCGGAGTGTCATAGGCTATATAGCATCACGCTACAATGAATAGGAGCGGAGCAGTAATAGTAAATGTTTCAAAAACGGGGGAAAATTTATTCCTTTTGAGAACTTCGTGGCGTGTGCTGCGTGACTAATATTATTTAACCGACTTCAAACAAGGAGGAGGTTACTCAATTCAACCATTTTTTTTAAATGTTTTTTCGCGCAGAACTCCGTCGTTTATAGACCGATTTGAATTATTTTTTTCGTTCTAAAATAGATACTCCCAAGGTGGTCCCATTTTAAGGAAGCCAGGATCTGATTAAGTCAATCTGGAGAAATCGAAAGGAACTTTTAAAAATTGTAGGGGCATCTAGGGCGTTTGTAATTTTTTTATTAAGAGCCTTAAAGTAGTACAACTTAATGAAGGCCTGAAGTCGATCTGATGATGGAGACGATAGACAGTAGAGAGAATTCCCTAACGATATACAGCAATTACTTTGTGTTTGGGTTTGATTAATTTGTACTGTCGAGAACTTTACACCTAGATAGATAGATTTTCAGTCCACACGACACTAAAAATAGTGAAAAAAAAATTGAACAAAAAAGAAACCGACTTCAAACAAAACTAAAAAGTGAAAAGTAAAATTTACTTAACACAAAGTTAGTATATTCTGATTTATCAGATATCATTAAATATAATACTGAAGTCAGTGCCAATATGACTATGAGAGAGATTAATAATGTCTACCTAAGCCTATATAGTTTTACTGGGCACTGATTTCAGTATTATATTCAATGATATCTGATAAATCAGAATATACTAACTTTGTGCTAAGTAATTTTTTTAAGAATTAAGTTTGTGTGTTTGTCTCTTAAATAAATTGTAAGGGGTAATCTCGGGATCTACTGAACCGATTTTAAAAATTCTTTCACCAATAGAAAGCCACGTTATTGTGCAGTGTCATAGGCTATAAAGCAGCACGCTACAACGAATAGGAGCAGAGCAGTAATAGTAAATGTTTCAAAAACTTTGGAAAAGTTATTCCTTTTGAGAGCTTCGTTGCGTGTGCTGCGTAAATATTTATAGCTAAGTAAAAAATATGTACCTACTACAAAATTGTTTCTCTTAAAAAAGTTCTTAAAAAAAATGCGCGATAGCATGTGTCTATCTTTGGGTTGGTGCACAATAACCATTTAAATGACAATCAATTTTTTCTACAAAAATGCCACGGGATACCTCTTTCTTAACACTTTCGCGGACAGTACTTCTAATTACGTGATTCAAGGAATACACAATGCGACACAACGCCTATTTACGTTCATTTTATTTTGGAATTCTTTGCCACCACGTAGCTATGAAAAATTTTAGTGCTAAATTGAGTATTCTGATCAGTACCCAGTGTCCCTGAAAGTGTTAAACGAAATTGTTCTTAAAAATAATGCGACGGAAATACACGCGACGACAAACCTTTCTCTCTCTCTCTCTCTCACGTAGTATTGAATATTAACGACGAGACGCTACGGGAGTAAACGCAACGTGACGGGAGTAAATGCGACGGGAACAGGTAATACTCTCTCTTATGTGGCGCAAACGAAGTTGCGCGGGTCAGCTAGTGTGTAATAATAATAAAGACTCTGACAGCTTACTGCCGAAAACCTGACAATTTAATTTCATGCGTTTTGGGCAGCTTGTAGGTTCCAAGCTCAAACCTTCATGATCATTGGTAAGTTTCACATAATATATATTAAAATGGTCTAACTTCTATAAACCCTTCGCATTCAGTGGCTACAGAATGCTGATGTCTAGATCAACTCGGACGAATGCACACACCTTCGGAGCCGAGTTACGCTGCGGCTGATGTTCATTGTGATTGTAAATATGTCGGACTGTAATTTGTAATTTACGGCTTAGCCCACGTTTAGCAGAATAACATAGTAACTACGTACGACTCGTATCATCATTATCTGAACATTAGTTTCGGTCGTATAGCAGAGCTTAACTTCTGATACATGTGACTATTTTCCGAACGTGCTCTTAGGTTGGCTCTAGTATTTCTGATATAGAGAGCAAAAACTCAAATGTCAATGCTTACCATGGTAGATTAGGTACTTTTAGGTCTAGACCTCCTCCTGGTACTTTACAGAGCTAAATATAACTTGATCGCACTGTTCATTTATACCCTGCTCGTTGATTCCAACCACGAGCTTCAGGGTCTTATTAAGATTTAAGTAACCCAACCTCATCACATTCACAAAGAAACTCTATTGTTGATACTTTAAGAGAGTTTGGACTGTCAGTCAATTGTTAGTTGTTTCCAATAAAGTTATACATAAAATCTTATTACTCCAGGCGCCATATAATGAGAACTTTATTTGCAACCAAGACGTACCCAGGAGTATCGGATATCTTATCCTGCTTCAACTTTTCTTACTATCCTCTCTTCATCATCTTCAGCTCATATACCTTCCTAGCTTCTCAGCCTCTGTTCTCTTTTGTGGCATACTGTGTTTCTGACCAACTTTCGATGTATCAAGTGTGTGAAAGAAAAAAATATTCCTCCATTATTGTATGCTAAAACAATCCAGTAAATAATATTCCCGCTATTGTCTGCATATCACAGACGATATGTCTCATCCAACCATTAATATTACTAAACAAAGACAACCCGTTTACAACTGTACCGCAAGCCAGAATCTTTCCATCGAATTAACCCTTACAAACCGACTGTGGGTCATAACGACCGCGAGGGCGACGCGGCTGTTACATTAAATTGAGACATTTAACATTGAGAGCCTTTTGTGCTAATGGTTGACACGGCTGACACCGTGCCTGATAAACAGAACTGTGGCGAAAGGATATGGATGGGACGTGTGTAAAGTAAGCGTTTTGTGCTAGATTGATGATCAAATTAAGTGTGTCTACTTGTGAATAGGAATAGTATCTCAAATTGTTCCTTCATTATTCCTTGTCTTCTGGTTAAACACTTCTTGCCTTTAAAGAAAGTGTTTTTGTCATATACCTACTGCATGCAATATATATTTGTAATTTAATAGATTTGTATAATTTTTTCTTGTGATGTGCTATCAATGTTATAAGAGCAAATACATAATACCTGGATGTAAAATTATAACATAACGTAATAACAGTTTGGGTTTTTGCTCGGACAATATAATATATTTGTGTGGTTGAAGTGCTATATTTTGTGATTCTTAATGCCATTATGTAATGGTTGCGTTATATCTGCTAATTAAGAAAAGGCAGATATTGTCAATTAGCCAAAGTTTTGGCAATGTAGATATCATTATACGTAGTTTTACCAAAAAACTTGGCAAACTCGAAATCTTTTTACCAAAAATAGCTGTGAATTAATTAACTCGGTTCTATCAATATGCTCTTACATTACTTGGCACAGAATCTTGGCTATAGGGGAGAAAATCAACAAAAAATAGTTCATAAATCATCAAGGGGCAGACGGGCGGACCGTAGAATTCTGAATACGTAATGAGGCAACATTCATTTGAGGGTTACCGGCAACATTTTTATCGTTTCATATGAATTCCTTTCTTGCGTTTTTCGTGAAGAATATTATTATTTGGCAGATCTGTAAGAATAAGTGCCTATGTGTGATAAACGGTAAAAAAATTGAAGTAACAAATATGTATGAGTTTGCATGAAAGCAAACAGTCTAGTAGGGGACTGAACACATTAGCATCCGAAGATTCTGTAGGCAATAACATTTAAAGTTATTTCAGTAGATCTTTTGAAAATAATGAAACATTCTAGCCTATGTATGAATTACATTTATTTTGCCTAATGTATTATATACTAAGTATTTCTTTTCTATTATTTAAGAATAAATATTCGAGAAGCTATTCTGGACTCGAGCAGGTAAACATTACAATAATACCATTACCAACAAAGAGAGCTAAAGGACCTCCTTTTCCTGTACAATGGTGGCCACTTATTCACGCGACGTTTCCTGCCCTGTGTTCGTTCGCATTGTATTTTTTCCCCACGAACTTTTCTCTTCATTTGTTTTCCTTTATTTTTTCAAGTTCAGGATTTCTTGAACCCATATTTCACGTTCATATTGTCCCCAATTTGCATCTACAGACTAGATTTTGTTTGCTTTACTTGTAAAGGTACCATTTGTAGCTTTTCGCTGGGAATTTTCTTTTATACCGGGACTTTTGTTTCAGAATATTTTTACTTTGAAATACTTTGGTCATATTTTTGTGGAATAATTTTGATTATCAAAAAATATTTAAAAAATATTTTTTGTTATAGCGTTACGTGTTTCGTACTTTTATTAATTCAGGAGTAGTAGAAACTGCAAATGTTAGTGACATGTAAAAATTGATGAGCTATTAAATCAAATCGTAAAAAAACTAATAGGCCTTCTCCAAATGAGGGAATAAGATGACCCAGTGAACGCCAAAGCCCATAAAACTCTTGAAGTACAAATTATCTAGTTTATCTTATTTAGGCAAGTGAAAGTTTTGGCGAATAACAATTTTATTGATTTTTATACATTTATAGAGATTGGTGATAACACAAAATACCATGAGATCGTATCTCACACCGTAAATACAAAACTCCACATATGCCTAAGTGGGTGAGTGTAATTAAAAGCCGAGCACTCGACTTAGGGTGACTTAATGCAATTACAGTAGAATTTTTCGCGACATATGGCTAGATGCGCGAGCTGGGGTGCCATGCGGCTTTTTAGAAGAATATGGATGCTGGAAACGTACGTTTTATGGGTTTTTGATATTGATTTCATTTTTTATTTCAACCATTACTGTTTTATCGTATCATCTTCTTTTGGTATCATTAAATTTAGTGAACATCACTCAGAAACAATTTTCCTATAAATTCAACAAGTACAAATAAATATGTTTCGGTGTCTAACATTGATAAAAAGATGAGTGAGCAGTCCCATGCAGTATCTAGTGAAAATGACGGTAACATCAAAGTGTTGACTTTCAATTTAAAATTATCTACATTATTGTAAGTACCTACATCACTATAATTTTAGACATCGCCAAATTAACGCCAATCTCTGCCAATTATGCATGATAGATACCATTCTTTTGCTTAAATAAACCATGCGAATAAATGTACATCACTAACCATATTTTTACAACCGCCAACCGTATCCACAGAATTATTTACAGTATTAAAAACTCTCTCTTCGTTTTCATTAGCGTAGGGCGCTGGTCTCTGGAGTGCAACTTAAGCCCAAAGGTACATATGGCGTGTAAATGCTGATCGTATTGCGTACCAGCCCTTCAGACTACCCCTAAAGTGATGCGGTTGGCAATTATTGACGAATGTTGTAGCGGCTCATGTATTTTGACAATTTTTTGTAACGTCACTACCAAGTTTTTTAAAGACTTCTACGTATTTCTTGTTATTATAACATTACCATGTTTCAGTTTTGCAAGTGGTCGTTAGCTTACAGATTCATCGGTTAAGTATATTTTGTTATTTTTCTTCTTTTATTTTCTTTTCGCTTATTGCCTAATTTTGTATCTTTTCTAAATTCCTACTTTTGTACCGGGATTTTGTTTTTTTTTACTATCCCAGCACCGTTTTTAAATTTATTGTTTCTGATTGCAATCAAACATCCCACTCTTAAACTCGTACATCATCGTCCATGATTCAGCAGGTGCATAAAGCTTGCAAGTGACATTATCTACCATTAAAGTTCTGTATGGGACTACATGAAGTATTATTGAGATATTTTTAGTTCATGATATCTTAATTGAAGCAGAGAAATTTAGTAGTCTGAAGTCTTTTTTCAATATAATACTGCACCCCAATACATCAGATCTAGTGCAACAAAGGTTTGATTACAATGATAACTATCTGAGGGATGGTCACCGACCATTATCCTTATTGTGATCAGATGCGAGCTTACGAGCGCATATGTTGACATAAGTAACCACAGAGTAAATATTTTTGATACTTATTTACAATATTTCTGTAAGAAATTATAATTTAGAGTAACTATTAGCCAATCAGGCAGCTATTATTTAAAAGCCGTATAGTAATGTTAACTCTTGGCAAGAACGAAGAGGAATGTCGATTGAGCAAACACTTGGAAATTATTTATCTTATTCAGTCAATGATATCTTTAAAAACAAAATAGCTTCATGTACTTATAATTACCGATTGTTAAGACGACTGAAGGATTGACACGTTAATCGTTTAGAAATAAACTATGAAAAATATTCATAGGATTTTTTGTGAGTATACATTTCCGAGTAAAGAAACTGTTATACAACAAATTGTTTATCAAAACAAAATTTGTCTATTGGTTTAACAGGAAGACTCACAAACATAACCAGCCGCACTGTACCTAATCTCAGTGTTTCGTATACGATAACTGCAGTAAACACTACAGTTTCACTAAGGCCAGTCCTTGGATGGGTGACCGTCCATGTGACCACTTTATGACTTTTATTTGAGCGTTTCCGTGCTTCGGAAGGCACGGCTCCCGGTTGCCAGTAAAATGGCAGTCGTTAAGCCAAATTCTATGCCTTTATAGGCGGCTTGAAAAATTTCAACAGCAGGCAAATACAACCTGCGCCTGTCCATTTAAACACGGCAATACGGCTCACCACCTATTACGTGGGACAAATTCTCAAGAGGTGAAATGTGGGCATATACATACATACATACATAAAAACATACACTGTACTTCAACTACTATGATAGCGAATTCTTCAAAATTATAAATGATAACATTACAACGAACTAAATCATAATAATAATACGCTTAAATATTCCAAAGTACCAAAACCACCAGTTCTCTGTTCCCCTGTCAAAGCATTACAATATGCATTATGGCGGTGCATTGTGCAAAACCATGTTTATTTGCGCACGCGCTCTACAACATTACAACAAGTGGGCCCATTAACATTAACATGCTGCAATTCTTTTAACATTAAAATGCTAGTTACAATTAGTTCAACGTTGGGTTGGTAGTAGTTTTGCATACATGAGTGCTTAGGCATAAACCATTTTTGTTTTAAGTGCACCTTTAATACCTAAATTCCTTAAAACTCGCAAGTTAATGTCTTTATCTGACTTACTGTCTGTACCTGTTTGAATTCGTAGTAAACAATATATTTTATTCATTGAGAATTTTAAATCATCCTCTCTCAACAAGTATGCATATTTTAGACCATTTTACCACTGTACGATATCCAGTTTCATTTCAAATATTCACTTTGGAACATATTCACGAGATGTGTCTCTTCCATTGGTCTGACTGCTTACTTCCAGCTTGACAGAACTTCGGCTAGGATTTCAAAGATCTTGTTAGTGTCATCTTTATTTAGTATCATATCTATATGTAGTGTCAGTTAAAGCATATTGTGAACAAAGTGTTAACAATCATCTCTATGAATGCCTATCATAATATCAGTTTGGGCATTTTTTATACTACTACTATAGATAGGTACTAAAACTAAAAAATCCGATAATTTTAAACTAGATAAGCCAAAAGAAGGGTTATTTTCAAGCATTGTTCTTAGGTACACTCGTTCATCGACCACTCTCTACTCCAAAGTAATATGAATCTCTTGAAATACTTATTTAACGCGTCCCATATGGTAATGGGGTACCACCATGGGGGCGTATTGTCCAAGTCGGCTTTTACACCATATGGTCGAAAAATTCATGAACAAGTGTTCACCAAATCCCACTTTAATGTTCACAATCACTCCTTTAGTATTAATCACCTTAATACTTAAACCTGAGCCTTATATTGTACGTAACACAGTTGAAATTTCTATCGTAGTTAATTTTATATTGATTTTTGATGGTCGTGATTATGATATCGACCTTATCTATACAGCAATATAACTTTAAACAGCAAAAAGAAATAAAAAGTTTAATACTAAAGTATTGAAAGTAAAATTTGAACGCAAACGCGACAAAACTACGATAAACGGGCTTGTTAGAGAATACTTGTTCAATAAAACTAACTCTAACACACAAAGAATACAGTGGTATTTGGAATGAGGCTCTGAATAAAAGAATTTAGACAATTAATAGGGTGAGCGATCCAAAGGCTATTGAGAGTACAAAAGGGATGATTACGTATAGCAGGGCTATATTGTTGGTGATCAGGACACCATATGGTATGTTGGTATTAGACGTATTTCGTATTATGGGGATTAACTGAGCATATTTTAGTATGCATTGCAGGTGCTGTTTTGAAATGTGACATAACACTTATGGTTGTTTGTGCATGACATGCAAGGTATGCTAAATATTCTATTGTTAGATTTTGTTCGGTGACTTATGGTCTGGTAAAGCCCTAAAAATATTATGCTGTTTCATTTCAATACGAAGTAGATTCTTATTTATTTATATTTATGCTAATAGGAATATTAAAGTGATATCTATATCTTCAAAACTCTTTTGAAGTTTTAAACTTGCTTAACTTTAGGGTTTTTGAGACTACCTACTTCGCCTTTCTAGCACAGTAGGTACTGAATCTAGTCCCAAAAATGTAGCGGTCATGTAAATACAAACCGTTTCTTTTTTGATAATTTTATCGGTTGCTGAAATAACATTAGTCTAATATCTGTTCCCTTAATCTCATTTATATTTTGGAATTAGCTGATTGCTACAAAAATCGTCAAAAACTTCATATTACATAGATTTTTTTTTGTTGACGTTAGATTTATTAACGTACTCAGCTATTGCAAGTTCCTTTAATTAAATTTCACTTGACAAAGCATGTTAAAATAATAGTAAGCTTCTTGTACGTTTTAACATCAAGATTCATTTCTATTCAAATCTCGATTTAAAAACAGATATTTTTTGCCGACTTAAGTTTAATTAGGATATTTTTAAAGCAAAGAGCTTTCTGTTTTTTGTCAAAAAAATTCATAAGGCGAGTGACGTCTTTTGTACAAGTACTTTGAAAACATAGCTATAGTATTAATTATCTTGTCTCACTCAATAAGTACTTAAACAAAACCAGCAAACAACCATCTCAGATATCACACCTACTCGATCATTGTCTCAATACAATCGAGTTTATCCCTGAGGGACAGCTACAATCCAACAATTGTGCAAAGAAAACATTAAGTAGGTATACAAGTAATCTGTCGGGACAGCTCGCAATCAAACTTGCACATGTGAACTTTGGCTGGACATCATCCGTCACGGAGTTTCGAATTGATTATTCGACAGACTACGAACGGGTAAAGCAGATATTGATTTTCACAACACATGAAAGAGGATTTATCAGATAACATTGCATGCAAAGCTTCTATTTTGTATTCTAAAGTCGACTTAAATAAGATGCTGCAGTATTTTAGAAACCAATTCTTTTGAACCTCTGCCTCTACGCCTACGCCTACGCCGGCACTCTATGATATAATAACTGCTGCTTTAACAAAACGATGTGTTATGGAAAAAGAATTCAGTAAATAGTACATACATACATACATATGGTCACGCCTTTATCCCCGAAGGGGTAGGCAGAGGCATATTATATGCCCACATTTCACCTTTTTTGTATAATTTGTCCCACGTAATAGGTGGTGAGCCGTATTGCCGTGTTTAAATGGACAGGCGCAGGTTGTGACTGCCTGCTGTTGAAATAAAGCCTTCAACTTAGCTTAACGACTGCCATTTTACTGGCAACCGGGACCAACGGCTTAACGTGCCTTCCGAAGCACGGAAACGCTCAAATAAATGTCACAAAGTGATCACATGGATGGTCACCCATCCATGGACCGGCCATAGTGAAAGTTGCTTACTGCAGTGATCGTTTACAGAACACTGAGTCCGTGGGGCCACGAGCGCTTCAATAAATAGTAAATAGTAGGTCAGTAAATAGTAGGTAGTACTTTTTCGGCTAGTAATAATTGTACTGAAGTTGCTTGTGGGGTATCAATATCCGAAATCTTTGCACCATCTAGTTACAAAAGTTAAAATTAACTTTTGTGCATTTAAAGTTAACCTAAACTCAATTCAAAGAGACCAAACATCGTATTGTAAGAGGTCAGGAAAAATCTAAGCAGCCTATATAGATAAAAAACAATTCCAACCTATAAAAATCTATGACAACACTTTAATATTTAATATCTAAACAAAAACCTCCTAACCAAAAAATCCGAAATCACCAATTTTCTTCTGTGTTTTTGTAGTCTACAAAATAGAACAAAAAGCTATAGAGCTGTCTGTCAGTATAGATTTGTCCAATGTTTCCAAAGACATTTGTCGGTGTTTACACCTAATAAGATGTCAATGACGGGTCTGGCTGCTACGGAGATTGATGGAGCGATGCTGCGGGCGAGGCGATTTGTTTCGAGCGCACTGGCCGTGGAAAAGCTAGTGTGGGTTGATGTTCTAGAAGATAATATAATATTACTACATAGTGTTAGTGAGCAGGCTAGCGTGATAGACAATGATGTTGGTGATAATGTGTCTTGTTTTCTTGATAACCGCTATAAAGAAGTAGGATATTGTCATTCTGTTGTTGTTCGTTAAAACCTTTCTACCTATTTCATGGTTTAAACCTGTCAATCAATACTTATAAAATGATATAAATAATAAGAGCAATTTAATTTATAAATACATTTCAAACCGGTTTATGTCTAAGATATCTGCAGTTGAAATTGACAAGTATAATAATATCTTATTTACGACATTACTGGCTAAGTTATGATGCTCGCACACTGACTGAAACAAAACGTCAACCAAAATTTTTTTTTAGCAAATGTCGCTGAACATAATTTTAACGAAAATTTGTGAACAAATA
This sequence comes from Miltochrista miniata, assembly GCA_933228765.1. Taxonomy (NCBI): domain Eukaryota; kingdom Metazoa; phylum Arthropoda; class Insecta; order Lepidoptera; family Erebidae; genus Miltochrista; species Miltochrista miniata. The sequence continues at coordinate 39,298,113 of OW121752.1, forward strand.
AATGTCAATTAACATTTTGTAACAGTCAGTGTGGGAGCACTATATTCTATCGAAAAATTGTAAACAGCGAGGCAGGTCAGCATAAAATAAAAACACAGATCATTAGTCTTCTATTTTGGTACTCCCTTCCAATAAATTGGATTTAAATAGTTTATCAATCGTTGTGATACGAAAGCTTGATAAGTAATTTAAGGCACGCGGCTCCGTTCAATCCGCACGTGTTGAAGGGACGGCCATAGATTTGCGACTGTAGCTTGCAGCAACGTAATCCTATTTTGTGATAAATAAAAGATTAGCTGATTATTTATTTGAAATATGTGGGGTTGAAAGGGTGGTGTGGAATTGTGGAGGTATTTTTATGGTTCGGTCTATTTAGAACGGCATTACATAAATATATTTGAGGAGTACTTATTACTTGAACTGTTGATACATATTTTATTTTCAATTATTGGAAAGGAGTTCATCAAAAGTTGTTGTTGGATCTAGTCCAGTCAGTAAAAGAATATCTGGAATTCTCTCTTTTTTAAAAGACACTGGTTTCTAATATAGGCAATGGATCCAAGTTCTTTCCTAACGTGTCTATGTATGGCTTTTGGGAACAATAGATTTAATAATTTACTTAAAGGGAAATTGTGACCTTCAACTTCTATTTCATTTCAGACTAAGTTAGTGGCTACTCTTATCTGAAACAAGTCAGTTCCACAGTGTCAGCCTAAAAGATAAACGACATCGGCCTCTGAAAACACATTTTTTACTGGTTCTTTGTCATTTTATTGCCATCTGTGATTGATGAGCACCATTTTAGGCAGTTCAGAGATAAATTGATAAAGTAAAAACGTATTATTGTGGCCTGGTACCTACTCCAATCCTAGTAGTATTGATAGAAGCGGTTACTAGTAATTATTTAAAAATATCTGCTAACTTCTACTTAGTTAGAATGATAAATCGTAATTATTTATTCATCACAAGAAAGTACAAAATAGAAATAACCACTCGATTATTTTACCATGATTGCGTCCAAATACATATTTCATTAATTTGGTTCGCCACAAATAATTCATGTCTTGTCTCAATCAAGACGTTTTTTTCTAAAAAAAATAGGTGCTAAGTAAAGTAGGTACCTAGCCCCAAGGTCTGCAAAGTAGCAAACCTAATACACCCCGGTGCACGGCGGGTGCTCGGGATCAAGATTTTTTCACATTAAATTTGTGAAACCTAGTACATTCCTTAAACCTTACTTTTAAAGTCATCTCAATATGCCTATTCATTCCTGACTCGGTACGGGATTGATCGACACACAAAATTTCCTTTATACAAATTTTCATGAGAAAATACTCTTATGGTTTCAAAATGACGTTGTTACAATGTAATGCCGAGGAAACGGTTTCCTCTTTTGTCCTATTTTAGATCGCGATTTATCAGTAAGTAACTAATTAATAAAGGTATTTTAGACTTAACTGCCATCAGACCGCTCAATCTTGGTGAATGTCAACGTCAGAGTAACTAGTTGGTAGAAAATACGCCAAAACTCACACGGTTGGCTTACAAGTGAAAAATCTGGAGCTGAACTTTGTAAAACGCCACCACAAGTAAATACAACACCACAAGCAAACTCACCCAAATATCTCACAATGTTCTGATTAACGTGTCGACTTAAATAAATGGAACAGATTTTCATTGAGGGCGAACAAATGGCGAAAAAAATGGCTAAAATCTGACAAATGGTTTTCCTTTAACGTCTGCGCCCATCTTATTATCGTTACCCACTACCGAACAGAACTCATTTGGGTCTTCTTTTAACTTGGCTTTATATTTCCCATTAGAGGAATTGATTCCTAATGCCATAACATTTATGTCTTATTTTACATTGGCAACTTTCGTCATATCATCTTTTCCTGCTGCCATAAGATTAAACATTTTATTCACATTGTGTTTAGGTTCAATTTTGTCTGTTACATGCTCAAGTATGATATCAATTTGAGGAGAAGCGTCTGTGTTAATAGCATTATTCGCAATCTCATCTATACAGTCGGGGGTTAGGCCGACTATATGAAGTATCATTTTTTATGCGACATATAAAACATATTTATTGCAATCATTATCGTTTCAGTTTCTCTAGCACCATGTTTGAGTGAGATAAATAGAAGTAAGTAGGCAAAACTTTTTTATTGATTCACTATTTTTACTACTTACATTATTGTCATGAGGACTTTATGTTTCAGGATTGCCTATTAGCAGTAATTTAGTAGTTTTATACTCATAACATTTGTTATGGATAGCTATGATTTTTATTTCATCCTTTGATATATGTATTTAGGTAAGCGTAACTGTTTATTCGATAAAACGTCAAAAAATGCGTGCAATTTAGTAAGACGATAGGTAATGATTTTGCCAACCGTACATGGTGAGTGCTAAAATAAACCACAGTTTTCAATATAACACAGCTTTTGTCAAGCTGACCCTACTACGACTCAATGCGCTCTCAATTCACAGCAGTTATTATTATCTTGACCTGGTGATTGAGCTCTCCTGCTATCTATCGTCGAGAAAACCTCTCATTGGCCACAGCGTTCCTTTCACGCCTCCAACCTCGAGCCATTGGTTGAACACGCCACGCCTCCCTAACTTTGAACGCTCTGCTAACGGCAGATGGAAACCCCACTTATATATTTTTCACCCTTATATTGCTCACATTCGTTTTGTAGTCGTTGAATAGAACGTACGTGTTTGCTTCATACCGCCGCGAAATAAGTGCGAAAACTTTAAAGTTTATGTGTTATTTATTAAATGTTTAAACAATGACAATGGACGTTCAAAATAATTACCAAAATTATAAAGAGACATCTCCTGGTTCTAAGGAAACTAATTTGAATATTGAAAGTGCAAGAACTTCACAAATAAAATCAGAAATGCAGCCAACAGTTTTGAATCCAACTAAGTCGTCGAAACGTTCGTTTGACGTGGCGTTCCTGATGATGCCGGATGAAAAAGTGCGACCGAAACCTCCAGAGCGACAACTTAGGGTGTCGAAACAACTTTTTCACAATGAAGAATGGGAGCAAGTGCCTTCGAAGAGGATGCCTGACATATACAAGCATAGCGAATACTCTAACGAAGCCATAATGGACTTGAGAGAACAAGATGACCGTGTCTGCACAAATAATAACATATCTCCAAGTTTTGGGTCAGATATCAATATAGACGTTGGAACTGATGAGTATCCCAGTAAGACTCTGTATTGCAGCGATTCTGAAAACTCAGACCGTTCAAGAAGCCGGCCAAATTCCAACGAAAGTGCTTCGAGACACCCAAAATTTTTGCCAGAATATAAAAACAAAATTTTCGATGACCCAACTCTGATCAGCATGCAGTCAAGAGCAAGATACGAAAGGTATTCGGAGAAGTCGGAAATGTCACCTAAAAGTGCTTTTACAAAAGTGTCAAATTATTCAACAAGGTCACCAAACCCTTCTGTTAGTCCAGATAATCTTCTTTATCAAAACTCTGTAAGCCCACCGCTGTCAGCTACCAGTACGCATTCAAGTTCTTATAGTAAGCCACCTGGTTTTAACCATTTATTAACACCAGCCCACATTTTAAATGGCAGCAACTTCTTCAAAGGTCAAAATGTGCCATCATCTTCGCCGAACTATCCTGACTCAGGAGTGCACCAACGATCATCCGGTTATAATAAAGGTATGGAATATCAGGATAAGCATGATAATAAATCAGCACATGCGGCATCAAATAAAATTAATTTCCTGCCATTCAGACCAGATATACCGTACCTACAAGCTGGATCGTCGTACCCATTTAGCGTTCAGAATTTTCAGGCTCCAAATTCCGATTTTATGAAATTTTCTGTGCCTCCCAGAGAACCAGTGAATCCTTTGATTGCAAATCCAGCAGCGGCCCTTCTGAGCACGTTGTTGCCTCCGACTTTGGCCGCATTTACTTTGCCATCTCAAAATGTGTGTGCAAAATGCAGTATCAGTTTTCGGATGACTTCAGATTTGGTGTATCACATGCGCACACATCATAAAAGTGAGTCAACGGTCGATCCACATAGAAGAAAAAGGGAAGAGAAATTAAAGTGTCCCGTTTGCAATGAAAGTTTCCGGGAAAGGCACCATTTAACTAGACACATGACCGCGCACCAGGACAAAGAAGGCGATTTAGATGAAGTGCCCTCTGTTACAAATTACAATAAGAAAAACAAACAATTCTTTCCACAGAATGGTAGTTCTTTGTTGCATAAATAAATTTATTTTTTGATCTAGGTAAATAACCAATTATGCGAGTTTAAATAATAAGTATGTGATTGTGATGGAATAAGTGACTGTACTAGTCAAATTTGTCCAAGTATTACTTTTTGATGTATAAAGTCTAGCTTACTAGTGCTCATGTTGCCTGGCACTATTATACGGACAAATCTAATGAAGATTCTTCGTATCTAATTATTGAATAGATAAATAAGTCAAATTCAAGTAACTACTCGTTTCATTGTTTCGATAATGTTCGTTATTGTTATCACCTAATCTATGTGCAATATTAATTGTTAAGTATTTATTTTGTACATAATAGTATCGGTAGTGAATAATAAATTATAGAGATTTTAAATTCAACCACGATTTTATTTATTTAAGATAATCCCTTCAAATGTCTTGGGTTTCAGGGCTTTTCCTTAAAATCAGGATTTATCTTATGAAAATTATCATCTATGTGGTATTTTAGGTCTCATCAACCCCTAACTTTGGAGCACTAAGTCAGCATGATAGCTAACAGCGGAGTTCTACTTTTGGAGTTTTTCGTTTCAAAGATTAATTTGATCAAATCGCTTTACTGATTAATTAATTCTTGTTAGTTAAAAAAAATATCTTGCTATTAATGTTATTGTTCCACTCAACGTAATTCACTTTATAGCAACAATTATAACAATTACTCCTCTTCTATACCCCACGCGATATGAACAATATCTAATACATAAATTTCCTGTTTCGAATCGCTAACAAGGCGAAGCATGGCGAATTTATGCGCGAGGGTTACTGATAGAGACGTTGTGGAACCCCTGCTGCTTATGATTTGATTTAAAATATTGGTTTTGTTATTTGAATCTAACCTAAAACTTTTTGTATGTTCGAATGTTAGGCAATATTGATTGGATAACCTAAATATGTACAACCAATCAGTTTTATTTAGCATTTTTCAAAGATTACGCTGCCGTCATCAGTTATTGATTTATTTGACCTAAAATATTCCTGGTACCATGTGTTCGTATCAAGATCTTTGGATCCCCAGCCAAGGGGCCAGGTTATAAATCTTCTGCAGGAATAGAGAGAGAGAGAGAGAAAACTCGAACCAAAAATCTTCACCAACCTGTGGTAAGCATATTATATAATGTCAGTCACCCTTTCAAAACGAAATTTCAATAGACATACCTATGTCCCGCAGTGTATTGAGCAACGCTGATTTGATTAATTGAATACTTTCTTCCTAAATTATTACGATTCTATACTATCCTTAGCCTTCATTTTTCAGGCAAGTTTTCTTATTATTCCCTCTACTTTCATATCCGCATACGATTGTATATAACACTAGCAGACGTCACGCGGTTTCACCCGCGTAGTTCCCGTTCCCGTGGGAATACGAGAGTAAAATATAGCCATCACCGCAAAGAGTGTAGCTTTCTAACAGTTAAAGAATTTTTAAAATCGGTCTAGTAGTTCCGGAGCCTATTCGTTACAAACAAACAAACAAATCTTTCCTCGCAAGCATTCTTTTACCTACCACTTCTGCTGAGACAGTAGATATGGCCTGTTACTTACGCATTCTATACTTACAACAGTTTTAATAGATTGCTGAAATAGGTACTATTACAGAATGTTTCTCGAACTCCAGTAAGGTGTATAAATCACTTTCAAACATAATTCAGGTAAAAGGTATAAAACTGAATTATCTTTGAAGCCTGCATAGAAGAGATCAACCAATTTCAGCATTGCACATGCTTCAGAGGCTACATCGTAAGCGATAGATATATGAATTTCATGCTTATAATTTTTTTTTCTTTCCTTCTTTCTTTCATAGAGGAAAAACAAGAACCTACAAATTGGTAGAAAGTTTTTGTCACTGTTACTCAGAACAGAACCAAACATACACAGATATACCTAATCACATTCTGTCACTCCTTTAGGAATTGTAGTTTCTGGTAGTTTCGGGGAAGGTGGGAGCGGTATATAGGCCGTGAGCCTATTGCTGTGTTCAAATAGACAAGCGCAGATCCTAGTTACCTGCTATTGAAACATTCAAGCCGCCACTAATGGTCATCTATCTCAAGCTGAGCATGAGTTGCTTGAGACAGTGATCGTTTACAGAATATAGAGCAAGCAGAGCTACGAGAACCGAAAATATATCAAAGAATGAATTCGGTACATGTAATTTCTCAATTTCTTTCATCACTATTAAAATAAGGTCTTCATTGATTGTCATAAACAAACTTAATGAGATAATCAGTAAACTAAATCATACCCTCAATAAGGGAGCGAGCGTAACTAAAGAACCATGTCCAAAGTCTTGCGAACAGTACTGTTCCCATGTGTCGGGAACATTGTCACTAATATAGTTTGGTGTGCATCGATAGCGAGGCAGCTGTGACGAATCTTAGCATGGGAAATAAACACCAGATTTTAGGTGACAGCGTATGGAACTTTGTAGGGGAGTTAATGGCTAGGACAAAACTGATGAGCTCGGAATGATGTATAATATTAAAATGATGACTTACAAATTTGGTCTACAGAATATAAACAAGGAATAAATACAATTTGTTATTTTTTATTATTAGCTTAAAGGACATTTGCTACACAAGAGGTGTTTGTAAGTCCCCTTTTGAAGAATACCTTACTGTAGATGTTTGGGAAACTTGGCTTAACGACTGCCAATTTACTGGCAACCGATGCAAAGCAGTGTTTAATGCGATGTCAATACTGCTTCTGTAAATACAGTAAAACATGAACTACTACTGTCACCTTTGAATTCAAATCAGTCTATGGCATTCCACTGCTGGCTACGTTGGGCTTTCCCAATTTCATTGTATTCGGGTATTTAACGCTGGTCAGATGGGTTGGTATAGTTTTAAGTTATGAGTTTGCCTCCTCTTTTTTTATACCACTAAGGTGGCAGACAAGCATACAGCCCACCAGATGTACCGGTGGTCACCGCAGCCTATGGACGTTTGCAACACCAGAGGCGCTCCACTCTCCGACCGACCCTGTAAAAACCTTCTAAGACCCCTCTTGAAGAACCTCATACTGTAAGCGTTTGGGAAAACCGAGGTAGGGAGATCATTCCACAATCTAAGCGTGCGTGGTAGAAAGCCCCTATCGGATCTAGCCGTGCTCGACCGCTCCGGGTGCAACGTGTGAGGATGAACATCCTGTCTGTGGCGAGCGGTGTGATGATAGAATGTAGCCGTAGACATCATATTTAACAATTCCTCAGTGCACAAACCGTTATACAGGCGGTAGAATACACACAGAGAAGCAAAGTCTCTCCTGTCACTAAGATGTCCTCTATACTATGACCTCGTCCGTTAGTCAGTCGGTGTGCAGGCTGTCTTAGGCTCTGATAATGTCGGTAATGTCAACTTCACCCGACCAGGAGCCCCTAGACGGGTGAAGTTGACATTACAAATTAAAGAAGTTTCTTTAGTTTGAAAGCCTGTTCGTCTATATTGTGACACTTGGTCAGTTTTCCCTTTACCGCAAACACTGGCTCACGCTAACGCCTTATTCTTCGCCATGTCAAAAAATTAATGAATTCATCAGACCATTTAACTTTGTTTCAACTTTTTCATCTCAGCAACTTCCCAATTGCTTCCAAACCCTAATGAAAATTTCGAGTCTCTGAAACCTTATTTGATTGCTAGGTGTTGCTGATGATTGGGATTTTATTTTGGGCAAAGCCGATTTGATTTCTCAAGCAACAGAGACTTATCAATTAAGATCCTGAGGTTGATTAGCCCATATTTCTTGATACAGTCAGTATACTCAGTCCACTGTTGCCTATCAAATAAAATTGACTTTATAGCTAAATATTTATGCTATCGGTATTTCGCACAGTTTGCACTAGTCATGCATCAGTTTCTAAAAATACCTATGATTATAATTAATAATTCATAAGTTTTAAAGTTATCTTTGATTCATAACTACAGCAAAATTTTAAAGAAACTACAACAAACTGAAACTGATAACACACTTTTCCCCGACCAATGTCCCTGTAACGGACCGCTAAATCGCCAAAACTCTAAAACTAAAACTTGAAAAATACCATACAGTATGTAAGTAGAACCTCGTAAATGTAGAAACTTCACAGGGTGTCCGCGTAAGTGCGAAGAGAACAATATTTTTGTCCGTCCGCCGAACCGTGAGTAATTCAATAGAAAATATTCATATTGGGGACGAGCGGCGCCCCTGACAATGAATGAGGGAACATATAGCGTGTGTTTTTTAGGATTTGTTTTATGTAAATATCTTGTACTGTTCCTTTTCTGAACAAGAATTTTCTTGAACTGAATATAGTTATTTTTTAATGACTTTGCTCACTTATCCATTAATTTTATTTCCATTATTTAGGTACTCCGTAGCATGAACATTTCTCTGCAGGTTATGATAGTAGGTAAATTTCAATCATGCAATACAATCAGCCTATGGCATTCCATAGCCAGACGGAAATCTCTCCCCCTATTCACGACACAACACACGGTGCTGCGCCTTCTGCATCAAAGGAGTCGTAACCTTGAGATTTTTTTGGTGAGGCAAGTAGGTTTAGGTATACCTCTATCAAAGTAGCAATCAAACCTGTAACGTCTTACTTACCTATACTTTCTATCCGACTGTTTAACCACAATTTTATTACAACATACATTTTTTTAACAATTCTTATAATAGGCTTTCCGAATCATAAAATCTGAAAAAAGGAACAGCCTATATATAATCGTGTCGGCAGACGCAAATGACGAATGTGTCGCTACATTGGGTGCCTTTGGTGCCCTATCTAAAAATATATCACTTAGTAGACACACTCCGTATGATCGCCACGCTGATTTCAAAGGCTTTTTCTCTGCGTAAAGTGAAATTTTTGCTTTTGTTTTACAAGTATAGTAGCACATTAATAATGAAGCACCAGTAACACTGCGTCAACCTGCGTGCTCAGTGTTCTAAAATGTTGACGCAAAGATAGTTTGGAAATGGATGATGACCGTTGCTTGTGCGGAACGACATACTGTGATCGAATCGAAGTATGGGCTCATAGTAATATATCTGACTAACTATTCGATGAAAAGGCGTGATTATATCTGTATAAGGTGTTTTAGAGTATTAAAGAAGGTCTTGGTCAATTGAGCATAGCCCTCTTAAGTGTAGGGATAATAATATAGGGCGAGAGACGAAGTCCCCACATTACCTTGCCGGTTTGCTTTGGTAGGCTGAGAGAATTAAAATTATAATTGGTCTACCGTTTAGAAATGCAGTCACAGCCACAGATTTAACAGTAGCTGTTTTTTTCATCGTTTGGTAGCTACGTAGAACCACCAGCAGATTATACCGAATGTCTATGCTGCTACACAGATCATTCACAATTTTAGACGGTCATGCATAATCAATGTAAAAGCAATATTTTCCACTCAAATAGCTACACAGAATACGAAAAATAATAAATATGTATTTCACTGAACGCATTTACAAGATTACAATATTAGCGAGCACGTCCTCACACAGCCGAAGCATCATTACAAATGATAAATAGTCGACACACTTCGATAATCAAATTCTAATTTCGAATCTGTTCTACCCTCGCGAATATTTTTTCGGGGCAAAGGGAAAGAGCCACACAGCCTGTTTTGTATTGTGAGAAGATTGTGACTTTATTAACCATGAACGAATGGTCTCTTTAACTGATTCACCACGGCAGGCACGTGACCCGGAACCGATTATGGTTCTGTACCCGATTTGTATGTATTTGTATGTAAATTGGAGCGTGGGGTGACGAGATAACCGGGCGTGCTTGATATGGATCTCTGTTATTGAATTAAGTGTTGGCGTTTGGTGATTGTTGAGATAAATGCTCGTCTTTATTTTGTTTTGTTTTCATTTTTTTTTCTATGTAAATGAAGTATTATATGAAAAGATAAAATTTATTCCAACAACACTAAGAATTGACGGAATTTCTGCTTCTACATCAATCAATATACAAAAGCCTTAGTTAAAACAGAAATGTAGTTTTTGAGAAATCAAATATTTTTTTTACAACAAACGCGAAAAGAGGGGTGTAATAAGTTTTGCCAATATGTATGTATGGCACTGTAATAGCCGTTAAACAAGTCAACAAAAGTAACTTACTTTTATACTTACTGCTTTTTAAAGGAAGCAGGCTTTGAACAGTGGTTCTTAAATATTTTATAAATGTATTCTTAAGTAGGTATCAATTGTGTAATTTTTAAAATTCCGTACCAAAGGTCTGATTATCGCAAGGCTTTAATCTCGTGCATTGTAATAGCTAGATAGCTGATTTTTCTACAGATTTAGTATTTTTTTAACAGCTTCAACTCAATACTATAAACAGAAAAAAATTGGGCGGCTCCGATATAACAAATGTGATTTTTTCCGTTCTTTTTTGGTACGGAACCCTCAGTACGCGAATGCGACTTGCACTTGGTCGATTTTTTTTTATCACAAACAGCGCTGCTTTATGATTCAACATATTCATTAGGTAGATATACTAGAGGCCCTCACTATAATACCGCTTAAGACCCTCGTACATTATACTGTAACAATTAAACCACAACAGAATCTTGAGGCCAGCATCCATGACCAATGTTTTCCGTATGCTGCCGTCCACCCTATGTCTGAGGAGGAAGCTATTTAGCTCAGCTATTGTTCATAACGTTCCCGCTAGCGTACTGTGTTTTATTTGTAGTTAGGATTGCGTAACAATTTATAATAGGCAAGATTACTGTGCCTTTTCAGCGAATAAGAAAAGAAGTATCTCCATTTGACCTTTATTTTCTAAATATCAATATGGTTACTAGCGTCAATTGTCCTGGGGTATCCTTTCGAGGGCTTACCCGGGGCTCCCAACCATAGGCTGTTAGCAGGACACTAGAGGTTTTTTAGTCGGTAGGAGTCCGGCATAACATCCATGAGGATTTTCCCTCACGTAAAACAAAAAAAAGCGTCAATTTTTTATAGCACGCACATCTAAATGCCTCCTTGATTTCCTGGTTTGCAAAGGAAAGAAGTAGGGCTACATCTTGGCAAAATGGCAAAAAGAGTAGTAAATAATGGAGAAACTACTGTTCATATTGCAACCCTTTAGAAAGAACCACCAATCAGTATCCAGTTGCCAATAAACGTCAATAACAACTACCAATCAAATTGTATCATTTATTACAATAATATATGTGTTGACAACCTACATATTGGTTCCGTTTCATAACTTTTGCTAAGCTGTTTTTTTACAAAAGAGAGGCAGGCAGTAATTCAGCAGGTATCTCAATCAATCAATCAACTCAGCCTATAGCAGTCTACTGCTGGACGTAGGCCTCTCCCAGTTCACGCCACAGTACACGGTCCTGTACCCTACGCATCCAGTCCCAGCCTGCGACCTTTAACACGTCATCCGTCCATCTGGCGGGTGGCACTCTACCTTACGTTTACCCAGTCGTGATCTCTACTCGTCAATACTCCTTGGCTCCATCGGCCTTCGGTTGTTCTTCAGATGTGGCCAGCCCATTGCCACTTTAATGTGCATATTCTTCGAGCCATGTCGACCACTCTGGCTCTCTCTACCGAATAACCTCATTTCGAAGTTTTTAGCTAGCTCCAAGCATGGCCCGTTCCATAGCTCGCTGTGGAACTTTGAGGGCATGAACTAGCCCCACCGTAAGTGTCAACGTCTCGGCAGCGTAGGTATGTCATAACTGGTAGGACGCACTGGTTGTAGACTTTCGTTTTCAGGCACTGCGATATAAGCGCCTACCTACTTTCAATAAAATATTTTGGTTTCGTACATCAAAGAAACATTTTGTCATTATCGTTACCCTAGCCATTAACATTACTAGTGTATCCAGAAGTATTTGTAAATTTCTATTATCCTTTGAAATTTTCACCCAACACTTTGAAATTATATTTTTTCTTCCATAACTATCTTCTTTTAGCTAAACATCCTATTTAAATTCTTTCATCTTTTAAAACATCCGGAAACTTATACGAAAACTAGTAACAAAGCACAGGTACACATGAACCCAAATTATGTAAAACCCAAAACCCTTAACCCTTCAACATAAACTATCAGAACACAGAAACAGCACAAAAGATATCGTAAATAAGACGGGAACTAACGCACTTCCGTATCCGCTGTGACGAACTGACAGACAATAGGGTTGAAATATTTTGGGACCTTCCGTCGTAGTTCATTGTACACGAACCTTAATGTTATACATATACTTACTTTACCTTTAGAGGTTTAGGGTGTAAGAGAGAAAATTCAAGAATTCATTTGAACTCTCTTGATTGTTTAGGACATATAATATCTTACATCTTACAAATATTATAAATTAGACGACGCGACGCTCGCGGCCTCGCCCGCGTGAAATTCGGTACCCGTTTCCGCTTCCCGTGGGAACATATTTCCGGGATGAAAAGTAGCCTATGTGTTATTCCAGACTATAAGCTATCTCTGTACCAAAGTTCAGCCTGATAATTTAGTTCTCTGCATTAATTTTCTCCGATCATTACAATATTATCTATAGTTTGACCCATTTACATCTGAATTCTAGTCTTTGCAGTGAGCGCTCCCTTTTCTGCTTTCCATCTTTCATGATTTTCAGTCTCTCTAATATGGTAACGAGAGGAAAGTCCTACAGTGATGCTATGCCGGACTCCTACCGACCAAAAACCACACGTATCCTACTTAAGAACCTACGGTTGGGAGCTCCGGGTAAGCCCTCGGAAGGATACCCCAAGACTCAAACAGACCTACGGCTACCACTGCGGCCTCGCCTAGAGAGGGTTCGGGTGCTATCCCAAGTCTTCGGGGGGTTGTTCAGGTGTTATCCCGCTTCTTAGGGGGGGCGTGCGTGAATCCCTCACTGTTATCTAGGGCCTGCTTCTGTATCGACGGTGAGCAGCCCCCTCACCGTCTTCAGGTACCCGGTTATGGAGGCCGATAGTTTTGGGCACGTCGTACATCATAAAATTGTCAATCATGATGACCTTCCCGACCTTGAACTGCGATGACATGTTATCTAATCAATATTTATTTATTTACATTTTAAACTATTTACTACAAGTCACAACGTATTACGTGGGACAAATTATAAATAGGTGAAATGTGGGTATATAATATGCCTCTGCCTACCCCTTTGGGGATAAAGGCGTGATGATGAACCTACTACAAGTTAACACACATCAAATTCGCTTAGTTAATCAGATGCGATGGTGGTGTAATGGTCAGCATAGTTGCCTTCCAAGCAGTTGATCCGGGTTCGATTCCCGGCCATCGCACACTTTTTGCACGTTTTTGCTATGATAAATTATTTTTAGTGGGGTGTAGTGGGGCCCTACCAACACCATCGGGCCCAAGTCAACCTCACGTGCAAGCTCGTGCACCTGCTGAACAACGGACGAAGCTCTGACGGCGGCGGTCCATTTCAACACGGCGATGGGCTCACCACCTGTCACGTGGGACCGAATTGTACACGGTGAAATGTGGGCCGGTATAGGCCTCTGCCTACCCCTTCGGGGATAAAGGCGTGAGTATATGTATGTATGTATGTAAATTATTTTTTAATTACTATGTATTTTTTACATGTGCATCGGAAGTAGATCCAAAGCGTATTTTAAGTAATAGTTAGTTATACAGATTATTTATGTAAATATTTATTCAAATTTCGAGGAGCTACGTCAACAATTTTCACTGAATTAGCAGATGGTTGCTCTGAGCGGAATCAGCGGATACAATTCCAAGTAAGCCTGATTTATGTGGCCCAAAACACGGCTTGTAGTCACGATTCTTGGAGCATAAAGTTAGGAAAATTGTAAGTTATTTAGAGTATAGTACAGTATTCTTTGACTTCCCAAGTATTCCGCTTGTAACAAGATTTGCCATATTGCATACCCATTGGCACAATCTGGGGGAAAATCTGTGTGTAAAAGCTGAACATCGCACAAAATTTTAGGACATGCGCGTTAATAAACAGAAGCTTTTCAAACAAACATTAGTTTAAAGCAATTTTTATTGTAAAATAAGCTAATAATTACATCACAATTTTACGTGCCATTTATAAAATTGATCACACGAGCCGAACAACAAAGGTACCTTCCCACCAGTGTGTACCGAACGGTTGACAAAACACCGCATCTATTAGCATATGAATTAAATACAGTGAAATATGGTTTAAATTAATATGGATATATGCCGCCACGTAAAGTACTAAATGGTGGGTACCGCTTAGAGCTTTATGAATTTGAAATATTTACATACTTTCTTCGTCATACTTTGAGCACCTACTTTAACTAATCTCTGCATCACCTAAAGGTTGTCTGGTAGAAAATGCCTTCGACATTAAGTCAGCCTTTGTACAAATAGATTTTGTCCAGAAAGTTTAAATAAATAAATATATTCACGTCTTTATCCCCGAGGGGGTAGGCAGAGGCATAGTATACGCTCACATTTCACCTTATAGTTTTATGTCCCACGTAGTAGGTGGTGAGCCTATTGCCGTGTTGAAATATTTACGTTCTAATGTTTTGGTGACTAAATATGATAACGATTGTTGCCTGAACCCCTTATTTTGCCGCATCCATTGACGGGTTAATGTTCCAGCAAGTTAGTTTTTACATATTACTTTAACATTGAAAATAATATACATTTTATAATTTTTAATAACCAGCCACCGCCTTTTTTTAGCGTGAGGGAAACTCCTCATGGATGCTATGCCGGACTCCTACCGACTAAAAAACCTTACGTAACGTCCAACAGCCTATGGTTGGGAGCCCCGAGTAAGCCCTCGGAAGGATGTCCCAGCGTATAATTCGCATCCCATACCGATGGGAACGAATTCCAGGAATAAAAATTTGCCTATGTGAAAATGAAGAGCGTCTGTTCTAAATGTCTTAATTTCTGACAAAGTGTCATGTTATTAAGAAGTCGTTTTTTTAAGTTTTTAGGTTAAGGTGAAGTGGGACTCAAAATACATAATTTTGACATATTTCGAACCAATTTTGCAACGGTGTTAACAAAGATTTCACAATTTTTTAAATGGATAATTATTATTAAGTATATTGACTAGGGATGTCAGCTTTCCAAAACACGATTGAGTAAATTCGGCTCGATAGAAAATAATCCCAAAGTTCCCTCGAATCTGTAAATTTACCTAGGACCGCCTTGACTATAATCAATTTCATTCAGTAGTTATATAATGTACCACACTATTTTTTTATTTTCATGACCCTAATAAGTTACCTCGAGGTCCTATGCAGTTATTTATTAATTAAAAACATATTGTTTTAATAAAAAAAAACGTTTTGTTGAGCGGGAGTGCATTTTGCCGCTATCAGCCACCTCACAGAGCCCGCTCAGTCAGCCGATAGGCTTCGTTGAGGACACCCGTGTACAACTTTGTCACGCCCGCTGACGTAATTCGCTGCCGTAGTAACGAAAATAGGTAATAAAAAAAAAAAAGGAAGTATTCAAGGCTTAAGCTCAAGAGCGTAAAAATATCGCATCTGTTTGGGGAAGTTTCTTTGGTATTTAAACTTTCATGGTCACTAACACTATTATTAGAGTTAACGGTTATTAGTTTCACCTACGAAATAGAAAAAGAAAGATCCCTTGCTTTCCTTGATGTGCAAATCAGTGTCCGACCAGACGGTTCGTTGAGTCACTCCGTGTACAGAAAATCGACTCACACTGACCGATACCTAAATGCCGACTCGCATCATCACCCGCGCCAGTTGAACTCGGTAGTGACGTCGCTTACTGACCGTGCATATAGTTTATGTGACGAGGAGCATTTAGAAGCGGAGCTACATCATTTAAGCGGCGTTCTACATAAAAATGGGTACAGTGGACGGATCCGACCACCGAGACGCTCGAATAAGCCTGTGAACTATAAAGTGGAAAGACATCCAGCCTTTTTACCTTACATTAAAGGAGTGACAGATAAGGTCGCAAACATCCTAAAAAAGGTTTCCGTTAAAACTATCTTCACTCCTTTTAAGAGGCTTTCGCAGTGCCTACGTACACCTAAGGACAGTTTTCCACTGGACAGGCCGGGAGTGTATAAGATTGACTGTAGTTGTGGTAGTTCGTATATAGGCCAAACAAAACGAACGGTGACGTGCCGAATCAAAGAACACATTAGGGCAGTCAAAAATAACGAACCACAAAAGTCTGCAGTCGCTGAACACCTGTTGGAGTCCGGCACAAACCATTGGATTGAGTTACATAACCCTAAGATGCTCTCAACTGAACGTCACTATATACCGAGAATGGTTAGAGAAGCGATTGAAATTAAAAAGTATAAGAATTTCAATCGGGAGGATGGGTTTCAGTTGCCGAGCGTCTGGCATCCAGTGGTTCGTTTGTGTACAAATAACCATAAACAGTTCCATACTAAACCGCGAGTAGACACGGTGAGCGTTGTGTGTCGTGAACGTCGAGTTAGTGAAAACGAAAGTGAGACCAGTGGTAGTGGTGTAACGCGTAATAAACGACTGCGAAGGAGGGTAGATCGATATATGTGCTGAGACTTTCGCTTTCAACCGCCTATACTTCAGTTCCTCCGTGATCATGGTGCTTGCAACAGCGCCGAAATATCGGAAATACTCAATAGTACATGGTAAATATCCCGTTAACTCTAATAATAAAGTTTCTTTGGTGTATTATATAAGTTATAGTAACGTTTTTATACTTTCCAATACAAAGTTTGCCTGATGCCACATAATAGATAAGTCCAGAAGATTCACCTATAAATGCGCTCATGTATGTGACGCCCTGACCGAGCGTATAACATGTACATTATTTAAATTAATATTTAAGTAAAATCAATGTCATAACGAGTATAATACTAATGACTGATAAATCAGTGGGCCATTTCTCCTAAATTTACAATATAACAGTAGGAATAAACCTTAATTGAGTATATACTTAAAAAAATTGGTTTTCTTCTATCCAAAATTACAGCTTTCAAGGCACGTATTGCGTATTGTTGATATTCTCGTAGTCTTACTTTACTACTCGTACGTCGTAGTTGATGTAGGTAGGTATTGAATTTGAAGTTGTAAGTATGAGTTTCTTTTTTTTTACATTTAGCTCGCCAAATTGACGTCGCCACCAACCTGATGGAAAGCCGTGGCGCATCTAGCGATTGGGGGCCACTTCTGACAGTGGTCCTCAAGTTGGCGGCCCTGTGATGTGCCTCTTCACGCTCCTCTTGAAGAACCCGGGATTGTAAGATGAAACACGTGTGCGGGCAGGTCGTTCCATGTTTTTATAGTTCGACAGAGGAACGATCTTTTGAAACGTTCAGTTCTGGCGAAGATTCTCTCCAGTGTGTGTGAGTGTCATCTTTGCCCGGCACGTGTTGTTCGGGATCGGAAAGAAGAGGGTGGGATCAGGTTGAAGAGTTCTTCAGAACATTCGCCGTGATACATTCGATAGAAGGCAGCCAAGGACGCTGTGGTTCTTCGCTGCGCCAAAACGGTTCGAGGCCTCCCGTCACCTCAGTTTGAATTTTAACCAGCAGTGAACTGACAATAAACAGCTTACATACAACCCGATACAGTCAATACAACCCTAACTTTGTTTTTACACCATAATGTAAAATAGTAATACAATGTTCAATGGATAGTGGTACCTATATGTTAAGCGCTAGAAGATGATTTTGTGAATATATGTTACTGAAAAGGCCTGATGATTTAATATGACTTACGAATTATTTAATTATGATATATGAAAGTCTGTGAAGATGTTAGTGACAAAATCACGTTCCAACGGTTGAGCAGATCTGGCTGTAATTGGTGGCCTATTATAATTATTTTATGCTTTTCCAGACTGCAATGTATTCCTGGACATATTATACACTAGCTGACGCCCGCAGCCCTTCCCTGCGTCTAGTTTTGTTCCCGTTTCCGCTTTCCGTGGGAACTGATTGCCGGGATAAAAAGTGGCCTATGTGTTATTCCAGGCCTATATCTACCCCTGTACTAAATTTCAGCTAGATCCGTTTAGCCGTTAGAGCGTGAAAGAGTATCAAACATCTACACTCACAAACTTTCGCAATTATAATATTAAGTAAGAAGTAAGATAATTTAGAAAATAGCATAAAGGCTATTTTATCCCTGGATATGACCCAATGGTAGTAGGGAACGCGAACAGAATTCTACACAGCTGAAGCTGCGGGCAAAAGCTATGCGAAGTGAAACGTAGAATGTTTAATTTAGGAAATGGTAATCATTTGGACAGGACTAAAGCCTAGTCTAGTTTAAATAACTAGTATCGAAATTTATTCCTTTACACCCTTGCATATATGCAAATAGCAATATTCGTTTTTGTATATTCTTCGTTTTCTTAGCCAAACAGGACCCTATTACTGAGACTTCGAAGTCCGTTTGTTCATCTGTATCTCATGAACTAGGCAGTAATACATTTTAAAGATGTGTTTATGCTACCGCTGTAACAACTATAATAACACTAGATAAAGAAAAAAATTAGGTTACTCCCATACAACGTAATCTTCTGGCGTTTTTTTTTTGTTACGAAATTCTCATCAGTGTGCCAGTCCAACTTGAACCTCGGCCGTTTTTACAGTTCCGTATCCAAAGGGTAAAAATGGAACGAGGAGAAAGTATTGCCTTTTGAAAATGCTAAGAGGCAGAAGCGGTCAGGTGTAGAGTAAATAAATGCTGTAAAACAGTACAAGTGGTGGTTATTCAATATGCGCTGCAGGTTCCACCAAGTGCCAACAGTATTCATAATCTGTTATAACGCGACCCTATTACTGAGACTATCTATCTGTCATCTTATGCACCACTGCAATAGCTAGGCATTTGAAATTTACGAATCCTAAGAACAGAAAAAAAAAATAAGGAGGGCTCCCATACAGGTATATTTTTCAGTCTTTTTTTGTACAGAACCCTCCTTTTTCCTTTTAAGGAAGTACCAAAAAATATAAACAAATGATAGGGGCAGCAGATTCTTACTTTTTCAATAAACCTGGCAAAAATCGTCACAGGTAAAAAAATAAATTGAAGTAAAGGGTGTTTTTTTTAGAGGTATAGAACTTTGAAATGAAATAAAACGAAGGTGATTGTTTTTATTGATATGAAAATGACTTTATTCGAAAGAAAATCTTCTGGCATTATAATTTAAATATGATTTCTGGCATATAACCGCCACGGCTGGCTCGGACGTAGTCTAATCTAGAGGTCCAATTTTCGATAACTTTCCCAACATTTGTGGCCGTATATCGACAATAACGCGCCGAATGTTGTCCTCCAAGTGGTCAATCGTTTCGGGCTTATCGGCGTAGATGAGCGACTTCACATATCTCCACAGAAAATAGTCAAGTGGCGTAAAATCGCACGACCCCGGAGGCCAATCCACGGATCCAAAACGTGAAACTATGCGGTAACCAAACGTTTCCTTCAATAAATCAATTGTGGCACGAGCTATGCGACATGTTGCGCCGTCTTGTTGAAACCACTACTACTGCACATCATGGTTGTTCAATTGATGAACGAAAAAGTCAGTAATCATCGCTCTATAGCAGTCACGATTGACTGTAACGTTCTGGTCAGCATCGTTTCTAAAGAAGTACGGACCGATTATTCCACCAGCCCATAAAGCACACCACACAGTCAGTTTTTCTGGATGTAACGGTGTCTCAACATACACTTGAGGATTATCATCACCCCAAATACGGCAGTTCTGTTTATTGACGTATCCATTCAACCAAAAGTGAGCTGCACCGCTAAACAAAATTCGCTTATGAAAATCACGATACGTATTTCGGACAGAACCATGATTTTCAAAATAAATTTGCACAATTTGGAAGCATTGTTCAGGCGTAAGTCTATTCATGATGAAATGCCAAACCAAACTAAACACAAATGACTTTACAGCTGACAAAAATACCGCCAGTTAAAACAGTTATGGCAACTTAAAGTTCTATACCTCTAAAAAAAACACCCGTTACTTATAATATATTATGCTCTATTCTTATTATGAAAATGAATTTCATTACACGTTAGTGATAAAAATTGCATCAAAATCAATTACGTAGTTGCTCACGAGTAGAAGATCTAAAGAGGTTTATCTAAACAGGGCGAAAAAAATTGTTATATAAACTTGTACTTCTGTCAATGATTTCAATTGCGTAGTGAACGGGTTAACGCGCGAAAACGTTTCCGACGCACGGAGCGCCCCGAACATCTTGCGTCTGCTTCAACCCCTCCGAATCGCTTGAGACACAATTGCACTTCGCCTTAAGTGATGACATAAGCAAAACTAAAGTAAAAAACCAAATACATACGATCGATCTTTTGAACAGACACCCGTCTTTTACAACTTATATTTCTTAGTACACTGTAGGAAATACTTCATAATTCGTAAACTTTCCTTCTCCATACAATAAAATAGAATACGGAGACCAAATCGGAACACATCAGAAAGTAAGTTGAAAATAATAAGCGGCCTCCGGCGACAATATTCACTGAATACATTATATTTTGTCTTGTCGCGATCCCGTTGTACTTTGGAAACTACCACTGTATGAAGATATGTAGGTGTGTATGTTCTTATAAAGTTATGTGTGGGTTTGAGACTGGTTGAATGAGCTCAACTTTGGCTAACTTTGGTTATAAAATGTCGTGGTGGTTTGTTAGACAGATACAGTTATTATTCAAACTATTTAAGATATTTTTTCTATCCTAATATTATAAAGAGAAAAATTTTATTGTTTGTTTGTTTGCACGAACAGGCTCCGAAACTACTGGACCGATTTGAGAATTTCTTTCATTGTTAGAAAGCTACATTATCCCCGGTGAACATAGGCTATATTTTATTCCCACGGGAACGACAGCTACGCGGGTGAAACTGAGTGTTCAAATTAAACCAACTTATATTTTGACACAACGATCAGATATGCTTGTCCGGCCATCTTAGTGGTATAAAAATATGCAAATTTGCTCTGGATGGAAAATGAACACACGAACTGAAATTCCCTTTACCACCTATCACTGCACCAAACTAACTATTATTTAATCTTTGACCAAATTAGTAAATAAGATACCTCTTTTTTTAACGTGAGGGAAAATCCTCATGGATGCCATGCCGGACTCCTACCGACTACAAAATCTCATGTAACGCCCAACAGCCTATGGTTGGGAGCCCCGGGTAAGCCCTCGGAAGGATGTCCCAGGAAAATAGGATATCTACTTGCCGTAATATTTTTCCAGTGCTAAGGTGCCCGATAGAAAACATCAAAAAAATGAAGTCTTTAAAATAACAGAGAATAAGTTTCTGTAAAGAGGCACTTATAAAATTAACGTCTTTCAATGTCTTTAAATCTCCCAGAAATAATCTACGAAATGGTCGGCAGCTTCTCAAACGTGAAGGTGACGGCTACAAATTCGTACGTCGTCGCTTATAAAATTGAATTTACTGTCATCCATTAAGGTTCGATTTGGGATCGTAAATCGGATATCACATTAGCTTGATGTATGTGACTCGGTATACTTAACGGTGACGTTAAGGCCAAGTTGGTAATGTTGAGAAGTACTTTTGTTTGACGAAATTATAGCATTTTCAGGCGTTTGGTGCGAATTAAGGAGTTTACCTGTAATTTTAAAATTCTATTGAAATTCTCAAATAGCACATCAAATCTATAAAAATAAACATTTTTACAACTCCCAGAAAATTTTCCATGTAAAACTACCAAATGACTGGATTATTACTAGAATTGGCCGGTGAAAGAGTGTAAGTACGAAATGAAAATAAAGTAGGCGTAAAAAATTTAATAAATGTTAAATGGCGTTGTAATAAAATGTTTTAATTTAGTTTTTTGTAAACGCGTATTTCGAGAAATCTCAAAAATGTAGGACAGTAGAGAAAAGCAGTCTATTGCCAAATTTCATGAAAATTTTAAGCGCCATTCCCATATTATCATTACTCTTCTTTGTACCACAAGTTTTTATTTTTAAAGACTTCTTTCCGGAATAAAAAGAAGAAGCTCTCCCTTAACAAAAAATATGATTACTAGTTGTCAAACGGTCGCGATGTCGTCTGATCGCTGATTTATAGATTAGAGAGAATGTGCTCAAGTTGATTGTGTATTTGATAGAGGGCTGCTCTAACACATATATTATCGTCTTCAAATATAATTGGACAGTTTTTAAGTATTCTTACTCTTAGCACTCTTGTAAAGCTTTTTGTATCCCATATATGAGTTAAATTGTGCCAGAAATCTTATTATAGCGTTAAAGACTTTCTAGAAGACAAGGCTGCCTGGCAGTGACACGAATTGCTCCTATCTACATCCACAAAAAACTGTTTTAGATACTAAGATGAATTTTGGTAGGGACCGGACTGAGTTTCTTGGGGTGTTTTTCTCAGTCTGTAGCATTTCCGAAACCCAGTAGAGTCACAAAAATTTTGACAAACCTAATTTATTTTTTATTTCATGGGAATAAATTTATTTTATACAATGGCTAATTTAGGGGAGGTCTACGTTCAGCAGTTAACTGCCCGTGGCTGATTTGACTGATTGATTAAAATAAGTACTAACATAGAAGTTCATAATTATTATTATTTTACTACTTAGGTGGCTGACAAGCTTAAGCCCACCGGAAGGTTGGTTACCGTAGCCTATGCACATTTGCAACACCAGAGGCGCTACACACACGCTGCCGACCCACAGTTGAAATTTTTCAAGCCGCCCATAACTTAACGACAGTCATTTTCCTGACACGTAACACTTTTTTACGCCCCAAAATGGTCGCCCCGTGGCCATTTTGGGACCCATCCATAACTGGCCATAGTAAATGTTGCTTACTGCAGTGATCGTTTACAGAACACTGAGTCCGCGGGGCCACGAGCGCTTCATTTGATATAGTATTTGAGATTATATTCTGTATCTTTGAATCTACTTGTTAGACTGTGTAACTTGACGATACTTGATGATTTTTTCCAGAGAAAAATAACGCTATCAGCTTTCAGCAGTATGTTTATTCATAATGCTCGAATAATGATCGTCGTAAAACCACCAGAGCGATATGCGATAGCGAAATAAAATATTGACAACCAGCATGCAAATATTGGCGACATATAAAATAAATGCGCCCTCGATATGCTGGTACAGATACCGTGTTGAACAAAAGAGTTTATTCAGTATTGGCTTTGATATAGATACGAGTAAATAGGTACCTTACATATTTTTGTAAGCTGTAAGTATTCCCAGACCAAAAAAAAACTGTGTAATGTGAGAGGGCTGCCAAAAAAATTGTTGCCGATTCAATGATTTAGGTAGGTATTTTCTTTATCAGATTAGAGGTGAATCTATCGTTCGACTCCGATGAAGTGAAACGGGCGGTGGCTAAAATGAAAAACCGAAAGGCTCCCGGCCCAGACGAAATCCCAGCAGACTTATGGAAGTGTCTCGGCCCTGCAGCGATTAACTGGTTGACTAAACTGTTTAATATCATCTTAATCACCAAACAAATACCGGAGTCATGGAGACGAAGTTATCTGCTACCGTTCTACAAAAGTAAGGGTGATGTTGCACTGTGTGAAAACTATAGAGGCATAAAACTGACGTCACATACGCTAAAGATCTGGGAAAGAATTCTTAATAAACGCCTCTCAGCGCTCGTTGAAGTATCCCCAAATCAGTTCGGGTTCACAGCATCTAGATCTACCACCGATGCCATACAAGCAATCAGAATTCTGATGGAAAAGCATAGAAGCAACAAAAATGACCTACACCTTACATTCATTGACCTCGAAAAAGCTTTTGACCGGGTACGACGTAACCTAGTGTGGCAGGCCCTTCGTGCCCAAAAAGTACCAGAATATTACATTGACCTCATACAGGACATGTACAAAAACGTCAGTACAAGAGTTAGAAGCCTGGCGGGTTTAAGCAAAGCCTTCGAGGTCAAAGTGGGCGTCCATCAGGGATCTGCGCTCAGCCCTTTCCTGTTCAATCTGGTTATGGACTATCTCACTAAAGATATACCGGCACCATTACCGTGGGCCATGTTATACGCAGATGATATTGTACTGGCTGCCAATACCTCACAACATTTGCAGGAACTTCTAAACACCTGGACACACGCTCTGGAAAAGTACGGATTGAGAGTAAGCAGAAGCAAAACGGAGTACCTGAAATGCCCTTTCAGCGGAAACTCAACTCCTGAAACGATATGCATTGGGTCAACACCTATTCCCACAGTAGATAAATTTAAATACTTGGGCTCTATGCTTACAACGGATGCCAACATAGACGCAGATGTGTCCCACAGAATTAATGTTGCATGGCAAAAATGGCGAACGCTTACCGGAGTGTTGTGCGATCCTCGCATGCCCGTGAAAACCAAGGGCAAAGTATATAAGACTGCAGTCCGCCCGGCATTATTATATGGGTCCGAATGTTGGACAGTTAAGACAACGCATGAACAACAGGTGCACGTCAGTGAGATGAAGATGCTGAGGTGGGCAGGGGGGGTGACTGGATAGGGTGCGCAATGAACACATACGCGGCAGTTTTAAAGTTGCGCCAATCATGGACAAAATGACCGAACACCGCCTCAGATGGTATGGACATGTAAAAAGACGCAGCGAAGATCACGTAGTGAAACTAGCCCTAAATATCCCAGAACAAAAGAGAGGCAGAGGCCGCCCGCCATCGACCTGGTGGTCAAATATCGAGAGAGACCTCAGGAAAGCCCAATTGCCAGAACCGACAACACAAGACAGACTGTCTTGGCGCAGAAGAGTGAGGAGACCCGACCCCAAATAATGGGAACAGGGAAGGAAGAAGAAGATTAGAGGTGAATCTATCGTCAATGTTTTGCCTATCATAAGTCTAAATGAGACCAAATCGAAAAGTGTATCCTCCAAGACTAATCTATATATATAAAAATCAATGCCACTTTTCGTTGTAATTTTATAACTCAAGAACGGGCTCACCTATCCAAACCAAATGTTTAGGCTTTGTTCGGACTATTTAGTAGATGGTTTATGTGAAGTTTGCACAAAATTGGTCGAGCGGTTCTTCAGTTATCACGCAAACGAAGTTGCGCGGGTCAGCTAGTAAACTATAAAATTTAAGATATAAATTTTTTGAAAATATGTTTTGAAAATACATTTTATTTCTACCTCTCTGAAGCTACAAAAATTGTCTCAAACATAAATAAAATCAAAGAAAAGAAGAGAAGTAAAAAATGAAAAAAACAAAAAGCGTTATTAGATTAAATTTATAAATTTTCTCAAATGAATTTTCTCACAATGCCTTTCTTATCAGGAGAGTTAATGTGGTGTGTTAGGACGCCTAAGACAATTGAAATTGTCGACTTTTTGTAACCACACACTCTTCACTAATTAAAATGATTTTATTTTTTAAGATTTAGTACCAAGAAAAATTGATACCTCTTATTTAATGTTACAAATTCTTTTTTTTTTGTTGAAGTAAAACTTCTTTAGGCGCGACCTAGGGAGTAACTCAGATTTTTTTCTGACGGAAGTAACGCTATTAGAATTTTGAATAGCGGAAACATAGTTTCCGCTGTTCAAAATTCGAATGAATTATATTAATATAACATTTGATGCCGTCAATGGCAAAGAAGTTTTACTTCAATCGCGCGTAAAGGTTACACGCACACACTTTTTTTACTAATTACCTTATTTTCATCCTTAAAATTTTATTCCAAATTGCAATGTTCTTGAAATTCAGGTATTTCGGAACAATGAAACCTGTATTTCACAAACAAAAACATACTCCAGCAGAACCTGACGACAACTGACTGTAAAACAAACACGATCTTTCATTGATCGTAAACAAAAGGTGTGCAAAGCTTTTTTCAGTTCCAACCGGACTGGTGCCCGGAAACCATGTCCTCGGGTTATCCAATTGATGGGTGTTGCTGTCCTTGTCTGGTGTAGGGTGTTGGAGGAGGACAGAGGAAGTTTTAAAGCGCAAATTGAGAGAGCCATCGTTGACAATGCGTACAGGAAACAATACTCGATTCTGTGAATTAATGACTGTGTACAGGGGTGCGTACGTGAAATGTTTAATACTTGGTAATATCTGAGTCATTTTAACCAACACATTATTATTGGTGTAATAGTAGCCCACGGCTCTGTCTGTTTGAAATTTAGATATATTTTGTACTATTAAGATGGCAGACAAGCATACGGCCCACCTGAATGAACGTGATCACTGTAGCCCATGGACCCCATTTTATGTACCCTTTGCTTTAGATAGACATTCCGAGACCTATCTTACTGCTGTAGAGGCCAAAATTAAGAGCTTACTGATACAACTATCAACACACAGCTGAAACTCTTACTGCTTGATATTAATTGTGAGCTACCTTACCATAAAATGTAGGCACCTTCACAGAAAGGGATTTTATATGTTCTCATGTGTATGGACATTCTTACAGATGTTTTGCCGGACTCGAACCGACTAAAACTACACGGTGCCTATATATCCGTAAATAGCTAGGAATTCCGGGTAACTCCTCGGAAGAATGTGTCAACTCCCCAGCAGAACCCCGCCTTACCTTATAAAATAAACACTACAATTCCAAAGTGTATCCAGCTGTACGTGTGTGACCCTGCGTTGCAATATTTCAGTGAAACAATGGTCGCGTGTGACTCGTTCGGATCGACCTGCGAATATTAGTACTCGATACCAACTGTTCTTTGGTTACAGCATACACCTGTATTCGGTTCGATTCTATTACTTTGATGATTGTTTTTATATATATTTTTTATATCAAGCTCGCCTCATTGACTTGGCCAACCTGATGGAAAGCAATAGCGCATCAAGCGGGGCCACTCTTACAGTCCGTACGACTTCTAAAAGTAGTCCTCCAGTTGGCCGCCCCATGATGTGTGCCTCTTCACGCTTCGCTTTAAGAACCCGGGATTGTAAGATGAGGGAAATACGTGTGCGGGCAGGTCGCTCCAGATTTTTTCTCTGTCGATTTCTATTTTCCTATAAGAGCTTAAAAAATAAAGAACTCAACTTATACTTAAGTTGAGATTTTGCTGTACAATTTGGCTTAACCATAATTATAAATATATGGTTAAGTTGGCGGTGTGGTTTTTAGTTGGTCGCAGTCCAGCATAACATACCCGTAGGATATTTCTCACATTAAAATAAAAATGGGTAAGTTGAGCGTTCTTTCTTATTAACAGCTTTGGTTTGGAAAAGTCAAATTCAATAGATACTCAAATCCCTTATTGTAAACTAGCTGACCCTCGCAACTTCGTTTACGTGACATAAGGTTTGTAGAAGGAGAGGCACTTCTTCATCAGACTCATCAAGCAGCGTGTGAAACGGCCCTGTTTGCTTAATCATAAAAGAGCTTAAAGATTAAGTCTATTCTAAAACAATTCAGTCCCTCTCAGCTCTTTCATGACTAAGCCAATACGCCCGATTAGATTTACCCTCACATTCAAAGGAACCCTTAAATTCTAAGTTTTGAGAAAGTTGAGATGTCTCTTACTCCTGAACTAAAAGACCCTCAACATTGAAACTTGTGTGAGCCTATCCTTAAAGTATTCTCTATACAACACTGAAAAAAATTTTGGAATCGGACCTCGCATTGGGAACTTACAACGAAAAAACCATCTTCTCTTTCATCCCCTCTCTCAAAGGAACCGCGCAAAGTTTCGGGATCAAAAGTATCCTAGAACCTTCCTCGGATTATAAGCTCTGATTGTACCAAGTTTCATTAAAATCGATTCAGTAGTTTCGGCGTGATACTTATTCGGGATACAGACAGACAGACAGACAGACATGAAAAGTGTAAATTAAATTTTCGGCTTCAGTATCGATTAGAGAACGCCCTCCAATTAAAATTTTCAAAATATCTTCCATGTACAGACTCGCGACGCTCTACAGTTTTATTATAAGTAGTATATAGATATCGTCTAAGACAGAAACTAGAGCTTTAAACTTTACAGCAAATAAATTATATTATATGTATTTATCACTTGTGTTTCAGAAATTGCATAGTTTTTTATCGTTCCAAGTATTAAAAAAAATAGTCTAAATATGAAATCAAAAGTGAAGCTACATCAGTGTAAAAGTCATTAGTGTTGTACCATTCCGGCGCGTCCGGTGATCGGAATTAGAATGGAGAGCCGTTCCGATCATTAAGTGTTCCGGCCCGGTGCGGTGTGCCGGATAATTTGGTTCTAACCTTTTGTTTGTGGAACGATAGATTTAGCGACATAAGAACATAATTTAGAGCAGGTTCGAATAAAACAACATATCAATGTGTACTACTGAAATTTAACTCTCTAATTCTTTTTCACGCTGGAACTGTCACTGTCAATGCTGATGACACAGCTGAGAAAGGAGTATTAAAATTATTCTGTATGTAGAAAAGAGGGTAACTGCGGGCAATAGTGTGAATGGAGCGTTAGGCAAACTTTTAGGTACCAAGGCCTTAATCCAAAGGGCCAGCTCGCAGTACACAATGCAGTGCTGATACCTACGCTAACGTATGGAAGCGAGAGTTGGGTATGGCAGGAAACTCATGAAAGTAGAATTAACGCGGTCGAGATGCGCGCGCTACGCAAAATCTGCGGAGTAACGCTCGCAGATCGCGTTCGGAATGAAGATGTAAGAAAGAGAGTTGGTCTGAAAGAGAGTGTCGGTGTTAAAGTAAGGAAGGGCATGCTACGATGGTTCGGGCATGTGGAACGAATGGGAGATGAAAGAATGACAAAACAGATATACAACGCGAAAGTGGATGGACGTAGGAGTCGGGGAAGGCCACGACACACCTACCACGACCAAATTAATCATGTGTTAGTGGAGGGTGGTGTCAAGAGCCGTAGGAACCGACGTGCATGCATGAAAAGAAAAATGAAAGTTGAAGAGGCGAGTGAGGTGTGTATGGACCGTGCCGTGTGGCGCTCGGTTCTTTCTGCCTACCCCGCAAGGGATTTGGCGTGAAGATAGTATAGTATAAAATTATTCTCTTGGGCACCGGCATCGCTGGGTGGACGATCCGACCGCCTGTTCTGTCGCCCATTTTGTCCGTTTTCCGGACATCTCCAAGGGCCCCTTCAATTCTTTTGGTTTCCTTGCAGAACCTTGCTATCTAAAACACCAGATGCTCCAGATATGCTTGACATTTTTTTACCTATACCTATAATATCCCATCTGCTCAGCGAGATGCCTCTTCTTTTTCTAGGCATTCTGGGCATTTAGGATTGGAAGGATGAGGTTAAATATACCTCCTGCATTTTAAAGTGCGTACCTAAATTACATGTGTGTGAAAAAATTGTACGGGACTATCGGTGGGCGAGTGCGACTAGCTCTTGTCTGGTTTTTCACACAGAGATTTGATGTATCATACAAAAGCCCTACACTATAAAAAACAGAGCAGTATCATAAACGGTCAGGCATTATAAAATAACTTACAAAAGCTTGAACACTGTATAAAACGTATCCCCTAGCGCAGTTTACGATTGCAATCAACAACTAAAACAATTTAAGGGGAAGCCACATTAAAACATAAAGGGTAACTACGAGTTTCCCATTCCGGGGCATAAGTCATTAACTCAGCAGTTATTCGAGTCCAAAAGTTTGCATTTTGTTCAATGATGTTTTTATCTAGCGCCGTGATTTGTGGGGAAGTGGCTCTGTTTGAAACTTTACATCGAGTTCGAGTGATTAACTCCGAGTATCCGGTGGTTGATACCGAGTTGCTGGTCACTCTAGTGGAAACCAACCCTGCGTTATTTTCGGTTAACTAAGTATTACTCATTTATTATTCATTTTAATATCTACTTTTCGTGCTTTACCTAATTGTTGATTTTATACCTTATACTTCTATGCACAAAACGCCAATGTATTTATACCTTAGATCATCTAACCACAGGATGCGCCTTACTTAAGCATTGTTTTCTGCCATTGCACATGACCATTTGGTCTTTTGGCTTTATGAAAAGCCTGTACATCAGTACATCATTTTATATGATTAAACTAGTACATTACATTGTAGTTGACTGTACAATAACAATTAACACACAACAGCCATTACGCGTTTGTCGATTAATACATTTTTAATTGCAATGAAATTTTATATGTCTTTGTGTTTCCCCCTTCATTTGTATGAAAACTGGCAAAATATTTTTGTATGCGGTGGTTCGCAAAGGCTAGTCCCGTGTTATATGGTCTAAGATTTATACTGATCCTCATATGTCCTCATCACTGATAATCAAACCATAAAAAGTGTAAATGAAATCGTATTTGAATGACTAACGATGAAAAAATTATCAAGTGTCAGTCAGATGTTTACTTTTTAATTAAAGAAAATACTTATATTCACCAAAATAATTCAAAAAATTCTTTAGTTTTGACAGGAATTGATAGAGTTAATATTAACTTAATGTTGATTTCCGAGATCCACGAATGAACTATCGCGGTAGGCGTCGCGGCACTTCGTTCGGCCATTATCTTATCGAACGGGCGACGAATCAGTGAGCACACGAGTTACGACTGTCGCCGAGCACGCCCGAACTTTGTCGACGGAAACATTTCAAAATTCGAATTCTAAAAACTGTTGTTAAGTGGACGTGATACACTTGATTAAATATTTTTTATTAAAATAAAAGTAAATTGCATTAAGTAGGGCCAGTCTGTAGTTTCTAAGTCATGTAACTAATTCAGAAACGAGGTTATTTTTTTATAAACCGTGGTAAAACGCAGAATATAATGACCAGTTTTTACCGATGACCATCGACCATCGACAAGAAATTGAAATAGAAACTCCGTAAAAGTAGGACAGGAACTCTCCAGCCAGGAACCGCTACCTAGATAGTGAAGCATATATTTATCAGAGCAATATTTTATTTATAGAGATTGATAGGTTTATGAGATGAATTTTATTCAAGTTATCTGGTCAACAATAAAGACAACTACAATTAAAATAAAATTACTAAAATTATTTAGATAGTCTAGTAGACTATAAAAATACTTTGACCAAAACACTGACCATACCATGCTGAAGCGCAACTGCTAACCTTTGCTCCAGATATAAGATATTCTAGACGTGTTGCTTTGGAGCCCAAGCAACTCTATTCCTGCTGAGTCCACTATTCTGTTTGAGACCTGAGCTGGGCCGAGAACCTCAATAATATTTGAAGATTTTTTTCGAATTGGTTCTGAAATTCCATTTGTATGGGGTAGCCTCAACTGTTACTATCTTAGACTGTCAACATATGCTGGTATCTTCGGGAAGATAAAATGCAGACATTCATACTTAATTATACTGTGATACATCAGGAATAAGATCCGAATTACACTTAAATATGTTATACTCCTTGGAGAGGAGTCCCGATATTAGTCACCCATTAAGTCAAATTTGAATATTCTACTATGGGCGGATTCGACCAAAATGGGAGTAAGACTACACTAGAGACTTTTTCACTTGGAGGGCAAGGCCAAGCTGGCGTCCAGGAAGCTCGGAGTGCTCAGAAGGGCGCGGCGGTACTTTACTGCGGCGCAAGCACTGCTTCTCTATAAGTCGCAAGTGCGTCCGCATATGGAGTACTGCTGTCACCTCTGGGCGGGGGCACCCGAATACCAGCTTCGTCCATTCGACTCGGTGCAAAGGCGAGCTATGAGAGTTGTCAACGATCCCATACTTGCAGGTGGTGTGGAACCTCTTAGTGACAGAAGAGACTTTGCTTCTCTGTGTGTGTTCTACCGCCTGTACAACGGTTTGTGCTCTGAAGAATTGTTTGATATGATGCCTACGGCTACATTCTATCATCGCACCGCTCGCCATAGACAGGGTGTTCATCCTCATACGTTGCGTCCTGAGCGCTCGAGCACGGTGAGATCTAATAGAGGCTTTCTTCCGCGTACGCTTAGGTTGTGGAATGATCTCCCTGCTTCGGTTTTCCCAAACGCCTACAGTATGGGGTTCTTCAAAAGGGGACTTAGAAGGTTTTTAAAGGGTCGGCAGCGCGATTGTGTCGCCTCTGGTGTTGCAAACGTCCATAGGCTGCGGCCGTATGCTTGTCTGCCACTCTAGTGGTATAAAAAAAAAAAAAAAAAAAAGAGAATAACTTGTACTGAACTAGTCTATTTCAGTATGGTTGCCATAGTTACGTCTACTTTAGTATGGTTACAATAGTTATGTTGTGCTTATTAGTTGTTGGTAAAATGGTAAATCACTTTCCTTTTAGAACAAGTACAAGATATTCTCTAGTATAGTCTTACTCCGATTTTGGTCGAATCCGACCTCAATGAAATAGAAGAGGTTTGTGTGACTACCCCTTAACAGCTCACCTGCTAATCGCCGACATGCAACATTCGGCTAACACTCGCACGAGTGTGTTGGCGCGTTAATGTCAGATATCGTAATGACGCCCAAACAAATGGTACGGAACAAAACCCGTGTTTTTATTGTAATGTGCCGAAGATACCGATAAAGCAGGTATGTGTAGACGAATCAATATATTTCCTCTCGATAAAATAACTTTTCTTGGTATATGTACCTATACGTTTATCCACTTGGTATAGTTTGTTTTGATGTTCCTGGAATTACCTACTACCAATTATTAATGAAAACAGTATAGAACATTTTTTAAGTCCTGATGTGTATCTCAAGGGCTGAATAAAATTTTATTTCTTTCTCTTTCTTTCTTTCTTTGATGGGTTAAAATTATGGGATGGGCAGATATTTTGATACATAAAAATAGTTGGAATCAGTATTGCACCTGTACGTATTGAACATTATGCGAACTGAATTTCATTACAATAAGTTTCACCTTTGTACACGTACAACCAACAGTTGAGAATATTCGAATAAGGTACACCGATATACATAACAGAAACTTCGAACTGCACATGGCTAGACGCTTTTCTCGCCAATTTCGGTCAATTCTAATCAATCGGCCATGTACTTAGGTACTCGATATTGAAACATCAATCACCTCCTTGTTCCATGGTGTTGTTCTCTGTTTAATATTTATGAGTTTCGCAAAACGCATCAGTGTGCGGTTTGTTTAATAACGTTGTTTTTAAACGACTATTTGACGGGGAGAGAAACCCTTTAGGCTATAACTGGGGAGCGGTAGGGCTGCCACAACTCAAATTTTATTTATTTATATTTTATGAGGTACTAAAAGCGTTAAGTCCCACAGATTTTAAGACCACAGTCATGGATAAGTATGTCATTCCCATTTCAGTGGTGAGATTTTTTTATCTGAGGTCCATATTTCTACTTCGTAAGCTAAATTAGGTAGGAATATACAAACGGTATTTTAGAGATGTAGACTACCGTTACACAAACACATTATAGTCAAACTTTAAAACTGAATATTTAAAAAAGAAAAATTTTTATTTCCATTAAACGAGCGTTTAATATTTTTTTCTAAAATTCTTCGAGGCTAAGGAAAGTTGAGGTCTATGCGGTGCTGCAGTCTCCTCTAAAGGAAACTTGAAACCTTACTGTAGTCAAATTGGTGTATTATGTATTTTAAGCTTAAATTAGAGTAACTGGTGGCTGGTCTTCCAATCTGATTGATCATCAATAGGCGAGAAAGTCAATAAGTGGTAAAGGTGAACTCTGCATTGTTATATAGGTACCACTAAGGTGGCAACAGCGATTAGGCCAATCAGATGGAAAGTGATCATCGTAGCCGATGAACGTTTGCAACATCAAAGGTTTTACATTGGTACTGGCGATGCTGCAAAAATCTTCTATGACGTGTTATTATCTGTACTGTAGACATTCGGGAAAATCAACTTCAAATTTACTAAAAATCGCAAGTGAAATGTGCCAGCCCTATGGCGAGTCGCGCTGGGCGCTAAACGGTAGCGTACCCGCGCAAACCACGTTACAGTGTCATCTTCCCAAACAATCTTCGCTAACTGATTTACAGCACATCGATAGCAATCATTACTCACCGCGCTACACCTTCAAATATCTTTACAGAGAATTTATTTACAAATTCTATCTACAACCAATTAGATATCTATTTAAGTAGCTATATCAGTGACTATAACAGTAACGCTTTAAGGCTCACGATATACATAATATACGAGCCTGATGTTATATTATACATATTTAGACAGTTTTAGTATAGTAGATAAAACGTCCATAGGCTATGGTTAGTGAAATAATAAATGGAAAGCCATAGCCTCTGTCTACCCCATTAGGAAACAGGCGTGATGAAATGAATATTTATTTCTTCCCAGTAGCTCCAAAATCCGAAATCAATTTGAAGCCTAGAGTCTGCTCCTATTGACTTTCATGTCTTTTTATTTCGATACTGTTGGGAGCAATGACTAGAAAGGCAGTGCCAGAGTTTTGTCCTTGAGGTCCTTAATGGCACCACTAACAGGTAAAGTTTTCAGCAACATATCAAAGAAATGCCTGATGAAAAACACTCGCCTTCATCCATAGATATTTGCGTCACTACTGCAAAACACTGTGGAACTCTACAATAAAAAGAAATAAATTGAGTAGATAATTCCTCCTTTTTCAAAAGTTAGTTAAAAAGCACTCAACTTGTAGAGCTCTTCCATTAGATTGTATAACAGGTTAAATAACATCACAACAGTTGTCTAAGTTAAAACGGATCTGCTATTTGCATATTCCAATCTCGTAGCGCCCGCGGCTACGCAGCTACGAGTACCTACGTAGCCAGCTACGAGTGTAAGCGTAGCTCTACAAAAATGTGGTGGCAACTGTTATGTATGTATCAATCACTAGTTTTTTGTGCGACAATATTTTCAATACAATATTAGATGTATTTTTATTGAAGGTATAGCATGTAAGCAATAGGTGCGACCACAGCTTTGCATTACCTTTTTTAGAATTTATTCGATATAAAAATCTATAAAACCTCCCTCAGTAATTGACATAGGGTAAACCAGATAGTCATTGGACAGTTAAGCAAATAAACTATTTAAAATATTTTTATTCCGTCGGCTACTGTAGTAACTTAAATATTATAGAGATATTTTGAAACTAGATAAAATGAGCTATCGTAAGAATAATTTAAAAATAGTAAATCTTGTAAAAAGTTGCAAAATATCAGTGTTATAAAAAATATGACCAAAAAACATAGTTATTGAACAAAATTTATTATTATTATTGGACAGTAAATAACAGTTATTGGACTGTCGGTAAATATAGGGAAATAATAGTTATACAAGTATTAAAACAACATAAAAATATTGAGGTTTTTTAATATTAACAAAGTTGCTCTTTTTAAGCTCAAACATCCATAAAAAATTTTGTAAACAAAACAATGAGCAAATTGTTCCTCATCAAACTTAAATCTGTCTTGATAATTGGAGATCATTAAAATTTTAAGAAATAACATCACAAAAAAATAAAATAAATAAAGAAATTAAATAAAAAACATCTTGGCCTTAAAAAAAATATTAATTAAATAAATAAAATAAAAAATATTTTTTAAAGCAATCTTTATTATCTTTAGGTTTTCCGTTTCTTTTAACTCCCTGAGTGCTAAATACAATGTATTTCGGTCGTTATTCTTCTTTTTTCCCTTAGGCATTTTGTTTTTTGACTCCAATTTGCAAGCAAAAAATTATTGAATAATATAATAACTGACAGAGTAGTCCGTGATGTCTGAGATTGAAAGTAATACCTATAACCAATTTAATTGCTATACAATTAAAGCTAAAAATCGTTTAAATTTATATTTCTGGAAAAAATATAGTGATTGGACACTGTCCATTAATAGTTTTTTTTAAATTGTGGCATACAATCATTGGACAGATTAAAATAGCCTCAAAATGTAACATTTATGAGTTCAAAGTCATTTAATCATGTAAATTGTTTAATAACTTACCGCTTTCCACACAGTCAAAACAACAACTGCGCCAATTGTAACGTTGTGGAACAACGGGTGCAATTAGGGGTTCAACATTAGGGGTTTCAAAATGAAAACGTAGATTAATAAATGAAAGCGCCATCTACCGAGTAAGTGTCGCAACGGCGGAAGCCTTATTCGTATTTAAAAAGCGGTCTTGACGTTTAGTAGTTTCGAGTGGTGCCGCTAGAGGCGCTGTACAAAAATATAAAAACAACCGCGCGCGAATTTCGAAGCCCCCATTACTCAAATAATGTAAAGTCACTAGTCGCGAAGGCGTAGGTGCATCAGAGTATAATTTCAAAGTGAAAAAATATTGTTAGGAGCCAGGTGCTCCCAAAGTGATCAGCGATTTAGCTGCGAGCGTCAATAACCCCATCATTGGGTGAGTCAAATTATTTATAATGAATCTAGATTTTTAAAACAGTGAAAATTAACGGCTGTTGGTCAACCCTGTTACGGGAGGGTAGATTAAAGGGGTGTGAAAAAATCTCTTTGTAAAAGTAGAATATCAGCAAACATTGTGAGACCCCCGGTTCCTGAAATGGTTTAACAGGGACCGGCTGTCTTAGCAATGGGCGGGAAAAAAGGGTTCCAGCTAACCCGTCATCTGGAACATTCCAGGGTCCACCATACGGGTTGTCAAGATCCACCCTGCGGGTTCCAAGCAGGAACGTCCACCCTACGGGTTGTCAACGTCCACCCTACGGGTTGTCAGCATCCACCCTACGGGCTATAGAAGTCCACCTTCGGGTTCCACGAAGGTGAAGACGCACCCTTCAAGTCTACGAGCAGTCACCCACCCTGCGGGTCGAAAACACCGTGCCAGCCGAATTTGTGGACGGCACGGCTACGTCGCGGACTGCATCAGCCTTGAGAACTACTAAGATAAGTCGGAACCCTGCGAAGGCCTTCGGAGATCGCACTTGCTGCTCGAAACACCCACGACCCCCAAGTGCTAAATTTTAATAAATCATTAATTATTTACAGTTCAAATTCAATCTTTTCTTTTCTCTCTCTCTCTTCCTGAAAGCTTCAGCTTTTCAGTGGCGCTCACATCGTGGTTTCGGGTAGCGAGAAAGCGGTTTCCGACGGGAGTCGGAGGTCATAATTATAAGATTATTCAATTTGTGTAAAATAGTCTTAAGAGTGCCCGTTAGCGGGGTAGTTTCCCTCCAAATTATCACAACTACCCAGGAATTTGGCTCTCCTGACCTCTGCTGCCAACTTGTTCTTTCCGGCTTATTTTGTGTGTTTTTTAGTGATTTTAGACAGATTTCGGCATAAACAAGAACAAGGCAAAATTTGAATTTTTCTCAACATAAATTGTAATTTTTCAAAATTTTAACGGTCCCCATTTTATTTTTCACACCCTCACGTATTTATTTTATGGTGGAAAAATTTTAAGTAAATTTAAAGTAAAAGTTTTTTTGTTTTGTTCCAATTTTAAATAGTACTTTATTAAAGTCTGAAGTAAAACTTCACATTTGAAACGCTTACATTAATATTAGTAAGTGATTTGTATTGCCTATATTCATCGTAAAAAGTAGTCACAGGATATCACCACCACAATTTTTATTTTGTACGGCGTCAAACCGCCTCAATTGGTGTATTATTTTGTTGTATTTCCCATATGTGAATTTACAGCGAGACCAACAGCAGATAATCACACGTCTGGGTGACAATCCCTATTGAAAGTGCACTCTAGTAAAACGGTAGAACAAAAATTTTACAAATTTCACTTCACGTAAATTTTAAAAGATTCATAATTGTTTCACTTTTCGAATTACGTCGAATTCTGATACACTGAAGTACAACTGTAAAAAAAAACATTCCAAACGTAGATCACGCAGTGAATACATTCTTGCCAAAGAACAATTATAAACTATTAACTTTGATTCGTGTTCCAAATAAACAACGGCAGATGTTGCTTTCATAACGTTTACGAGTAAGTTGAATTACTAGCTCGATAGTAGAAGAAATTTTTTTTCCATATAAACTGTGGGTGGAAGTGAATATAATACACTCCGGGCACCAACAGTCTCATACAAAACATTTCCAGAATCGTCCAAGTACGAATCGGTTTTCAAACAATTCGAAATATTCAAGGGTTCCGTAGTGGTGAGGAACAATTTACATAAAAGGTTGGTTACTACCATATAGTTTATTTCAAGAACCGTCCAAGTGCGAATCGTCTTTGACACAGTTCAGAATAATTAAGGGTTCCGTAGTAGTAAGGAACGATTTAAAGAAAAAATTAGTGGTACGAGTCAAAATACTATTAACTCGTAGTACGTTCGTGTGAATAGTTACATTTCAATAAAAATAATAGCAGCGTCGAAAATTGCATTATTCGAGTAAAACTGTAAAACACTTAGTTAATTTCATCAACCCATCATCACACACTTCACTTTCACTACTCACTGCTTAGGATTAGATTACATTTAAACACAGACAGACAGACAGACAATTAATTTCTAGAAGGGTCCAATCTATTAATTGAGTGAAGGAACCCTAAAAGGTACTATTTCCAAACTTAAGTATTTCCTAAAGCAAATACTAAGTTTTATAAAGGTTCAATTTATAATTCGGTTCAACGAACCCTAAAAAGTAGAATTTATTTTTCGTTATTCGGCGGGTGGATCGAAAAATATTCACATTCCTTAACATTCAACAAGACGTAAACAGACAACGATAAGGGCCGTCGTTCACTACAACAGAATTCGTTAGCGAATATAGCGAACATTCGTTGTTTACATAAAATTAACTTTTCATGTAAAATAAGTAGCAGATAAATACACTATACATTGGTAAATAATCATCATCACTAAAGATTCCCGGCTAGAGTAATTGAAATAGTCAGTACAATGGCATTCAAATCAAATTTCACATCGCTTCCAAAAGCGGAACTTGCATATGAAGTTAAGATCCGGGGAGAGGAACCTGGTTCAACGGTGGCAGCCCTCAGGCAACAAATTAAAAAATTAAAGTTAACCACGGACGAAGAGGACTTACAGGTCTCCCCTTTAGAATTGGAGGAAGACTTAGTAGGATTGTATTCCTCGCTGGCCGTGTTGGAGAAGAACGTGGCGTCCCTTCAGGACAAATACATACTAGCATTATTGACTAGCTCCAAAGCCTTATGTGCTCACATGGAGTCTAGGTTCGCTAGAATCATTCCCCCAGAGGAGTCAGATCTAAAAGAAAGATACGACGACTTTCATCTCACTTTCAAAACTACATACAAGAGATTGAAAGCCATATACGAAAGTTATTCGCATGCATCAAACACCAGCGAATTTGATGAGGCGGACGAGAGCATTGCTGCCCCTACCAATGAGGCGCAGGAGGCAGACACCCTCGCGGACATTAAAGAGAAAGCAAATAGTAACAACCGGAAAGAGAGTCACTTTTCAAGCTTTCCCGTAATATATGAGCGATGCTTTCTCGCGGAGCTTTCCAAATTAAAATACGACGGGAATTCGGAGGTACATTCTTTCATTGAGCGGGTGGAGGATTTTAGGCAGGCTCGAGAAATCGACGACAAGAGATTGTTAACAGCAGCCTCTGAACTGTTCACAGGCAACGCTCGGCATTGGTACCGCAGTAATCGCGATAAATTTGCGTGCTGGCAAGATCTAACGAATGCGTTAATACAGGATTTCGGAGTCAGCAACTACGAATACCGCCTATGGCAGGAAATTCGACAACGCACTCAGGGAAAGGGAGAAGGAATAGTGGTGTACCTGGCCATTATGGATGGAATGTTTGCTCGACTAAGCAACAAGGTGTCTGAAACGGAAAAGCTACACATCATCTTAAACAACATCAGACCAGTCTACGACACCATCCTGGCAACCAATGGAGACATAGTCTCATTGGAACATTTAAAGAAAATATGTAGAAAACATGAAGACATGGCGGCACGCAGAGCGTTCTTTACAGAGCCTCCAACAGCATCTGAAGGGATGGTAGCAGCGGAATTCGCATTCACAAGCAGGAAGACTGCGAGCAAGACCTCAACATCTACAGGGCAAAGTTACAACAACTTTAACAGAAACGGCCGTAACTTCCCAAGCAGCAGAATGGCGAACAATACCTACGGGAACAGTAACGCTTACAGCACAGGTTACAGCCGTGACAGTCGTAACTTCAGATCGCAAAACACTGTGGCGGCGACAACATCGGACGACACACGGCCATGTTCGAAGTGTGGTTCCAGGTATCATGTGACTATGGCATGCCGAAACACGAATGAGTCGTATGGTTACAAAGGTGGGACAAAAGAAGTTAGGTTTACAAGATGCAAAAACGTAATTACAAGTCAGAAGGAATCTTGTATACTCTCCCCATTACCTACAAATGACCCCAGGCCTTACGCCAAAATAACAATCATGTCAAACCCACAGTTAGTTGCATATGGATTGTTGGACACAGGAGCCGCAATCACAATTTTAGGTAACAACTCACACAGAGTGTTACAAAATATAGGATACAAGATAGAGGAAGACATAAGTACAACGGTTACAACGGCCGGCGGACACACAACCGTAGTACAAGGAAAGGTAAAATTACCCATCAAATTCGAAGACAGAACTCACATAATTACGGCGTATATAGTGCCTAACATAACCACAAACCTAATTTTAGGTATAGATTTCTGGCTCAGATTCAACCTATGTCCCAAGTACTTCGGACATATACCCATAGTAGTGGACGATGACCCTAAACTGTCATTAATATCCGAAGAGCAAAATAAACTGTATGACTGGCGTAGCCTCACGCAACAACAACGCTTAATAGCAGAAAAAATGATATCGAAATGTGCCGAAATATCA
The DNA here is from genome assembly GCA_933228765.1 of Miltochrista miniata. Classification (NCBI taxonomy): domain Eukaryota; kingdom Metazoa; phylum Arthropoda; class Insecta; order Lepidoptera; family Erebidae; genus Miltochrista; species Miltochrista miniata. The sequence goes on from OW121752.1 coordinate 39,339,107, forward strand.
TATGAGAAAGTAGGGCTAGGCAGAACACATCTGATAGAACACACAATAGATACGGGAGACAGCAAGCCAATCAAACAACGTACCTATAGAATGTCCCCTGAGAAAACGCGAATAGTATCAGAACAAGTAGACGAGATGCTAAAGGCTGACGTTATCGAGCCTAGTCAGAGCCCTTGGTCAAGCCCCGTACTAATCGTGAATAAAAAAGACGGCAAGCCGCGTTTCTGCCTGGACAGTCGCAAGCTCAATGCAGTCACAAAAAAGGACGCATACAGCCTGCCATACATATCAGAGATATTAGACAACTTGAGAGAAGTGAAGTATCTAACAACACTGGATCTCTCCAAAGCCTTCTGGCAAATTCCTTTAGCACCAAAAGACCGGGAAAAAACAGCCTTCTTCATCCCAGGACGAGGAGCATACCATTACAAGGTTTTACCATTTGGACTAAGCAACTCAAGCAGCTCACAACAAAGACTAATGGACAATCTATTTGGGCCACAGTTTCAAAACAAGGTGTTCTGTTACATAGATGACATAGTGATAGCGTCATCTACATTCGAAGAACATGTGTCACTCATTTCAAGAGTTCAACAAATATTAAAAAGGGCAAATCTAACCATCAATCTGGAGAAATCTAACTTCTTCAAGGACAGGCTAAAGTTCCTGGGGTACATTGTGGATGGTCTGGGTCTCAGAACAGATCCGGAGAAAGTAAACTCAATCTTGAAATTCCCGGTACCAACAACAAAGAAGGACGTTAAGAGGTTCTTAGGCACTGCGTCATGGTACAGACGGTTTATACCCAACTTCAGTACGATTGCTGCACCTCTTAACAAACTGACTACAACAAAGAAAGGAGCCCCGGCATTTCATTGGAACACAGAGGCGGAAAGGGCATTCATGGAACTTAAAGCACACTTAATAAAAAGCCCGGTACTAAAATGTCCAAAATACGACGAACCATTTCAGGTACATACAGACGCAAGCAACTTTGGCATTGGTGCCATGTTAACACAACTACACGAGGGAGTAGAACACCCAATAGCATACATGAGTCGGTCACTGAGCGGTCCGGAAAAGAACTATAGTGTAACAGAACGAGAATGCTTGGCGGTGATAGCCGCATTAGAACATTGGAGATGCTACCTAGACAATGGTCACAAATTCACGGTGTATACTGACCATTCGGCACTAAAATGGTTTATATCTTTGAACAATCCAACCGGCCGGTTAGCTCGTTGGGGCATACGGCTTAGCTGCTTCAACTTCGAGTTAAAGCACAGGAAGGGCAAAGACAACATAATACCAGACGCATTGTCACGAGCTGTACCAGTATCTACCATATCCACGAAACAATGCAAAGTCACCGACAGCAAGGACGAATGGTTCATGAAAATATGCAACGGCGTGACTAGCTTACCGCAGGCATACCCCAACTTCAAAATAGAGAACGACGTACTATACAGACGGACTGACATAAAGGACTTTGTAAACAATGAGTTCGAGTGGAAAACGGTAGTACCACCCGAAGCGAGAAACGCAGTATTTCGAGAAAACCATGACTCACCTACAGCCGGACACTTCGGCATTTTTAAAACATACCATAGAATAAAGTTACGGTATTACTGGCCGGGGCTATATAAGGACACGGTAAGCTATGTGTCATCTTGTGAAAAGTGCAAAGCACACAAACATGACACTCAAGCATCCATCGGTAAAATGGGCCGTCCCAAACAGTGCTCTCGCCCGTTTCAGACAATTTCGACTGATCTAGTAGGACCCTTACCGGTCTCCAAAAAACAACACGTATACATTCTCGTCGTCACGTGTTGTTTCTCTAAATATTGTTTAATCTTCCCACTACGCAGAGCTACCGCAGAACCAATAGCCAAAATACTAGAGGACAGTGTTTTCATGGTGCACGGCATACCACAAACGGTATTAATGGATAACGGTGTCCAATTCATAAGCAAAGAGTTGAACACATTATTTACGAAATATAAAATTCCCAACATCAACTTCACACCTAAATACACACCCCAAGTAAATACCGTAGAACGGTACAACAAAACTATAATGACAGCCATATCAATTTTTACCAATAATGACCATCGTTCATGGGACATACATATCCCAAAGATCCAATTTGCGATCAACAACTCGATAAACGCGTCCACCGGTTACACACCAGCATATTTGGTTCATGGTAGGGAATTGGTAACATGCGGGTCACATTACTTACAAAATGATGACCCAAGTGAACTTAACCTATTGCCTAGAAACATATACGCGGAGAACCTAGGATATCTCGCAGAGGTGTTCAACACAGTACAAGAAAACCTCTGGCGTAGCCATCTGAAGTACGCACACCATTACAACACGAGACACAGACACGCACAATTCGAAGTAGGCGACATAGTGTGGAAAAAATGCTATTTCCAAAGTGATAAAGACGCATACTTTTCCAAAAAACTGGCCCCCAAATTTATCAAATGTAGGGTCAAGGAAAAGCTATCAAATTTGGTCTATATCCTGGAAGATATGACAGGAACAAACCTAGGAAGTTGGCACGTCAAAGACATAAAACAACATTCGGTATCGTCCATTGCATCGGTGAGACGAATAACATAAACATTCCTCAACGATGTGTGTACGAATGCAGATAACGGTAAAGGCCGTAACACACTGCATTAAAATGCATTCACTAACAGTTTATATAGTACATCAGTACAGTTACACAATAGGTTTTGATAATTATTTTTTTGGAAAATATAAGGGTGTTAGCACACCGTCATATAACTTTAGTACATAGGTGGCACATATAGGTACCACATCTCGTGTCAGGTTACACGCATACATATGATCATACGGAAGTTTCACATTTACACTTACATAATAATTAAGTAAGATATAGTCATTACATATTCATCACAATTATCTTCACACAAAATTCCAAACACTCAACAAGCAGTTTTTTTTTTGTTTGTTTACATAGTGTGACACTGGCCTTAGATGCAACGATGAATAACACGTTTGCATCAACACGATTATGTCAGCAGCTTACGGGCAAACAAAATAAAACTTGCACAGGGGAGATTTCATACGTACATACATACACATTATTTATTTAAATACATTTTACACTGACATGGTGGCAAACAAGGGCACCATATTTTGTTTAGATATTTGGCAGAATGGCCAAAGATCAATGATCTTCGTCATTTATTAAGGTTGACATAATAGTCATAGTCAACATTCTTCTACTAAAGTTGAGAATAAGCATTTGTCTTTTGTTATTGATACTAAGATTGCGAATATGCACTTGGTTTTTTATTTTATTTGGTTAAAGGGCTAAATAGCCTAGTAATTAGTTAGGGACACTACACACTACACACTACACACGACTTTCAAATAAGTACACAGAACAACGTGACAAACACATGCCGTGTTCGTCATGGGGACATAAGGGTTAATTAGCAACACGAAGGATTCTGCAAGTAAATTATTTTCTATCACTTTTCTGTTTCTTGGTTTGGTTGGGAGTTTTCTGTTAGTTGGAAGCATGAGTCTATCCCTAACAGAGTTCGTCGTTTACTGTTAGTTGGCAGCATGGTCTTGCCCTAACAGAATTATGGTGTAGGTTTGTTACTGTTACGAGGAAGCATGAGGCTTACCCGAACAGAAATATGGTGGACTGTTATTTGGCAGCATTTGTCTTGCCCTAACAGTCGTAGGTGTAGATCACCGTTATGTTTATTTTCGTCATATGGCTAATCCTACCACTCGGAAGCTAGAGGCTTGCCCTGGGGGATAGTCCATCCTATGAGTCGGAAGTGTTACACTAGCCCTAGTAGGATGTTCTTCTCTGGGACGGTTGTATAAATCCCAGCCTTCAGCAAAAAGCCTTATTATACACACCCCACTTTCAGGCGGTGCGTATTACCTGAACCTTCAACCCAAAGCCTCAAATACGTCTTTTCTCTTTCTGTCCTATAAGATCCTTCAGAATCACCTTAATACATCCTGCGAGTTGGTTTCATTAAAGTTAAGGCCGACTCTTCGCTACACCCAGCATCATCTCATTCACACAACACACTAACATACACACACACATAGACGAGTATTAGGTATTATGTTAGGGGCGTTCGAGGACGAACGCAGCATTTGACGCGTTAGGGTACGTCAAACGCTCACCGGGGAGGGGGAGTATGTAACGTTGTGGAACAACGGGTGCAATTAGGGGTTCAACATTAGGGGTTTCAAAATGAAAACGTAGATTAATAAATGAAAGCGCCATCTACCGAGTAAGTGTCGCAACGGCGGAAGCCTTATTCGTATTTAAAAAGCGGTCTTGACGTTTAGTAGTTTCGAGTGGTGCCGCTAGAGGCGCTGTACAAAAATATAAAAACAACCGCGCGCGAATTTCGAAGCCCCCATTACTCAAATAATGTAAAGTCACTAGTCGCGAAGGCGTAGGTGCATCAGAGTATAATTTCAAAGTGAAAAAATATTGTTAGGAGCCAGGTGCTCCCAAAGTGATCAGCGATTTAGCTGCGAGCGTCAATAACCCCATCATTGGGTGAGTCAAATTATTTATAATGAATCTAGATTTTTAAAACAGTGAAAATTAACGGCTGTTGGTCAACCCTGTTACGGGAGGGTAGATTAAAGGGGTGTGAAAAAATCTCTTTGTAAAAGTAGAATATCAGCAAACATTGTGAGACCCCCGGTTCCTGAAATGGTTTAACAGGGACCGGCTGTCTTAGCAATGGGCGGGAAAAAAGGGTTCCAGCTAACCCGTCATCTGGAACATTCCAGGGTCCACCATACGGGTTGTCAAGATCCACCCTGCGGGTTCCAAGCAGGAACGTCCACCCTACGGGTTGTCAACGTCCACCCTACGGGTTGTCAGCATCCACCCTACGGGCTATAGAAGTCCACCTTCGGGTTCCACGAAGGTGAAGACGCACCCTTCAAGTCTACGAGCAGTCACCCACCCTGCGGGTCGAAAACACCGTGCCAGCCGAATTTGTGGACGGCACGGCTACGTCGCGGACTGCATCAGCCTTGAGAACTACTAAGATAAGTCGGAACCCTGCGAAGGCCTTCGGAGATCGCACTTGCTGCTCGAAACACCCACGACCCCCAAGTGCTAAATTTTAATAAATCATTAATTATTTACAGTTCAAATTCAATCTTTTCTTTTCTCTCTCTCTCTTCCTGAAAGCTTCAGCTTTTCACAATATCATAACAAAACTCTTGACCCAACCTTGTAAAAAAAAAAAAATTCACGACGACTGTCCGTTACCATGACAGTCGCCGCTAAAAAACCTATGAACTAAAACAATATCGACTAATAAGAGTTTTTGTTTACAAGTATAGATGTCGCTCTTTGCTTGTTGTTATCTTATTATTTGACATTCAAAAGCGACTGTCCAATAACTATTCGGTGTCCAATGACTGTCTGGTCTACCCTACTATAAACGGGAAATTACCTTTGTTTCAATGTTTGTCCACCCGTCTTCCAAGTGAGATTATAATCTGCTAGTTGGCGAGTTTAAAAGCTCAAGTGAGTGACAATGAGATAGTTAAAAGCACATTGTAAAAAAGCTCGATGATACGGAGCAAGTTCACAAGCTGATTGAGAACTCGCTGGCTTGTAGCTTGTAAACTCGATCAATATTATCGGGGCTTTAGTAGAAACTCACATTCCATGAACATAAATTACAATAAACAAAAATTAATGTACAAAAAAATACTTAACCATTCCATGAAAAAATATCTTTACCTTGCTTCTGCGTTTATAGGATAAAAATTGAGATTTTCTGATCTCTGTTCCAGGCACACGCAGAAAAGATGCCTACTGCACCTATATGGCACGAAAATCCAAATAAACCACGCCCTACAGCGCTACCCGCCATTAAAGGAAGGGTTTGCCAATTAAACGGTTTTACATGGCGTTAGCCTGATTTTACTGCGCAGGCATTTGCATGAAAATAAACTTGGACGGCTAATTGAAGTAATCGTTGTGAAAACGCACGATTTTCAATGTTTCAGTGGCGGTAATGGGTTAGGGGATAGTTGGGTTATGATCAACTAGATGGACATTTATTTCCTGGATAAAAAGTAGCTTATATGTCATTTCAGAGAGATCAAAATCTATTATAAGTAAAAATTTTGGCGGGACAATAAAAAAGAGCATCCTGTCTTTTTACTGTTTCGCCAAAATGACACAAGCCACCTGATGATGACGACGACATCTAGCGATTGGAAGCCACTATCACAGTTCACAGGACATTGACAGTGATCTTCAAGTTGGCGGTCCAGAGATTAACGCTGCGCTTGACGAACCCAAGCTTGTAAAAGCAGGGAAACACGTGCATAGTCAAATCGTCCAAAGTTTCTATGATTCATCAGAGCATCCGTCTTATGAATCGCTCAGTTCTGACAAAGATACATTCCAGATAGAAATCTTTAATTTGTAATTTTAATATAAGCAATATTTCCTGCTGTCCAAAGTCTTAGTTCGCCGAACCACACACACCTATCTAAATACTCTATACCCTATAGCATTACCATGTAATATCACAACGTTTTTCAATTAGCGTGTGGAAATCTAAACGTCTTTTCTGTATCAGTGGCCAGGAGTGAATCATATTTCGTTGTGTAATGAAATGAATCTGATGCCCCCTAATCTATACACGCACTACGTCTACAAAACGCTGACCGTTTTTAGGTTTGTAACCGCATACGTCATAGCGATATTTTTGTTTCTGTTCTGGCTAAACGCTCTTATGCCTGTTGAGCTCACAAAAATTCTAGCTCTCTACTTTTTTGTTTTGGTTAATTTGTGATATTTATAAGTACTAACGTCTATCAATTCAATTAATGAGATCAATTATTGCCTGATCGCACTATTAAGAGACGCTATAATAAACTAATGGCATGGCATAATACTAATGTCAAATGAAAACAAAGATAAAAAGTTGTAACAGTTTAACTTTATTGCTAACTAGCGGACGTCACGCGGTTTCACCCGCGTAGTTCCCGTTCCCGTGGGAATACGATAATGAAAAATAGCCTATGTTCACCGCAAAGAGTGTAGCTTTCCAACAGTGATTTTTTTTTCAAATCGGTCCAGTAGTTCCGGAGCCTATTCGTTACAAACAAAAAACAAAAACCAAATCTTTCCTATTTATAATATTAAGTATAGATTTTCAGGATCTTTTTCAAGTACATAATATCAAGCTACATTATAAGCTGCGCTTTTGTGTGACTAATGCCTTCTAGTTTAACTATTCATCTAATAGTAAATTTTTCTCACTACAAATGCAGTTTAGCTAACAGATGCGTTCATCCAACCCAGTGCGTAACACCGCCCATTAACGATTGACACGAGTGCACATCAATCATAACGCAGCCAATTCATTACAACACTAGCGCAGATTGCCCGGAAGCATTACTATTATGAAACGATGTTACCGTCAGATTTTTCAAAGTATACTGGTTTTGCGTTTTTCTTTGAACAAGTCAATAATTATTAAAAGACAGAGTTATAGGACCATTTCATTTTAGCAATCTCTATAATTGCCTCTTGACGTTACATCCAGTTTACGTTTGGTAGGACAGGGGCCTCAATTATAATAAATAGACCACTTGATTTCAAGAAGGAATCGAGAAATGGGCATTGCCATCGAGTCGAGAAATCTCAGTTACACTAATCATTTAGGTTTCAAGTATAATTACAGAAGCAACTAAGGCAAAAAAGATAAAGAATACTATCACTAAGTACAAATTTTGCTTTCAATAGAAACATATTCCCGAAATAAAAAGTAGCCTGTAAGTAATGTTATTTCCTATCTATAGTATAACTATCCCTGTACCACATTTCAGCCAGATTCAGTCAGCCATTAGAGCGTGATTGAGTTACAAACTTCCAAATATCTTCACAAACTTTCACTTCTGAAGTATTAATAGGTATTCTTACACACGATAGACGATCTTATTCAGAACTCTTTATTAACAATAACCGGTACATTGAATGAGATCTATGAGCTGAGCATTACAGCTGCCGTTCATCTGGCCTTCCAATCTTGCAAGATTGTCAAGAGTTTGCTGGTCTGTAAGGTTCTCTATATTTCTTTATATATTAAGCTCGCCAAATTGACGTCACCACTGATGGAAAGCCGTAGCGCATCTAGCGATTGGGGGCCACTCTCACAGTCCGCAAGACTTCTGACAGTGGTCCTCAAGTTGGCGGCCCTGTGATGTGCCTCTTCACGCACCACTTGAAAACCCCGGGATTGTAGATGCGGACTATTACCGATTTAGACCTCGAAAATCTTAGTAGACCCAGTTTAAGATATATATATGGAAGTGAGCCTCATCGTGCAAGACAGTGTCAATATTTCCAGCAAACATGATCTATCATGTAGTAGTGACAGTATCAGTGGCGTTCATATTGCGACGACAACTTTGTGTCGAGCGCCGCATATGTGGTGTCACGCTGCAATCTACTAAATGGTTACAAGGAGTTACGAAAACTTATTTTGGATATACGTTGATATCCATACCTACTCACTAATACATTATGAACTTATGATCCTTTTTCAATTGTTAAGTGAATAATTTCCTGAAAAATACCAAGATATATTAGACACGACATTTCAAGCCTTTTCAGTGACTTATTGTTTATTATTTTGTACACGTAGAAATACGAGTTTATTCTCGGATCATTACGGAAATTTACGGGTGAAATATCTTTTGTTCCATGTTTTGCCGTTTCAAAATATGAGGCAGATGACGTTTCACCAGTGATTTTCCGTCCACGCATTCATGTTGTAAGAACGAGAATCACCACCCTGCTCTACTTCCCACTTATCACGTTTTTTAACACTCTAATAGCGAAGCAGTAGACATAATTATATAAAATACTAGCAGACGCCCGCAGCTTCGCCTGCATCGAGTTTTGTTCCCGTTTCCGCTTTCCGTGGAACTTATTCCCGGGATTAAAAGTAGCCTATGTGTTATGCCAGACCTATATCTCCCCCTGTTTTATTTTAATTATATCTCCTCATCTAGCTGCAATATTTAATATATGTGTTGATAAAGGCGTGTTTCCGGATTTAATGTAACACAGTAAAGTGATACCTCTTTTTAAAGCCGGATCCAAAACAGACCCTGGTAACTTTAGACCTATCTCAATACTGCCTGCCATTAGCAAAATTTTTGAGAAAATTATACTGCAGCAATTACAATCACATTTTAGTTCAATATGTTACTACACAACGAGCAGTATGGGTTTACAAGAGGTCGTTCTACTACTGACGCAGGTGTGACACTTATAAAACATTTATTCAGCGCTTGGGAAAATCGACAGGATGCCATCGGGGTATTCTGCGATCTTTCCAAGGCTTTCGACTGCGTTGATCATAACACTTTATTACGAAAAATAGATCATTATGGTATAAGGGACTCTGCAATGGATCTTGTTGCCTCCTATCTTAAAGATCGAATGCAATATGTTGACATTAATGGAAGTCGGTCCTCTGGAGCTTCTGTAGCTATGGGTGTGCCGCAAGGATCAATTCTAGGACCTTTTTTATTTTTAACTAGCTGTTGCCCGCGACTTCGTACGCGTGCAAATTATGTTATAATGCCAATTTGATTGCTCTCTGCTTAGCACCTAGGATATGTAGCATGATAATATATAGCCTATTTTAAGACCCTACCCGTAGCTAATATTTGTACAAAATTTGAACCAAATCCATTCAGTACTTTTCGAGATACTTCCGGACAAAGCAAAGCAAACAGACAAACAGACAAAGAAATTTCTAACTATATTTTCGGCTTCGGTATGTTATGTTGAACACCCAGCGAGTATTTTTTTTTAAATATTTCCAATGTACAGTTTTCACTTTTCTATCATTTTATTATATGTATAGATTTACATCTAAGATTTACCTTTCTATGTACAGAACTTGTGCGATGTTGTTCTATTTGCTGATGATACATCACTTATTTTTAAAGTTGATCGCAATCCAAGTCTTTTTGACAACGTAAATAGTGCACTAGCCCAAGTTGTAGATTGGTTCACAACCAATAATTTGCTATTGAACGCTAAAAAGACAAAATGTATTAGATTTACCATGCCCAATGTCAAAAATTATGAAACAAATATAACATTGAACAGTGACACCCTTCATCTTGTAGAATCAACCGTATTCTTAGGGATCACTTTAGATAGTAAATTACAGTGGACTGCCCAAATATCGTGTCTAGCAGCAAAACTCAGTTCGGCGGCTTTTGCCGTTACCAAGATCAGACAGCTCACTGATGTCCACTGGTTTATTTTAGTTATTTTCATAGCGTCATGTCTTACGGCATTTTGCTGTGGGGCAAGGCAGCAGATATACAAATAATTTTTGTACTTCGGAAAAGAGCTATACGTGCAATTTATAAATTAAATGCTCGAGAATCGCTTAAAGAGAAATTTAAAGAAATAGGAATTTTAACGGTTGCATCGCAATACATATTTGAGAACATCATGTCTGTTAAAAAGAACATACATCTATATCTTAAGAACAGTGACGTACATTCAATAAATACTAGAAATAAGCATAAATTTATTGGAAAGGTTTTTCGATTACATAAGGTACACGACTCATTCGAAGGACTTGGTGTACGCCTATTCAATAAAATCCCTTTAAATATTATGAACCTTCCTTTATATAGATTCAAAAGGGAAATCAAGACACATCTTTTAAAAAGGGCATACTATACTATTGATGACTATTTTAATGATACAGAGACATGGACGTGAGTTGCTTGCTCCTCACTTAATTAGGCGCGATTGTAAATGTCGCTTGTGTAGACAAAATTGTTAATCTTTATTGCATGACAAACGAATGTACTAAGACTATTTGAAAAGAGTGGCCGTGAGTTTTCTTGCCAGGTTCTTCCTCACAGGCTCTACCTATTGCATTGCGAATCTGGCAGTAAATGTAAATGTAGAAGCAAAAATTTTGACGTTCATAAGTGTTACTTTGTAACCTAAATGAATAAAGATATTTTCATTTCATTTTCATTTCATGTTCTTCATCCAGATCCGTTCAGCCTTTAGAGCGTGCAAGAGTAACAAACATCCACACACACAAACTTTGGCATTTATAATATTAGTAAGATTATCCTGAGTCGACTTCGTGATCTTATTACTCCTGCTTCAAGACGAAATGTTGATCAAGAGAATAATACTAAATCAACTAGTAAATCAAATTTTCATAATGGCAGTCCACCGCTACACGCAGACCTCACCAAATTTTCGTTACGAGTATAATACAGCAGCGCTTTCTGCATCCCATCCTTGTAAGCGACCTTTGCTAGGTTGCCGGTTCATATAAGTAATTAAGAGGCGTCCTACCTTATATTTAGAATATGAAACTGCCTCATCCACATCTTAGCACCTTATTGTTACTGTCGGAGCTGACAGGACCACTGCGTGCCGTTGTCCAATTTAATTATATTTGTCGGGTCGCCAGCACTTTTTAATATTTCCTCAGTTGACGTACACGTATTGTGGGCGCTTGCCAAAACTTGCATTTGGACATTATGTTCAGACTTATTTTCTCGTATACCAATATAACTTAGAACACACTTGACTAAGATCCTAAGTTTTATATAACGTCTTAAATTTTTTTTTTTTCGTCTTCGTCGCAGCAATATTCAAGAGGAAAAAAACTATGTGTTTGAAAAAAGCACAAATATAAAATAGGCAATGCATAAATTAGCCGCCCGCGCTGCATTGCATCTCCGCTGTATGTAGCCAATGGCCTATTGTTGGATTCTTATAGTTTTCTTATTCTTAAATTTTTAAGCACCTGTGTAATTGTTTTATTATTTAAAATATATCTTCACTTCCTGGAAGCCTTGTCTATCAGTCAGCAGGAAAATCTATTAAGATGGGACCTTTTCATCCTCTTCATTTCAGAAAATGTACTCTGTGATCAGAAAAACATTCTATGTACAAACACTTTTCTTAGTGATTCAGAAGACAGTATAATATACAAACAATATTCAAATAATATGCAAAGATACGCAACAATACGTTGGGTAGTACAATACAGGCCATTTAATCACCAAAGTAGCTTATTGCAGTAACGTTATTACGGCGCCCTCTGTTCCACAATAGTGTACTAAATTTCAATCAAAATGATGGTAACTGCCGGACGGGCGATGGGATATATTCTAGGGTGATTCGAGATGTAAAAACGATATCATTCCGAAGGAACTAAAAGCGAACTCACAATTGATAGATGTGATAAAATGTGATACAACAATGTGTTCCAGGTATTTTTCAGCTTTAAGAAATAAGTTATGAAAATTCTAACTTTGCGTATTTTAAGTGTAGCTAAGTCAAGTTGGAAGCGAACCTACACCATCGCAACCAGGGACAAATTGCGAAAGAGGCCATAAGAGCCTTCCTGCTCTTATAAAATCTCATTTGTGTCGCTTGATGAAGATGTTTCAATATGTTCAGCTTAGCAATATCTTTTAATGGGCTTACTTTATAGAGCTGCTTAGCATTTCATTGTTATTTGGATATTAATTAATTAATTCAATCTGTCTTAAGCCGACGTTTATCTGCCAGAATACATCCGGCTGTCAGCCATGGTACAGGGTTTCAAGTGACTTAGCTGCACGGCAGCAAATGTCTTGTCTGTACCGTTTACCCTTACCTTACCATCCTTTCAAGTTATATTTTATAAGTTATATTAAATATCTAAGAGAATGTTGCTATTTACATCGCTGCATCGCAATTCGCCATCAGAATAGTGCGCTAACCGGGTGGCGACACGTCGGCTAGATGAAATATGCGGCCCGCGTCGACCGGAGACAACACTACACGACACTTTAAAATATTAACATTGTAGCTACCGACTGTTACGGCCAACTGAAGCGGATTATCTGTTCTGTTGAAGGAAATATTGTTTTGGGGACTTTTTTTTGTTTATAGACACACTGTATCTACAAATAACTACATAAGTTTGCGGAAGATTGTTTCCTTCTATTTCTGAAATAATCTTCTTTTTTTTCTGGTTGAGATTTACAACAAGGTGAGATTAATAAGAACTACCGGCACATACTTACATATACACAGACCGTGCATATTAGCTATCTTTTGAGAGAGATATTACCGGATCATACTGCAGTCAAGAATAGAATAGGGAAGAACTTTGCAATATTATTCTTTAATATTTTTTTCTTTTCATAATAACGGGCATTAAATTAATTAGCATAGAACCAGCATTCATTTATTAGGGTTTCGTACCTAATGGGTAAAAAATCCCGTTTTTTATTCCCTATTCATGAGACTTCGCCGGCCATTTGTCTGTCTACCCGTCACGAGGTGGTATCTCAGGATCAGAATGAATGATAGCTAGAGAGTTGAAATTTTCATAGATTTTGTATTTCTGTTGCCGTTACAAATACTAAAAACAAAAAGAAATTAAGGTTAGTTTTTTGGTATGTAACCCTCAGTGCGAGAGTCCGAATAGCACTTGGCTGGTTTTTACCAGATACCTAAGTTTCCAATATGTCATCGCCAGTTTACAGATACAATGAAAAACTTGAACTTGTTTCCACTCAAATCTGTTATTAGCGTTTAATACAGTTTATGTTTGCGCGAACGCTGAATAAGTTGCAGTTTCAATTATTGATTTTCCACAATGCTGTAGAACTATAAAACCTAACAATCTGTATGATCTCATCTAAGTCTCTATGTGTTTGTAAATAAAACACGTCACAATATGTGGACTAGTGTGCCACCAGTTCGAAGAAACAAGAGCAATATCTTTAAGAGATTTCGCTAGAAAATAGCCGCCGAATTGTTGCTGATGTATTGTAGGCAGAAATTGAGATGACAATATTTTTGCTAGTTTGAAAATGTTATGTACCTTTTCAGGTGATTGAAAAAGAAGTGATTCTAATTTATTAAAGGTCAGTAGCCTATTTCCCTGTACCAAATTTCAGCCAGATCCGTTTAACCATTACAGCTTGAAAAGGTACCTGACGTCTACAGATCCCACACATCTCTGTACTCATAATTTGTTTGCATTTTTAACATTATTAAGATTTATTGTTGCAGGAAATAAAAAAGTAAAATTGTTCTTTCCATTACCTTTTTTCTCTTCAAAATATCTTTTCTTACATGCTAGTAGATTTTGTCAACAATATGGGGGACAGTCGTACGTGAAAACCTCCCGTATGCTGACAAATGAATACATAAGAACGGCCGGTCTGCAATTTAACGACGCTATTCACACACCTAAGTAATTGAATTACAGAATATTACAGATGCAGAAGAATAATGAGCTGTATTCATATTTTTACCAACTACTAAAAAGAAAGAGTTTCTCACTATAAGTGATTTTTTTATATCTGTTAGGTACTATACATTTTAGTTATTACTTTTTAAGATAATGTCAAAAACATATACCTATTATGAAACTTTTTACCCCTTTATTTAAATAGTTGGTGCCACACGGCACCGGCTCAATTTGTTTTATTGCTTTTGAGATTGCCCTCAACAGCCAACAAGGACACCTCTACTATTTTGTTTAAATTAGTAGTATTGATTTTCAAGAATGATTTTTCGGTTTATAAAATTCCAATGAGTCTAGAGGTCGAGGTCAATGTTCTGCGCGATTATAACCTTATTTGTAAAATCTCACACCTAAATCACTTGCTATCTTATAAGCGAGGCTTATGAAAAAAAAGCAATGAGTATTAGTCAAATGAAATGATTCATTCATCTCATCACACCTCTACCGTACTTAATCCATAACCTAAATCCATCCTCAATATCTATCTACCTGCCTGTGCTCCACACAACCAAACCCCTATCTATCCATAAAACAGTTGCCGAATCGTTTCCGGGCGCCTCCCCTTCCCTTCCGCGCCCCGTATGTAAAACACACGAGTCGAGTACCCAATATGAAGTTGTTTATGTGACGAATGTGAGTCGACGTGTACTAGAATAGGTACTTTTATAGCTTTTCGGTTTTAATTTCATGTGAGTTTTGTGTTCGAATTTGAATGTGACAAACTATGGAACGTTTTTAGTTCGTGGACTAGTGGTTAGGATGGAGTAATTGCATTCTCGCGGTCATAGTTCGATTCTCAGCCATTGCACTACCGTTCATAACCCACTTCAAACATAAGCAATTCATCTTAGCTGGAGGGGTTAGATAAAACATATTTTTACTAATATTTCTTTAAAAAAAAGATAAGTAGTTCCTCAAAAGTATTAAGTACAAAATTACTCAAAATTACTAAGAGATAATTACTCAAAAGTATTACAAAATTTATTTGATCCCCAAAGCGCAGTCAACTTTATTACTTTGGAGTGTAATAAAGTTTGTATTATTCTATTCTAATCAATATTTTTTTTATGTAGTTATTCAATAGTTCTGACTACTCCTGACAGATTTAATGTTTATTTATTAGTTGACGTTGTAGACTTAAGACACAAAGATTATGTAGTACATAATGCTCATGTACTAAAACACCACTTTTCCAAAAACTATCTTTTGATTTAGTAAAATGATTTTTAATACACACTATTTCATTTTTTCTGTACTTAAATATCGAGCTTTTTGTATTTCGTGTGTAGATAAATTCCCAAGAATGTTATGTTGAACTCGAAGCGAATAACACCACACGGTTAGTTACTAACTGTCTACGTCCAGGAGCCCAAATAATATTAAGTTCTTGCGAAAATATCGTTCTTCTGTAAATATTTTATGAAACAACTCTTAAGAACAAGTTTATTTCCAAAAAAATATGAATCTCAAAATAACCCGCAAGCTATAGGTACTAAACCACTCCACTTTTCTCCTTTCCAGGTTGATTCACCAAAGCTAAAATATGTTATTACCATATCCGAACATGAATGAGATGTCGGTATACAGTTTTACGCCCCGACTCCGCCTCCCTATTACGAGTACCTCACCGCCTGGGGCACATGAACGGTAACTACTGAACGTTCCACGGATACTGTAGCTGTGGAATGACCACATACTGGAGTAAAATATTAAAATATTTATCAAGAATATGCCATGGATACGGTCACGTCACCATGATAATGCTCGAGAATCATTGTTAATATAGACTTAACTCTATATCGTATTGTTTTTCCTACGGTAGTCTTTACACTTTATCTATCTAATACTCCATCAAATAAATTGACGTCTTTCAGTTCTAGATCTCTGAAACTCTATACAATCTGGTAGGTGTTAGCGTAATTCACTAAAGACGGGATTTCATACATTAAAAATATCTACCTACATTTACATTTATCTAGAGAGCTGACATTTTCAACAGTCTAGCAATCGTGGCTCATAAAATATAGCCTGGTGACAAGCAGACGTACAGCAAAGTCTCAGTAATACGGTCCCGTTTTTCTATTTGGATACGGAACCTTATCAATGAACCACTCTCAAAATTCAAGAAGTAGGGGAATTCGATGATCCATTTATATCGGTAGGCAAAGTATTGTCCTATCCAGTTCTTTCAATCTAAGAAAAGATAGCGAGCATTTGATGGAGATTTAAAAACTAGGCACAGGTCCGGCGTGAAATATGTAAGTTACATATTGACGGCCCGACACCGCCATATTGAATAGGCCTCTTCCTCATGACCTCGCCAACAAATAACTTCGGGTTACAAAAGTATCCATATTTTATTCAGTTTAGTTTCAGTATGTGTGATACAACTTTTGATAAACAACTGCCATTATAATGTTTATTATCTGTATAATTATACTTATGAAGGTATGCATTTGTATTTTGTACTAGCTGTTACCTGCGACTTCGTATGCTGCATTTTATATGTGATTCTTTACATTGAAATAACTTTTATATTTATGAACCGACGGACATGAAACAAACACTAAATGTTAAGTGGAGAAAACCGCAACGCAATAAATAAAACCGCATTGCAATCGGTTGAGCGGTTGCCGAGATTAGCGTGCACAAACGTTCAGACAAACAGACAGTTACGATTTTATTATACGTATATTGATTGATGATGATTGATTGATATTGATGTATGAATATGTGTACAACAAGTGATCGACAGTCGATTTTTCAAAAAAAAAATGTTTAAAGTGCGAAGGAACAAAAATAACCGTTAAATTGTTTCATATTTTTTTTACTAGTGACGATCTAATTAAGTAACCTTAGACCCGTTTTGAAACTACTTATGTTTATCAAAATAACTATCACATGAGAACAGAATTGAGAATAGGCCAATATTGGAAACAAAACAGCCCCTGCGGACAGGTTGGGGTCGAGTCGGATCCAATTTATGCACAATCTTACCGAACCTTTCGATATTGAGTTTAAAAAAATTGTTATTTAAAAAGAAGTAGATATTTTAGAGATTTTCAGGTTTTAACCGACTTCGAAGAAAGGAGAATAAACTTTATTTTTATTTTATTTATAAAAAAAGATACATTATAAATAATTGTTTACCTACTGACAGGGGATTGGCTCATCGCCTATTATGTCGGACTAAAACTAAAAAGGCGAAATGTGGGCATATGCCATGCCTCTGCCTACCCCTTCGGTGATAAAGGAGCGACAATGTATGCATGTGTACAGGGTTCGCAACGCTAGGGGTCGCAAACATCCATTGTTACCGTAAGCTTAGAGTATATTTTAGTAAGTACCTTCTAATAATACCTATACTCTAGTAAGTACCTTCTAATAATACCTATACTCTAGAACCTTAAGCTTGTTTTCCAACTTAGCGATCCTGATCAGTCCTGGGGATCTTCCGAGGGCATACCTGGACCGCTAACCGTAGTCTGTTAGGTAGGATACATGTGCTTTTAGTCGGTAGGAATCAGTAGACTTCATTACCAGATTATAGCATTGTCATCGCTTTCACATAAGTTGGCGAATGTCCACGAGTATCCTTCGGCTTAGACAATCCTGATCGGAGCAGCTCCTGAAACTTAAATATAGTATAGTTATAGGATCATTTCGATGCTATTAACCGCTGAAGAGTTCCCTTCAAAGGAGACATATCGGCCGGAAGGTTTGACTACGAAATTATACAAGAAATTTTGGATAAAGTACAGAGCTAGCTAATAAAAAGCTTGTAAAAATGCAAGCAAGCAAGACATACGTGATGTCAAGTAAGTACCTCCACGATAAATTTTGTCACCAGTATATCGCGGTGAATATGCATAATAATATAATATCTTATATGAGTTCCGTACGTACAGACAAACAAACAGTTGTTCTAGCGAGAATAACGCAGGAAGTGAGCTACCGTACATAATGTCTTATGTTCAACCGACTGGATTCTGGGAGATGTATGAAAATTTGTGGAGTTGGTACTTTGTTATTTTTAAACTATCGCGGTTTTCTACACTCATACTTATAGAATTCGGGACTTCACGCGAAACACATTTACAGGTACGCCCGTGGTCGCGGTTGGACTCGAGTCCAACCGCGACCACGGGCGCTGCAACGTGCTCGAAACGTCGGTGTGAAAATGTAAGTAAATGTGTTTCGCGTGAAGTCCCGAATTCTATAAGTATGAGTTGGTACTTGTTAGTTTTTTTACCAGGAGCCCTCGGAAGGATGTCCCAGTATTGGTACTTGTTACTTGTGTTAGTTTATTTCCTTTAAGCATATAGGTAGTATGTTGCATAGTATGAAATACATTTTTTTTAAACTTGTTAAATTGTAGGTACAATACCGGTTATAAGAACTTTAAATACGAAAAGCTGCTCACTATAAATGCCGTATCAAAAAATGCTGCTTTTTGGACCCAGTAACCTAAAACGAGCCTCTAAATCAATCGAGTTAGCTTGTTGATTATTTAGATTGCTATTTCAATTAAAACTACAAGTTTTTTATTTCTAGATTGCAAAAATAAAACACACACGCAAAAAAAAAAAAAACTGGCCAAGTGCGAGTTGGACTCGCCCATGAAGGGTTTCGGAGCAGCAAGTAACATAATATAAAAGTTCTTATAGTTCGTTGTAACTTTGATTGATGTTTTAACACGTTCGCAGTGGTAGTGATTTTTCTAACCGAAAATTGCGGTTTATGACCTATTAAAAAAACTACCCGCTCTATCTCGTTCAAACCAATTTTAGTTGGTAGTTTTTATGGCAATGTACATCATATATGTTTTTTAGATTTATCATTCTCTTAGATTTTAATATTTAAAGCAATTAGTATGCTAACTTTTTCATAATATTTTTTATTATAAAGTGAAAAAGACAACTTGGCCCAGACGGGACTTGAACCCGCAACCTTTGCCTAATCCAGGGCGATGCTCTAACCCAGTGTTTTTCAACCTGTGGGTCGCGACCCCCTGGGGTGTCGCGAAGCTTCTGTAGGGGGTCGCCAAAGGTCGAGAGAACTACATCAGTAAAAAAAATAGATTTATTAAGTAAAAGAATTTTAACAAAGGGGTTATTATCATTGGTACATTAACATTTGTATGATAATACGAACAAATTAACAAAATAATAAAATCCTAAGACTCATGTTAACGGGAAGATTGTGCTTGTTTTTGATTAATCGATTTCTCTTAAACAAATGCTCTCGGCGAGGGAGGGCCTTAATTATTTCAATATTTTTATCGTTTTGCTATCGTATCGATTGGTTATCGTAAATCTGTATTTGCTACACCTGGAATTAAATTGTTTTCCAAGTTTAAGCTATTTCTTTGCTTACTTTTTATTTGGGAAATTAATGAAAATGTCAAATTGCATAAGTACGATGTGGCCAATGGAATCAAACATTTCAAAACCTCATCAATCAATTCCAGGTTTCTGTTTCTTTCCTTACCCAAAAAGTATCCAAATTAGCAGATTTGAATTCCAAGATTAAGGATGGTCTGCGATGTCTCTTGCACTGAGAAGTAGTGACACAATTCTTTTTATGATCTTATTCTATTTACATACCAGGTATACAGGATGAATTTTTGAAAAGGGCTTGGATGGCCAAATCCGAAACTATAAGGAATATCTAAAAATGCTCAAAGAAGTCACGAGCCCGATTTTGATAAAACTTAAAACCTCATCATTAGATTTTTGAAAAACCGATAATCTTAGCCGGGAATCGAACCCATTGATTTCGAAAAAAAAGACACACCCTTTATTATTACACCATACGATAGTGTCGCTGACAAGGATCAAATTCTGCGAAGTAATGATATACGGCAAATTTAAGGAAAGTTTGGAATTTTAATAGAATTCATATTTCATGTACCTAAATTATGTATCATAATTTGTTTCGTTCCAAAATCCCAGAATAGATCGTAACTATTCCGTGTTTTCAATCATGCTCAGAATGATTCTTTGGAGAATATTATAAACGGAATCAATAATATTGAATGCAGTACGATCCCTGAAGTCTCGAATCCATTTATGTATTGAAAACAATGGTCTACATTTTGAACAATGAATCAGTTAACGTTTGAAAAATAAATTGTATTTTGTTTAAGATGAGCACTTTACTTTAGTTTGCCGTATGTCATTACTTCCCAGAATAAGATCCTTAATAGCAACATTATCGTATGGTGTAATAATATAGGGTGCGTTTTTTTTCCAAAATCAATGGGTTCGATTTCCAGCTAGGATTATTGGTTTTTCAAAAATCTAATGATGAGGTTTTAAGTTTCATCAAAATCAGGCTCGTGACTCCTTTGAGCATTTTTCGCTATTCCTTATAGTTTCGGATTTGGCCATCCAATCCCTTTTGAAAAATTCACCCTGTATATTATGCCTTGATGTTTATCTCATATCCGACTTCAACAGTAAAAGATTGTGTCAACGAAAATATTCGAAGTTATTCTGATATATTGACGACGACTACAAGCAAGAGCGTGGCGATGGAGAAAGCAATGCACCCAACAGGCGTGTGGCATCTGTTCTTTCAGAAGCACTCGTGGCCCCACTGTAGTAAGCAAAATTTACTAAGGCTATTAGTAAATTAATGTTATTAAGGTTATTAAGGAGTGATCACCACATGACCACTTCGTGACATTTATTTGTGAGTGTTTCCAAGGCACGTTAGGAAGGTGCGTTAAGCCGTTGGTCCCAGTTGCCAGTAAAATGGTAATCGTTAATCCAAGTTAAAGGCTTTTATGGGCGGCTTGAAAAGTTTAACAGCGGGCAGTCACAACCTGACCTGCGCCTATTCATATCAATACGGCAATACAGCTCACGACCTATCACGTGAGACAAAAATCTAAAAAGGTGAAATGTGGGCATATAATACGCCTCTGCTTATGCTTTTGGGGATAAAAGGCGTGATCATAGGTATGTATGTATCTTTCGTAGCTTCAAGGAACATGTTATGCAAGCATTAGTAAGAAGCGCTCTGCAGAATAGTATTTCTTTCATAAAACTTTTACTGGATGCAATACGCACAAAAGCTACAAACTGCGCACAAACCGCAATATCCGTGAATTTGTCAAATTCAAAGATACAAAGGTACTTTTCTTTATTTTTTCTTTATAAAACGTCGTACAGAAGGAATTTTTGTTACACTGTAACATACACATACAGACATGATAAAAAATTAAGGTTCGGGGGGTCGCCAAATATTTGTTCATGCCAGGGGGGTCGCATCATGAAAAAGGTTGAAAATCACTGCTCTAACCAATTGAGCTACGGGAGCCGTACTGATACATACTCTTAAATGGCGGTTACAATAAGGTGAAGAATTTCAAAATTGTATCAGTACGGCTCCCGTAGCTCAACTGGTTAGAGCATTGCCCTGGATTAGGCAAAGGTTGCGGGTTCAAGTCCCGTCTGGGCCAAGTTGTCTTTTTTCACTTTATAATAAAATATCATTCTCTTAGTTTAGAAGTTAGAGGGGGGGGCGACACATTTTTTCACTTTGGAAGTTTCTCTTGCGCAAACTAATCATTTTAGAAAAAAATGGTGTTAGAAACCGCAATAGCATTATCAAACACCTATTTATAAATACCCCACACGTATGGGTTTGATGATTTTTTTTTTTTAAGTTTCAGTTCTGAGTATGGGGACCCCCAAAATTTACTGCTTTTTTTCTAGTTTTATATAAGAATCTTAATGCGGTTCACTGAATACATCTAGTTACCAAGTTTCAAAAGCAAAGACCTTATAGTTTCGGAGAAAAGTGGCTGTGACACACGGACGGACAGACAGACGGACAGACAGACAGACAGACAGACAGACATGACGAATCTATAAGGGTTCCGTTTTTGCCATTTGGCTACGAAACCCTAAAAAAAGTGGCTGCGAGTTTTATTACCAGGTTCTTTTCTCTCCGGCTCAACTTATTTCTTTGCGAATTTGGCAGTATGTAAATGTAAATGTAGGAGCAATCATTTTGACGTTCCTATGTGTTATTTTGTGACGTATGTGGATGAAGATTTTTTATTTTAATTTTCACTAGTCTTACCTAAGTTATATTATTTTAGGCCTTTTCCGTTAAAAAGAGTCATGATATCCAGTTCAATTGCTATTTGCAAACACCTGCTTGTACTGGTCACTACTACCGATTTACTAAAACTAAAAAGAGGGGATTCGATAGGTTCTTTATGTCACTCCTATTTCTAGAAAACTGTAGCCCTGTAAAAGCATGTAACCGCCACCGGGCTGTCAAAAGAAAATTAAGTAATTTGCCAATGTACTGTTACATAGTAAGACGAATTTTTAACTACCGCACTTGTACGATAGTAATTACAATTCATTGGTACAAGAAAAACCCAAGTGCGAGTAGGCTTGCGCACAGAGGGCAAAAATTCACGTTTGCTTTATGGGGTTTTATTTTAAAATATTATTCTGCATTTAGTATTTGTCGTTATAGCGGCAACAGATATACATCATATGTGATTTTTTTTCTAGCAATCACTGTTCCTGAATTACAGTCTCGTGACAGACAAACAGACGGGCGACGAACTCTCGTCAATAGGGTCCCTTCTGACCGTTGGGCACAATATTTCACCTCATCCAATCCAGCTACAGTTCGCACATCGTGAACAGCGCCCTACCGCCGCCACTCACATCGGGAGTTATGCAGATTCGTCGTGTATTTATCACAAAACTTGAACAGATAACAGCGACACCGCGAATCTGATTCCGTTTGTACTATCAACCAGATTTATTGACTGAAATAATGTTATTGAACGTTTGTTCGTGAACAGAGATAAACAATAGGTATTGGCGTGTATCAGATTTTGTAGAGACGCTTTTTGTACGGTTGGGAAAAAAATATTGTGGACGGAAATATTTTTAGAAAAATATTTGGGGAATGAAATTGGGGGAAATTGAAAGGAAAGGGTTAAGACAGTATGACGTAATATGTAAATCAATATTATTGTGTTACTGGATATATTTGTTCGAAATGCGTCATGAAAACAGTTAGCTCTACAATTTCATTACCCAAAAGAATGGAGTTTTTATTTATTTACTTAAAATAAACGACTTATATATACACAGAGTATTCAATCAGTCAATAGCAGTCCACTGTAAAACCCTCTTCTATGTTGCCGTGCCCGAAAAGGTCCATAATGTCCTTAATCAAATTTATGACATCTTAAATTGATAGTGGTGTGCAATAAATAAAATAAATTAATGATTATACCTATCAATTTTTGAGACATCATGACGAAAAGAAGAATACCTACCAGAACTCAGTGGTCAGCGTGCAGTCCCCAAAGACTTCTATAAAAAAAAGACTTCTATATAAACTGAGGTAGACATGCCGTACGCACCGATTTTTGAAACCTTTAAACTGAGCTAATTAGCAGCGTTGCTCGCACTGTTGTGAGTCAAAACTTCGAGAGTAGGTACTCGCCACTCGGCTTGCAATCGGAGTTCATACGCCTTCTCTTTTACTTTTGTTCTTTTCGTATATTGCTATTGTGTGTGGTGACAATTACGTAAATATTATTTATAAGTAAGTGTAGTCTTAGCAATGTGGGTGTATATAGAAGTCTTTGGCAGTCCCACGTTCAGCAGAGTACTGCAATAGCTTACTTTGTACAATTGATCGCGTACACACAAGTTAGCTAAGCCTAGATTAGCCCCTAAAGACGGTGGGGGATGCTCACCGTCCTTACAGAAGCAGGCCCAAGACGACAGCGCGACGTGATAGTTTCACGCACGGACCCGAACAACCTCAAAAGACGCGGGATAGCACCCGAATCCCCTAGGAGAGGCCGCAGTGGGAGCCAAGGTCTGTTGGAAATCCTGCTGACATCCTTCCGAGGGCTTACCCGGGTACCCTAACCGACAGTAGGTTGGAAACATGTAGTTTTTATTAGTTAAGAGTCCATGACGGATTTTCCACACGTTTAAAAAGCCTAAATTTGCTGCACTATTTTGCCCTGTCTTCCTATAGCAGCTCTCAGCGATTTACAAAAGAACAAAACCTTTTTAAAAGTACCTTCCCTTTCAAACGTTTGAAATAGGTAGTCATAACCCGTTATCTCAGAATTCATTGTCACTGCCTTGCTGTACTTCACCCGTTTCGTATTCAGAAGGTGTTGCCAGTCGTTACTCGCGACAATATAGATGTTTAAGTAAGCATTTAATATTTTATTAGAGCAAGATTCGCGGCGAACGCGTTATGGTGCAGGGTTGATACTTTAGGTAGCATCGAAGAATTGTTTTAGGCTGAGATGGTTACAAAGAAACTGATAATTGATAATGAAAAGTGATATTTTTTCGAGAAAAAAATAAAGCAATCACGAAGTCATATTCTTGAACGCAATCAAACAGAATCGTACGATGACTGTCAGTTGCCGAATAGTGCATAATATTATTTGTGAGCAATATCACTGAAATACTTGTAAATATATTACAAAACAAAACAACATAAAATTCATTAAATAAGTAAAGTTAATTTTTTATGTAATATACCAGTTTTCAACGTTAAATTATGTAGGTACTCGAAATTTAACTGGACGAAATGTCGTCACAAGCCTGATGAAAAGCTATGGCGACATCTAGTGCTTTTTAACACTTCGCAAAAGGAACCCGGAGTTTTATGAGGAGGAAAACAGTTGCATTTGTTTACCGCTCCATGTTTCTATGGTTCGATAGGCATGTTCATTCACACGATTCCGGCAGAGATGTGAAGAGAAATACTGTAAAAACTTATTCCGTTCTGTTCGCTTCTTGCTGAAAATTTTAAGAAGAGTCAACTTTGCGTGACAACCCTGTGTCTTAAGACTCCACTGTAGCGTTATCTAGATCACGTAACGCGGATCGGGCTCGCGCCTTGCATATTCCTAGCTTTTAAACCTTATCGTTTTATATAAATTAATTGCGAGGAACAGAAATTTTGGCTGAAACTGCGGCAGAGGCTTTGAAGTCGGAGGCTCGGTATATACTTGGATATATTGTAAAACTAAATTCATTGCTGTGAAACGGATTTACACACGGCTTTCGCTAATGGATAGAGAAATGAAGTGGAATCTTTGTGTAGGTACAACGTGAATAAAACCGTCGGTCTACACTAGCATTTGAATAAGAGAAGGTTAATAATAATATGCACATCTTCACTTTTTATTACTTAGATTTTTCATGTGACTGTCGGTCAAGTTACTACTGAAGGGATAGCGTAAAATTGATAGAGGTATCAACTTCACTTTGTTCAGGCCATAATTACAGTCCAACAGTCAGAAACAGATTGGCATGCATAGCAAGGCACGGAGACACTCGTAAATAGATTATGCCTTAAACGGACATCGATCTCAGAATTAACCTTGGTTAGAATGCTTACGGCAGTTATCGTTTAAAGAATACTGATCGCATCATAATCATAACTGCAGAAATCCGTTTTATTTCATTTTCTGACTGACGAAGTCCTAATTGTTAATTTTTTTATTTTTTTTTTGAACATTTCTTTCTGTAACATCTAGAACTACCTATATATATATATTTCTACGCCACACGGCAGAATGCACTTGTACCTTAATAATTACTAGTGGACGTCACACGGTTTCACCCGCGTAGTTCCCGTTCCCATGGGCATACGGGAATAAAATATAGCCTATGTTCACCGGAAAGAGTGTGGCTTCCCAACAGTGAAAGAATTTTTCAAATCGGTCCAGTGGTTTCGGAGCCTATTCGATGCACACAAACAAACAATCAAATCTTTTCTCTTTATAATATTAGCATAGCAGATAAGATCTATGTACCTACACATGTTCTACGAAATAAAGATTCGAATTGAATTGAATACCCCCAATGCGGCATGAAACTTAAAAATATTTTCATCCTAACTCCAAAAAAAGACAGTTAACGGTGAAAAAAATTGTAAGCAAAAATGTATAAAAGTTGTGAGAGAACCCTACAAGCAATATAGCGTTTATAGTTACCGAACTGTCCCCCGGGGACATTATAACTGGCCAATGATTATTTTGTTTCTGTATAAGGGGGCTATTCTGGTGAAATATGAACGAACATAACGGGTAGGTTCTTTTATTTTATTATAATTACATGTATAATATTGTAAAAAGCGTGAATGTGCATTTTAAGATTTTGGAACGAAGTTCCTTATCGCGCGTTGTGAAAAGTTGTAACGACACTTTTGGTAGTGATAGTGGTAGTGATAGTGGTAGTGATAGTGATAGTGGTAGTGATAGTGGTAGTGATAGTGGTAGTGATAGTGGTAGTGATAGTGGTAGTGATAGTGGTAGTGATAGTGATAGTGATAGTGATAGTGATAGTGGTAGTGATAGTGGTAGTGATAGTGGTAGTGGTAGTGATAGTGATAGTGGTAGTGATAGTGGTAGTGATAGTGGTAGTAATAGTAGTAATGATAGTGGTAGTGGTAGTGATAGTGATAGTGGTAGTGATAGTGGTAGTGCTAGTGCTAGCCAGGGGATGAACATGAACTCTACGAACAACACCAAAGCAAATAGGAGTTTCGCTCTGTTCAGTTTCAGTCGCGCGTAAAGGTTACACGCACTCACTTTTTTTTTATATTAGTTTTCTTTTTGTTTTGTTTCTGTTTTTGTTTTTGCTTACAATAAAATTTTAAAATTAAAATAAAATTTTATTACAATTCCTTCACTTTAATCGAAAGGAACTTCGTTCCATCCAGGTGTCCCTTGACACCTCTCAAGTTTTTTTTTTAAATTTTGACGCTATGCACCCCACGCTTTTTTTTACAAAATATACATTTGTTTCTTATTTACACTATTCTTAATTCAAACTTATTCAAATTTATTTTCTACTTTTTAGTTGGATTTTTTATAAAAGCGTATTTTTTAGTTTTTTTAAACTATTATTCATTAATCTTTTTTAATTTTTTTAATCGAATTATTGCATTGTCATCGGTCTTTGACAAGTATGCAGTTTGAATTAAATCTGATCGTTGAAAGTAGGGCCAAATCGAGCCCAAAAGAGTCGGTTACAAACAAGCACACAAAAAACAAGCAAACAAGCAAGCAAGCAAACATACAGGTGAAACTAATCAAAGCGTTCATCGGTCTGACCTTTTTAGATCAATTTAGAATTACCACGATATCAATCAATCAATCAATCAAATCAGCCTAGAGCAGTCCACTGCTGAACGTAGATTACTCAATTTCCGTTACAATTCACGGTGAAAAGATTATCGGTGTTGAGCAGGACTCGAACCCTGGCAAACTACATTGGACCGTCAAGACACTACTCTTCTCTGTCTGTCTGTTTGAGTCCTGCTCAAGACCGATACCTATTAGAAAACATAACTTCTTCTTCTTCTTCTTCTATATTTATGAAAATATTCTGTGCGTATGTGTACGCTTTAAAAACTCAAAATGTACTGAATCGATTGAGCTCAAAATTTGACACGATCTACCACAGGTTTCTGAGATGGTTTTAGGCTACTTTTTACTTCATTTACATCTTCGCAACAGGAATAAAACAGCTATAAAAAGTGATTAAATAATAGATGGACTTTTGATATGGATATAATAGATGGATTATATATTAAATGGAATAGCACTGTACGCTTTTTTTTAATTATATTGTGCCAGCTTCAAAACAAAATATTATTATAAATAACCTACTTAGAAGGTAACTACAAGATTGCTGTTTTTTGTTAAGGGCGAGGCCGCATTTGCGGTTTTCCGCGGCGGTTTCTAACCTCAAAGTGTCATCAAACTGTCAAAATCAATGAAATTAAGTCAAGGTTTGACATTTTGAGGTTAGAAACCGCCGCGGAAAAACGCAAATGCGGCCTCGCACTAAGAGAAGTTTGATTGCGCCCTCCTTGCATTCAGAATAATAAAAGGGAACCTACCTAAAAAAAGAGGTCAGATAACCTACCTAAAAAAAGTGGCAGGGAACCGCTAGTAGATTTATATACTTTAATCTTTATTATTTTGTTGAGTATTAGAATTCTACTAAGCAACGATAACACCAGAATAAGCACCCCATCACTCTACCCACCCCTCTTAAGATGCTCATAAACATGTTTTTCTCGCAATAAAAATGATAAATCATCCGGTTTTTTATATGGTCAATCAGTAGATACAGTGTTTTTCCTATTGACAGATAAAATCTATGGGGTCGCACTTCTCAGAGGAAACTAAGGACCAATAAGAACAATCCTATTATGATTGATGGTGTTTTGATAAAGGAACTGTTTTTGCGTCATTTAGATTTGTCAAGGAAATAAGGCTAATAAAACGACTAAAATAAAAGTAGTTACTACCTCATAAAGTAGGTATAATATTTACAAAATTACTATGTTGTAACCAGGTACCAGAACTTAGTAAAAAAATATATGGGTTAAGTAAGAAAACCTATTCGTAACGGAAATAAACATATCGTAGGGTGGACTAATTCTGTTGGGAGTCCTAGGGACATCATCACTGTTAAGTAGTTTACCTGTGGTTTATACTCGGTAGAAGTCCGGCATTGCACACCTGTGACTGAAAAAATGCGTGAACTAATTAGGGACTTCACCACTCTGAAACGAAGAAAGTAATAGACAATAATATATATCGTACTATTCTGTACTATAACTATATATAATACAGTGTATGACTGTGACAGGATCGATGAGTTCTTCCAAGGATCCTCCTTCGTATTATGTTATTATGTTATAATTAGATTTTTTTTTTATACTACTTAGGTGGCAGACAAGCTTACGGCCCACCGGAAGGTTGGTAACCGTAGCCTATAGACGTTTGCAACACCAGAGGCGTTACACACGCGCTGCCGACCTGGGCGCAGGTTGTGACGACCCACAGTTGAAATTTTTCAAGCCGCCCGTAAGGCCTTCAACTTGGCTTAACGACTGTCATTTTACTGACAACCGGGACCAACGGCTTATCGTGCCTTCCGAAGCACGGAAACGCTCGTAAATAAATGTCACAAAGTGGTCCACGTGGTGGTCACCCATCCATATCCGGCCATAGTAAATGTTGCTTACTGCAGTGATCGTTTACAGAACACTGAGTCCGCGGGGCCACGAGCGCTTCAAAAAAACGCTTGTCTGAAAAGTCGGTTTACCGACGATACTTGAACGTGACAACTCATATACTCTTAAACTTTTTATTTATACTCTTAAACACAAAATAAATAATGAGACCTAAGCAATTCGATCTATACATCAATAAAGGAGCTTTTGTATACTCTTATAGGTTTAAGGAGTAAGACAAAGAGCCCAGAGATCACTGTAGGATTGATTTACACACCAGTTACGTAGGTAACCTTATTTTCAGGAACTACAAAGATTTAATTATACTCTTTGTCATTAAGCATTCAAACATTCCAACTTGGATGATCGATCAAAACATTGATTGGTGGATCACACAATTATTTGCCCGACACTGGAATCTAAATCCGCGACTTGAGCACGGCAGTCGTACCTATAGGCTTTTTTTTAACATGAAGAAAGTCCTAAGTCCTACAGTGATGCTATGACGGATTCCTACCGACTAAAAACCACACGTATCCTATCTAACAGCCTACGGTTAGGAGGCCCGGCTACCCGCTAACGGAGTTTAATTCATTACCTTTCGAAAATTACGAATGATACGAGCGAACGATTCTGCAAACATAACGTTATGCCTTATTAAGTATGCGACGAAAACATTCGATGAGTTATAGCGGAACACGACCGCAAATAAGCCTTATATCATATTTTCTTTATTAGCATTATACCAACTTGAATATATTTACTCAACTTTGTTTTTGGGAAAGTTTGCCAAATAATTATATGGGTGTACTTTATTTTTATGAGAAAAAGATATGATTATATCGATGAAGATAGTTTATGAGCGTGGATAAAAACAAATTGGAGAAAATAACAGTTTATCTGGTAAAAAAGGCTTAGCTACGACGTACAGTATTATTATCTATAGGTGTATTTATTTGAGATTTTGTTCATAAATCTCCGGGCGAATTTGTTACACAAAGTTCTCGACAGATTGAATGTCTAGAATGCCTAAGCTAACACATTCTAAAAAAAAGAGACAGCTTAGGTATCTACTGAAATATGGACTGCAAGGAAGAAAGATATACAATATAGTACCTACCTAACAGTTACGATGAGTCCCAATTTTTTTAAATTTCTGCCTATATAAGATAGACCAAAACCTTCCAAGTATTCCTTGCAAGTATATCAATATAGTTCCCTGGACAACATTTTATATGTTTGTAACCCTTGGTAAAGCTTTGAAAAATATTTGTTAAACAAAATTCATTGTGAACGAACCTCAAGCAAATATTAAACAGTCACTTTATCATATCTGTAATAGACAATAACAAAATTGTGTTTATGGCCACCACAATAACCGTCAAAACTCCATGTTTTTCCCGCCCATACTTAAATTTATTTTCATCCCCCAACAAAAACTAGTTAAACCAAACGATACAATAAGTCTGAACAATAAAAGCCAACAAAAATTAACTTTATAACAACTGTACAATAATTCCTTTCCTTATTATTTTACTCCTACTCGGTTTTCCAACTGAGAGCTCTGTGTTGAGCACAGTGTAATACTTGTATCAAAATATTGTAGAGACAAGGACACTGTGATCTAAATATTGTAGTGTGTTTTGATAGGAAGCGTTTACATTATGGTGTTGGAATCGGCGCCAAGTTTTGATGATCATGGTTTTATTAACCAATATTGGTTGACGGAATTTTGCGAGGGACGATTGCACATTATTCTAACCTTGCGAATTTGTTAATCTTTGATTAAATACGACCTAGAAAAATGTTAATAATTATTTCTTTATGTAAAAGAACACACGTCACACAGAACGTTGAACTTCTTTAGCACTGCTGCAACCGTCTACCGTCTATCTGACTGTGAAAGTGGCCAATAGTCTCTTATCGAACAACATGATTTTCCATTCCTACGGCTGGCGCCGGCGTCTTGTGGACGAGCTGAATATAAATTAAAATATTTTTCAGAGCGATTCAGCAAAGAGGTCATTCCAGCCTGTTATATATGTATAAAAAGCTGGATGGAAATTGGCGAGCTCTAATATCTATGTAGATTGCAAGTTATAAGCATATCGAAAAAGGACGACCTTCTGTCATCACCACAAATTCTTGATACATTAACACCTATTTAAACTTTTTGATAAACTTCCTCAGTAAATTAATAGTCCTCAGTAGTTAAGTAACCGTCGATATTTAATCCGTGTTTAAAATATTAAACCCAATGCGGTGGCACTATCCCCCATACTCCCAAGAGAGCAGTAGTTAGTCGCGGCGTCGCCTCTTGATTGGGATCGTCGTAAACTCATCTACGCCAAGTAGGATTGTAGAGGTTTAAAGTAAACATATCGATTAATTTCATTTTGTTCTTAAAATTCAAATTGTAAGGAGAAAGTATTTTCATGAGGATTGTACCTATAATTTAAATACGAAATTTTACAGCTTGGCAAAAACTTCTGAAGAAGTTTTATAGAGCGTTAATGTATGGAATAAAGAAACCTGAAACCTTTTTTGATGTATTGGGGAAAGAATATAATTATGGTCTGAATTATAAACAAACTAAGACGAATTAAGTAAGAATCGCTAGAATTTTCGTACCTAATATTTTCATAGGTCAATTACTGATAAATATAATACCTACTTATCTACTAATATTCTATGCGCTCAAGCTTATCAAGTATGTAGCTCCTCAGTGTGGTCAATATAGCTGACATCTGCATAATCAATAATTTGAAGCTGGAGTGCAAGCGCAAATTCAGTAGCTGTTGGGAGATAATTTCATAATAATGCTCAATGATTTCGGAGATGCAAATAATTACAGTGCGTCCGAATAATTGTAGTTGATGATCCCGGGATAAAGTGGCATCGATGTGTAAATAACATCTCACGGACATCTCACACAACGCTATCTGATCCCAAAGTAAGCTAGGAATAACCTGCTTGTGTTATGGGTATCAGACCACGGATATTAATACTTATATACTTTTTATATACATACATATTATACATAGAAACACCCAGACTCTTGAGACAAACATTTATGGGCCACACAAATATTTGTCTCCGGTGGGAATCGAACCCACGACCTCCAGCGCCGCAAGCGGTATCACTACCGACTGCGCCACAGAGGCAGTCGACAGTCTTGTCTAGTGTATTCTGTAGTTTTTACTATCACTATCTATTATTGTAAAGCGTTGTGGGTTGAAAGAAATTCGATACATATAAATTCACAGATTTCAGTTGTGTGAAGCTTAGAGAAAATAGATTTATATCGATATCGAAATATCATCAAACATTTGTTAAGGTTCGAGTAAGCAAGGACTACCAATGACATGGGTACTACCTTTACGGGATTTTTTTATCGCCATCTAGAACTTGCTCAAAAGCTAGTTGCTGGTTGCAATAGAGATAGACGATATCAAAAACATCGACACCCCTCGCGCCACTATTCACAGCTTGAACTGAGCTGGAAGTTTTTAAATTTTCGCTATTTATATTTCACGATACTTGCCGCGTCCGCATTGCAATTAATTGTTTCTTTTCTGTTCGAGAATTTTATTACGTCAAGTTCATAAAACGTCAGTATTTTTCTTTGTTTTGTCGTTGTTTTTATCTAGATCATTACCCGGGATTACGAGATATTAGCTATATGATACCATCATAAGCCGTCACAATTCACATTAAAGTTTTGAAGAATAAACAAATTAATATGAAACATTTAAGAAAAAAAGTGTCCCTCTTATTTTTACGTGATGAAAATCCTACAGGGATGCAATGCTAGACTTCTACACCACAGTATAAAAAGAAACCTCCGATCCTCTGTAGGCTGTGCTCCTGCCTACGGTTGGGAGCCCGGGTAAACCCTCGGAAAAATGACCCCAGGACTCCCAACAGTAAAACTCTTGTACGTAGATACACACTTGTAACTTTCTAAGAAGAAGCCCACTTTAGATAACGAAGTGTCTTCACGCATTGTAGCAGGATGAAAGGCTCATTTTTACCATCTGGCGCGACACCGATGGTGATCAAATTGACGATATTACATATATGGAGAGATTCTGCCAACCTTCAGCCTTCAGGCCATGTCATTAGCCTGTGACTATGAACGGTGAGAGTGACACCCAATTCGTCATGACCTCATAGAACCTCATAGAAGTAGCATGGCACGCAACTCCCTCTCCCCTCCCTAAAAAAACGGGATAACACCCAATCCCTCTGAGAAAGAAGTGGGATAAAATCCCATCCCTATGAAGAGGCTGCGATGGCGGTCAGAATCTGTGTCGGGAGCCCTGGAAGCACCGGGTTATCCTTACGAGAGAGTGAACCCGGGACCCACGGCCGTTGGCAGAAGGAAGAGCACCGAGTGGTTTTAGTTGATAGGAGATCGGCATTGCTGCCTGGCAGTGACCGGAATTGCTCCTTTCTTCTTAAAAAAAACTGTATTAGAGTCTAAGATGAATTTTGGAAGGGACCGGACTGAGTTTCTTGGGGTGTTCTTCTCAGTCTTTCTTTCTTTCCAAAACCCCATTAGAGTCACAAACATTTTGAGAAAACTAAATAAATTTCATTTTATTTTATTTTGCGTCTATGAAGCTTTCTACACGATAAAAAAAAGAGGAATTTCAATGCAACTTGGAATTAGGCTCAAATGATGATGAAGAGATTAATAAGCATGTAGGTCGTTCGTCGAGATTAATAAGCATGTACGTCGTCGTCGGCTCGTCAACGTGTCGTCCCCTCACATGCTAAAATCTCCAAACCAAATTCTCCAGCAGTGTGAATATTCAGAACAACCTATGTGTTTTGTTTGACAACTTATTGGCGCAGAAACTGTTGTTGTTCGTATTATTTGTGGCGTTTGTTTTGTTCCAAGTAAACGATTATTACCTACCACTGGAGGTGTTGTTTTGTTGTTGGTGGTAAGAAGGGGTGTATAAGTTTTGAGTTGTGAGTCAGCTTTATTGGAAGAACTTTTGTTAGGTAGGTATTTCTTTTTTTATATTTATGGTTAATTACTAGTAGTTACAAAGCTGCATTACCTCTTTGAGGGTGCCGAACCCGAAGGGTAAAAAACGGGACCCTATTCATAGACTTAGCTGTCCCTCTGTCTGACTGTCAGTCTACCTTTCTGTCCGTCACAAGCAATGATATCTATATAAAAACTATAGATACGTTACCAACACTGAAAATGGCAACAAAAATGTCGGGCAATTGCCTTACTTTTCATACATGCTACCATAGATAATTTTATAGAAATTCTTTTTTTAAATGTAGGTATAAAAGATGCGCTGTTTTTGAAAGCCGCGATGTTCGTGCATGACGTGTTTAATTATAATACGTCGTTGGTCACGAGGTTATATCCCTGGAACTATGATAGCTAGAGAGCTAAAATTATCACAGAAGATGTATTTCCGTTGCCGATAACAACAAATTTCGCATTTGGCCGGATTTTTGGTTACCATCTTTTACGGTAATATCTCGATAGTTTACAGTCTCGCTATGTAGACAACAAGGTATACCGTCACAATACCAGAAATTATAATGCCTTAACTCAAAATATCGTAGCCCAAAATACACGAAATCGAAATATCAATATTCAAAAGGCAAATATTTATAATATAAATAATTTAAAATGCCTTACGGTCGAATAACCGAAACCCAAAAAATAAATTTATCAAATACCTTATCCTAAAATGTTCAAACACAAAATACCTTTTTTTTAACATGATTTAAATCCTACACGGATGCTATATGTAAGTATATCTGTAAATGGTTAACACCCCGACTCAGAGTATCCCGACTCGGATAGGTTAGGTTAGAAGACTAAGGCGGGAGCGAAGCGAAGCGGAGCTCCCGCCTTAGCCAACTGATACGATGATCAAATCAAACCATTTGACAATGCTTCTAGCAACCCAATTGCTGTTTGACCAGAGATTTAAATGTCGATTAGTTAATTTTAGCGTTGATCAGCCTTTCGGAAACTGGGGGTCAGTGTTCTGTAAAAGATCACTGCAGTAAGCAATTTTCACTGTGGCCGGTCCTTGGATGGGTGACCATCCATGTGACCACTATATGACATTTATTTGAGCGTTTCCGTGATTCGGAAGTAAAATTGTTGTCTGGTTATATATTAAAATACCAGAAATCAAAATGCCTTTACTTAAAATGCATTAGACCAAAATACCCGAATTCAAAATACCTTAACATTCAAAATACCTTATTTCAGTACACCTTTCCGTAAAATGTCTAAATTTAAAATACAAATAATTATTATATCAGAATTCAAAATACAAATTTTCAAATATCCTTAATTTAAAATACCGAAAATAGAATACAATGTGTCACTGTCACTCACACGTTTTGTTATTAGGCTTTAACTTATTTACACGCCTTTACCTCATGTTAAAACACTTTGATTCAGAGTTACAAAAGTACTACAGTGGGCTAACGAAAAATCAAAAAAAAAATAACCACGAAGGCTAAGGCGGGAGCTCCGCTTCGCTTCGCTCCCGCCTTAGTCTTCTAACCTAACCGATCCGAGTCGGGATACTCTGAGTCGGGGTGTTAACCATTCACAGATATAGATATAGCATCCATGTAGAATTTAAATCATGTTAAAAAAAGGTATTTTGTGTTTGAACATTTTAGGATAAGGTATTTGATAAATTTATTTTTTGGGTTTCGGTTATTCGACCGTAAGGCATTTTAAATTATTTGTATTATAAATATTTGCCTTTTGAATATTGATATTTCGATTTCGGGTATTTTGGGCTACGATATTTTGAGTTAAGGCATTATAATTTCTGGTATTGTGACGGTATACCATGTTTATATATAAGGACTATGAATACTGTGGTGATGCTTTGGTGTTCTCAAGAGACGGTTCCCATCTTTGTCCATGGACCTTTGTGTTAAGCTGCCTACTAATATGAAAATTATAGTTGCTTGTTGTGTTTTACATATTTTGACTCAATCATAGAAGAAACATACAGTTTGGTATTAGATCCGAATGCTTCATATGATAGTGGTGCTAATAGTTCAGCGAATAATAAAAACACCTCTGTGCGAACATTTCTATTGTTGACACATTTTAACCGTTAATTCAAATTAATAGTACCTAAGTATTGTAAGGAAAATGTACAGAAACAAGCATTATTATCAACATATTTTATTCTTTAAATGACATAATTAACTTTGGGGCAATGCTGCAGATATAAATAGGATTAACACATACAAAACAAAAACACTATTATACTTATTTACACAATAACATAAACACTAGACGTAAAAATAACCTAGTTAGATACCTATCACAGTAGACTGCATACAGTCAGTAATTGTTTCCTGGGTAACTGTATACGCCATTACAAGAGGCCACCAAACGAAATAAAATGTCTCTCAGCAAGTTGACAAGGAAGCCTGGAAATGATTTGCTTGCTCTGCTGGATTCCCAAAAAAGATGTTATATGTTTTACAGTCTTTACGTATCTGTAAATAGAGCACTAAAAGAATAGCCCGCCGAGTTTCTTGCCAGTACTCTTCTGGCCGCTTCACAAGCTGGCCGCGTCTTGAACTGGTGGTACCAGCTTTACATTTTATTCATTACGACGTTTCATAACAGCCTATTTATTAGGATTATGCAAAATAATGTGTTTTTGAGTAAATATGTTTTTGTATAAATATCTTGAGATTTGAAATTTGTCAACAATGACAATATGACAGTTCGTAATATTTTTTTATCCGTTTTGAAACCAGCCTGAATGGCATTTTTGACTGATATGAATGAACTAATGAACAAAAATGAGCAGTGTGTCCAGAATAAAAAAACAAAGCACATGACACATCAACATAATCAATATTTATACTCTGTTAAAATTAGGTTGATAAATTTGACAGCTCTGAATAGTGCACCCCATAGTGTATAATCGTTAATGAATCTATTTGATTATCGTTCCAGTAAAATTTGAAATCGATAGTAACAAAAACGGTTTTATTATCTATATATATAAAAACAAGAACGACTGACTGACGACGTCCATATTCATTCAGGAGCCACCTTACACATTTTTAAATTAAATTCACGTAAGGACGTGACGTGAAATGAAAAAAAAAATTAAAGCCATTACGCATTTTTATCGGTACCTAATGAACTTGTTCAGTAGAATATACGCAAGCCCCAAATCGTTGTTGAGGAAGAGCCTCTTTTTAAGTGTGGAATCTAACATGGATGCTATGGAATCCTAATTACTAAAACCACAGGATGCCTTACAACTGTCTCGGAAGGATGTCCCGGGGCTCCCGGCAGACTTTGGCGACCACTTAGGCCTGCCTATGGGGTTCAGGTGCTATCCCACGTCTGGGGAGTTATCTCGGTACTTGGGGAAGAGGAGGAGAGTTGGGTACTATCCGCCACTAAGAGGGGCAAAGAAACACGGCACCGTTTTGGCCTGCTTCGCAAGAACGGCGAGCAGCCAACTCGCCTTTCTCAGGCCGCCGAGTCGCCGACTGCGGAACTACGGAAGGATCTCTCCCCGCTCCCTACCCG
Source organism: Miltochrista miniata (assembly GCA_933228765.1). NCBI lineage: Eukaryota > Metazoa > Arthropoda > Insecta > Lepidoptera > Erebidae > Miltochrista > Miltochrista miniata. The sequence goes on from OW121752.1 coordinate 39,377,129, forward strand.
CTGCCGAGGAAGGGCCTTAGGTGAAATGAAACGAAAAATAAATCTAAATTACTATTTTAATTCTTTCAGGGGTGCACAACCTAAATCCTTATCCTCTTCATCACTACTCGAACTATCACCAAGGCCAATAATAAATTCTTGCTGTTCACAGATGTTATCAAAGTGAACATCGCGCTCCCTGTCCTCTTCAATAATTTTTTTCGTATGTTCTATGACTTTCCTCCAGTCCTCCGCAGTAACATTATCACACGCATTTTGAAAAAGTGTAAGCATTTTCTTTGCAGTAAATGGTGGAGAAGTATTGTGTTTGGCTGCATGACCTATTAAACATAAATAAATAATAACGTAAATTATTTTCTTTGCAGTAAATGGTGGAGAAGTATTGTGTTTGGCTGCATGACCTATAAAACATAAATAAATAATAACGTAAATTATTTTCTTTGCAGTAAATGGTGGAGAAGTATTGTGTTTGGCTGCATGACCTATAAAACATAAATAAATAATAACGTAAATTATCTGTTTTTACCAATTGAGGTGCTAGGATAAAGAAAAAAATACCTTTGATATTAGCGCAAATCAGTTCCATGGCATTGTAGTGGCAGTGATACGGTGGCAATCTGAGAACTGTATGGCCACGTTGCTCAGCAATCTCGTCCAAAATGAATATTGGCTTTTTTGGTCTATTTTCTTTAACTAAACAGAGCAGTTCTTGTTTTAACATTGTTTCCTTTGCTTCTACTCCTTTGCTTTGGAGCCAGGATATCAATTCCAGTTTGTTATTGGCTGATGTTGGAGCTTTGTCTTTTTTTTTTTTTGTCTTTGTCTTTTTCTTTTTTTATAGTTAATTTTGGCCTGATCAACGTTTCGGAAACCCGAATTGATTTGATATCCATGTTAAGTTAACAGGAGTGATAGTTGATCAATGATTTGATATGCCTTTCAGAAACCGGCCGTGAGTCCGCGGGGCCACGAGCGCTTCAATACATGTTTTTGTATTTTACAAAATTATGTTATCAAAAGGTTGTGTGTAATGTGTTATTCTCCTAGCAACCCCCTCTGTTGACAAAATATACGAAACCTATCACAAATATATTTTCACCGCCACCTGTACGTCAGCGTCTGAACTAGTTAGTAGACAGTGGTTTGATTTGTTACAGAGACTAAATGTAGATGGCGCTGTTCCTTATGGAACTCGCTTCTATTTACTGACATCTATACATTACTTTGAAAACTATTAGACAGACAAGTAACGTGATAACTACAAGCTTGGCCGTATAGATGGCGCTATGCTGAATTATTTAGGCGCCATTTTGAATTTGAACACAATGAGTACATACTAAAACTACTGTTGTGAAAATCTTTTTACATACATACATACATACATAACATCACGCCTGTTTCCCAACGGGGTAGGCAGAGTCTATGGCTTTGCACTTGCTACGATCCTGGCAAACAACTTTATCTTTTATCTTTTTACACTGAAAATTTTTTGCTTATCAGCACATGAGCAAAGGCAAAAAGATTTCGGAAGTCCAGTATGTGCATAACGTTTTCATAGTACCTACTGGGCATTTTCTAGCAAATACACCTACTGAGGCAATAGTACCTCCATCAGCTGAGGCTCGGTGCAAACATCTTCTTGATCTGCTCTCTTTGCCTGTTTCAACTGTGCGAGTACTTTTATGGCACAGAATATCTTAGCATTCCATACATTCACCGCACATAAATTATGCTACTACCAAAAGCATTCTCCAGTCACAGCCCACAGACAATATCTAGATATATTTAATTAGCTATTTAATGATTCAAGGTATTTCAAAAGACATATTCACATTCATCACTAACATTTAATAAACTTTTCTAATATTCTAACATACTGACACATAAGTGCTACACAATTATTCAAAATAACACACTGATTCTCATTATTAAGCTTACTCAACGACTCCTTCATACTGACTAGCTTATCTGTAACCATTGGCATTATGATTTCATTTAAGTTTTCATCATTGGAACAAATGGCCGCAGAATAAATTAACCTACTGACATCTCTACTAGTATTGTAGTAATATTTCACTACCATTAACAACCCATAAAAATTAAAACTTAAACCTTTACAATCAATATAGAGATCTTTATGTAAGCCATGACTATTAATAAAAGAAACCTGGTCTTGTGACAATTTTAATGATTTCAATTTAAGGAATGTATTGACATCTTCGAATGTAAAAGATACATAATCTAAATCATTATCAGGCATAAAAAACCCATACTCGGTCACCAATTTTAGGTTGTGACTATCACCATAACATATAAATACTTGTGTATAGGGGTCAAAATCATTCTTAGTGTATATTGAGAAATGGACATCACAAAATAAATCTTTATGTAGTTTATTTACATTAATATTTTCTATGTTCCTACTGACCAGCAGCTTGGTCTCGTTCCTTGCATTCGGACTGTGGTTAATCATGTCCAAGTATGGACATAATGATATTTTTGTATTATCGCTTATGAGATCAATAATAGTATTCTCCACTTTTTTTAAATCTATCACTTTAGATAAATCCATAAACACACACCGAGTGTTCACTGTGAAATAGGCCCACTCATAGTCACGCAATGTGAATTTCTTTTTGAACTCTAAAATTGTTTGATGTACACTCAAGTTATTCAATAAAATATTTTCAAAAATGCTGTATGAAGAATTAATTACATCTTGCTGTTTAGATACAACTAGCATTATGTCATTATCAATATTATTCTGTTGTTCTTTTGGCAAAAAGTAAGGAACTGTGTACTCTTTTGGTAAACTCTCTAAATAAATATTCCATTTTGTGTTTTCCTTTTGATGACTTAAAAAAGTCAGATAAAATGCCATCAACGACTGAAATGACACAGCCTGCTTATATTCTACTAGGCATTGTTTAAAATTGTCTACAAAAATACTACAAAACAGTTTATCCATTAAAATAGTGGCAACGTTGATTGTGGTGTTCAGGGGTAGGTTAATGAGTTCTTCTCCTTTCCGAATCTTCCTTTTAGTCATAACTCCGCGACCAGTATCAGAAAATACTGCCAACACGAGTTTATTATTGCGTCGCATACCATTTTCTGCTAACCATGAATTCAGGGAAATTACTTCTGCCGTATCGTCACAGGCACAAAAATTGCGCACCTTCTTTTGACTTCTCTTTCGCCTATAACGGCCCATGTTTGTTAGTTTGGAATGGACAAGAGTATTCTTTTAAATTAACTATTACGTACATTGTTAAATTCATGAATTAATATGAAAATAATGGACTGCATATTGATTTGAATTTCGACTAAGTCGAAGCGACAATCAAGTATCAAATCAAAACAAAACAGTTTTGTTTTGATGGGTTTTTTGATTGATGCAAGAAATGTCATTATTTAAGAGGACCCACACACGTACAATAACATTGATCAATTTAGATGATTGCTCAATAAATTGACCGTGTATGGGTAATATTGATGATTGAACAATGACTGAAGAAAAGTTCGGGCGAAGGGTGGGAGAAGTTTTTAATGATCAATATTTTTTCTTGCACCGTGAAGGCTTAAGAGCCTACCAGACGCCAAATTGTAGAAAGAAGATAAATGATATACATTTTAGTGTGCAAGAAAGTGAGAGATGCGATCGATTTTTGTGCGTTGTTACCGAAATCTAATAAACCAAAATGAAAAAAGTGGTCTAGCGCAAATGAAGATTTTACTATTCGTCGCTTCAGTGCTCTATCGACCAAATTTTCGAATATAGATTTTAAATGCAGAATTGTTAAAACAAAAATTTCACTCCTGTTAGTCTAAGAAAAATTAAGACATTTTTACTACCACTTAAACCACCAAAAAATAATTTGAATTTTATTTTTGACACGACACAGTAATTAAAATTTTGAGCTTATTTGTTCTATAGTCCGTTCATAGCTTATTTACCTCTAGCTGTGAGGTTGGCTTCTCTAACTTTCGTGTTACCATACTAAGATTTTTTTCTCCCATGTAGTCCAACTGTCCAACCGTAAGTCGAAACTCATTTTTGCTGCCGTTTTTTCGGGCGTGGAAATTATTTGAGATGTGGAAGCAGCACATTTGCCCTCCTTGGTGATGGTGATGAGTGTATTTTTTGAATTACATTTCCATTTTATGTAAATAAAAATTAAACTTAAGAAAAATATTATAGTAACAGAACTACATTCTTTAGTAATGTTAATTAAAATGACTAATGGATATTTACATTAAAAAAACACTCTGTTTTAACGGTTCCATCTTATAATCTCCCTTAATATACGGTAAAATGTCTGAAGCTGGCACTCATAGGGGGACTTTCCAGCGATACCAACTTACAGAAAACGATCTGTCAGAGGTAAATTAACTGTGAACGGACTGTATGTCTTATATTAGGGGAGATTATAAGATGGAACCGTTAAGACTGAGAATTCTTTTAAATGTAAATATCCATTATTCAGTATAATTAAGATTACTAAATACGTAGTTCTGTTACTATAAGATTTGTCTTAAGTTTCATTTTTATTTATATAAAATGGATATGTAATTCAAAAAAGACACTCATCACCATCACCAGGAAGGGGAAAGGTGCTGCTTCCATATCTCAAATTATTTCCACGCCCGAAAAAAACGACAGCAAAAGAACAAATAAGTTTCGACTTAAGGTTGGAGTACATGGGAGAAAAAAAATCTTAGTATAGTAACACGAAAATCAAGAAAGCCAACCTCACAGCTAGAGGTAAATTAACTATGAACGGACTATATCGACGGTAAAAAGGAAAAACACTTTAAGCGACACTTTGGTCGAAAATGAGTTATATACATATTCGGAATCAGCGAATTTTTCCGCGTCGATTGGTCTTGGTTTCGTAGCGATCTGACCACTTTGGTGTCGCTTCAAGTAATGGAACTTTTAGGCTTATTTTTTTCAGACGCTAAATGAAGTGACACAAAATTGTAGCGAAATTGGTCAAATTACCGTTTAAAGTACCAACTTCATAGTAAGATTGTTATTTGATGTGTTTTTCCTTTTCTGTTTCGGATATCCTAAGTCACTAAAATCGTTTTTCTCCGTCATAAGTAATGGGGTGTTAAGCACTACAGGTGTTTTGGCTCACTCTTGTATCACTAGTGTCTAGTTGCTACATTCGTATTTCCTTGCTTTTATTGTATCTATAAGATGGAGTTAATGTGTTTTGCCTCCACGATCATTATGACATATTATGGATTTCAGTATGTTTTGCAATTGCAGAGTGAATCGATAGTGCCGGTTAAAGTAACACAATCAATTTTTTTACAGAAATTCTTAAATTAACCGACATCGTCTTTTATTCCCATAACGTCGGTTCATTTAATTTCGTCGACTACCTAAATAAAGACGATTGTCGCTTAAAGTAAACATTGTTTTTAAAATTGTGTACTTAAGTTAAGTATTCAAAACCATTCATATCGCTACATGCAATGTATTTTTGTCTCTTTTGTGGAAGTTACGTAACCTATATAAGGAAGTGACACGCGACGTGGCGCTTCATTCACCGGTGAACCATCGTTTTTCGTCAAACTCGTCACGTTTTGGCGCTCAGCAAACAGCGGCCAAAGACAGTGCTTGTGTTCGTAAATTGTAAGTACCTAAAAATGTTTCTTTACAGCGTAGAGATCCGAAGACAGGGTGAGGACATGCTAACCTTTGCGTCAGGCGACCTGTTCTACTTTCGAAAGGGTGACGAAATGAGCCCTTCCGATGGCGGTGTCAGTTTTAAGGACCTTGTTGGCAGCGTTATGGAAGTCGATGGTGTTTCGGGTCGGGTAGCTTTCCTCATACTCAAGCTCACCTACAGGTACCCCCTGAAAGTGATTCAAGTGTATGCCCCGACCTCGAAGAGCACTGCCGAAGCAGTGTAAGAGGACATAGCCAAAGCACGAGACGGGACTGCCAAGGCTGCCTACAACGTTATTATGGGGGACTTCAACGCCAAAAACAAGAACGCCGCGAAACGAAAATCGGTCCTTTTGGCCTCGGGCGCAGAAATGACCGGGGCACATGCTTGTCAACTTTTATCAACTCCCAGGGGCTCTTCTTGATAAACTTCTTCTCTAAGAAGAAGCCCCACAGGAAATGGACTTGGCGAAGCCCTGACAAGGTCACTAGGAACGAGACAGACTTTTTCATAACGGACAGGAGGTGTATTTTAGAGATGTATAAGGTTTGATACTAGTAGTGATCACCGACTTGTCCTAGCATCTCTAAATTTAGACTTCCGCGCGAAGAGGGCCCGGATGATGAAGCCTTACCTCCGACCTACTGCGCTCCAGATGGCTTTGGGATCGGATCGGGAGGTTCCAATCGGAACTTCAAAATCGTTTCGATTTGCTGGAAACCACTGACTGCGTTCACGATAAAACCGACACAATGGTCAAAACGCTGCAGCAAGTTTCCCAGAAATTTTTGTCCGGGAAAGGCAAAAAGAGGTGTTCAAATCTCTCGCTCGAGACTCAAGAACTTATGAGGATCAGACGGGAACCGCCAGTTACGACAGCATCTTCGTTAGAACTGAGAAACATGAACGTCAAAATTTGAGAGCTAGTAAGACGCGACCTACGTCGCTACAACACCACTGTTATCGAGGACGTAATTGAACAGAATAGGAGCACCAAGGTCTTTGCCCAGCACCTCAGGAGACCCCGTCTAACGAAACTTAAAACAGCGAGTGACAAAACCTCAAGGTTCGAGATTCTCGAGAAAATTGAGTACTTTGACACAAACCTCTATGCATCACGGACACAAAAGAACCACGGGCCCAAGCAAGAATGACCACAGAGCCCCGTTAACACGCCACTACACGGAGGATATACCGGACATTGACCAGGGCAAGGTCAGGGTGGCTCTCGACCAACTGAAACCTAACAAATCTAATGAAGAGGACGGAATTACGACTGAGCTTCTTAAAGCTGGCGAGACTCCAGTTCTCAAAGAGCTGACGAGTCTCTTTAATTCCTTCCTCCTACAGGGACAAACACCTCAAGCGTGGATCGGGAGTGCGATGGCTCTGTTTTTCAAAAACGGTGACAAGACCTTGTTGAAGAATTATAGACCCATCTCACTCCTGAGCCATGTTTACAAGTTGTTCTCGAGAGCAGTCACAAACCGCCACGCTCGGATGCTGCATAGTTTAAGCGAAGAGTCTCTACGAGTGGAGGCCTCGACATAAACTTGGACAAAACCAAGGTCATGTTCAATGAGCATGTCGTGCCAGGAGCAATCTACGTTGAAGGATCGAGGCTTGAAGTTGTCCATAAAAACACCTACCTTGGGCAGGTTATCATACTTGAAACGAGTAACTTGGATTAAGAAATAGCCAGAAGGTTTCGCTTGGGCTGGGCAGCATTTAGCAAACTGCGTCAGGTTTTCTATACGCCGATACCGCAATGCCTGAAGACGAAGTTTTCAACCAGTGCGTTCTACCCTTAGAGTATATATTAGAAGGTACCTTCTAATATATATTCTAAGGTTCTACCAGTTGTGACCTATGGTGCCGAGACGTGGACACTTACAGTGGGGCTAGTCCATGCACTTAAAGTTGCACAACGAGCGATGGAACGACGTATGCTTGGGGTGTCCCTGAGGGATACGATCCGAAACGATGTTATCCGTCAGGGAACAAGATTGCTTGACATATCTTGCAGAGTATGCCCTTTGAAGTGGCAGTGGGCTGGCCACATCTGTAGAAGAATTGATGGCCGATGGAGCGAGCGAGTTCTTGAGTGGAGACCGCGACTTGGTAAACGTGGGGTAGGACAACCCCCTGCCAGATGGAGCGACGACCTAAAGGAGGTTGCAGGCATTGACTGGATGCGCAAAGTGCAGGAACGTGTGTTGTGACGAAATTCGGGAGAGGCCTATGTCCAGCAGTGAACTGATATATGCTAAATTGATTGATTGATTGATTGAAAGCGTAGAGATTTCCTTATTTAAATCACCTAGTAATTGTTCATGCTTAAAGAACTCGGGACTTCACACGAAATACATTTACTTACATTTTCACACCGACGTTTCTCTGTGATTTCGTGGGAAGTCCCGAGTTCTATAAGTACGAGTGTAAAAAACCGCGATAGTTTAAAAATAACACCTAGTAATTGGTCAAGTTCTTAATAAGTAGGTATATTTATTATCCTGGGACATCCCTCCGAGGGCTTACCCGGCGCTCCTGACCATAGGCTGTTGGGCGTTACGTGAAGTTTTTTAGTCGGTAGGAGTCCGGCATACCATCCATGAAGGATTTTCCCTCACGTTAAAAAAAAAGGTATATTTATTATTGCATTGCGTGATCTTTTGAAATAGGTATTTCTGTTACTTTGCGACATTTATAATACGTAGTATGTGTAGGTCGGTCCTTGGCAAGTCTCAGGTGCCTTTTTGCTGCAGATACTTGTTAGGTACATCATAGAAATCGAAATTTAATTATGAATGCATTCATAACCTCAGCGAGTTGAAACTGGGTATAAATAAAGTACTTATTGCTCTACAATATTTTAGATGTTTTTTTTCTCTTTTTAACTATTTTCTAAAAAGAAAATTTGTGTTTTGTCCCTGGAATGGGTTTTGTTTGTGCAACACTGTAAACCAGTAAGCTGTTAAAACAATAAAGATACTATTTTAATTATTTTATCCTTACATTGTTGGTTTTATTTTGGTATTTATCAACAGCGTAGGAGGGATTACAGTTACAAAATCAAAATTTAATGATAATTGACTAGTGGTTATTGGGTTTTTCCTTTGCTTAATATTTTATGATTTTGTTGGAACACTTGTTTTTCCACATCCTTGTATCTTAGGCTGCATGGCGCTTCAGTTGTTTTTCCTCCAAGCTAGATCACCCATTGCTGTCACTTAATGTGGTTTTCCTTGCGTTTGTCAAGATACTGGTGCCGTGGTTAATGCGTTTTTCCTTGAGCAGTATTTAATGAAAAAAACTGAAGCGACTCATAACTCCTCTTATTATGCTTAGGGATTTTTTTTAAGTTTAATGAAAGAAAGTACTTAAAAAATTAAGAAACGGTTTTTTCGCTGCTTTTTGTAACTCCAAATTAGAATTAATTATGATTTTTTTTCGAAAAAAATTAACTTTGATTGGCTCTCCTGTAAAATTCAAAAAATGTCGCTTCAAGTGTTTTTCCTTTTTACCGTCGATATGCTACATCGTAAGGGATGACGTCATGTGAGTCATTTTATTTGATTTTCCATTGTGGCTGGAATCTTTACGAGAATCTTTCAGCCGCTCCCGAAAATCATTTCAAAATCTTATAAATTGTAGCGTTTTCATCGTCAAATTGGTTCAGATAAATACTACATAATGTCAAAAACAGGTTATGAAAAACTACGTATTGAGATGCGGCCGCAAACTGAGCAGCAAGTACTTTTTAATTTACACTCAAATCGGTTTTGAATTTGAAAGAGGATGATGTTATTTATCAGCCTTCAAATAAGCGGGAAATCGAATCGACCTGTACCTTATGTAATATTGTTGTGTTAGTAAATTTCTATAAAATTTTAAAATGTTATGTTAGTAAGACCAATCAATATTCACGAAGCAAGAAAAAAAGCATTTGATTAAAAATCTGGTAATTTTGGTTCCACTTTCTTCACTTTTTGCTTTTTGTTTTCTGGGTTCCTCCGTACTTATGTAAAGAACTAGGACGATAAGCAAACTTATATTATTATAGGATCCGCAATACGAACTGCACGTTGGGCCATAAATCCTCGGATTCGTGCTATCTCTTTCGCACCTGCACAGTCTTATGGAGCGGGACTCGCATCCATAGTACTGTGCAGGTAATCTTTTACATATTCCATAATAGTATCGACAAAAGTAATGAAATGAATAATTTAAATATGATTTATTTATTTTTATATCAGCATGGATTTATTAAGACAAATGTATTAAATTAAATAAATGTATTAAAATGCGATAGATAGAATTGGGGCATCGGTTGAGGGATAAGAGAAGTGACTCCTGTTCCGGTTCGTATCTGGTGCAAAGGTTAGCCATCGCTCTCCAGCGAGGCAATGCCGCCTGTGTGATGGGTACATTTGCACCAGATACGATGAGAGACGGGTTAATAAATTAATTAGGTTTAATTTTAAATTAAATGTCAGACTATGTGTTGTGTGAATCGACTTTGTGTGTAATTATGACCTATTAAATATATTAAACGATTGATATAATACTGTAGAAGTCGACTTGTCTATGACTAGATTTCCAATATAAAAAGGCGCGCAATGTAGTGGACGCCCTCTTTTCGACGGTCGACCGCTGCAGAGTAAAGAACTACACACCCTGGTGATCAGTGTGATCCATGTGATATCAGTGTCGCCGTGATTGTAAGAATGTTCTAAGTTACTTACTGATTAGCTACTTGTGTAATGATTACGTTCAGGGTGTAGTAAAATTTGTTAAATAAAGTGATAGAAATCTGCTTTGTTAATCTCAGTGTATATTTTTTTATTAACATTCCTGGTGATTGCTAACATCAGAAGTGTGATTCTTACCTTATCGCCAACTCACCGGGTCGAACGAGAGGTTTGGTGAAACATAAGAAACTTAATCATTACAAAGTACCTTCTTTTAGTGAGTTGTGTATGTTTTACGCAATTTGTGTGTGTTTTATCTCGTGTAATTATGCCTAAAACGCATGATTCAGACCGTAAATTGCATAGTTGGATTGCACTGACACCATCGTGAGTGCCACGTGTCGTGTAATCGGCATAGATTTCGAATTTTTCGCTATCGGTCACGAAAGGTATTACGGGAATACCGTTCGTAGCCGTCGTCATCTTAGACACCGCCATCGCGGTCTCGGATCCGATCTCGTTCGTTGTTACACGCACGGTTTCGTTCTGAGCGAGATGTTTCTACAACTTGCCATAAAGAAAGCGAATTAGTACCGAAAGTGGCAAGCCCGTGAACTTTTTGAACGTCCAGAAACTGTCCTCTGTCACTCTCCTATACAGTAACGGCGATAATCCTACTGCCCGCCCGATCCGGGAGTTCCAAATCAACGTGAGGGGCGTTGGTGAGCGCTACAAGCGCTAAGCTACGCGATGCGCGTTGGTGTGCGCTGCACGCGCTAGTCTACACGACGCGCTGCGCGCTGGTCTGCGCGACGTGCATTGATATGCGCTACACGCGCTAGTCTGCGCGATGCGCGTTGGTGTGAGCTGCACGCGCTAGCCTACACGACGCGCTGCACGCTGGTCTGCGCGACGTGCATTGATATGCGCTACACGCGCTAGTCTGCGCGATGCGCGTTGGTGTGCGCTGCACGCGCTAGTCTACACGACGCGCTGCACGCTGGTCTGCGCGACGTGCATTGATATGCGCTACACGCGCTAGTCTGCGCGATGCGCGTTGGTGTGCGCTGCACGCGCTAGTCTACACGACGCGCTGCACGCTCGTCTGCGCGACGTGCATTGATATACGCTACACGCGCTAGTCTGCGCGATGCGCGTTGGTGTGCGCTGCACGCGCTAGTCTACACGACGCGCTGCACGCTGGTCTGCGCGACGTGCATTGATATACGCTACACGCGCTAGTCTGCGCGATGCGCGTTGGTGTGCGCTGCACGCGCTAGTCTACACGACGCGCTGCACGCTGGTCTGCGCGACGTGCATTGATATGCGCTACACGCGTTAGTCTGCGCGATGCGCGTTGGTGTGCGCTGCACGCGCTAGTCTACACGACGCGCTGCACACTGGTCTGCGCGACGTGCATTGATATACGCTACACGCGCTAGTCTGCGCGATGCGCGTTGGTGTGCGCTGCACGCGCTAGTCTACACGACGCGCTGCACGCTGGTCTGCGCGACGTGCATTGATATGCGCTACACGCGTTAGTCTGCGCGATGCGCGTTGGTGTGCGCTGCACGCGCTAGTCTACACGACGCGCTGCACGCTGGTCTGCGCGACGTGCATTGATATACGCTACACGCGCTAGTCTGCGCGATGCGCGTTGGTGTGCGCTGCACGCGCTAGTCTACACGACGCGCTGCACGCTGGTCTGCGCGACGTGCATTGATATGCGCTACACGCGCTAGTCTACGCGATGCGCACGGGTGTGTGCTACACGCGCGCGCCCTCAGCCGCGCGGTCAGGTGCCAAGCTTACGAAAGGTAAAGGCTTTATAATTTTCATCTATTCCCTTAAAACTCTTACAGATCCAACAAGTTCTAGATCTTGTAGGATATTTTCGTAGGCATATCCAGAACCGTGCTACAATGATTGACTGAAAAGTGTATTTGGAGTTCACATTAATAACAAATTAGACAAGGCTTGATACGATGTCTGACGATGACGAGAGTAACCAGTGAACCCAGAATCAGTACCTCCCACGGAGGTTCACACAGACGCAAGTTAGGTACGCAGGTTAGGAGTAGTATTGACCTATGCTGATGATGGGAAGCGTGTGGTAGCATACTCCAGTCGGTAAAGTAATCGTTAGCTGTCGTAAAGGCTTCATAACACTTTTGCTATAACTTTGTTAAGTTACCCTCAACATTTCTGTTATTACTTTATTAGGTTACTCTCAAATTGACAAAACATAAAAATGGTCTGCTCCTTTTTTCTGAGAGGCGCCCAATCGAGCCGAACACAGGATTTCGTTTTCCAGCAAAGAAAAGGAGTTCTACTGCCACATGCTGATTATATCAACCGAAATCATATTGGTCAGGTCAGTAAAATATCAAGGCCTCTTGACTGGACACAAAAAGAATAGACTGCAGAGGAGCGCATTGTTCTGTCACGTGAAGTAGTGTAAGAAAGCGGGTTTTCGATCAACTTGCGTAAATGTGTTTTACTTAGAACAGGGCGAGCTATACTTAGGGTGTCTCTGAGAGGTAACATCCGAAACTATGTTATCTATTAGAGAATCAAAGTGGTCATTGTCAACATAGCTCGCAGAGTAAGTGCATCATAGTGGTCATGGGCTGGCCACATCTGTTGTAGAACCAACGACCTGGACAAGGCCGTAGGAAAGGATGCGAAAGGCGTAGAACCGTGTAAATTGGGAGAGGTCTACATCCAGCAGTGGACTACTGTAGACTGATTTGATTGATGATTGATTGAGAAGTCATAAACTTGTGCTTCTTGAGTTTTTATTTACGAACATAAAACCCCGTTTCCAGTAATACCTATACTTGGATGCATTGGATCCCCAACCGGAACCCGATGATTATAATTTTGTGCACTAGCTAGTTGATGCCAGAACATACATTTGTTTTCTTTTTCAATTCTAGACAGGATGTTGCCGAACGGTTTGGGACAATGACAAATGTAGTGTTCCTTTTCTGTACAGCAACGTTGATTTTACTGTCAAAGGTTTGAGTCTGCTGGTTGTGTGAAATCAGTGAAAGACATGAGGCCAGAGATTTAGGTACTACGTTACACCAAAGATGCACCACGCAAACAGACAGGTCCACTTACGCTCGAACTGTACTGAACATGATCTGAATCGAGGTCAATTAATTAACCCCCGACGAAAACGCGTGTTGTTGTGGGTGTAACCTGTGTGTTTGTCTGTGGCATCACAGCTGCCTAACGGATGGGCCAATTTGGATGCGGTTTGTTTTTATTTCAGAACCGAGGTGATTAATGTGTTTCTTAGCTATACATTTTAAACATCATCATTTCCTAGGTGATGAAGGGATTTCTCCTAAGCTTCGCAGGACTGATGGATCTGAAATTTGACGTACTGCTGCTATAATGGTATTTCAGCGATATGGAAGCGTGGAACTTACTGCTGTAATGGGTAGTCTTCGGGATGCCCGCATCCTCGGAGGGATACAGCATTTGCACCAAGATGGGGCTCGTTACAGCGGTCTTAGTATCGAGGTATTGCTGATGAACAGTTTAAATATTTGTGTTTAAGTATTTTTGTGGAAGTTGCAGCTGACCTTTACGTTATTAAACGGAGGACGTCTCATTTTTTCCTGGGTCTCATAAAGAGAAACTAAACTACCGACCCACTGATTTGGTCGCTAGTCTGAGATGTGCCATTGGGAGGTTTGCAACTAAACTGTAAATCAAAAAGGTGCAGAAGTCCCTACGATCGGGTTACTGAAGAGTAACTAGGTACCGTAAGGTTCACACGTGGATCGTAATAGAGGTTCACCTCGCGTGTTTAAATGTTAACAATTTGTGTTTTCACAGGTTCAATGTAAAAATGCAAGTTGGACCCTGGTATGGTAGATGGTGGTCCATGCGAGCGCCGCCGAGCGGATGACGGGCTGCGTGCGGCCCAGTTTATGGTGGTATGGCAGGACGAATGGTGGCCTGATACCTGCACTGCATTCTTCGAGTGGCGAGTTGACGGTAATATTGACAACATTTACTATGACAGGTTCTTGTATGGGTAACCACCACGTGACCACTTTGTTATTTTGCGAGCGTTTCCGTGCTTCGGAAGGCACATTAAGCTGTTGGTCCCGGTTGCCAGTAAAATGGCAATCATTAAGCAAAGTTAAAAAATTTTTAACAGTGGGCAGTCACAACCTGCGCCTGTCCATATCAGCACAGCAATATGACTCAGCACAGCACCTATTACGTGGTACAACATCTATAGGTGAAATGTGGGCATATAATGTGCTTCTGCCTACCCCTTAGAGGATAAAAGGCGTGACCATTCTGTATGTATGTATGAGTTGTCGGTGTTGACTTAAGTGGCGTGCGTGTGCCTGACGGGTGCGTGTCATCTGAACGCAGCCAGTGTTGGTGAAGGAACAGAATACGGGATGTTCCATGCTGACATGCTGGGTGCCAGTGTTCTGTATGGGTACAACTTTTGTACATATATGGGTACTAGTTTTATGTATAAGTGTTAGTTTCGTATATAGGACGGACTGCGGGACGTTCTTATTGGCAGACTGCGGGATGCCAACTCCATGTAGAGGACGGACTGCGGGACGTTCCTTTTGGCAAATAGACTGCGGGATATTTGCCCTACGTGGTAGTGTAAAGATGAATGTCGGTGTACAGGACGGACTGTGGGACGTTCCTATTGGTATGCCTGTGGGATGCCAATTCCCATGTAGTTAGAGGACGGACTGCGGGACGTTCCTTTTTCGGCAAACAGACTGTGGGATGTTTGCCCTACAATGAATTGGTAGAGTGATGATGAATGGTAAATACTTGAATCCAAGTGTGAATGAATCATAAACCTCGTATGAATCAGAAATCCTCATATAGTTTGGCTTTTAATGTGCGAACGTAATCACATTAAATGAATGTGGTGATGTGTGATAAGCTGTGTGCTATTTATCTTAGCTAATGTATTTTGAACTGTACGTTGGAAGGCCTTGAAAGGTTGATGGATACAACAATTAGGTCTTTGTGTTACATTGGCACATAGTAATGACATGTTATTTCTAATTGATTTTAGAAGCCGCCTCGATGAAAGCATCGCAGCTCATGCCGATGAGCGTGTTCAATCCCGAAGCTAGTCCATCTGAACCGATGACTGTTGAGGTTCAGACATCTTATATGCAGTCGAGGACGATGCATGGTCAGGAGAGGCCGTGTAGAAGTCGACTTGTCTATGACTAGATTTCCAATATAAAAAGGCGCGCAATGTAGTGGACGCCCTCTTTTCGACGGTCGACCGCTGCAGAGTAAAGAACTACACACCCTGGTGATCAGTGTGATCCATGTGATATCAGTGTCGCCGTGATTGTAAGAATGTTCTAAGTTACTTACTGATTAGCTACTTGTGTAATGATTACGTTCAGGGTGTAGTAAAATTTGTTAAATAAAGTGATAGAAATCTGCTTTGTTAATCTCAGTGTATATTTTTTTATTAACATTCCTGGTGATTGCTAACAATACATTATTGATTGCGGGTCTTTTTCGCGTACCTATGCATTTCAAATTTAAAAAATTAAAAAAAAAGAGGTGAGCAAAGTTTTGAAATGTATACGCGAAAAAGACCCGCAATCAATAATATGTAGTGCAAGTCGTGGAATTGATATAATTTTAAAATAAGTAGGTTGAGTAGGTGAATTACTAACTAAAAAAATTTTCAAATTTACAAATTTTAACTTTTTTATTGCTAAAATTTAGCTAATTATTTAAGAAAATCTTATTTGCTATTAATATCATATTTACAACTAA
This sequence comes from Miltochrista miniata, assembly GCA_933228765.1. Taxonomy (NCBI): domain Eukaryota; kingdom Metazoa; phylum Arthropoda; class Insecta; order Lepidoptera; family Erebidae; genus Miltochrista; species Miltochrista miniata. The sequence goes on from OW121752.1 coordinate 39,393,312, forward strand.
AAGCAAATTACCAACTTAATATCAGATTACGACATATCGACCAATTCTTATATTTTATCGACATGGTCCAACCTCTACATTAAGTGACATTTATGGCCCAAAGTGTCAGCCCGTATTGCGGATACTATAGGAAGAGTAATCTATTATATATAAAGTGTTTTGTCTTCTATTTTCCAACTTCTGTCATAATTTTAACAACCAAATTAACAAAACGTTCTTAACTTAAAAATTAAATCCATTTGTGTTTGTTATGTATGACTATTATGGTGAAATATGCACCATCCTGTATAGAATATCTGGGAGATAGCACAAATAAGCACGCAAAAATAAATGAATCTCTTTGTCCTATCTCTAATGCGATAATGTTCGAAGTCCGTTTGCGTAATTTAATTTGAACATCTTTGATAAAAACAGTGAAATAAGGAATTATTGATTAGCATCTACAGATAAAAATTAAAACATTAATTCGTAAGTAGCACACGTATTAGGAAATACCTTCAAATCTAGAAACTAAACCTTTTTAAATAAAAATAAAGGAAAAACGCTTCTACTGTAAAATGTGGCCGATGACAAATTTGACTCGTAGGACAAATAAGCACTGAAGCGAATTGTATTTCTTTTATATATCTTTCTTATATTATACAAACAACTTAAAACTTATGAGATCTAGAGACCGACTACGATAGAGCTGACACCAGTCAGTTAATTAATGTTTTATTAAATATAATAATATAGCTTGCAGTTTCATTAAAATAATCAGTTATTTATATTTTATGTCTATAATCATCTTGCCTTGCTCGCTCGTCATTATCTTTTGGTATTTGGTACTATGAAAGTCCTTAAGGGGTCCCGACACGATCAAACTGCAATTGTCAATCACGTACAATTTCATGTGCACGTACCTTAGATCATCTAACCACAGGATGCGCCTTACTTAAGCATTGTTTTCTGCCAAGCCACAAGACCATTTGGTCTTTGGGCTTTATAAAAGCACTGTACATCAGTACATAATTTTATATGATTAAACTAGTACATTTCATTGTAGTTGACTGTACAATAAAAATTAACACACAACAGCCATTACGCGTTTGTCGATTAATACATTTTTGTATACATGAAATTTTATATGTCTTTGTGTTTCCCCCACAGACTTACAATAAGTAGCAGACAAAGCATTAGAGATTGAAAAGTACGCCAAAACTAACACATATAAAAACCACACACACTAACGCAACTACAGGGAAGGAGTTAGCCGCCTAGTTCAATAAGATTTATTTTAATGAAATAAGAGTATCTTAAAATACCTCTTTTAAGGTTCCGTAGCCAAATGGCAAAAAATGGAACCCTTATAGATTCGTCATGTCTGTCTGTCTGTCCGTCCGAATGTCACAACCACTTTTCTCCGAACTATAAGACCTATGCACTTGAAACTTGGTAAGTAGATGTATTCTGTGAACCGCATTAAGATTTTTAAATATAACTAAAAAAAAGCAGTAAATTTTGGGGGTCCCCATACTCAGAACTGAAACGAAAAGATTTTTTTTCATCAAACCCATACGTGTGGGGTATCCATAGAAAGGTCTTCAAAAATGCTATTGAGGCTAAAGCACCTTTAGAAAAAAATGATGTTACAAAACATCATTATTTTCTAAAGGCGCTCCCTCACCGGGAGCATTCGCGCGTAATGTAATGTTACGAGTCGAGAATTACAGCCAGTGTGGGACGTGAACCGAGCATTGCAATGCGCACCTTGTAATGATACAAGACGAGGTTACAGCAGCGAAGCAGGTGATCCGAGCATTGCAATGCGCGCCTTGTAATGATACAATGTGTAACGTTTTGATCCAACTCGTAACATCAATGCGTTTTTTTTGTTGCGGCTGGCCGGGCGCACACTGGTCCGTATTATAAATAGGTGGACATACGATCTAAGATGTCAAACGCTTTTGGGAATAAAATAGTTGTACGAGTACGAATTTCAGGTTAATTTTGCAATCCAATATGGCCGCCACGCCACCATTGTAAAATTTCATGTTGGATATCGTTTATGGGGTTTTTTGGTATGCTGAGTACGAATTTCAGGTTAATTTTGCAATCCAATATGGCCACCGCGCCACCGTTGTAAAATGTCATGTTGCATATCTTTAAAGGGGTTTTTTGGTATGCTGAGTACGAATTTTGGGTTAATTTTGCAATCCAATATGGCCGCCGCGCCGAATTCACAAAATTTCATGATGGGTATCGTTTAAGATGGATTTTGGTACGCTGAGTACGAATCTCATGATAATTTTGCAATCCAATATGGCCGCCGCGCAGAAATCACAAAATTTCATGATGGGTATCGTCTAAGGGGTTTTTTTGTATGCTGAGTACGAATCACATGATAGTTTTGAAATCCAATATGGCCGCTACGCCGAAATCACAAAATTTCACGATGGATATCGTATAAGGGGTTTTTTGGTATGCCGAGTACGAACTTTGGGTTAATTTAGCAATCCAAGATGGCTGTTGCGCCAACGTTGCAAAATTTTATGTTGCATATCGTAGAAGGGGTTTTTTGGTATGCTGAATACGAATTTTAGGTCAATTTTGCAATCCAAGATGGCTGCTGAACCACCGTTGTAAAATTTCATTTTGGATATCGTGAAAGGGGTTTTTTGGTATCTCAGCATACTGACAGAAATCTCGCAACAGTGGCGCGGTGGTCATATTGGATTGCAAAATTAACCTGAAATTCTTACTCAGCATACCGAAAAACCCCATAAACAATATCCAACATGAAATTTAACAACGGTGGCGCGGCGGCCATATTGGATTGCAAAATTATCATGAGATTCGTACTCAGCGTACCAAAATCCCCCTTAAACGATACCCATCCTGATATTTTGTGATTACGGCGCAGCGGCCATATTGGATTGTAGAATTATCATGTGATTCGTACTCAGCATACCAAAAAACCCCTTAAACGATACCCATCATGAAATTTTGTGATTTCGGCGCGGCGGCCATATTGGATTACAAAATTATCATGTGATTCGTACTCAGCATACCAAAAAACCCCTTAGACGATACCCATCATGAAATTTTGTGATTTCGGCGCGGCGGCCATATTGGATTGCAAAATTATCATGTGATTCGTACTCAGCATACCAAAAAACCCCTTAAACGATACCCATCACGAAAATTTTGTGATTTCGGCGCGGCGGCCATATTGGATTGCAAAATTATCATGTAATTCGTACTCAGCATACCAAAAACCCCCTTTAACGATACCCATCATGAAATTTTATGATTCCAGGGCGGCGGCCATATTGGATTGCAAAAGTATCATGAGATTCGTACTCAGCGTACCAAAATCCCCCTTAAACGATACCCATCATGAAATTTTGTGATTTCGGCGCGGCGGCTATATTGGATTGCAAAATTATCTCTTAGTCTTTCTGTTCCCGGTTTCCATTTCGGAGTTTCCAGTTCTATGATCCGATTCAAAATCGCAATAAAAACCATTTCTGCTAATAGTTTTGCACCATTTTTTTTAAAACCTTCTTCTGACAGATCCAGCATTGACAGACAGAGACATGAATCGGTCCAGCATTTCACGCGTGATGCCGTGACCACGGAAATCGGGCTTCATTTTTAGGGTTCCGTACCCAAAGGGTAAAGAACGGGACCCTATTCATGAGACTTCGCTGTCCGTCTGTCTGTCTGTCTGTCCGTCTCGAGGCTGTATCTCATGAACGGTGATAGCTAGAGAGTTGATATTTTCACAGATTATGTGTTTTTGTTGCCGCTATAACAACAAATACTAAAAACAAAAACATAATAATATTAAAGGGGGGCTCCCATACAACAAACGTGTTTTTTCGCCATTTTATCTTATTTATTAGTTAATAAGGTATCCTTCTCAATTTAAATACGTTAGTTGGCTTAAACATATAATCGAGATCATTCATTCCCTTTACACCATACAAATTAAATGAATACTTTAGGAGGTATAGCACCATCAAATATTGCTCAATGAAATTAATTTCCTGTCGCCATGATTGAACATTAAACGGGTCACATACTAATTTATTTTTCGACGTTCATCGTAAAAATTTTTTTTTAAAGAGTGAACAACGCTTTCAGCAGATTACTTTAGGTAGGTGTAATATTTCAAAGATAGCAATTTCATAGGAAATAGTCAACAAAGAGCCCATATTTTAGATTTTTCTCCAGTATAAACAATGTACATACAAACACACAATTCAATTACATGCTCGGTGCATGAGACTGTTGAGACGTTACGTATTTATAATGTCATCATTCATATGTCATCAATATTCTGAAAAAGAAATTAAACATAGAGTTCACAAACTCTTTTGGAAATATATATACTGTACCTACCGTAGAGGATCTATATAACAGGATAGTTAACACTAAAGTGCTATAGAGCAACGCGAACTGTCTAAGGTGCGCGTTGCTCTGTGGTTAACAACCACCACAGTGCAATACTTATTTTATAATATGTAGTGTTAATAGGTAATAAGGGCAACCAGTAGACGCTTGAAATACTTTGAGAATATCGAGCAGGGTATTTTCATTAAAAAAATATAATTAAAACAAAATGGACATTTACTCAACCTTAATCTGTTGGGCGTTATGTAGGATTTTTAGTCGGTAGGAGTCTGGAATAGCTCTATAAAGGATTTTCCTTAACGTTAAATAAAAAGGAAAAGGGGGGCTCCCATGTAACAAATAAGACTTTTGTTGTTTTTGGTACGGAACCCTCCGTGTGGGAGTCCGACTCGCACTTGGCCGGTTATTATATATTGTATACTCAATATCATCGAAGATTACAGGCATTATATTAAAATGCAATTCTGAACTAATTAAATGCTGAATCACAGTTTGCCACACTTATTTTTATGTTAGCATTAAATTTAATCTTGAAAAGAAGTGCCTGAGTTTGGCCCCTACATTAATGAGAGGTATCTAATACGTCAAACTGCAGCATCGGCAGCTTAAACCTTTCAAAAACCAGGCGTACGTCATTTTTTTTAAAATGTCATGTATAGTGTTGCTATACGTGTAGAAACGAGATAGCAGCATTCACTAACCCCTTAGAGCGAGCGGAATGGAAAGACCAACGCACACAAACATAATTAATGTTTCGTCTGCTACTTATTGTACGTCTGTGGTTTCCCCCTTCACCCGCTATGAAAACTAGCAGAATATTTTTGTATGCGGTGGTTCGCAAAGGCTAGTCCCGTGATATATGGTCTAAGGCACGTACACTACACGTCGATGCACACAGTCATGCAAAGAAATCACGCACACTGAAGCAACTTCAATTCATATTTAACGAGCTTGACAATTTTATTGCAAGGCATGATCGTGTCGGGAGCCCATAAGTCCTAGTAGGCTTTGCCGTGCAACTGGCGCTACTGTTAATTAAAAAAAAAACATTATCTTTGCCAAAAGTCAAAAACGGTTGTTTCATTCAAGTTTGATTTTGTTTTCGATTTTCAAATACCTACCTACCGACTGGACAGTGCGAATGCGAACTTTTAAAAAGTTTAATTAATTGTTATAAAATATTAAAATGTCTCAGCAGCAAACTAAAAACTGTATAACGCTTCGAGGATCTGCCCAAATTATCTGTGAATACTTAAGTACGTTTTGTATGTTGTATTCAAAACACGACTTTACTTTCTTTGTCTTGTCGGATAACTTTGTAAATTAGTTAAAAATTAGCCTAATTGCATAGAAACTCCTAATAATTGTTTTGAAATAAGTGACAGTCTTAATATGTTTCCAGAGTTTGCCGTAAATTCAGTGTTATTCCAAAGAGGTCTGTACCCACCGGAAAGTTTCAAAGCTGAGCAAAACTACGGTATTACGCTATGGATATCAGAAGATCCACAAATTAAGAGCTTTCTAACCAACCTGCTAACACAGAGTGAAGGTAATTTGTTTAGAATAATATTTAAAGATAGTTTTGTCACTTTATTTATATTCTAGGAAACTGCTGCGCCAAGGATTTTTTCCGTTATTTCTGGTGCTTACATTTATTAAGTTACTAGATTGTGCCTGCTGCTCCGCCCCCGTGGATTTCTATTCCCTTGTCTACATTTCAAATCCAGGCCTCAAAAGTAGCCTTTGTGTTATTTTGGATTTGTAGGTACCAAATTATATCAGCCAGCTTAGATTAGCTGGTATAGTGTGTGTGTAGTATAAATTTACAAACTTTCTAAATTACAATAATAGTAGGAAGTAGAATTATTCCAGAATATAAACTGGTACTGAGTGTCTGTTTAAGAAAATGTATGAATTTTGTTTAATTTGTTTTACTGAGTTGGTTGCTAATTACTTTTAAACCTGACGAACTCACTTGATTGTGATATTTTTTCTTCTAATTTTGTTATTTTGTGTGTTATCAGCCTAAATGTATTTTACTTATCACTATTGGTCTCACTTTATCACTATTATACATAAATACACTTTGTTATTGTTTAGCCCTGCCACAAACAATGTTCGACTGGTAGAGTATGTCTTAGGAATTAAGTTGGTGAATGTATGGACTACACACATAAAGTTAAAATGCACTAATGTGATGAAATGTAATAACATTTAAAATGTTCAATCTGCTAAATTACAGATTTTGGGGTCTCTTGAAGTAGATTTCAAATAAGACTGATCGAAATGCTATAGGGAAATTACTAAAAATAATACCTAGTCTAAAAACTAAAATATGTCATTAAAAAGGGTTTTATAGTATTGTCCTAAAATATTTTTTTCTCTGTAATTTCAGAATGGATCGTGAATAAAAAGGTAAAGAAATTATCCCTCATTATACTCAACGTAGCTAACAAAGAAGTGCTTGAATGTTGGGACTTCAACGTTCAATACGAAGATGGTGATGCTGCATTATCTAAAGAGAAGAACGAAGCGGTCAGTGGTAAAGATCTTAAAAAAATTCAACAAGAAATTAGGGACGTAATGTTACAGGTAGCAGCTACAATATCTTATTTACCATTCTTAGATTGTAGATGTTCATTTGATGTATTAGTTCATGCAAAAACAGACTGTGATGTACCAGAAAAATGGGCAGAAGCTGAACCTATCTCTATAGCTAACGCACAGAACGTACAACTAAAATCATTTTCCACCAATTTGCATAAAATGGAAACCGTTGTTAGTTATAAACTTGTAGATTAGACTGTAAATCTGTAGAAATATGAAAGTTAATGAAATAAGCAGCACAATGTTTCTATTTATTTTTGTATTTTTTAACTCAATTTTGTAAAGAGTTCTAGTACATATACTTACAGTATTTAAAAATTATTGAGAGTAGAGAATAAAAATATGAGTGCATGTATTTAAAATACATTTTTATTTACAAATTGAACCTGTTATAAGTAGTACATGCTACAGTGCAGTAAACCTTTTATGCAAGTGACACACTCAATGCAAAATTCAGTAATAGGTGTCTGTATATTTTCCTATATTATGAAAGGTGAACTCAACTCTGGGACACATACAATATAATTTGTATGAAGGTTGATTTAGTGATTCATAAAATATAATGATCTTTAGTAAGTTCTTATGTCTGTACTAATTTGAGTTGAATAATTGTCGTATAGACCATTAGTACAAAATAAACATAATATAGCACGGTAGTATTGTCTCTTAACTCCAAACTGAGTAATGATAAAATAAAATCGTGAAAAATTCAGTCAAGATACAATTATGAAAGTTATAAGTTCCACGGTGAAAGAGACCAACATGTATTTTTCACCTTTTATTCCTATTTTAATCTGTTGTTATTTATCATCTCGTTTCAATTAAATCTAAAATCTACTAACCTTTTACAAATGAACATTTTTATTTCATTAATTTGTCATAAGATGGTTCCAAAAATATTTTTTGAAAAATTACGACAGGAAACCCATTTGATTTGCTTGCTATTTTAATTTCAAATTCAGTGCTTTTTTTATATAAAACTGTACATTTTTTGGGTCCCTCTGAATAATTTTTCAGAAAGTTGTCAGATGGCGATGAACATCTTTTGGATAAACTTTTTTTTAAAAAACTATGACAGGTAGCTTTTAATTGGCAATACTTTAGTTGGGTCTATAATAATGGTAGCTCTCAGCCTCCCTCAATAATGACTTGAAAGTTACCTATTTGAAGTTTTACTAAATGTTAGTGTTACTAAATATTCTGTTTGGGGGTAGCAAAAGTAATTGTATAAGCATAGATAGAATAGCCAGAGTTCTAAACTGTGGAATAAATATGTACTACCCGTTCACTCTAACTTTGCCGCTGGCGTAGAGGCGTATACCCGAATTGTTAATTAGACAAAGTAAATAGACAGTAGCTAATGTCACTTCGTCATAGAAAATACGCAACATTGTATGAAGAAGTGACATTAGTTGCTGTCAATTTACTTCTGCTGTCTAATTAAAAAATCGACTTTAGTATGGAGCCGAGCGGCAAAGTTAGAGCGAACGAGCAGTACCTAAGTATTTTTGTACCTAGTGAGTAAGATTTTAGTTTTCATAATGTACAGGTTGCTTTGATGTAGTTTTGTTTTATTATAAACTTCAGATTAGATAAAGTCTTTTTATATAGAACCATAGAAACTTGAGAATCTCCGCCAGTTACATGTTTCCCCCTGGTTCTACAAGTGGAGCGTGCAGAGGTACCTCTCTGGGCCGCCTATTTGTGGCTCATTGCAGATAGTCTTGTATACTGTGGCTCCCAATTTCTAGATGTCGGTATAGGCCAGGGGTCGGCAAGGCGCGGCTCGCGAGCCGCAGGCGGCTCTTTGGGTGTAGACCTACGGCTCTTTAGTTGCATACATAATTATCATATTATTCATTTTCAAAAATACCACAAAAGTCTTACTAGTAGTTAAACAAGCAAACTCGCCTAATGGTGGTGTGCTGCGCTTGAAAGCGTTATATGGAGCACCATTTTCTTTCCAATAGGATTCTGCTGCGATGTCCGCAGCGGGCCATAGCCCAGAGAATATAATGTCATAAGAGACGGCATGTCTAATTCTGACAGTCCGTCGCGGAACCTAGAGGCCGCAGTTCTGGCAGAAATCTACCGGCCCAATGCTTTGGTGCGTCAAAATGGCAAACAACCATCTTCGGAAGAGATTGAAAGCTGGCGTGTTAGAGCGCGCAATGATCTCATTCATAAAATAATGGCGCACCATCCTAGAGCTCGGCGGTAAGTATTGAGCTCGTCTCTGCCATCTTATTTATTCTGAGGTCCTGGGTAGAAAAGCGGCACTGACATACCTACCACCTTACACAGCTCCTCACGGGGAACGGATATTTTAGTAAATAGCTGCATGATGTGGAAGGCATTGAGCCTGAGGCAACGTACCCACTGCGAGGACGGCGCCGTAGATAAAGCGATGCACACCCTCGCTTTTTGTACGGAGTGGAGTGGCGAGCGTACCGCTCTAAGAGTCCTAAATTGGCCCGGTCGCGTCGCTGTCTATTATAGTTTATGCTATGTTAGACAGCGAAGAAAATTGGTTCGGCTGTTATTTTGACGTCAACGGCAATGAGAAAAGCGCTGCAGGTGCCAGAGTGGGGTGGCCGAACACTTCCAGTATGCCAACCTCGCACGTGTGGCCGACGATGGCCTGGGGACGGCCATCGAAGAATGTTCTCAGAGCTTCCGACAGACTTGGTTTGTCTCTATTAGCAGACTTTCCCCGCAGTCTAGTCTATCCCACTTCTTACGGGGGGGGGGGGGGGGGGGGGGATCGTGGGATTAAGAAAGATTTTGTGGCTCTTTAAAAATTTTCTAATTTAAAATCGTCATATTTGGCTCTTCCGACTCAAAAGGTTGCCGACCCCTGGTATAGGCCATACCGACATCTATCTATCCATCAGGTAAGTGGCAAAATTTTCATGGATGTGGTTTAAATATTTCAAAAAATATGTTGATGTCACAAAGTGGTCACATGAATGGCCACCCATCCAAGGACTGGCCATCGTGAAAGTTGCTTACTACAGTGATCGTTTACAGAACAATAAGTCCGCGGGGCCACGAGCGCTTCCTGTAAATATTTGTGTTTTAAGTATCGGTAAGTGTAACCCAAAAATTTTAATTTATTTTGTGCTTTTTGTTATTTTATAAAAACTTTGAAAATTTTCAACAGCAGGCAGTAACAACCTGAGCCTATCCTTTCAAAACGGCAATACGGCTCACCACCTAGGGTAAACCACCCAATCGTTGGCACTCCTCCAATTATTGGCACTTCAGGTAATTTTGCCCATTTCTAACAGAAAAAGAATGCTATTTTACTTTTTAATGCATACCTACAACTACATAATGGGCAACACCGAACTGAAATAAACTAGGTTTCCCTTATTTTTCGAAATATACTCTTAACTAAAGTGCCAATAATTCATTCTAAAAGTGCCAATAATTGGGTGGTTTACCCTATTACGTAGGACAAATTCTTAAAAAGGTGAAATGTGGGCATATAATAATATGCCTCTGCCTACCCCTTCGGGGATAAAGGCGTGACCATCTGTATGTAATGTAAGTACATAAAAACGTGTTTCCTGACCTGTAAAATCTTAATACGATAACGATGCAGAAAACACGCTTTTGTTAATATTTTTGTACTTTAGTGCTAGTGCTGCCATCTTTCTCTATTTTGATGAACTAAAACAATTTGCATACATTTTCTGGAGATCCCGCTCTATAGTGTTGGCACGCAAGGCCACTATCTATATATTGAGTGATTCAATCTGAGCTAGAAGTCTGGTTATAGATCTTTAACTCCTTATGTAGTTTCGGGGCAGCTACTCCAAAATCAATTCAATTCAATTCAATCAATTTATCAAGGGGGGCCCATTTCCCGTCGCGCAACGAATTATCCTTCGGTCTATCCTGCGATGTGGACCAGCGGGGCTAAGTTGTCAGGGCGACCATCTTCAGGATCAGGAGTCCCCAACGAAGCCACAAAGCCGAAGAATGCATTTCGAAACGCTTTTCCCGCGTCATAAAAAATAACGAAGTCCATTGTTTTAGTTCATCAACGTTCAAAGAGATGGCAGTAATGACGCTGTTTTTTAAAATTGGTAGCTAGGCGCTATTATTTGCCTTAGTGTCGTGATATTGTCAGTCATATGCTCGGACCAAGGAACTTATACTTCTAACTGGAATGCTTACGAAATCACAAAAACAAATTAAAATTGAACTTTATTTTCAACGTCATTCGGATTATATTGCATTACTTCATGTCAGAGGTAAAAAACGTTCCCGAGCAGGACAACGACTTAAGGGGATTCTTCTCTTTCTTGCAACGCAGTGTGTTGTAAGTGGTAATATAAAGAAACAGACGGTAGTTTTTATGACCAGTAGTAGACTAGATCAGAGGTAACAGTTTTCATACGTGCTGGTCAATACGCGTTATTGTTTATTATAATAATTAATGTTTTAACTTCAAAATTCTATTATTTCAATATTTCATACATTATTGGCGTTACTTAGAATAAATTTATTTGAAAAATAATAACTATTGGTAGTAACTCATAAATTACGCATGGCAACTCTGAAGATTCATTGTGGTGCCAACACGGTACGTTCTAGATCGGACTTACTTTTAATAAAATAAATATAAAATAAATATTTGTGGATGTAGCCCAAATTAAGCTAAAACAAGCTTGTGCTATGGAATCTAGACGACTGATATACATACTTATATAATTCTAAATCCATACATATATTATACATAAAAACACCCTAACTCCGAAACAAACATTTGTGGATCACACAAACATTTGTACCGACCCAGGAATCGAACCCAGGACCTCCAGCGCTAATGAACAAGTATTAAATTACTAGGAAATTGGATTGATGTGAGATTTTTGTGTAGGTAGAATGAAATTTCTCTTTCCCAATATTCTTACCGAAAACAAAAAGGGGTTAGATACTTCGGTAAAAATATATACATATACCTATTTGATTGTATGATACGATAGTTGGTTTTACGTAGTTTCCATCCCCTCTTTCCTTTGTGTATGAAAAGCATAGGCCGACATCCTACAACCCTGGCTGCGTAATATTTGATACGTAAGAATCTAAACAAAAATATAAGTTTGGTTTCCGACTTTTTGATAATGATAAATAAGACGTTCGGCCCCTCTCCCCTAAACCGTCATACGTAATTATACGTGCGGCACGCTATAATTTTTGACATATCAACTAAGTTACGATATTGACCGAGTAAAACGGTCTAGTCATTAGTAGTTGAGTTGATAAAGTAGTAGATATTAGGTGATACTAAAAGGCCTTATAAAAAAAGAGAGAGCAAGCAAGCTCTGCCAAATTCTCTTCGTACCTACTTAACGGCCATCATACCGACCCGGTAGTGTAAGAATGGCTCCACATAGGTAATAATAACTGATCTAGTATCTTATTCATTAATTTTAAAAAATTCACGTCAATTCAAGTCGTTCAATTCGTCGAATTATTAAATTGTTTTCTGCAAGAACTAATTAAAACATACATAACTGTAAGTTCCATAGATATCATTTATTTTATTATTGTGTACCTATGTCTTTCAACTTAATAAGAAAATATTGTCTCACTAGCTGAAGCGTCTGCATGGACACATTAGTAGAAAGAGATAGCATCCCCTTTTCTAGCTTTCCTTTTCCGGAACGCTTTTGATGTGCACGTGAGCATTCCAGTTAGAAGTATAAGTTCCTTGGCTCAGACGTATCTTTTGAATTTTATTAACTAAGTACATGTTTATGAAAAGAACTTGCTACCTTTTTCCTCAAATGTCTGCGCTTGGTTTTCATGCAAGCCAATGACACCAGGAACTTTAAAGCTGTCATTGATATTAGACCAGTGCAGAAGCCATTGAAAATTACAAAGAATGATAAAAATTTGTAGTAGAATGAAACCCATGGCAAAAATTAAGAATTTTTTTATAAATCAGTGGGTTTTTTGCTTATTAAAATCTCTACTTTCTGATGGTGTAAACAAATATGTAGGTACATACATCTACCTACTATGGTAAATTTTCCCAGAAAATGCTAAATACATACTCCAATTCAATTTTTCTTAGAAAATCATTCATGCACAATAATTAATATTTAGACTTAAATTTATTCCAAAAACGTAAGTTTCTATTATTACATTGTTAACCAAAAATATAGTTTTCTAGTAATTTAAGTGTAAATATTAATAAATAGCTCAAAATCGTACTTGAAGGATTAAAAAGGAAAAATCGAATTGGAGCATTTTGCATTTTCTGAGAAAATTTAGGTACATACTAGATAATAGGTAGAGATTTTAATGAACAAAAAACAACCAACTTTTAAAAAAATCTGATCTTTAGACGGGTGATTATGCGATTAAAAATTAGGTTGCTTTTGCGATATTTAGTCAATAAAATGTCAAAAAATAAATATATTAATTCGAAAATTTGCAGTGTTTCAACCGTAAAAGGAAAGTTTTCACCAAATTTTGCGAACAAAAAAACATTTTTGTACGTGATAAAAATAAAAAACCAAATATTTGATTTTTAGAAGTTTTGACATACTTACCTACTTTTTGAGGTTATGTGAAAAAAGTGTAAATAAACACCAAAGCTGTAAGTATACCTACTTGCAATCAAACTTTTTTAATAGGACATAAGTTTTGTCGAAAATCAAGATAACCCGTTTTTTACTCCTAAAACCCCCTATTTTCCACTTCCCGATCTCAGATCGCCCTTGAATTATTTTCCTTTGATTTTTGTTACATTCTCTTCCTTTTGCTATGGGTTTCACTCTACTACAATTTTTTTATGTTCTAAAAATTATCTGCACTGGTCTTTGAAGGTGTTCCTTATCTCTTTCGCGTACCTATAGTAGCTAGGTACTCGTATTGCTTAAATAATGTCACTCGTTAAGTCCCTTCGAAGACATAGCCTTGTTTATATGTATGTCACTGGAGCATGAGCCATGCTCAATTATACTTTTCTAAGAAGAAACATTTACTAGATTTCCCTGGTTCACCTTGTGAGTGCCAGGTCAACCGCTTAGTAGGTCGAGGGAATAATATTACTGGTGACTAGGACTGATCAGAAATTGGTTTTAAGAGTAGGTATACTAAATGGTGCATTGGTGCCCCAGGCTACGCACGCGTGCAATTGTGTGCTCGTCCCCGCATCCCATAGAAACTTATGCTAGGAATAAAAGCTTGAGTGTTATTTCAGACTATGATCTATCCCTGTGCCAAATTTCTGCCAGATCCGTTCAGCTGTTAAAGCGCATCATCCAAACATCTCATTGCGACACGTTGGCCCTTATTTACTTTGTTGTGTTTGTATTACCCATTTATCTAACCGGAATATGGTAGAATCATCATCAATCATTTATTTTGGATACATGTCACGAGCTTACAGAAACTCTTTCTAATTCAATCGTTGTGTGGCCTTACTCAAACTTAAACCTAACTAAAGAGCTGACCTATGACCTCACTTAACTACTTCAGCGTAATTCCTAAAGTAGTTAAGCTCCTGAGGATTGATGCAGTCTTAAGAATCAGACGGCCTTAATTTTGTACTGAAGGCCTATCGTGACGACCACAATAGGTGAAACCCTGTCGAAACGTCGAGGAAAGTGAAGGTACTAAAACCTTTTATCAATAATAGACTAGTGCCACGCGAAATCCCGTTCAATACAAAAATATGTGTTCAACGCGTGTTAGTTTAAAACAAATCAGACGGCCTTGTCTGTATCCGCCCTCATGGTGATAATTTACGGAACCAGTTTCCCACAGCACCTTGTTCCCTTGATAAAATGTAAAAATAAAATAACTACACAATATTCACATTTCGTTTATTATATAACAAAGCACTTACAAAATAGCAATTATGAGCTACAATAAATAACACCTATTTAGCAAATAATACTGTACATGACTGATAATACAACTTAACAATCTTTAGTTGAACTATCTAAACTCACAACTGTAGGCAAATGAACTTATGATTATCTTGACACCCTCCCGTCTATTTTGCTCCTCGTGTTAAAATTATAGATAATAACTACCTACTATTTCCAAAAATTCATCATTAAAAGTTCTATCCAAGAGTCTGAGTATCTGTTATGTGAATTTTTTTCTTTTAAAAAATTGGTAGGTAGTCCTTTTTCAAATAAGCACATAGAAATATGAGATTCATGAATCCTAATATATCACATCACGTCAAGCACCTGACATTACTGTATTACATTTTTTAGAAAAGAGGTAGTTGAATACGACGCGAATTAAGATAGGTAATAGGGATGAAGAAGCACTTAAGTAATTTTATGAATATTAAGTTGCAAGTGGAAAGATTTAGATTCTGCCTAAGAGCTATGACAGAAAGTAGGTATGTAGGCAACTATGCCATGATACATGATATCACGTGGTTATGATATATTTTTGTTTGTGAAATAATTTCGATTCTGTTCTTGAAATAAATGATTGCAAACGATTAAATAGTCAATTTTTTCGACATCAGATAAAATGGTTAGATCATAAATCTATTACTTTTAGGTTTCGTATCCAAAGGGTAACAATGGGACCCTCATACTGAGACCTCGCTATCCTGAAAGGTATACTAACGTGAAACAACAAACAGTTACAATGAGTGGTTTCTAAATCGTTTACAAAGTCGACTTTGATTTAATTAGACAATCTTATACAGAAATAATATCTAGCTACTTCTAACATTACTAACGGCACCATTCGAAAAATTAGGAACATTAATGGAACAATTTTTGTAAATAAATTATAATTTCGTAAGCACCTCAAATGTTTAATACTACTTATAGGTCTATATTTCAATACAAAGTGTAGTACAACAGCAAGCCTGTCTACACTAAAAATGTAATGGGCCCGTATGACATTTGTCATCGCCACGACTGCTTATTCCATTTTTCCCCGTTGACAATCCCCGTTGATGGGGATAATTGATCTTTTTGTTCACTATTCCCCGTTGACGCTAAAATTTTATTTAATGGGGATTAGTGAACTAAAAAGTTCACTAATCCCCATCATGATAAATTCCATTAGAACTAAAAAGTTCAATAATTCCCATTACACACGTTAAAAATAAAATGCGCAGAAATCAATCGCACAATGTCAAGTTCGCAGAATGTCAAGTTCGCAGAATGTCCAGTTCGCAGAATGTCAAGTTCGCTGAATGTCCAATTCGCAGAATGTCAAGTTCGCAGAATGTGAAGTTCGCAGAATGTCCAATATTCATCGTACCGTTGTCACCACTAAATGGTGGGGATTTATGGGACATGTTGGTGTTGAATGGTTATAAAAAAAATAACCACGAGGGCTAAAGCGGGAGCTCCGCTTCGCTTCGCTCCCGGCTTAGCCCTCTGGGCCTAACCCCCTCCGTATCGGAAGGTCTATCAGGGAAATTGACGGTGATGGCAAAACAACGACATGGTGTTTAGTTGAGGTAGGGAAGTTGACTTTAACGGCAGAACGACGTACTAGTAAAACGCCGACAATTTGAAATTGTCAAGAAGGTAAAGTACAGTCAAGTTCATCATTTTTTAGTTTTGCGAGGTTTTAACCATAATAAGTGAATGGTTAACACCCCGACTCTAGAGTACCTCGACTTGGATAGGTTAGGTTAAAAGGGTAAGGGTATAACTATTAAACATCAACATGTCCCATAAATCCCCCACCAATTAGTGGTGACAACGTTATGATGAATATTGGACATTCTGCAAACTTCACATTCTGCGAACCTGACATTCTGCGAATTGGACATTCTGCGAACTTGACATTCTGCGAACTTGATATTCTGCAATTGATTTCTGCGCATTTTATTTTTAACGTGTGTAATGGGGATTTTTGAACTTTTTAGTTCTAATGGAATTTATCATGATGGGGATTAGTGAACTTTTTAGTTCACTAATCCCCATTAAATAATTTTTTTGCGTCAACGGGGAATAGTGAACAAAAGTTCAATAATCCCCATCAACGGGGATTGTCAACGAGGAAAAGTGGAATAAGCCGACTTATTGACAGATTTCGGAATCCACCAATGAGATTCTTACCACTGAACGGATCATCTCTCGTTGGCTGATTCCGGAATCTGCCAACGAGAGTGGCTATTTCTCAAATGTCAAAACGGGCCTATTATTTTTGGACAACCCTCATAGCGCTGTTAAGGCCTTTGCACACTCACTAACTACTTACATTTTTATTTTTATCTCTGGCAATTTTACAATATCATAGCAAGTGCTCTGTAGTCAATTAAATTTCTATACATATCAAAATGGCTGTCATTTATGTCACTATTATTAAATATCATATTTGAACATTTTTTATACGTCAAAGGATACTTTTTCTAATTAAGTACCTACGCTATTTAATACAATTTTAACTTATGTGCAGGTATCATGAAACACCACGTCTGCCTTAAACTTGAGTATTTTCTTTTCAATCATAATATTAAAAGCGCATATTTGCCTAGGCAGTTAATTTTCTTTGCTGAAAATCCTGATAGGCAATGCTCGTAGGTACGCGATTATAAGCACGCATTTTGTACCTATTTATACATCGGTACCTAATTATTACGTCGTCGAATTATTTGAGAATACGCAGGTCAGCTTACTCATGGCTCATTGTTAAACATTAATTTAAAATATAGTTTTATTACTTACATCGTCATAATATTAATATGCGGGAATGCTTTTTATTACAAAAAATACAAAACTGTTACTATTCACTCCTATCTAATATCATTTCAGTAGAAATACTGTGCTTTTTCCGTCTTCTCACCATAAACGTTCGCCATGATCTGTTAACAGAAAAAGCTCTTTATCACCAAGAAAATGAAGTAATCAGTAATCAGTATTATTTTGCATAGCTATAATATTAGCTTATAGTAATATTGCATGCAATGTTATAATCCTACTGTATTGTTATCTCACAACAAATAATAAGTTTAAAAACATGCGTACAGCATGCTACCCTTTTGTATTAGTACCCAAGTACATGTAAAGCATTAGTAACAATGACGATATAGGATGAAAAAATGTAACAAAATATAAAAGTGAAAAAATATATTACGAAATTTTGTGACAGGTTACATTTTTTCATATCTTAAAAATGAGTGCGGATTGTTAAATGAGTGCACGACATAAATAAATTTCGAATACGTACCATTTTGTTTTTCTAATTGCCATGTTCGGTTCGGATGTGTTATATGGGGGTTTAAGGAAAATGTGAATAAAAAAATAAAAACAGAACGTTGTCGTCTTTCTGTTAATTCCAACACTCATTCTTTTATTGTGATTTTGGTATATTTCATTACATTGACCGTGATGTTCGCGGCTTAATATTTGTTGTGAGAATACAAAACTCAAGTAAAATGCTATGACGTCATTCAAAGAAAATACTCATACTGTACATGGTACAAAATGCACAAATAATGCTATTTATTCAAGTAAAAAGCTTTTAAGTACTTTAATATGTTTGGAACAAAATGAACAGATGAGTTCGGAATTTTCGCGAACGACGTCATTTCACCTTAGACGTATAAATGCCCTAAAATCCTCAATTTTTATTAAAAATAAATAGTCAGTTTTCTACTTTAATTACATTATATAAATAATGAACTTAATTTCTTACGAACTTTGTACAAAATGAAGAAAAAAAAAACATCAACAAAAACTGTAAAAGTATTGTGTAAGTTTCGGTCCTATAGCAAATTAGAAGAAAGTTAACTGAACAAAAAAGTTATCGCTATATCCACAACCATTCGTCCGATTAGCCACACTCGTAAATTATATATAAATTAATTTATTTCTACCTAGCTATAGTTAAAACTGGTATCTGACTAGGTGATGTAGGTCCGGCGAAAACTTGGAATTTACACTTTTACTAATTTTTTTTGTTACTCAAGGCTAGGTTGCTATGCTCACCATGCTGTAATGATTTGGTATCAGTCGTACGAGTTCAAAAAATTAAGTCTAATACGACATTTTATTGAGTTATTTTAATTTTGAAAATGGGATTGAACACTGCACAGCAAGAAAATTGCGATTCGGACCCATTATACCAACCGTATGCACCACTGTTGTGTGAAGGGTGCTTTTTAGTACCCATCAAAAAGAGCTGCATCTAGCTTCATAGGTAATTAAAATTTTAATAATTTTCAAAACATATAAAGGTCGATAAATCAAAATACTATTGGCAAGTTGATATTCCTGCACCAATTTTTTTAATAGAATATAATATTTATTGGGTAGAAGTAATTTTCAACCTTAATAACTTGTTGATAATCTTTCAGGTTGTATCAGTGTTGATATGTCTTGCATATTATTATAATGTAAATTACCTGATTATTAAGCTTGCTGCAGTTTTTTTGTAAGTTTTATAAGTGCAAAAAAACACCCTTAACGCTATGCAGTTGTATAAACCGATGGTGAAAGAAGTCCGAAACGGAAAATTGCTATTATAAGTTGTTTTGTATAAAAATCTTACTCTAATAGATATGTACATAAGTTGCAAGTCTCTTTATCATAATTTTACATACTCCTAGTTATCAAACCTTAAAGTTAATAATAACAATAATAATTGCAAATATTACAAATGTGTTTAAAATATTTACATCTTCAATTTATAGAAGAAAAGGGATTGAAAATATGAACTATCGCACAATAGTCACTGTATCTGATAGCTTTATTGTTAGCAATACAATTACGGAATTCATCATAATTCGGCTAATAAATTATCAAATTTCGATAAAATTCGTGAAATAGGAAATATCAGTTCATATAAAATTATAATCAATATAATTGTTGGAACTGAGAAGAATAAAATCTCACTGGGTAATTAATTATTAATTTAAAGCTGCAAAAAGTAGGTATATTGATAAGTTAAGTGAGAATATGTGTAGATATTAATTATTTATTCAGAAGATTCGTTACCGTAATATATAATCATATTTTATATACAAATGCCCTGCACACGGCTGGCATAAAAATACCCTAAATTCAGTAGGTTTTCACCGTTACAACATTTGTAACAGTTCGTATTTTAAATATAAATTATTCTCGTAATTTAACTACAAGCGTCCTCGACCAAAACGCTGCTCAAAAACCTGTGAAAACTGTATAAATCTTCATGAATCTATCTTTAATATAAGGATGAGAAATATTAGGCAAAAACGTATCGTGTCATAACTGTAACATAATTTTAAAACTGTTATGTTAAACTGTAGAATCTAAATTTAGACACAAATGAAAAAGTTTTCACAGAAGAGCAAGCGTCGCGAGCCGCGAGCTAAAATTTTTTAAATTTATAAATGGAACGAGGTGGGATAAGCGCCGGCGCATCTCTGGCTAGCAGTAGTACTTATTAGAGAGGCCCAATTTACACCTGTAGGAATGGGACATACTGCTTAAATTTGATATATCCTTGTTCTCGCAACGCTGTCCGTTGAAGCCTTCAGGACATCTGTAAAAGAATAATTATAGATTTAAATAAATTCAGGATATACAGACATCTTTGTAAAAAAAAAAACCAAAACCTATTTTATTGTTTAAACTATTAATAAATTGTCACAAAATTTATACGAAAAAACAAAAGTGAAATGTAAAGGGCTAGCGACACGGTCAAACTGCACTTGTCATGCACGTTAAATATGTATGGAAGTTGTTTCAGTGTGCGTGATTTCTTTGCATGTGTGTGAGCATCGACGTGTATGTACACATAATATTTAACGTGCATGACAAGTGCAGTTTCACCGTGTCGCTAGGCCTTTAGCCTTTCAATAAAAAGAATCCAAATCTATTACAAATCTCTGAACAACCAAAAAAAAGACAAATGAGTTGAAATCTCTTACGTTTTTGACAATTCGTGAGTAGAGAAGTATTATAAAATAGAAGAAGTAAAATAAAGACATTTATGTCTGGCAGTTAATAAATTAATTCTCGATTAAATTTCTTAAACTGGCACTTACTTGCAGGCTTGTTCTCGTACTATTTCAAAGTACAAACAGGTGCCCCCATTTAGGCAGTATGACGAGGGATCTGGCATTGGACAGGCTGAAGCTGTAATCAAAAAAATAGATGCCTATTAAAAAAAGTTCAACCAGTCTGATTAATTCTTGATTTCGAGCAATATCTTCAAATAAGAATAAAATCAATAAATCCATCAAATCAGTCTATGGCAATTCCCTACCCGATGCACGCCTTTCCCAATTTACGCCACAGTACACGCATTCACCTTTTCCAGGTCGTCGATCCATCGGGCGGAGGTCCATCGTACCCCACGTTTACCTACCGAGTCGCGTTTTCCGATTCAGAACTTGTTTGCTCCATCGGCCATCATCTAAGCCATTTGACAATTTAAAAAACATGCTCTGCGAGCTTTGTTTACCAATCTGGTTCTCTGACGGTTATCATCGTTTTAGATTTCATCTTTCGGAGAGATAGTTCATTGCATCGCTGGATGCAACTTTAAGGGGAATGGGCTAGCCTCATTGTAAGTTTACACGTCTCGGCATCATAGGTCAAAACTGTGAATAGAAACCATTAGTAAACGACTATGTTTGTCCAGGTCAAGCCGGAATCCACGCTTTGGGTGTCTGGCCCTGCTTGAGGAATAAATTAAAATATACTCACTGGTGAGCTGATTCAGAATAAAATGATTGAATTAATGAAACTGAGAATGAGAATTATTCACGGTTCAGTGTACGATTCAATATATAACTGATCAACCTATTGGCCTGTATACATTGTTTACAAGTTCACAGAATAAGCATTAACAGTTTCCCAAGTACATACCTACTGTGTGATCGTAAACAAAGCAAGTCTTGTTTACGCCTAGGGTATACTGTTGGGAAAATTATGATACGAACAATTATCTATGAAACCTTGCTACCAACAAAGCCACCACTTTAAAACATTTCAAATTTAAAACCAGGGTCCTTATTCAAATACAAAATCTATCGTAGATCCCAAAGCTTTCTTGACTTAGATTCGGAAAGCTACTAGTAATGTTAAATCTTTGTTTTTGGTCAGGGATATTGATATATTCTTAATGTGTTGTAAATTTATCTTATGTAATGTAAATTTATTCATTTTTATTTCCCAAGCCTTATTTTTATCCACCTCCTCTGCCTAATTTATGCATTTATGAGGCTGGATATTTTAAATGTTCAGAATCGAGTGGAAAAATATAATTTCCATTACCTGTGTCATCTGGCGCAGCTGTGACTGGAGGTAGAACGCTGACATTGGCGCTGGCTATCGCTGGCGGACCAATCGCACCCTGTGCTCTACATTCGAATGACGCCGTATCTTCGATGCGTGCGTGCCTTATTACTAAAACCGAGCGCCTCCTGAAAAATGCATCGAAAGTTGTAAGACAAAAAGTATTGATCGATTTCACACTAGGTATGTATTTGCATATTTTGCAATTGTCGACAATGATGTGTTACTTTCGAACAAATACTACCCTCATATTTAATTAATATAGCCATCTAATGTCTCTTTTTAAATCGACTTTAAGTAGTAGGTAATTTGATCCCTGTACTCCTGAATTATTATATTTTAATAATCTGGTGCATTTGGTGACAGATGAATTAAGATTCTAACAAGCATATAAGGAGGCTACAAGGATTTTCGGTCGTTGTAAATAATTGAGGCAAATTGAATTATCTTTGGGTTACGAAACGAAAATTCTTAGTTTAGACGAATTATAAATTTATAAACGCGTTAACAGGAGCTGCGATAATCGTTACGATTGCGTCAATCGTATGCTTATTAACTAGATATAAAACGTTTGAATAATATTAGACTGCGTAACTGTTATAAAACATCAAGAAAAACACTGCATAAAAATAAAAAGCGTCACTTTAGCCTTAAAATTAATTGCGCCTATCTTTTTAATAAAATTGATGTTGGTACGGGTGAATACTCTCACAAATCATTCAAAATACGCAAGTCTCATGTATCACTTTGAAACAATTCTCGAATTATTCCTAGACGTTTGATTCATTTGGCAAAATGGTCGCGTCTTGTGCAAAATATCTAAGTCATCGTCAATATCCAACGACCCATGAAATTGCCCGCAGTGCTCATTCATAGTTATAATTACTTATTACTATTGCATTATACCGTTGAAAGAATTTACAAGAGTTCTAACCCAAGGATTTATGGTTTATTCTAGCTTGGTTAGACTGTAAAAGCATGTCAAGATGAACTTTCAGGTCGGGCAATGACTGTCACTTGCAATTGAGATTAGCGCAGTACTATTCGTGACAAACAAATAGTGAAATATATTTGTGGACTATCATATACATGGCAGCAATATTTTTAATATAAAATGAAATCTGTATTTAATTTAACGTTTTTAGAAATTTTGCGATTGAGACAAATATTATTCGGAACTAAGATTATCTACGTAAAAATATGAAATTTCTACTGCTTCATAATGGTAGCTTCCAGGCTCTTGAACATATGTGCGTAGTGTCGACTGAGGCGCTTAATCTAGGGCCTACTAACTCTAGCATCTACTTTGACTCATCGGCGCTGTTCAGTCTTTTCACATCCTAAGTTTTTCTAGGTTGCCTTTACTCAGCATGATTTGACCGCTGATAAGAGACACTTGACTTTTTTCCTCTTTTGTTTGTAATTCTCATCAGTCATTTCAAACTCTTTTTTCCAGTTACCTACCTCAAGTATACTTATTTCAATTTTTTTACGTTCAGAGATCACGGAATATATGTACCTAAGTTCTCTTACCTAGTTCTCATTATATGGCAGTTTTTGACGGTAAATTGGTAGTATTTATGCACACGTCATAAAAGTGCAAACAATTCTTGTAACTATTTTCGTGTAGATGTCCACAGACACTCGTTTTATATTCCTTTGTTAACATGACAGATGTACTTCGGCAAGATGTCTCATTAGACGTTGTCGCTCAATCACAATGCTCTTCGATTGAAAACTGCTGTCTTATCCGATAAGTCGTTTTTAACGATGGTATTTTATCATGTCACATGAAATTAAAAACTGCATAATGACGGCCTCGCTTGCAAATTAATTTGAGCGCCATACATTGCACGCTCCATTTGATTGCAAACAATATTGTTAGATGTTATAATGGCATTGAACATAGCATTATCCACTTTTGGATCAAGATCAATAATGCACGATTCAACTGGGTCACTATGACGTCACTTATTGGGAGGTTCGTTGCACAAGCGATTAATGATGATAATATCTGATTGTTAATGGACTTCATTACGCCTCTAGTAGTGATTTAAGTTTGATTGAAGTTCGAGTTATATACACCTCGTATGTTGTCCGCCCGTTATATGCTACCTACATTTTTTTTGTATAGATGCGATATTAATGGATGTAATTCTACCCGTTTTCAAACAAAGTGAAGGCAATGGGTTTATGTATATTAACTTTAACCCGTCTTTACACTTTATCGATAATTAGCTCCGCCTCTTCTGCAACTTGTTCCCGTGATAAAAAATCACCTATGTCCTATTCTGATGTAAAGCTTTATTCCTGTAAATTTTCATTAAATTCCATTCCGTAAGTTTTGCGTGGAAGAAGAACAAACATCATACCACCACATCATCATTCATCTACATCTACCCACCCATACAAATTTTCGCGTTAATAAACTTAGTGTGATATCGTACCTATAATTTTGCACCCGGAATCTTCTTAACGCAATATCGGCGACGGGTTTCCCGTCCTTATACCACGTTATACGTGGTGGCGGCCGGGCGCTGGCCTTGCACTCAAGGCGCACCCTGTTGCCGCGTGTCGTCCGTACTGACTGCATTGGTTCTACACGTGCTGGGCTACCTGGGGACAAAACAGATTTACGTTAGAATATGCTATCCAAAAGAAGGCATCTAAGGAAAGACTAGCTAGATCAAGCGGAGCGTGAAGTGGCACATCATAGGGCTGCCAACTTGAGGACTACTGTCCTTACAGACTGTGACAGTAGCCAATTGCTAAATGTCGCGGCTTTCCATTAGGCGGCGGCGTCTTAGCTATATAAAAAGTAGCTATTATAGAAATGAACACTATCACGTACTATAATGTGTTAAAACTGTCTCCGAAACTGTTGAATGCTTAACGATTGAGGTGGGATTCTCAGGTTGAACATCTTTCATATGAGAAAGCGGCGCGGTGGTGTATTTTAATTTCATTATCTTTTCTATTAGTACCTACTATTATACCTAAGTACGTATTATCTTTTCTATTATTCAATTAAGTATCTTTCGCCTTATTATACGTCTTGAGACGAGATTGAAGACGCAGGTTAGAGTTCTGTTCGAGACCTATTAATTTTTTAACATTTAATTTGTGATTTACTTAGCTTAGTAAGTAGGTAGGTACTAGCGGCTTTTCTAAATCACCTCTATAAGTATCTGTTTCTTGGTTACTAGCTTCTTACGTGAAACTATTATCTTTTTATTATAATATAAATAAAATATTAAACAAAAAATGGTTTCGAACGGTAATCGTCTAAGAGTTTAACTGTCACAATTTCGACGTTAATTGCGTAGCTCCTGTCAACGTAATCACTGAAAACAGCGTCAAACGTAAAATATTCGTGTCTACTGTAATCCATATAATCATAAAATGTATTATTTCTAGGAAAATTAACGACTCATAACATGAAAAATATAGTTTTATCTTTCTGTAGTTATTACGGCTTCTAGTGTCCTAGTATCCTAGATTAGTTAGCATTAAACCATGCTAGAACATCAATTACTTAGTGTATCGAAAGACGGTGAAAATCGGGAAATCCTTGTTTACGGTTTTTGGTGCCACATGAGAAACACTTAAACAAGTCGTCTTCAAAAGTTCCGAACTAAAAATAAACCGCTGTCATTAGGCCAATGGCCTTATTATTTTGTGTGACGAGTAACATATGTAAGAACCGAAATAAACTCGTATTATCTAAACGGGAGTCATTCGTTTGGACAACATCCCATCCACGGGCGACAGAAAAAAAATTGGCTCTGTTTCAGTGTGTAAATCGAAAAAAATTAAGAGCATCAGTTGTAAATCATTTACTATGTCTTTAGGATGTGTCATCCTAATATCTGGTCTGACAAGATAGGTTGTGTTGCGAAACCTTTTTCTAAATATAATTTGAACATAATGCCTATAGTTTTATATTAATTTGAGATCAAAATTATACTATGAAAGTTTAATATGATAAGAAATTGATAATTTTGACCAAACCCTTTCAGAATTTGGCACTGAGCCATATTACGTGGAGTTTTATAACAGCTGCACCCGAGAATTCTTAGTGTTGCCGCATATTATATTCGTTCTAAATTATAATATCCTTAAATATAACTTTCGAAGATTTTTTTATACCTACTCGTTAATCTCATGATCGGAAGGCAATCCGTTTATACCTAATTGGCGTCATTTTATAATTATTTCCGAATTTGTCTGCGAAGGAGTTTGTTGTTGGAAATAGGTATCAGACACATTCCATAGTTATCGATGGGTGGCGTATCGAGCCCCTACCAAGCATTCAGCTTACGTCAGTCATCCATTCAGCCTTCTACCCACTCTCCCATTCATCATTTTGATGCGTAAGATTTATGATGGCTATTCGTTTATTGCTCTCTCATGAAAATAATTTGAGTATCTATAAAAACTTTAATAAATATTGTCTCTGCAAGTTGATGTGGCGACTTTTGTCGGTAGTCCTTCCGAACCTAACCCTACAGCAGGGTTAGGTTAGTGACCGTAGAGGGATCGCAAGGTTGCGACGGTAGTCTACTTTTGTATATTTTAACGGCTACTCAGAGGCCCTTAATTACTGAATTTCGACCTACTGTCAATAGTAGATACTATTGTAAGTGGCCTGAAGTTGACCTCCCAATAAAGTGCCCTTTCGCGATTCACTTGATGAACCCGGGGTTGTAAGAATAGTGAAACACTCCTAAGTTTAAAAAACCTTATAAAATTTTTAGGAGGAACACGAATCAAAAGTACATACGTCATAAAAATGTATTAGACGAAGACGTAAATCTCACCGTAAATACTGTTGTCAACACTCAGTATGACGTACATATTGGCAATTTCCGCATACCTAATGTTCCTTATGGTCACGTTTCCACTTTCCATTAAGAGCAGAGTAGGCGTTTCAATAGCGGTCTATTGCGCGACAACAATACCATAAGAAAGAGTGCTGAAGGATGCCAATTCTATCGCCCACGCGTCTGCTCAAGTATGACGTCAAGAGAAAAGCCCACATTCTAGGGTATAGATGTATTAGTGACTGTATTGACATCATGCAAAGCTTTGTGATGTCTGCTAAAGAAGCTAGTTAACGGACTCATCCACGCCCAATCGAGACTACTGAAAACAGAAACATGAAATTTTGACAGTAATTTTCTTTAGCGACGTAGAGTTTCACTAAGTATGACAGGATATCTCGAAATACGGGATCCTAAGGGAGTGAAATACGGTATCAAATTATGTACCATAGCAGATAAAACAGAAATGCTGGATGGAGCTTGTAACCGTTGCCTAACAGACGGCACCTCTCAACCAGCAGAACTGCTTGAACCGTACTCCAGTTGAATTTTCTCACTATATTATAATAATTTTACAGAGTAAAGGTAGCAACACTCTAAGTGATGTCTACTAAGGAAAACAAATGTACTTAACTAATATGCATGATCTCTGTACATGACATTTAAATGGTGTGATAGTTTTTATGAAAATCTCGTTTAAAATAAACAATTATCATGTGTGGCTATGGCCACTGACGCTTCAGTCTGTAGCTTAGACCATATATCACGGGACTAGCCTTTTGTGAACCACCGCATACAAAAATATTCTGCTAGTCATAGCGGGTGAAGGGGGAAACACAAACACATATAAAATTTCATTATATATATTAAAAATGTATTAATCGACAAACGCGTAATGGCTGTTGTGTGTTAATTTTTAGTGTACAGTCAACTACAATGAAATGTACTAGTTTAATCATATAAAATGATGTACTGATGTACAGTGCTTTTTATAAAGCCAATAGACCAAATGGTCTATTGGCTTGGCAGAAAGGAATGCTTAAGTAAGGCGCATCCTGTGGTTAGATGATATAAGGTCTGTAGCATGCATTGACATTTAACGTAGTAGTGCGTTTTCAAGCATTACAGAATGAAGGTACTGGAAAGCTATCATAGGTAATTATGTGTTACATCACTTTCGTCAATACAAACGTAAGAAAAAATTGTCTACGAGCGTAGACCGTGGCTAATCAAATACATCGTCACCTAATATAAATAGTCTCGGAGCTTTAGACCACATCCTGAACGGAAACTGAATTGGAACATCACAGGTGAGGTGAACTGGACAGCAGCCAACTGACTCACGCTGCGGCGTCGTCGGCGACGCTTGAGTGACAAACAATTGTCCAATAATGTGAGGAGGCCCGAGGTCACAGAATTCATTACCTGTAACGACTTTGTACGATGTTAATTGATATTGCAGGACTGAAATGCCCGAGTGTCACTCTTGATAGATTGATATCGATAATTTACGGAGTGTTTCACAGAAATACAACTTTATTTTGATGTTTATTTCACCGACTTCTGTAAAAACTAAATTAATCAGGTTTATGTTCTCCGCATTTAGAGTAGCAGAACGGCCAGTGCCGCTGCAACACCAAGTTTTCATAATCTTTTTTATTTTCAACAAAGCTTTTCAATAGTTGCCACGTCGTCAAGGTGAAAGAAAAGAAAAACAATATTTTGAAACACTTGGGCTAGTTTCCTCAGACTCCAAGCTTTTGCACATGACGCTGTCAGTCATACTAATGTTGAAAAGGTAGAGATACAATTTCGATCACACCTCAGTGCGGTGTTCAGGCTGAATTACAGTAGGCAGTGCTACGATTTATTCTGTCTTCTACACATAATTGTGTTTCTACTTCAATTTGCTTTCATTCATATCTTGACTACTAGAGATGATTGCAAATCCACTAAAACCTTGATTTCACTCTACTTTTGGACTCTACTTAGCAAAATTTAAGATGTTAATACTGCGCCTCGGGGTATTTCAGGCGAGGGTAGTTTGGCTTCAAAGATACTGGAAGATCTATTGAACATTTAAGTGTTTCTTACCAACAATGAAATTTCATTGAAGTGCCTACAGTAGTTTTTGAACTATAATAAATCATCAATACCGATTGTAATCGAACATTTGAAAGATTTAAAACACCATCAATAATCATGAGCTCATGATAGCTATAATTCGATAGAAAATATTCACGGCTTCATCTGAAAACAGTTTTAGACGGAGTTATGAAAGATTGATATGTTATCGGAATCAAACGGACTATAAAATAATTTGTTTATACAGCAATGAATATAAGGGGCGTTAGTGTGCTTAACGCCTGATATAAATATATCCAACAGTAATTAAAGACATGCAGACGAACCGACCGACTCGAAATAAACTACTTTTTTATTTTTAAACTCTGCGCCACAATAGATGCAGCTTAGCTTTGAGTATACGTCTTATTTGTTCGATACTTTTTATTTCTTGTGCATTTCGATGCAGATTACCTGTTTTATGATAATGTTGTTTTCAATCATTTACTATCTGATTACTATTATTAAATTAATGGGACTTTTAGTAGGTAGGTACTGCCTATGATCGCGCCTGGTGGGCAGCACCCCATTGTTGATATTGGGCTGTTGTTCTTGTATGTTATGATTATTCAGAGCTAGAAATTTCATATTGCGATGCAGAATTTAAATTTCTTCGTTCTGTGCCATGTGGAGTCGCATATAGTTCTAGAGGGTAACAAGCACCAGTGCAATTTAAAATTTGACTCAGTTTGATGAATTGTTTTTAATTTGTTTGTAAACCATTATAGTATAATTTGTAAAGTTGTTTAACTATCGCATTGATTTCATTGTTAATGCACTGCAATTGCAGCTTATTTTTTCACTTGGTTGGCAATATAAAATTAATAGCACATATACAGGATTCGAACCAATCTTAGTCGTTATGGCATCGTGTGTGTTCCTACGAGAAATCGCGTTACAATGCTCATAAAACACGTGTTTATATCTTCATCTCGGGTGTTAGTTCACTTTATCGCTGATTCTCACTTTGATGAGTTTATTTTTTACAAGTCACAATATTTTCCACGATATTCCCTTAGGAGGAAACTTTGCTGGAGTTCTTAGTGGCGTCAAAGATAATGTATCAGGCGTAGTAGGTAACGAAAGTTCTCAGTTTCTTAGATACTTTTAATTTTTCCTCTCTACATTCTCTGTATGAAATACTAGCTGAAGCCCGCAGCTTCGCCCGCGTGAAATTTTGTTTCCGTTCCCGCTTCCTATGGGAACTCATTCCCAGGATACAAAGTAGCCTATGTGGTATTTCAGACTATAATCCATTCCTGTACCAAATTTCAGCCAGATCCGTTCAGCCGTTAAAGCTTGAAAAAGTAACAAGGATCCACACATCCACACTCACAAACTTTCGCATTTATAATATTAGTAAGATAAGTAGATTCTCATATATCTTCGGTCTCTTCTTTTTTCTTATGAATATACCTGGTATTTTGGTAGGCTTACATGGGAAATACTGTTCTAACACACAGAGTCGGCAGCGCGATCGTAGCACGTACGGTGTTGCATCAGCTATAGGCTACGCTAAGGTGGTGTAGTTCAGACGAGCGATGTGCTTGTCTGCCATACTAGAGAGATATAAAAGGCGAATTGAGATTTTTAATATAATCTATGCAATGCATTTATTTGGAAATTATGAACAACTAAGTATTGACACTCGTTCTGTCGCTATCAATGACTAAATTCTGAGAAAATGACATGTTACCAGCAAACAACCACTCCATTGGTTGGTTTTTAAATATTGATTACTATAATTTACCACTAAAGTTATTGAACGTTGCATCTGCTTAATCATAAAGTTTACCATTAAATAACAATGACTATAGCCTGAACTCGTCTATGGCCAGACGCCTATATCTTCGTATAATGCGCCCGAGCCGCGGTGGTCGATCCGGAGGACTTGCCATAAAAATTTAAGTGCTTCAGTAATAATTCCATAATAAAAAACATCATTCAATCATGGGCCAACAGCGGCTTCGTTTTCATCATACCTGCTTACTTATTTAGTTTTAAATAAAATATGGGTATTAAAATGCAGGTGGATTTATACATAAATATTATTATACCTACCTACGTATCTCAATGCGGTTAGTATTATGGCTTTTGTTTTTATGTAAAGCCAATGTAAAAGTTCTATAAAATTAGAAAGCTTATATATATAAAAACAAATTGTTGCTATCAATACTACAAATTCTCTCTCCATCAGCTACTAATCTCGTTTGTTGGGGTGTAAACGAGCATTTTTATTTATTTTGCAATATGACAATATTTTCCTGCATTTTTCGAATCCTGTAAACACATTGACTGATTATAAGCCGAGTGCTGGCCCAATTTTTCAAATTTTAAAATAGCCAGCCCAGTGTTGGTACTTGGTAGCCAATGTGACACGAAAACGTAGGTACTGTAGTGTGCGTAAATTTAAAACGTAACGATTTCAACAATAAAATACGTTATAGTGAGTCACTTTTCCTCGGAATCTTTCAATGCACGTCGTAACTTTTCTTCAAATTAAATGGATGAGCCAAGTTTTCTTTTTCTTTTTCTCGGCAATACAGATTACAATATGTAAAAAAATGTTATAATCATAGAGCCAATTTTACAAACAGCACATTCATTGTCCTGCATAGTTCACGCTCATAGTATTAAGAGTGTGTAATATAATTAGTGTGATGTTTGTAAGATTAAATGCTAAACTATCATATAAAAAATTTCTTTCTGATTAATTACTATTCTAACTTATTAAATAAAACCACATCGAAGGCGTCTGTAATGAATTTAATTTATTACCTACCTACGAGAATTAAACATAGAGTTTAAACGGGTTGTTTTTTCTCAAAAAAAAATGACTTTAAACGAAATCCCAACTAACGGTAAGATTCGAGCGAAGCTCGGCTACTTGGTTAATTCAAAACCCAGGTAAAATGTATCAATATCTACATATATTATAATAAAATCGTAACAGGTCGCTGTCTGTACATGGAAGATAAATAAGAAAAAATATTATAGAGTGGGCTTTATGAACGCAATAGAACCCAAAACAATGATTTTTAGAATTTTTGTCTGTTTGTCTGTATGTCTGTATATCTGTTTGTCTGTACGGTTGTGCACGCTAATCTCAGTAACCGCTCAACCGATTGCAATGCGGTTTTTTTTATTGTGTTGAGGTTTGCTCCAGTTAACATTTAGCGTTTGTTTTATATAAATCGGTTTAGAAATAAAATAGTTATAACACTTTTAAGAATCAGATATTTTGAAAATTTTAATTGTAGGGGTTTCTTTGAATGTGAGTGAACCTAAACTGGCGTGCTGGCTTAATCATAAATTTTTAAACAATTCAGTCCGCGCCGAAGGCGTGGACTGAATTGTTTTAAAATAGACTTAATCATTAAGCTCTTTTATGATTAAGCAAACAGGGCAGTTTCAGACGCTGCTTGATGACTCTGATGAAGAAATACCTTTCCTTTCATACACCTTATGTGACGTAAACGAAGTTGCGGGCTCAGCTAGTTAAAATAAAATTAACAATATTGTCAAATCAACAAACTAAAACTAACCCAAGAATATTTCATCATATTATTTGTTTTGCGGCTGTTGTAAATGTGAAAACATTTTACAATCTCAGCACATAAAATATATCTACTCGCTCTTAAACTATAAAAATAAATATATTTTTGTAATAGAAATAAATATTTGTCACTGTAATGTCATCGCGGGGATTAAGGTTTGTTTCAGTAAGTACTAAATTGTTTAATTTTTGTGTATAAGGTTACTGCACTTTTACACCCACGCGGAGTCAATAAATGTCTTAAGACCATTTAAAAGTTGGCAAGTATCGCCACCCTATTAATTTTGTTGGAAACCACCGAATTTGATACTAATTTAAATGGTTGTAAGAGAATAATAACTACTTAAAATAGATTTTCATGATCGTGAGAATTTTCATTACCCGTTTATACTTTCTTTTATCCTCACATTAATTTAATACTTAATACGATCTTGCCTGAAATTTAAAATACAATTTCTAAGACAGTTGAACTGTAAAACATTTTGGAGTCGCACACATTTTTTTTGCCTTATATCTCATCTGAAAGTTACTACAGACTGTACTGCCAGACTATCGCATTGCGTTCACGTTGTTTACGCTGCGCCGAAGTTTGCGAAAAAAGCACGTAGTACGCATGCGCGGCGCGGACGGGGAGGGAGGCATTCTACTCTACGCTACGGCTGCGATGACTTCGTTTTTTATCACATTCGGGTTTCCTTTTAAACTCGGACGTCGAGTTTTTTCGTTAGCGCCGAGTTTGGCGTAGCAACTCCATATACAGTTACACTCACGAGGCAACCCCGCAGAATTGTTTTTAAATGACGACTGCGATGCTCAGTCAAAACGACGCGCGATGCATTATTGTGCACTGTTTTGAAAATTTTGTTTATGAAACGATTTCATCTGCTGACATTTTAAAATTTGACCAAGTGCGTGTCAAGACTCTCGCAAAGTAGGTACATATTTGCAAAATTTTATTTTAAAGAAAAAGAAACTTATCTTAAGTGTTTAAAAATCACATTTTCACCGTCGACTATTACTTGTAAAGCTAACAAAATCTATTTTTCCCCTTAGATTTCATTTTCTTTTTCTCATATTTCAGAACCAACTTTTACTCATAACGGTTCACAGCTTACTCCGACTAAAATCTGCGCCTTATAGTACTTATCTAATTATATTGATAAGGTCAAACACTACTTTTATTATGTAAACTTGGTAGCTCATAATTCAGTCGACTCCTCAACGTACTGTACAATTACTAATATTTTCAATATCTAACACCCCTATCACTTTGATAAGTTTAAGTGGCATCCTCTGTATTTATCAGCAGATTTTTTTAACTTTTAGCGCGCTCTACAAAATAAGTATATTTTTATAATGAAAATTTTTCCAATAATCGTTACCACCAAACACACCCCCTTTCTTTGCGTCGCGCAGTCGGTTAAAAAGATGTCTTTTTTAAAATACCTGTGACGCATACTGACTCTTTGCGAGCTATTTAATTCGGAACAAAAAGCAAATATAATTTCATTAAAATAATACAGATCAATAATATTCCTATTCCTCCTATTAGATTATCTTCTATGAACTGTAGACAAATTTAGTGTAGGTATTGATATTGTTGATTGATGGTACTTGATGGAATTTGCAACACATACTGAAAAATTAACCTGTTGAGAAACCAATTTAGTGTAGCATTAAACGTGCATACTCTTTTATCGAATGCAGTGTAGTCGGCAAATAAATACAATCTTTTGTTCATCCCCACATGGTTCGGAGTTACGATAAGCGAGTCCATATCCCATCCCGTCCGAGGACAGTAAAAGTATCCATTTACTGTTGTTTTCCTTTTATTTTTCCTCTCTGTGATGATGACGGAGGGCAATGTTAAATCACAAATAAATGCATGCGTGTGTTATTTATGCACAGTCCCATGCGCACGTGAAGAAAGTTTATGCGTTGAAGAAGGATAACATTACATCTCACGGACACTGATCGTAGGGGTCTCGTTATAGTGGACGGAAACCTGTTTTGTTCTGAGTCGTCGATCAGTGGCCAGAATTGTTGACCCCTGCGCTTTGAAACGTTTTCGAACTCCTGTTTTTTTGAGGCGCCCTGGTACTTAGACCTACAATAATATGCCGATAAATAGATCGCCGCCTGTGACGCCGACAGCGACCTCGTCGCTAGTGGCGCCACAGCCGTTATTGGCTCCGCTGAAGCATAGTTCGTCGGCGCCTAATATTACTCAGGAAAAGCAGGGTGAACGTGATCTCTCTACTACGAATAATACCCGTCGTAGTAAGCGTAAATGTCTCGATTCAGACACGAATCAGGATCAATTCTCCATTTTTACGAATGAGATGCGCAACATGTTTCTTGAGTTTAAGGAACAACAGGACCAAAAAATGGAAAGGATTTATAAATCGATTGAGGAGATTAAAGCGCAAAACACGGATATCCGATCTACCGTGACTTTTTTATCACAAGACTATGACACACTAAAATCTCAAATTAGTCAATTGGAGGCACAACTTGAGAGGGAGAGAAAGTCTAATATTTTACAATTGCAAACAATGGAAGAAACCCTTGAAAAATTAGAGAGGGGTGCTAGATCCGCGTGCGTGGAAATAAAAAATATTCCCGCTAAACCCCAGGAGACTAAAGAATGTCTTTTAGAAATAGTGACTAAGATTGGATCTTTGATAAATTCACCAATTCAGTCTCATGAGGTAAAAGATGTTTTCCGTATTGGAACTAAGGATTCCAATAGTAGACCATTGATAGTGGAGTTTACTACAAATATTATTAAAGAAAAAATTATCCGTATGCATCGCAAGTTTAATAAAGTAAACAAACTGTCTACTGACCACCTAAAGTTGACTGGGCCGGACAAACCTATTTTTATATCGGAAAATCTTACCCCGAAAATGAAAAGACTCTTCTTCCTTGCCAGAGACTTCGCAAACGCTAACCAATATCGATACTGCTGGGTAACTAATGGCAAAATATATCTTCGTGAAAAACAAGGAGCCCCACATATTCTGATAAAAAATGAGTCGAGTTTTCCGAATAAGTGACTGGATTGTTGTTATGTTTATCTTATAGTTAAAATGTCAATCATTCATAGGCTAAAAACTCACACACCTACCCAAACACAACACCCACCCACCCAAATACACACATTTCATGTTTCCAATTATTATTCTCTCAACAAAACAATACTATCTTCACACTGTCATACACAAAAAGACTCCTTATGCATGAAATATTCTATTGAAATTACTATTTTTATCTGCAAATTATTATTTCCATTCCCCAACATAAATTATAATCAATGTTCAGTAACCGCTGTTCTGAGAAATCATATTATTGGTAAAGTGTTTAATATTGGTATTTATAATGGATGACAACGGTATGATTGCAGGTGAGATCGAACGGCTAACGGTTTCAGATTCCTATAACTGTACTCCTGAACAATGTGATTCATACATTAAATACATAAATGGCTTCAATATTTTTCATGTCAACATACGCAGCATTGGTAACATTTCCAATTTCAGTGAACTTCAACTTCTGCTACATCGAATAAAAATACACTTTCATATTATTGTTTTGACGGAATGTTGGTTACCTAAATGTCCATATTTACCTTCAATACCAGGTTTTGAAACTTACCAGTCGGATTATGACAACCAGAATGCGGGTGTTGTCGTATACGTGGGACGAGGCATCAATTTTGCCGTTGAGAATCCAGTGATTACAGATGCGAACTGTGTCATAGTTAAGGTGCATAACGATATTGCACTTGTGGCTGTATATCGCTCACCATCACATGACAAGTCAGAAAATTTCATATACAGCTTGGACACTGTCCTGCACAACCTAAGAACGTTCAAAACGATAGTCTTAATTGGTGACATTAATATAAGTATATTACCTGGGAACAGTGACAAAGACTCGGACTTCTATCTCGACATGGTTGCATCACATGGTATGCTACCAGGCCATCTTTTCCCTACTCGGAAAAAGAGATGTATCGATCACGCCATCATTAAATGTCCCAAACCTACCGTCACTTTAGTACTGGACTCCTTCATAACAGACCATGCACCTGTGATAGTTTCGTGTGACCTGGGGTGCAAGACTACTGTGGCAGCTGCTTGGACTCGTAGACTAGACACAGCTGCTTGCGTGCAGGCTCTTGAAAAAACTGATTTCTCACAGATTCTCGATTGCAATGATGCCGATAAAGCTGCTACGATGCTGGTCAATACGGTCGCATCTATAGTCAATGAAAATACACGTATATTAACTATACCTAGCAGGAAACGGACCTTAAAGCCGTGGGTTACACCGGGCGTTCTAAAATGTATACGGAATAGGGATAATTTATATCGTAAGACCAAAGTCCCATTTTGTAGTCCCATTCAAAAAGTTACATACCTCCGTTATAGAAATTTCTGCAACAATTTAATTAAAAAACTAAAAAAGCAGTACGAATACAACGAATTTCAGAAACATCGCAAAAATCCTAAAGCTACTTGGAATTTAATTAAAAATGTCTCCAATATCCAAAAGAAAAAATCTTCTGCAGATGAACTACTTTTGCTCTCAAGCAACCCTTTTGATTCCGTGGAGATCGTTAATAACTTTTTTGCTAATATTGGCAAAAATCTAGCATCTAAAATCTCGGTAACAACACCAACCCCCGGAAAAGGAGACTATAATAGTGAAATTACAATTCCCCCACTAAACTCCATGGGAGTTTTCACTACCGACGAAGAGGAGATTGAACATATTATCCTGAGTCTGAAATCTAGTAGTGCTGTGGGTTGGGATGGCATATCTGCTGGTCTTATTTTAGCAGCTCGGCAAATCCTAGCACCCGTCATTTGTCATGTTTTCAACCTTACTATGACCACTGGTGTTTTTCCATCTGTTTTTAAAAGATCTTTAGTACATCCTATATATAAGAGCGGAAACAGAGACAGTGTCAATAACTACAGGCCTATTTCTATATTGAGTACTTTATCTAAAATATTGGAAAAAATTATAAACAAAAGACTTCTTAACTATCTTGATTCACATAATATCATAGCCAATAACCAATTTGGATTTAGACGAAATAAAAGCACCGAGGATGCTGTATTAACATTAACCACTACAATAGCAAAAAATATCAACAACAATTTGAAAACAATAGGTATCTTCCTTGATCTTTCTAAAGCTTTCGACACTGTCTCTGTTTCACTGTTGCTAAAAAAACTAGAACAAATTGGTATTAGAGGACTTCCACTGAAAATTTTTAAAAGTTACCTAACAAATCGCAGTCAAAGTGTTATTATTGGAAACAACACAAGTGGAGTGGAGTATGTAAGCTACGGTGTTCCACAGGGCAGTGTTCTTGGGCCTACATTGTTCCTGATTTATATAAACACCTTTTGCAAGCTGTCTCTGCCTAGAGCAGATATTATTACTTATGCGGATGATACGGTGATCCTGGTTAATGGTGAGACTTGGGAGGAAGCACGCACTAATGCCGTATTGGCTATTAAAATTTCCATGAGCTGGCTAACAGAAAATCTGCTCACCCTTAATTTAGAGAAAACCAAATTTATAACATTCTCACCTAGGATTAGCTCGCAACCACAGTCTTCCTATACCTTACCAGTACACAAATGCTCACTACCGACTACCGAAGACTGTGACTGCTCCAGTATTGTACGTGCTGATTCGATTAAGTATCTCGGTGTTTGTGTCGATAGTACGTTAACATGGGAAGCACAAATTGAAGCTTTAAGAATGAGAGTTCGCAAATTAATATTTGTCTTCAAAAATTTAAGAACCGCAGCTAGCTTGCCAACCTTAAAAATGGCATACTTTGCGCTGGCAAACTCTATAATATCATATTGTATAACAGTTTGGGGTGGTGCTGCTAAATCGCTAATGCTGCCCTTAGAACGGGCACAGCGAGCGGTATTGAAGGTGTTGACGCGCAAACCCATTCGTTTTCCCACTACCGAATTATACGCCCTATGTAAAGTTCCCACCGTGAGGCATTCATTTCTGCTGAGCACCATATTACGTAAACATTCAGAGCTAACATTTGATGCTGTAATACTTACCCAAAGGCGGAGATCCGACAGAGTATGTCGGATCGGATTAGCCAGACTTAATGTAGTTAGACGCCAATATCATTTCCTTAGCCCTATTTTATATAACCGAGTTAATAGAATTTTAAATATATATTCCCTAACGATAAGAAACTGCAAACCAGTCATTGACGGATGGCTGAGTGCCCTGAACTATGAGGAGCTGGAACATGTAGTCAGAAATGCATAAGATTTAAAAGTCACAAACACATACACACACACGTACACACACACGTACATACACACACACACACACACATACACACACACACACGCACACACATACACTCACACACACACACACACACATCCACATTTAATTTTAATTTTAATTTTTCCTTTTGTTTTCAATTGTATCTTTAAGTTTGTATCATGGACTTGTCTATTTGTTGGTGGAACTCTGACACCCCAGCTCTGCCTTGAGAAGGCGTTAATGGCTGCGACACAGTTCTAAACTAATGCGGCCATTATCGCACATTTTGTATTGTACTCCTGTTTTTGTTCCAATAAAGATTTTTATTATTAAAAAAAAAAAAAAAAAAAAATGTCGTATTGAAAACGATTTCAAAATATATATTTTACGTTAAAATAAAATGCAAAACGATATCTTGACTATTTAAAGGCCACCACTCTATCCAAAAAATGGAACGATGAGGAATTATGGTTCAACAGGTAAATTGTAACGCTACCTCCCACCTATTCTGCTCTCGCTTAGTTGGATTTCTTATGATAAAATAAAAATGTGTTTTTGCTTGTCTATTTGTTTTTTCCATCAAGTTCACTGAATCAACATTGATAACTGTTCACGCTTTAAATAAACTCTTAAGTACATTTTTTTTTATATTGAGCTCGCCAAAATGAGCAGTCTATAGGAGTCCACTGCTGGACATAGGCCTCTCCCAAATTTCGCCACAACACACGGTCCTGAGCTTTGCGCAGCGCATGCAGTCAATCACGGCAATCTTCTTTAAAGTCGTCGGTGCATCTGGCAGGGGGTCGTCCTACTCCACGTTTACCAAGCCGCTGGAGTGGAGCTCCATAACTCGTTTGCTCCATCGACCTTTGTTCTTCTGCAAATGTGGCCAGCCCATTGCCACTTTATTGTCGTTATTCTGCGAGCTATATCAACCACTCTGTTTTTTTTAAATATTTGATTGAATCAAGTCCGCCTGATAGAAAATTATGGCCATATCTAGCCAAAAGCAACACATTATGTTGACGGATATTAGTGCCGCTGCCTCTAAACATGTCAGGTTTTTGATCGAGGTTAAAGTGGAACTGGACCTCGCCAACCGCATTTTTCTAATCTAAGGTTTCATTTGATACATTCTTTTAGAAAGTAAACGTTACACGTATTTTACCAATTATCGTCATTAAATATGTATAAAAATTTGTAAGAAATCATCTAACTGATCACCAGAATACCTTAAGTTCACAAACAATAGTGTGCTCCAGGCGATACACAATTTAAATATTTATAGGGAATAGTGGTAGCTCGTTTCTTGTATAAGTTTTGTGAATTCCAATAATTTTATTGCGTCTAGATTGTGATCGCGTGTTATTTGCGTTTAGTGAGACAAGGATTTTAAAATATCAAGGAATTTCTAAATCCAGCTTTGGGTATTAATGTACCGCTTACGTACAGTTATAAGTTCAAAAGAAGTGTCTCAGTAAATCTACGTTTGTTAAAGTTGTTAAATTCAGCCCTTAAAATAGACAACATTTACGGATTCTTTACTGAAACACCTACTAGTTGCTCGTCTTTATTATTGAAAGACTATCCAGATATAACCCTAATAAATGGCAACCCCAATGGGTACATTAACCGATTTAGGAAATATTCAAAAGTTCGTTGACTTTTGGTTAGAGGTCGTTAGTTGTTGCGAAGCAGTCACAGGATACGAGCAATTTCATCGAATATGCTATGATACACCTGCATTTCTTTCTTATGATAAGTATCGCCTTCTGATTAGTGATAATATCAAATTTAATGGCGAAATATGAATTGGTGATTATATAGGGTAATCTATTCGGAGAAAACTGTGACTTGTTGCTGTGGATTAGTTCGGGTTGACGTGCTCGCTTTAGTCTCTCTTTTTTTTAAGTATTTTGGAGTCATCACGCATTACAACTGTATTGTGATTCAACATACTTTATGTACAGTAGAGGATAAACATTACATAATTCGTTATTTATTAGTATTTTGAGTTGGATATTGTGTCGAAAGTTGGGAGAGCCCTGTGATAGGCTGTTGATTTAATCAATTAAAAATTATTATGTGTTTGTAACTTCTTTGGTTATGAAATTATCGATAGAAGTAGTAAGATACCACTTATATTAAAAATAAATTCTTAGTGTTTACACGAACCTTCGTGCCTCCCTAGATCTGTTTTCCATATTCATATTCTCATTCCTTCCTTTCTTTGATTTTGCACTACATGTCTCGGAATGCGATCCAAACTAATTTTATTTTACAAGTAGATAACTAGGTGAGCTTGATTGATTGATGGTTTCACATAAATCCGTAATTGTCAATCTTCAAAGAGTGTGATTCGAAATAAATTGTACACTGTTAATAAAATATTGGATCACTTAACTACACTTTACCAAAATTTAATGTCGCTTTACAAAATAAAAATAAACTTCATCAGTTTACTAGTTTCGGTATTAATCAACAAAGTAGTATAAATACTGTAACCGATAGAGAGTGATACATTAGACACATGTATATAACACGAGATTCGAGAACATGTTAAATGCGGCCTAATTTGAAGAAATTGGAACCATCCGCACCAAAGGAAAACGCCGATACATATAACATGCGATTGATTAAGGAGTGAAGTAACCACATGGAATTGTACTACTCGGTTACGTGAGGAGTGCAAAAAGGAAGGGAGGTAAGAACTACTTAGGTACTTACCCCTTCTACAGTAAGACGCGTAGGTCTTAAAATGTGTTAAAACAAACACACTGACTTCTATTTTACAGCGTTAGATTGCAAATACCTTAAGGAATTTCTGTTGTTTATTGTTCCAAAGCAAAGTGCTCTGAAATTGTCAGTGGTCTCAGGTGTGGCGAAAACACCGGGAAACCACGGCCGAGTGTCAGCACTGCGAGGACCGCAGCGATGACACGGCGCTCCACACTCTGGTGGAGTGCACGGCGTGGGCACAACAGCGCCAGGTCCTCGTAGTGGGTCTGGGCGTGGACACTCTCTCGCTCGAGGCCATGGTGCGAGCCATGCTCTCCGGCGGGAGTAAGTGGGACTGCGCCGCCTCTTTCTGCGAGCAGGTCATGCTCGTGAAAGAGGCGGCGGGACGGGTGCGGGAGAGAACTCTCCCACCCGAGTTCCGCAGCCGGCGCCCTGGGCGCCGCCGACGTGTCTTCGCCGAGGACTATCGGCCTTCATGACCGGGGGTCTGAGGACGGTGAGAGGGCCGCTCACCGTCCTTACAGAAGCAGGCCCATGACGGCAGCGTGACGTGAGCAACTCACGCACGCCTCCCCCCTTAGAAGCGGGATCACACCCGAAACCCCCCATAGACGCGGGATTGCACCCGAACCACCCCCTGGGCGAGGCCGCAGTGGCGGCCGTAGGTCTGTTGGGAGTCACGGGACATCCTTCCTGAGGGCTTACCCGGGGCTCTCAACGATAGGCTGTTAGGCGTGGCGTGAGGTTTTTTTAGTCGGTAAGAGTCCGGCATAACATCCTATGAGGATTTTCCCTCACGTTAAACAAAAAAAAAAAAGTGGTTTCAGGTTTTCTGTTAATATTTGTAGAACGATTGCAATCTAAAGGATGTTGGGAAACTTACTATGAAAATATACCTTAAATATTCGTTTTATAGTCCTTCACACTGCGTCAATGATATTTTAGCATAACTCAATTGGGTCGAGTTTAACATCGACAGCATGGCAATTATTTACAGGTCAATGTTGATGTTCAAAGATTATTTTTTAAAGTAAATATTCAATGAAACATCTTAATGTACTCACTTCTTGAATCAGGATTCACAAAAAAAAATTTGATGATGCAGAAGCGAGATGAGGACGTGAAATTACAATACGCTGGGAGAACTTATTTCATGGCATATCTTCAGATTAATTCAGATGTCATCGAATCCTTGGAATGTTTCACTAACCAATTGAACAAATAAACAATACACATAATAAAATGACCCAAACTGTGTCGGCAAACATTATAAGTAGTCGGTGTTAATCAAAAAGCCAAAGCATTCCCAATACACACTGTCACTTATTGTCATAGAAAATTACACATGGCGTTATTTGAACAAAATTTGATCACAATACTTAAACTGCTGTATTTGTTTTCCACGTGGATTGGGCATATTATAAAGAAAAAGATGAATGCATTATGTGTTGAAGCCGAAAAGAGAGGAGAGGAAGAAACACTTGAGACTACAGCGGTATTTGATAAAAGGTTGGTTGGAATACAAATGAGAGTTGGTGACAATGCATTCGAATCCAGAGACGGCCAACAAGTAGGTTAAAAGGTGAACATGACAGCTATTACTGTAATTAGACGTGTGTTGGCATAGTGATGCAAATGCGACTTTATGGAGGTAGTTAGACGTGTCTGTAGCTCTGATATCAGTCGGTTAAAAGGCATTGTTTTTAATACCGAAACAAAATTGTAATATAGTTATAGTAAGTTTCCAATATCTACACTAATGTCCAAATCTGAACAGCAATATTATTGCAACGTTTTGCAATCAATGTAGCAGCAAAGATTGCAAAGTGCACTATAAAAACTAACCTTGTTGTAAAGAATTCACTAAAAAAATTTAATCAATTTAATCTAAACCACCTTTTGTGACGATTTCGTACAAAATCAACAATGTCTTCAGCGATGTGATCCTAACAAAGTTCTTATTCGAATGCATTTAAACATCGAAAAGGTCTAATTAAACAGTATAGCAATGTTTTTACTGGGGCAACCATAATCGGCTTTAATCGACCGTTAATTAAAGCGATTACTATCGAATCAGTCGTGGGAGATGCCTACACGACGGAACAGTCTGTGCGGCCGATTTTTTGAACTTTTCATGACTTTTAGTTAGCTAATGGCAGACACATATTGAAACTGGAATGTTTGTTTTTGCCAAAAGACAATAAATGTGCAGTTGGGCACTGAGTGTAGCACTTGTAAGAAATTCTGTTTGAATCTGATATTTTGTACACAGCATATTCTTATTAGAATGCGTCGATGTTTCGGTTGAAACACTGCAAATTAACATTTATTAAAATATTTAGAGCAAAATGTTTATGATTTTTTAAAAATCTGGCACTAAAGTCCCCAGATAAATTAGTCATTATACGACTATTAAAAAGTACCTATAATATAAATTAAACATGTGCATTTATTTTTTCGAAGAAATATATTCGGCATAAATTGTTAGATGACTATTCATTGAAAGTAATAAGCAATGGCATTGACCGAAAGTTGGTAGACTAATCAAACGAAATCTATTTATATCAATACCAGACACAATTTGATACCTAGTCAGGTCGTTGATATTAATGTCAACGGGAGAGGTGCCAAAATCTATACGGATATATTGAGCTTTAAGTAGATACCTAAGTTGCACACAATCACTTGTTTGTTTCCTTTAAGAATCACCACTTACAGGGAAAATTAGTGAAACTCATAGTTGATTCTCTTTCAGCGCGAACAATACTTAGTATAAAATTTAAATAATGAGTGTATACTTTTTTTTTTTTTTTATACTACTTAGGTGGCAGACAAGCTAACGGCCCACCGGAAGGTTGGTAACCGTAGCCTATATACGTTTGCAACACCAGAGGCGTTACACACGCGCTGCCGACCCGGGCGCAGGTTGTGACGACCCACAGTTGAAATTTTTCAAGCCGCCCGTAAGGCCTTCAACTTGGCTTAACGACTGTCATTTTACTGACAACCGGGACCAACGGCTTATCGTGCCTTCCGAAGCA
This sequence comes from Miltochrista miniata, assembly GCA_933228765.1. Classification (NCBI taxonomy): domain Eukaryota; kingdom Metazoa; phylum Arthropoda; class Insecta; order Lepidoptera; family Erebidae; genus Miltochrista; species Miltochrista miniata. The sequence continues at coordinate 39,438,172 of OW121752.1, forward strand.
CGGAAACGCTCGTAAATAAATGTCACAAAGTGGTCCACGTGGTGGTCACCCATCCATGTCCGGCCATAGTAAATGTTGCTTACTGCAGTGATCGTTTACAGAACACTGAGTCCGCGGGGCCACGAGCGCTCGAAAGCATACTATGCATATTGCTTTGATTACTATGCTTTTAATTGTTGAACCATCTTATCACCGAAGGAAAAGCATGAAAGTAAAAGTAAAAATGGTGATACGCTTTAGTAGGGAAGTTTACCAAACTCTTATTGAAACTAAAGCATTTCAGTGTTGTGAAACGTCTGAAAGTAGTGAAAATACTGAAACGATAAATATATCTCATTCAAAATAGTGTGGCCTCAATACTGTGGACAGTGGCGAAGTGAGTACAACCTTGACACACGCGCCATTGTGGGTGACCTCATGGAAAAATGTCTTTAATGTTGTAAATTTTGAAAACTTAGCTTACGGTCATTAAATAAATCATAAAATTGCCTGTATTCTAGATCAATGCCCTGTTAACTCGTATATTTTGAATCTAAAACCATTGAAATAGCAGAAAAATATGTCACACGACCTAAATTACTCATAACATTGGTCGTAGACAAGATTGCTTGGGCTCATTTTTATGACAACAGATTCGTGTAATTTCAACAGTGTCATCATACGGTTTCAGGGAAATCATCGCGAGCAAAACTTTTTTTTCAAAAATCATCGGTAATTAAGCGAATTGAATGGCACCTCAATCAGAATTATAGGAGATGAAAAAAAAATTACCTAAAAAGAACACACAGGGTGGGTGGTGATTGGTGAACTTAAAAATCCAAGCAACTTCGATGTTGCATCGATAGTCGTAGTATCCTGTAACTGCGACTTGTATCGTAACCATCACAGACAATTATGTATCGTGTAAATAACCGTGTGTATATTTACAGAATTCATTTATTGCTGCTGCTGCGACGCCAATTTTCATTCGGCTGGACGCTGCCGCGTGTCTAGATTGAAAGGTTGAATCATTAATGTTTTGTGAAAATTGAGATACGTATGTTAAATTTCAATAAAACATTAATTTGGTACTTTTGGAATTTAAAAAATCTAATTTAATTGGTTTATTTTTTTGTGTATACCTAATATCCTTATGATAACACCTGTTATAGGAGAACATGCTGTAAATTTTGCCATTTTAGATTTTTTTTAAACGTGTGTATTGCCGCTTTGTCATATTTTTTATAACTATTCATCAATCAAGGATAACCTTTACGTAGTAACTATTATTTAATCTGTGCCTTTACCTACCGTTAAGGGAGACTTGACAGTATCGTGGAAATTTTAAATATTGGAATAAATTCTTATATCTAGGCACCGACACTAAACGCGTGAAGTAATAATACTATAGCTGCGATAAATTTTATCTTTATCCTTTCATCCCTAAATCGAGGCTCGGGATCTTTGAACATCAGACAAAAATAAAACATCGCAGTATTGGATAATAAAATTGAGATACTGTTAGTTGGGCAAAAAGCAATCCGTTAGCCCTTGCCGGCGGCGCCTGCGACTTTGGGCGAGACTTGAAGTTGGTAGTGATTTTTTTGACATTAAGGCTTAAAAAAGGGCGTTTAGATCGAATGATATTATGTGGCTTTAATTTTATTAGCATTTTAGTGGCAGACAAGCTTACAGCCTGCCGATGGAAAGTGGTTACCGTTGTCTATGGACGTTTGCAATACCAGATGTGCTGCCAATCCTGCAAGAACCTTTTAAGACCCTGTACTGTAGTCGTTTGCAAAATCCGATTTTCTAATACTCAGCATAGATATAATATGTCTTGTAAAATTTCTATTAGATATTCTGTTTTAAGTTGACAAAAAATATTACTTGACTTCTTTAATGTCAGTATTTTCAACCCTTAACTTTTCAGGAGACAAGCACATTCTCAAACCCGATACCATTTTGGTACATTACCTATCGATACCACAGATCGCACCACAAGACAGGTTGCCAACTATAAAGCAGTTGAGTATGATATTTTCCCATGATACCCAACTCCCAAAAATCAGCCTGGTAACATCACACATGAAAGCCTCACAACTCTAAAAAGAAAACTTTCGCCTCCCACAGTTTTTTGCGAGCTTTTGTTTTTGGTTGGTTGTGGTTGTGGCATTTTCGGAATTCAGCCATTTACATAAATACCGTGGAGTCTTTGTTGAGCCGCTAAGGCGCCGCTAAAGGAACGAGTCGGGTTGTTGCGTACGCACTAACCGCGTATGGCAAGAGCTCTGTTTGTTTTCTGTTTTTGTCAGTTTCAAAAGTTGCGGCGGTTGTTTGCGTTTGTTGATGAAAGTTGTTGAAAGTTCTTTACAAGACTACTGGGCGATTTAAGAAAATGAATTTACTTTTGACTGGGGTGATTGCAGACTGGCAAGTTAACAGTTTAGAGAAATTGACGTATTTGTTGTCTTCTATTGTCTGAAATAGACAATGCATTACGAGTATCTGTTGGGACCAGATGTTGACATGTCCTTTAAAAACAAGTGGGAATAACAATTATCACTCTGCAGGACAGCGTGAATTTATTATGCTCATCGGCAAGACGGCATAAAAAATATTTTTGGTGAGGATACTATTGCAAAATGCACTTTTTGAAATTATTGAAAATGCAAGCCAAAAATCGGTGAAGCTTTTATAAGGTCATCCGTAACATGTTCATTTTAGATGTGGGAGTTAGTAAGTTTTAGCCTGCCTGTAGCAAAGCTGCAAAGCGATTCGCTCGGTTTCGAGTCCCGAGTAAGAATTAATTGAACGGTGATAATTTGTTAGTTCGGGTTGAGTGTTTTCTTTGTATATTTCCCAGACTAGAAAGTGGCGTTCTTTTAGTCAGAGGTATATAATTATAAGTGGGCAAAATACCGATATATACCGATATAACGATGAAATAATCTGATTATTATGGAGTTTCCTTGGCTGAATAAATAAAATTAGGCTACCTACATTTAGAATTTTTTGTAGTACGCAAATTCACGGATTTGTTGACACACACCACCTGTGCCACAGATGTACTAAATACAATAACTCAATGCTGTTTAAAATGCATTGAATTATTAAACAATAAAATTGAGATATAACAATCAAAATTGTAATTAGTTTTCAATATATTCAACTCAGGAGTCAAACCAAAACAGGTCATCAATCTTAAAAACCATGGCGCCGTCTTTTCCCTGACCCCAACACCCCATTTTGGGTATAAAAAATCAACCGAGCGACGCTACTATAAAGAATGGGCAGCAAAACCATAATACTACTTACTAAGTTCTATACAATGCTACAAGCGAAATTCGTCTCTATAGCAACGAAAATAGAGGTGTGCTCTGAAGCAAATAAAAATCTAAAGTTTGGTAATTAGATTCTGACAGTTTGAATTCGCCAAAGAGGCCGACACTGTCAAAGAGTCGGCGCCAGAACCAACGTGTTGTAAATAAAATATTGCAATTCGAAAATTTACGATTTCAACTTTGGCACGTTCTGTTTTTAGACTCTGATTTTATTATTGTGTTCACACTTTTTTGCTACCTTGGGATAAGCGGATTATCTATCTGAGAATCGACTTCTGTCTAGTCTGAAGGTTGACTTCGCTTATTCACTAGGATTCGAATACTTCGACGTCGGATCTGTAAAGTGATTGGTAAAATCATAGAGTTATATAAAATTATAAAATTCAATGCAGCTACAAAAATAATATAATTTATTTACTTCAGATGATGGAATTACTTTGCGCTTATTCTTGGCAAAAAATATCAGACACATTTTTGTACCTAGCATGTGCTCAACATATCTAGGAAATAAGGGCATTGGATATGGATATTACAGAAACCCAATAATAATAATATGTAATAAAAAACTACAAGAAAGAGTGTTGTAAGTCAGTATCTACACAAATTATATCTATCTTTAGATGGCTCATTGCGAATCGAACCGTAGAGAGGTTTCAATCTCGTCTTTCTACTTTAAAGAAATCATAATTAGGTACGTACGCTTCGATTTCTTCAACATCTTCAATTTCTTGTAGCATTGTATTGAAGTTTGCGGGGAATTTTCGAAAACAGAACTGCGGTTCATGAACTTTTTATCAGATTCCGTGCTTATGGACTAAACTTTACCAGTTGCATAAGTTTCATCGGACATGTGTGGCGAGTGGTGATGGTGACGGTACTGTCATAATGAACATAGGCACATGCCATGCGCGTAGCAGGTGCGCGCCCTTCGTGTAACCTCATTTATTAGAGCATTCGATAATATCTTAACAGTTCATTTTTTGCTTCAATATTTCTAACACTTAATTGGATCGTCGGGTACGTTACATATTAATTCTGACTATTCTGATTATTAATTCTATTCTAATAATGCTAGGCGAAATAGGGGTTGTATTTATTACGTACCTACCTGTGTCTAATAGGTAAGTACTGGGTGATGGGAGGTACCTATGCTTTTTAACTGGATTTTCGGGTAATTTTTTTTTTGGACATTTCCATCCAGGCAACTGTTAATAAAAGAGGTAGGTAGAAGAACAATAGAAAAAGCATAGAAAAAAAAGAGATAAAAATAAAAAAACTTAAGAAAAGGCAAATAAACTAGATAAAAAAAGATAAAATGAGGAGAAAGACATCGTAGATAAAAAAGATAGAAATAGAGTTTGAAATTAGGTCCTATGTGTTTAAGATGAATAAACTAATATGAAAGTCACATAGCACGCCGTGTGACAATGAAAACAGTGTTTTGTTATGAAATCTTCACATAATATTAAAATGTTATGTTTACTTTCGTTTCACGCGTCGCACGTCGAATGTGTTATTTTCGTGGAAACTGAAAAGAAATGTATATAAAGGTAACCTCAATTCGCGTCTCTTACAGGCGAGCATCGCTCGAGATATTGGGGATGGTTTTAATCTATACCTATAATAAAATGATAGAAAAATAAATCCTGTACGTTGAAAATATTTAAAAAAAATACTCGCAGGGTGTCCTCCTCAGTGAAGTCCGAAAAGTCGCAGAATAAAAAATCTATCAGAAGTAAATTACTTAATGGAGTTTGAAAGAAAGTCACTCCACTTCACTGTTCGCAAGCGATCGATCAGGAAAAAGGAGGGTCCGAAAGGGGAAAGAAAGCAACTAGATAGGTACATATTTTACAGAATAGATTTTACTTTATTAAGGGTCCTACGTCGGATGCAGGATACGTCGGATGCGCAGAAATGTCTAAAAACATGAAAATTTACCTTATCTTACTATTCCAAAACATTTACAACTTTGTTACATACGTCCAAAAATGTTACAATTACCTGTCAACAGAATGAAAATGAAGCAATTATCGCGATTAGGTCTCGACGTATGTGCTTAATGAACCAGAATTTCTTCGGAAACATCCTCATTTGTCAAGAATTAAAACCGTAGAATTGACATAACAGACAAAAATTATATGTATAATAAGACCGATAAATATTCATTCATAAACATCTATTCAAGCTGCAGTTCATTTCGTGAGCGCTCGGTCAGTCCACACGGGGTATATTTAGACCGGGTGACTTTTTCGTCGCGCGAGTATTTTGGTTGCAAAATACCGTTTCGATTCAAAGTGAGAATGCCAGCCGGATAATTTATGGTGTCATATTATGCTCTTAAATTTATGTGTAATAGAAAAAAAAAATTAATAGGGAAGAAAGATTACGTGTTTATTTTTGAAAGTGTTTAAAATATTATTATGATAATTTTCAGACACTAACAATCGTTATTTAAAAAGATGGTTCATATAATTAATTGGTATAACACCTTTCAACTGCTGTGCAGTTCTTTAATAAAAAGTGTTTCTTTTTATTTCAACGAGAACTTCAATTTAATACTGTTACCTATATTTCTGTTGCTATGTTATTTATTATAGCCGTTGCGAGCGACTTCGTTCGCGTGAAAATTATGTTATAATGACAATTTGATTGCTCTCTGCTAATCCCCTAGGATATGTAGCGTGATAATATATAGCCTATTAGAAGGCCTTACCCCCTAGATAATATCTGTGAAAAATTTGAATCAAATCTATTTAGATTTGATTCAAATTATCGAGATCCTTCCGGACAAAGCAAAGCAAACAGACAAACAGACAAAATTTTTTCTAACTATATTTTCGACTTCGGTATCTTATGTTGAACACCCAGCGAGTATTTTTTTTAATATTTCAAATGTACAGTTTTGACTTTTGTATAATTTTATTATATGTAAGTATAGATAATAATCATGCGCATGTCTTTTTTGCGTAAATTCTGATTAGTGCAGTCAGGGATGACGTGAATTTTTCAGCATTGTTGAGGATGTTGGATTGGAATTTTTAGAAAATTATATCATCGACAATCTATTAAATATGAATTTTTAATACAACTTGTACTCAGTGTTTTCGAAGGGTCGTATTAAAAAGCGTAGATGTTATTGTTACTCATTCTTCTATATAACTATAGTAGGTATCTATTAATTGCAACAGCATTTTGAAGAACCACGTATTCGAAAAGTAAATATTTTAGAGTTCAGACTAATTGCAACCTTGCATCATTCTTATATTTTTTTATTTTTCGCCAAATTGACGTCACCAGCCTGATGGAAAGTCATGGCGCATCTAGCGATTGGGGGCCACTCTCACAGTTCTTAAGACTTCTGACAGTGGTCCTCAAGTTGGCGGCCCTGTAATGTGCCTCTTAAAGATTGTAAGATGAGGAAAACACATGCGCGGGTAGGTCGCTCCAAGCTTTTATAAATAGACAGTGAAACGATCTTTTAAATCGCTCAGGTCTGGCGAAGATTCTCTCCACTGGGTACGAGTGGCACCTCTGCCCGGCACGCGTTTTTCGGGAACGAAAAGAAGAGGGTGGGTTTTTTTTTTTTTTTTATACCACTAAGGTGGCAGACAAGCATACGGCCCACCAGAAGGACCGGTGGTCACCGCAGCCTATGAACGTTTGCAACACCAGAGGTGCCACACTCGCTCTGCCGACCCTGTAAAAACCTTCTAAGACCCCTTTTGAAGAACCCCATACTGTAGGCGTTTGGGAAAACCGAGGCAGGGAGGTCATTCCACAACCTAAGCGTGCGCGGAAGAAAACACCTATCGGATCTAACCGTGCTGGAACGCACCGGACGCAGAGTGTGAGGATGAACTCCCTGTCTGTGGCGAGCGGTGCGATGATAGAACGTAGCCGTGGGCATCATATCAAACAATTCCACAGAGCACATACCATTGTACAGGCGGTAGAACACGCATAAGGAGGCAAAGTCTCTCCTGTCGCGAAGAGGTTCCACACCAGCTGTAAGTACAGGATCGTTGACAATTCTTACAGCTCGCCTTTCCACCGAGTCAAATGGACGAAGCTGATATTCAGGTGCTCCCGCCCAGAGGTGACAGCAGTACTCCATATGCGGCCGCACTTGCGACTTATAGAGAAGCAGTGTTTGCGCCGCAGTGAAGTACCGCCGCGCCCTGTTGAGCACAACTAGCTTTTTGGACGCCTGCTTAGCCTTGTCCTCCAAATGACTACGGAACTGAACGTCACTGGAGATGTCAACGCCAAGGATCCCTATACTTTTGGAGATGGAAAGAGATGTGCCCTGAAATTGCGGCGCTACAGTAATCGGGGTTTGCTTAGCGGTGAAAAATTTTATTTGATTAGGTTGAAGAGCTCCTCAGAACACTCGCCGGGATAAATTCGGCAGATGGCCGCCATGGACGCGATGCGCCTACGGCTCGAGGGCTCCCGTCATCTCAGGACAATCTATAAATCCAAATTCTGCATTGTGGAACTACCAGTTTTATTTTTGAAATAATTAATCTTTATGGGGTATTTGAACTGAGCACTTAGGGTTCTAATTTAATATCTATTTATAGTACCTACACCAGCATGATATCATTACTTACTGTATCTATGAGAAATATCAACCTTCATTTTTTATATAAAATTCGCTCAACTGGAGAAGGTCAAAGTGAATAACAACTAATTACGTAAATCAGTTGTCATAGCGCAAATCTCTGAAATGAGAATTAGGATTTTACTTATTTCAATATTTTCGCCAATTCTAATAGATGATTAAGCAATACATTTTCATACAAGACTCTGTCTTGAGTGCGGTGGCCGTAGGTGTGTTGGGAGTCCTGGGACATCCTTCCGAGGGTTTACCCTGGACTCTCAACCATAGGCTGTTGGGCGTTACGTGAGGTTTTTTAGTCGGAGGGAGTCCGGCATCATGCCGAAAATTCAGGGATTTTCCCTCACGTTAAAAAAAAAGATTCAGTCTTGAGTTGGGAGTCCTGAGGTATCCTTCCAAAGGGCTTACCCGGGGCTCCCAACCGTAGGCTGTTGGGCAGGATACGTGAGGTTTTGTAGTCGGTAGGAGTCCGCAGCATCCATGTAGGATTTTCCCTTACTTAAAAAGAAAGACTTGAGAAAAACTGTCTTGAAGTTAAAACGATGAGGTACCGTTCGTTTAGTTAACATTTTCAATGGTTTAGTTCCGGTGTTTTAATTTTATAATACCTCTTTAGGGGGTGCCTACGTATCGACTTAACGTTATTAGGTATGTGTACCGTTTGACGCGCCTATGGTTTAACAAATTTTTGACAAAGTTTTAATACCGATTAGTATTATCAATATCCAAATTCTTTCGGTGTTAATAATATTTTTTACGAGTCCTTTCAATTGACAATAAAATTAATGTACCTGTGTAATTGTCTAACAAAAAACAATCTAAATTTATTGCAGATATAAACCGGTGTATGTAATCGTGTACCCACTTCTAATGTTTGTATGAAAGCACGTAATGTCTCAATTCGAATAATGCACTATAGGGAAAAGAAATAAGTCTGGTAGAGTCAGGAAAAAAATATTACATTAAAACATAATTTTACTTGAATTATCCTTTAAATTTCCTTATTTTGGATTTGACTGTTACGATTGCTTTGCTGAAAGTTGAATAATGACTTGCTCATCATTTAAGTCTATTATAGTCTTCACTAATTATGATTCGGTATTGTAATAATATAGCATTTGTTTTAAATTAAGTAGGTAATTTGCGTTGAATTTGTGTGACATTCTTGAGTGATAAAATTACAAATAATAAAATCAAGTAAGAAATTAATGTTTAAATACTACTACATACTTCTACTGCTGTCAATTCGGGACTTTCTGCGTGATTTGCTTACATTAATTGACATCGATGTTAAAAAAAAAGATATTTCTTCTTATGTGTAGACACAGATTCTCCACTATTTTTTATATTTAAATAAATAACCAAAACATTCAGTTCAAAGAATTATATTGTTTTAACTTTACACTTGAATCCAATAGCTACCTAGGTGTAAACTTATTTAAACAATATCGCTTTGAGTTCAGTTTACTCGCAAATCAGCTAGATTCCGTATACTGTCTAATACATTTCCATATTTTCTCACTTAACATTTTCCTTGCCAACGCTACGACACCGACGCGCCGTCTCGACCGCGCTATTTCTGGCCGCGCCCGCCCAGCCAAGTTTATTGACACGACTTACCGCTCACTATACTGCACCCGGATTTTACTGCCAATACCTCACAGGCTGAAGTGCTTCGTCACGTGTCGCTGACTACAGTGCCCAAGTGAGATGCTGAAATTTTACGTAAGTCAAGCACGCCCGCTGTTCCTTGTTTACCTTTGGTGCTTGGCCAGTTAAACTGTCAAACGATTGCAGCATAGCTCGAATTAATTACTTAGAGTAAGTCATATTGCTGCTTATTCTCGGGTAAAAATATGAGATGAAGGTATTAGTTTGTTGGTTTTCTTCCTACATCTAAGTAAGTATCGGTCCTAGTAAGAAAATATATTGCGTGTGTATATTAAAACATTCTTTGTAGCTTAACAGATAGAAGCATCAAAGAGCTCTACGTAAAATCGCGCACCTTTTTAGCCGGGAATTACAGGTGATTATTAAAGGGTTTTAGTCACTTTATGTATGTGGTAGACAGTCAGTAACATAATTTATCTCTATGAGATAGTTATAATTTATATGATGATCAAGTTTGCATTTCGGATAGATCACATACATAGGATGTTGCTGACTCTACCCAAATTGAAAGCTAATATTTCATTTAACGTCGCGTCATTCGTTTAAGTATCAAAAGCTCTTGATCTAAATAAGGCCATCAAATGATTATCGAAATGCAGTACTAACGTAATTATGGCGGTCAAAATGATCGTGCAATGATGCGGTTAAATTTCGCGATCGATTTGCAAACGCACAGCTGCGGTAACATCTGCCTTGCGCACGCGACTACCCTCTCGTTTGTTTATAAGTAGCAGTTACCATAAGCGATGGATTTTGATAAGATTGACAGATCTTGTTAGATATTAGAACTAAATATCATACACACAAATATTCAAAAAGATCTCATTTTTAAAAAATACTTAGACGACCCAATAACGGACTTTTTATTTTTAAATGTAACAGATATTTCAATTACATTTTTAAATATATGAAGTCCATAATATCTATATCATACTAATTTCATATTTTAATTACATACATTATTTAAAAATTAACATGATAAAACAATTTGTTGTTGTAATAAAAATTATCATCAAAATATATGAAGGCAGAGACAGTGACGCACATCGCTTAAAAACCACAACGAAATTTTCATCTATTATTAGACTAGATTAAAAACGTGCTCATTGCTAGATACTATTGTTCATTATTATCGTACGCAACTCGTACTTACTTTTGTGTCTAGCCGTGTATATATTATACATCTCCAATTGCTTGAAGCTTGTCATTCCTCCTGCTGTGTGTACTAGGCCGTCCTTCACATCTTCAAGGTTCAAGACAGCCACGCCTATAAGTAGTGCACTTACAGACCAACTATTCGGGCTGTGGCGTAGGCAACTAGCATGGGTTAGGAACTTAGGAAGCCATACGGTAGTTGCTCCCAAATAAGAAACCAAATTCCTCAAACTCCTTACAGCCAAAAAAGTGGAACCCAGGCTTCAAATGCAGGCCGGTACTAAATGCTTCCAATCCAAGTAAAGAGGTAGGTAGTAGAAGATGTTTCCTATCGTTCAGAGCATCGGCCCACCGTAGTGTGTATAACCACGGTAGGTATTACATCAGTAGCCATATTTTATCAGTTTCACTTAACAAGAAATTAGTTCAGAATGAGCAGACGCAGGGGGCGTGACCATACCTGCGTCAGCGCCACCTGGCGGCGGCGCCCTACTTGTATAGATTTAACGGGTTGGCAACATTCGAGTTTATTTGTTTATATTCACTTTAGTGTACTATGTTATCAAACATTTTGGAGAGTGGAGTTAGCATCTTCCGTATAATAAGATCAGCTCTATATATGAAGCAATTCGTCGTCAAACTACGATAATTATGAAGTTCATTTGTACGAAGGGATTCTCGCTTGTAGTCTCGAAGAACTACATTGTTATTGCAGTTGCATTACTGTTCAGAACTTCAAATCTGATCGTTGCCGTTATATGCTATAGTTCAGCCAGGTGTGTGTAAGGCAGCAAGGAAAAATGGAAACGAACTATCTGATAAAAAACTAGAACTTTATGTATAAACTAACTGCTCCACGACACTTTTTTGCCACACACTTTGCATGTGACACTTTTAAATGACGAAAAAATTCTCGAAAATCGTTTTAGTAGTTTCAGAGTTTATTGGTTAAACAATCAAATATTTTTCCAAATAATAGATATTATAAGTAGGTGCCTATAGGTACATGGCGAAGATTAAGACACAGGTTTTCTCTAAAGCCATATGAACTACAAATAGTATACAAATCGAAAGCTGCACTCTCATTGCTAAAAGTAGCGTAGTATAAATCGGCCCCTTTACATCGAGTACAAACTGACTTAATTAACGCTAACCGGTGCAAAGCACTTTTTACATCCATTGTACCGCCTTTTTCCCACGACCCGCATCGCATACGCATATACGTACATATTTAATAAGTATTTATTCTTGACTAGTTCTTACCTTATTCATTCTAGTGATTTTTGGTTAATTGTCCCATCTCATGACCCTAGTTTCCATTGCAAGTTCAATGGAACTGGTTGAGGCAGACCAAGCAGCCTTCGATCTTAATACCCTCGCGCTTCACATTGCTCATCTTGGAGGGTACATTATTGTGCACTCAAAAGATTTCTAGAACCTCCAAAATTTTTAAAGTTTGTCACTGGGCAAGGGCAACATCAATGCAATGCATAGACGAGTATGTAGCTTCCTGCCGAAGAAAAAGAGGATGCATGTAATATAAGAAATTTGAAAGACTGTTCCTTCCAAATTTCTTGACTGGTCTTTGAAGACAAATATGGGAGCTTCGACTTCAAGTAATTTCAAAATCTACCAGCCAATGATGTTGTATTGTTAGTGTGCCGCTGCTGCAACTTTAAAGACCTGTATTGCATTTTCTGTCCTTATAGTTGCTGATGCTTACTTCTTCTAATCCATTCATAAAAATTGATCATTTAGGCAACCAGTTGGGTTGTTTCCACATCAAATAGTTATGTAGGTACCTACCATGAACAAGTATATATTGACTATACAATACGTCCCGAGTAACACGATAGGTACAATGTATAAACAAATTGCTTCCCGTGTTTCATTGGACGTTGAACGGTGAAATTGGGTAAGTCTGCCAATAGTAATTAGTCTTTAGATAGGTCAGGGTCTAGTTGTATCTACCTACTGCCAATAACATGTTTGTTGCGGTTATTTTAGTGGGTATTATTGTTTTTTCTTGCTCAGTGGCGAATGCGGAAGTTGTCTGAGTAAAGGTTTTGGTTCATATTTCGAGTCCGACTTGTGGATACCTGTTCTAAACAATCATCGTCTTTATAATAGCTTTCATATCCTACCTAGATCTTGTAGGAGGAGCTGTGATTGATCCATTTATTTTCAGCATTGCAGATTGTTGTCAGTCAATGATTAGGTACCTATGTGATTCGTTTGAGTGGGCGTTATGTTTTTCATTGTCACATATGTGGCTGACTGACGAATGCAATGCTGCCACGTGTTATATATTTTTTCAAATGAAGATATAGATAGATAGATCTGTCTCTTCAAGCTATTGGTGGGAAGGGCCGAAAAGCAATGGCGTTCCACAATTTTTGTATCCAAGAGTTTCAAACTTTGCATCGATTCTTCAAGAAATCTGTTTCTTTTAATCATTAAAATTATTGAACATGCACAAAACCGCCTTTCTAAAATCTCTGTGAAATATAAAATTACTATAGATCCAAGACCAATTTGTTAAAATATCTTTCATTGATACAAGTATTGTGTCATACCGGTCGTAAAGCTTACAGAACACGAGGGTTATTATCGTACTGGTGAATAGTCGATCTGCTGGCAACCTGCCACCACTCCGATATTGACACTTTGTTGACTTTTAACCGAACTTTACAGCGTTGTAAAGCTTCGATGGTTCGGTGGATACGCGGAGATACGCGCATAGATCATGTCGAAACTCCCGCGCTTGAGCTAGTCTTCATTTTCATGACATTGTGGATAAGTGACAAAAGAGTCTCTGATATGCTCTGATTTTGCTGTGACGATGAATCTACCAGTCTCTGGTACCAATGTATCAATAGTTCATATGCGAGGTCTTTGAGAAACGGGCTCTGGTAGAACATTGAGAGAACTGGGAAACGTCATAGGTGGATAAGGTAGATGCAACTGACAAACGCTTTGATATGACTATTTTCTAGTTTTTATCATTATTCTATTCACGTGGACCCAAGTTAGTCGCCAAGGATAGCTAAGATAAGTTTAATAACTATAGGTATGATAATTATTACATGTTTTTCATTCACACTTAAGGTTGTATGTATATGTTTACAGTCTAGACTACCGACAGACAGGAAATCGCGGCATATCATACCAACCATTTATTTTGTTAACATGATACCCCGACACAATACAAGCCTAACAGTAATCCAACTAATAGAAAATTATGTTAGTTACAAGTTTATTACGGGATAGCTTTTTGAAAAGATCTAATAAATCCGTTTATTCTATTAGAAAACTATCCTTGCCGACTTTGCTTCTTTGCGTAAATAGATACCGTAAACTAAAATTTCTCTATTCATCACAATCGATTGGCCATTAAGTTCCGATTTTCCTGAACTTCTTGTACTTTTCCTTGTTTTCTTAACAATAGAAAATTACTTTAGCAAATTGTGTAACACACACTTAGCATATTAAACTAAACTTCCCCTTATCTAGAAACTTTTCGGTCACAAATATCATATTTTGAGAGCAGCCTTATAGCGTAGTCGGTAGAAAAAGAAGAAATATTCATTGAATTGATTATTAATAAACACTTTTGAAATGTAGCACCATTTTTTAAACGCATTATTCTCACAAACCGTCATTTAGATATCTAATAACATTCTGTAGTTGGCTTTCTACCTTCACTTGCACTGCGCACTCAATATTGGATATACGATATGCATTCCTCAGTTTTGTTTACTGTCTTTATCGAGTTCCGAATGCGTTGTGGAAGTATCTGCTTCGTGTAACATGTACGTACACATATCTACTAGCGTATGGTAGATGTAGAAATTGTTTTTTCGCAGGAGTCAGTGGCGATGCAAAAGGGGAAAAAAGAAACAGTGCAAGAACAAGTTAATTTCCCGTGAATGTGGAAGTGGGGAGCCACTCCGCCTGACCACTAAGTTGGCGGCCCAATGACGTGTCTCTTCAAGCTCGAAGACCACGGGGTTGTAGAAGAAGAAACGCGTGCAGTGGCAGAGTGTTCTATGGGTCGGACAGAGAGACGATCTTTTCAGACCCTTGGTTCTGGAGAAAATTCTTTACCGCCTTTTTTTCTATCATAGTAAGGCCCAGTTGGGTTGTCATGATTGACAATATTTAGCACTGCATCAAACACCAATGAACTAGAATTTGACTTTAATGCCTACAATAAACCGTGATCAGCGAGATGATTACACGTTTATACCGCGGTAGGGACAACATTTTTGTTTGTTTAATACAAATTGTTTGAATCTTTGTAGTTACGACGGAGGTTAATGGCTGCCTTTGATGTGTTTAATTTGGATGTGGTTAATGTATTGACGGGTTCTTTGTGTTTAACGAGGAAATAACAACATAAATAGGGTGGCTTTAGGAACAGGTAAATATGTGCCTAATTAAAATAAAAATTCAGGCTAAATTCTTAGCGTGACATAGGTATTACATTTTAATATAACCCAGTTAGTCGTCTGCTGAGAGCCCTGGAACATCATTCCGAGGGCTTACCCGGAACCCCTGTCTCGAGCGTAGACATTATATGAAAAAAAAAAATCACTAGAATCTTATTTTTCCCGTTTTCTTTTTGCTAAAAAGTCAAATACAGAAGCAAAATTAACAGTTATGAGTATTGTTAGACATTCTAATGACGGTGTTGTATTCTACAGGTTAACAATAGTTTCTAATATCTTCATTGCGTTGACATTAACACTACAAACACGCCGAACTATAATTTTGTTATATTGCTCACTATAAACCACCCATTGACTATTACCACACCCGTCAATATTATTACTACATAGTAATACGATCAATCTAAACCGTCGTAACGTCTTCACTACCGTCTACGATATTAAATCCTTTAACGTCTTTATATTTGATTATGTAGCTTTAAATAGTGGCATATAAATACGTTATTACATAATTTACGAGCTGCCTTATAATATTTTCAAATATTTCATTTAACTGCATACCTACTTGAGGTGTTTGATAGCTCGTAATAATTTTATGTCGTATTCAATCAGATGTATTTCATAAGCTGTTTATAGTAAGCAATTTACAGGTCTTCGTTGATTAATCTTTGGTTGTGTTTTGTGAAATGATGGATTCCAATCGTATATGTGATGTCGGTATTTGTAAACACGTTTTCATGTCTGAATTATATATTTCTTGGCAATGAGATATAGAGTATTTACTGATTTACAACTTGTAAACTTGTTTGTAGTCTGAAAGTTGTGGGAAGAATGTTAGTGGAGAGTTTTTTGGCGTAAGTGTATCAATTTAGGTCTCTGTTTGAAATATCTAATTTGCAGCAGCAACAGAAAAGCTTTCCACACCTGTTGGAGCTTTATTTTGAAATCATTAAATAGACCTCGAAAACTTTCCAGGTAAACATAGTCTCATTTGACAGCGAGATATAAAACGTAGGAGCCTAAATAACATTAACGTTTAATAAATAGATTCACAGACAGCGTCGATTTAAATATTTATATTAACACTTAGCAACAGCTAGTTGCCGCTATTTAGCTGTCAACTGTTATTAAAGCTCATTATCCAGTAGCCATTAGAAGATAAATTTGCACTAAACACGATTAACCTCTGAACTCGCGACTCCGTATTTGTAATAATTTGGTCAGCACCTTTCGGATGAGTCATGTAATATTTAATGTGTGATCCTTAATAACTTGACAATTATTATTGTAATAATAGCCTTACGGACATACTCTGTATGATCAGATTTGTGTTAAATTGTGTTGCGAATTAGGCTGCATATTTATATCTACAAGACTTTTAAATGTTTTAAAAAATGGGTTAAGGTGTGATTCATATACCTAAATAAATATCTACTTAAATAAAGAATTATACTGTCCAAATTTGGGTAAATATAGCTTCGACTGCTTTATCAATAATTTTTGATTAAATCAAAAGAAGAATTGTAACTAAAAATGTCAAAGTCACAAAATATGAAAACTTCCATGAAGCCACTATAAAATTTACTCACAAACATACGATCTGAGATCTCCAGGTTAGTTATTTTTGCATAAAAACCTTATACAAACATAAAATCATACTCGTAGAGCCAAGTTCAATGAAAATGTAAAGTAGGAAGAAAAGAAAATAAACTTAATTATTAAGAATACAAAAACCCGATTGCAAAGTAAAAATACAACTGAAAAGCAAAAAACAAGCTCACATTTCTTTTGTAATTTTCTTTAGCTACTTACTGTTTTATTTTGTCGGCAATATTAGCAGGAACACGTTTTGTCTCGAAAAACATTACCCTCCTTTCTTCGGCAGTTCGGGTAAAAATAAAGAAAAACTATATACTTATCTGAAGAGCAACATCAATGATTTTGACGTTCGTTGTATTGTTATAAGTTTATAACAGCCTAAACATATTGACGTTCCTAATTTATGCTATTTTTCCCACGAAGTTTTATATAAGAACCTACTCAAGTCATAATGTTGGTTTAATAAATATATCATAACCACGTGCTTTAGATCCGTTTCTATAAGTTCATAACAATTAATAGCAACATCCTTGTAAAATACATAAGTAGGTACATCATCTGCATGTGTAGCTTGTAGAACATCAACATAATCATTACCTATTTAGAAAAATAAACTTGCAGGTTAATTCACTTGTTCAGGGTTAGGCGCTATGGGTTCACGGTCGGTCCATGGATGAGATAACTACGTCACAACTGTTAAGACTTCCTACGTCTCTAGCTGAAATAACGCCCGAATGCATTGCATATACGTACTTCAAATTATTCATGAAAATGTTGTTGTTTCACGATCGTTTTCTAAAAATTTTGACTTGACGTCATATTATTTAATTAATTGTTTCGCTTGTTAACTTGAAATCTTTTTAATTAATTTCATCTAGCTCTTTCTCTACATCTATAAATTACTCATCCAATTTAAATAGGATTCCAGTTTTTATCTGTTTACTAACAATACTCGGCCCAATAAGTATAATATTATTACCAATGATAGTAGGTATGAGAACCAATAACATTCGCGAATCAGATTACGAAATTTTCTCAGCAAATGCTATAAAATTGAGCTTTCACATTATCTATTATGCCATAAATCTTCTTGCGGTACTTTTGAAACGTGCTGACATAAACTACTGTTTAATAAGAACATCATAATCTAACCGATTCTTAACACGTCCTTATCTAAAAGCCCTCGGTCTATGATTCATGATTCAAGTGCTTGCCTCTGAAACGTTATAGCGTTATAAAATGCGATAGTGAAAAGCATAATATATGCCTCTCGAGTCTCAAGTACATACTCAGTGTCTGACATTACGATGTATTGGTTTTAAAATTTTTAAATTGGTCATTATTACTTTGTATCTTAAGATATGCTTACCTATGCTATGGAGACTGTTTGTTTCTTTAAGAAGCCTGTTCTTAGAACCTCCTTTCGAAGATTCTGGTTCACCAGCCTTATCTTACTAATATTAATAATGCGAAAGTTTGTGAGTGTGGATGTTTGTTACTCTTTCAGGCTCAAACAGCTGAACGGATCGGGCTGAAATTTAGTACAGATATACATTATAGTCTGGAATAACACAGAGGCTACTTTTTATCCCGGGAATAAGTTCCCACGGGAAGCGGGAATGGGAACAATATTACGCGGGTGAAGCTGCGGGCATCAGCTAGTATAATATATATTTATTGGTTTTAGTCGATTGACGCAGAAGTGGGGGTAGTTGAATAGTGGAAGAAGGTAGGTATTATTAATGACTTTAGACTGCATACCTAATTATTAAATTAAGGCTACCGCTAATAAATAACTACGTTAACTAAGCTATTTCGGTTTTAGTTAGGTAATTTTAACAATAGAAGAATAAAATAAACTTCAATTAATAGATATTATTAAAGAAACCATTAATTATCACAAACAATTATATTTTTTTTATAAACACACAATCATTAATGTTAGTAACCAAGTAGACAGACACTGCCACTGTTTACGTGCTTAACCTTGAAATAACTGTTGGTTAAAAAGCAGTTCAATTTAATGATGATAGCTAGCATTCTATATAACTTTTCATTTTGAACATTAATCTACAATAAACATAGAAATACGAAAAAACTATGGAAATTGAATCATATCAATCAGCTGGATAAAAAATTTCAACTTATGCATCCTTTACGAAATCACGCAGACTTGATAGCACGGATTTAGGAGGAAATTATGTACAGAACATGTTAACTATGTTCTAGAGCCTCCGACAAAAGCTAAGTTTTGGTACGTTACCAACAAGTTATAGTGCAAGAGCCGTTGCTCTTGCACTATAATTGGATAGTTTTAATACTCAGGTGGAGCTGCAGGTATAGGCTAGTTTTATATTAATCTGGAGTTATTACAGGTCAAGCTAGACGCACTTCACTTGAGCGGAACGACACGGCTTGTGAAATAAAAAGTGTTACAAGATAATGTAAAATCTCTACTAAAATGTCTTTTAGCTAACTACTGTTTGGAGCTAGAGAACCTACCTTTTACATTATATGCAAATTTTATATTTTTTCTAAAATTAATCGTATAAAACTGTGCCATGAAGTTTCTCTCCTGATTCTATCCTTGCAGCTGTTTATATTCCAGTAGAAGTCAGTAAATAAATAATAATAATAAATAAATATTCACGGAAATTTCACACAACGCTATCTGATCCCAAAGTAAGCTAGGAATAACCTGCTCCCGAAAATTGTATTTGATGGTGTTACCCTGCAGGTTAGCGAGGTCAAGGATTTGGGGATTATAATCGACGGCACACTATCTTGGCGTCCTCAAATGAAGGAAACCAGCCGTAAGCTTTTTGCATCTGCAGGCTCATTGCGTAGATTACGCAATTTTCTTCCAACTGCCACTAAAAAAGAGCTTGCAGAATCCCTTCTCCTTCCTGTACTCGACTATGCAGATGTCAGCTATCTTGATGTCACTGAGGAGCAGCTAGATAAACTTGAGCGACTTCAAAATTTTTGTATTAGATTTATATTTGGGCTACGCAAATATGATCATGTAACACAATTTCGTCAAGAGCTCAACTGGCTCCCTATTCGTCTTCGTCGAAACACTCATATTCTGTCTTTGCTTTACAGCACTCTTTTCAATCCCCATACTCCAAATTATTTAAAAGAACGTTTTACGTTCCTGAATGACACACATTTGAGATCTCTAAGGTCATCAGAGTCACTGCAACTAGAAATTCCTAGACATTCCACAAATTTTTACGACAAATCCTTCGCTGTACAAGCAGTTCGGTTGTGAAATGCACTACCTTTAAACAATAGGCGTGCGCAGTCTTTAATTACCTTCAAAAGACTGGTTAAGGAGCACTACTTAGCTTCATAGTATTTGTAAATGTAAATAATGATATATCTGTGTGTATAATTAATTAGTATGTATGTATATAACATCTAACTATGTATATATTTATGGATATACTTATGTATGTATTTATTGGTAGGTACTTATATACCTTCTTATATTTCTGCTGACTTGAGACGTATTGCAGACTTAGTATATTTCTATATTACACCAATTACTACCCCTTTTACAACGTGATTCTTGACGGTATATTTCCATCCAAAGGTTGCCTGTAAAAGATTGCTTTTTAGCGATAAGGCCGCGCTCTGTACATTTAAGTAATGTAATATCTGCATAAGAAATTTTAACATTGGTGTGCAATAAAGTTTATTCTTATTCTTATTAATACTTTTATACTTTTTAAATACATACATATTATACATAGAAACACCCAGACTCTTGAGACAAACATTTATGGGTCACACAAATATTTGCCGCTGGTGGGAATCGAACCCACGACCTCCAGCGCCGCAGGCGGTATCACTACCGACTGCGCCACAGAGGCAGTCAAAATGTAATTTCTGACCATCATACGTAACTTTAATTTAGTCTTCCATATGATTAAAGATTTGTTTATTTATTTTTACACGTCTACCTTTCTTCTGATATTCTGTGAAATAGTAATATCTCTTGATTATTATAAAAGTTATAATGTTAATATATATACACTCGAGAGCAATGAATCCGGGTCACTTAAAGAATCCTAAAAATCTCGGAAACTAAAAATGCTAGGTTAATGCAATAAATTGTATTTAATAGACAATGTAATACTCCTTAAATGAAGGTATTAAAACTTCTTAGTTATTGTAAAGTTATATCATAAAAAAATCAAATTTGAAAAAGGGCCACTTTCGAAGATGGAACTACGAAATTACAGCATTTGGTGTTGCTTTTGTTTGTAATCTGTCATTTATGTGGGTACATAAACCATGTTGATAGTGCTCTATATTCATTAATCAAGCTGAAATTATGTCGCTTACGCCTGAAGAATGCACCAGAATACTTACAATGCTGGAAACCGGCCGGAGTCAGCGCGATACAGCCAGGACTGTCGGTGTGTCGCTGTTAACAGTACAAAGAGTTCTCCGACGTTACGAAGAAACTGGTTCTAACCTACGCAGACCAGGAACGGGCAGAACCAGGTGTACCACAGCACGAGAAGACCGATACTTGGTGAACACCATGCTTCGAAATCGCTTTCTCACAGGAACTGAACTCACCAATCAGTTTCGACGCCTCGGAGGAAGTAACCCAAGTGCATGGACAGTAAGACGTCGGCTTGCTGAATCTAACTTAAAACCCCTTAGACCTGCAAACGGCCCTAAACTGGAGCGTGGGCATCGTATTTCGAGACTAAGGTATGCCCAGAGCCACGTAAATTGGAGTATTGAAGATTGGTCAAAAGTTATGTTCTCCGACGAATCAAAATTTATGCTCTACAAGCACGATGGAAGACACAGAGTGTATCGAAGACCAGGGGAAAGATTCAAGCAAGCATGCATCGAAGAAAAAGTAGCCTACGGTGGTGGGTCTGTACTTGTGTGGGCCGGAATTTCTTCTGAAAGTCGCACAGAGCTGGTGATCATAGAAAACGGCTCTTTAACTAGCGTAAGATATGTGGAAGAAATCCTCAATGATCACGTTGGTCCATTTATGGTCAATTTAGGTGAGGATGCTATATTTATGCATGACAATGCCCGACCTCATACAGGTAGGATTGTGAATGACTACCTTCAAGAGATGAACATTACTCGTATGGAGTGGCCAGCGCGCAGCCCGGATATCAACCCGATCGAGCATGCTTGGGACGAGCTAGGCAGATGCGTAAAACAACGAAACCCTCCCCCAATCACGCTTCGTGAGCTCAAAATTGCTCTCACAGAGGAATGGGAGAATATTCCCCAAAATCGTATAAGGAACTTGGTGTACAGCATGCCAAACCGCGTAAACGCAGTAATGGAAGCACGAGGAGGCAATACGAAGTATTAAAATTCAAGAAAATCGTAATAAAGTTCAAAAATTTCATGTTTCCTATTTTTGTTTTAAGGAGAGATCGGCAGTTTTTTCTTTATGTAATTTTGTGTTAATAAAATGTATGGTGACTCATATTTTTTTTACTTTCATTTAAGGAGTATTACATTGTCTATTAAATACAATTTATTGCATTAACCTATCATTTTTAGTTTCCGAGATTTTTAACATTCTTTAAGTGACCCGGATTCATTGCTCTCGAGTGTATATATCTGAGATATTTCATGCACACGAGAACATAACAAATACGTGTGTGCTGACTAGCAAAGAGTTCCAAATATCTAAGGTACGGCGAATTAAAGATTCGAGCCAATCTCTGACATTATAAAGCTAAAATATCTTTAGGTTTACGAATTTTTCACTTCCTATTTGACTGACAGCTATTCAGCTATCAATGTCAAAGCATTGATAGCTGAATGTTGATGGCACCTGAAATTCTCCCCAGACCAGCAGATGTATTAAGTTTCTGAGACATAGGACTAACTGTCGTTAGGTTGACAATAAAGTTTTCCCTGGTCCCAGGTTGAATGGCACTTATTGAAAGAATTTATGCTTTGAGCTTTTTCATTCATAGATATGGTTGAGCTAATTGCTCGGTCAGGATACACTACCAATCTGCTACCACGAGAATAAAGGCGTGAATGTTAATAAGTAAATAGTAACATATAGCGTATATCGGTAACCGATCATTCAACTTAAAGTACTAAAATCAGTTGGGAAAAAATAAAAGTAAGAAAAAAAGCGTACAGACGTTGGGTCTAGCCGAGTTGTTGTGACTGACGTTTTTTTTTCGCACCGGAAACGGCCGTGACGCTCACTGAGCAGCCGCTCGGCACTAATGACTTGTGGCGCTAAGTTATAATTTTAATTGAGGATCAAGAAAAAGACTTCACTAAAGGAATGTAGTTGAGGAATTAGAGATAATAAATACGTCATAAAGAAAAGCTATTATATTTATTATATAGTATTTTAAATATCTTTATGAAGTCGTTCGTTCAACGGTTGCGGATTAAAAATAACTAGTTGACCATTTGAGGCCCAGTGCAATCCATGTTACACCTTGCTTTCATGTTCCTTAAGTCCTATCCCCTTCACTAAGAACGACATCATCAAACCCACAGACAATGAGGCTAAGCCGGCATAGCTTAATACAAACAAGAAGTTAATTATAAAGGTTATTGGAACTTATAGAGAATAGAGCAAACGAGTGAAGTCGAGTTGAGACTCAGGTGGAATTAAACGACAACCTATAAATTATAGATATGGATCGAGAAGAAGCACTGGATGTTGAAGCCGGTAGACCGTGTCCCTATTATGGTGCACATTGAGAGACGCTTGACAGAAACGTCTAGCACTGGACTTCACAGAAAGCAAAACCTTGTTCGTTGCGTCCTATAACTATGGTTTATCTTCAAAAGGTTCCGCCTTTACTTTTCTTACCACTGTCTGTGCAACATATTTGATCGCAGTTGCAACATTTAAAATAATATGTAAGGTATTAGGTATTCTTAACTTTTTTCACAGTGTTATACTAAAATACATTCGTTAATAAATTAAATAATAAGTCTTATTTATAATTGCACATAAAAACTGTAAGTAACTACTGCTGATAATTTCAGCGCTTCGTGGTGGTCAGTAGGTAACGCCGCGGTGCAAACGAAATCGATAGTCAATGCAACGGACCATGGCGGTGCATTTTTTGTCTTATTTGTATTTGTTACATACTCTGCACTGATGCAAGCGAACAGTGACTAGACCTAGACGGTGAAATTGATAGGAGATTTTGTACAGTGTGAGACATGTCTCGATTAAATTCAGGACTTCGCGTGAAAAATAACATGAGACATACTCGATTTTGATGGGACTGGTTTGAAGTTCTTAGAGTGATTGAATCTTTTTTAATCAGGTGAAGAAAACGAATAAGGATTCGGAGAGGACGATTATTCTATTGTCACAGTGGAAATTTGAAAGACAAGAGCTTTGTCGCAGAATAAAATTGAGAATGCCAAAACAAACAAACTCAGCCAAACAGGCTACCGTCAATACACCTGTAGACCCAACAAAGACGCAAAATAAATAAAAAATGCACATACAAAGCTTTTAGTTTCCTCGTGATGGAGATAAATAGCATCAGCACGTGGTTATGAGAAGGTTAGGAATGTGAAGTTACACACGTTACGCGCTTCGATCCATCGTCGGCACATAACTCTTATACACAGTGAGGGGGCGGCGACCGAAAATCGTTCCTACTCCTACCTACCTGGCATTCAACATGTAGCAGAATTTCCTTCGGAAGTCAATTCTATTATTTATAAGTACTTTGGTTTCTTTTTCCAAGAAATAGAGACTACGTCGTAAAAGAAAACTCTAACTAAAATTTATCGTTTTCATATTACTTATATTGAACCTTTTGTCAAAATATCATCTACCCCATCTTTTACCATGTGACCTAGGTGGTTTGAATTTCTTGGTTAAAATATACGTTCTATTTTGTCTTTTCTTTCCCGTTCCTTTATAACTCTTTCTATGTAACCAGCATCCAGGTGACGGCTTTGCTCTATACAGAGTTAGTCCACTGGATAGAGCAAAGGCATGATTTTTGAAAATATCTGCATGAACAGTGAGCATATTTTGTGATTTATTGAACAAATTTTGTCCTCTATCCTCAAAGTCTGGATTTCTCACTCTGATAAGCAAACGTTGATTAAAAACAACTTCTTGTTAGTAGACGACCGCTCTTTATAATAATATCTGAGTAGGTACTTCATTTGTAAACAAAACTATCACCACCTCATCATTCGCGTGAGCGATGGGTATAGTATTTTCTGCTTTTAACATGAGTTCATAGCAAGTCAATAATACGTTTAAACAAGCCTGTGTGTATATATGATTGTAACAAATATGTTTTATTGTGTGAATAACGCTTTAGAAAGAGATAAAGTTAATTAATGTATTTTTGGTTTATGGGCCATGATTTTTCAGTCATGTATTTCATCTTTGAGAACAGCTTTAAATATTCCATAAAACTAGAGACTTACGATGACCGCGTGACGTGGCAACTTTAGGTAGGATTATAAGTATTGTAGAGAAAGAAAAACTCATCGCGGATTTATTAATCTTGCTACAAATGACCCTTTTCGAACCCAATATTTACAATATCAAATAAAAAAATATTATAGCCTAATTAACAGACGTTTTTTAATCTGCTTTGTAATTAATAAGTACCTATATCGACTAGGTTGCACTGACAGGTCAGAAGAGCACATATCATTTCACCTCAATATCAGTTCAAAGATATCCCTTTGTTACATTTCTTGTAACATATAAATACTTTTTATTTGTTAATTTATTTCACTGGATAAATAATTGCCTATACCTATTCTGAAATTACTCGAGTAGGTGTCAGTCTAAATAGAACGTCAGAAGCTTGTCTAGTGACGAAATCAGATTTCACGAGTTTCATATGAGTGCCTCGTCCAAAAGTTTATTTTGTTACGAGACGAGTGAAAACATTTTATCAGTTCTCCAGATTTTCATCGATAGATTTACGAGCTAGATGTGGAAAATACCGATATGGATGTATCTGCTTCTTTTAAAACCGAAGAACATGATACCTGAAATGGTGTCAATGAAACTCGTCATAATATCTTCACAAATAATACAAGCAAAGTATCGGCAAGTGCAAATTCAACAATAGATGAGTTACTCAGCATTACGAATGACTTGTTAGACTTATTATTAGATTCAGTAGTAGCTTTAGATGCGTTCGTATATTTTTAGCAGAGAATGTTAGTTTAGACGCTTCGCCGATACCCTTACGGTGTAAGCGGCCGTTGATGAAAATGTGAGTTGAAATTACATTACTATTACTTATTCTGTTGTGGAATATAAAAAGGATTGAGATTATAATAACACTGATTATAACGTAAAATAAAAATGGTGAATCTAGTTAAGTTCACCATATTTTTTAACAAATAAATTTTATAGTCTATACCTACAATAAATTTTCCTTCGATGATATCAGGTAGATCCTCAACAACTCTTCTCCTTTCATTTAAACAAATCTTATTAGTTTGTTGGATCCGTGTACTTTAGACCGCGAAAGATCAGTTATGATAATAACTGATAAACATACTTATATATTTCTAAATACATAAGTATATTATATAATGGGCTCATAGTAAGTTTTAGTTAGCCTTTAGGTACGTTCGTAGCGTATTTCTGGAGACATTTTACTTGAATTGAGTGGCATCATAGTTCTACATGACGCTTGCAAATGAAAGGACGCTATTAATTGAATTCCCCTAAAAATCGTGATAAGGACTAAGATTCTGAAATCTTAATAATAATAATAATAAATACTTTATTGTACACCATTAATTAACAAATTACAGATATTGCTGAAATCTTAGTTATTTTTATATTTCTTTTCTAAACCGTAGACAGATTTATAGGTTCTAGCATTCTCAGTACGATAAAAAAGAGCCTTTAGCGATCATAGGTCACTCGCATATCTCTTGTGCTTACTGTTCAACCTTTCGCATGATAACCTTCGCCTACTTTAAGTAAAGCGTATCGTAAATCATCACACATCAAAATTACCCCATATTATCTTGTTACCGTTTGAGTGCTAGATTGTGTTTATCTGTATGTTATTTAAGCTGTAATTGGTAAGAAATCATAATTCTAAGTACCTTTGAAAACCTTTAAACATTGTATGTTGACAGGTATTGTATACTTTGCCGCCAACTTAAGGACCACTGTAAGAAGTCTTACGGACAGTGAGAGTGGCCCCCAATCGCTAGATGCACCACGGCTTTCCATCAGGCTGGCGACGTCAATTTGGCTAAATATATTTGAAAAAAGATACCTATAACTCTAGATTGCACTTATTTTTAAGTAAGTGACATCATGATGATGACG
This sequence comes from Miltochrista miniata, assembly GCA_933228765.1. NCBI lineage: Eukaryota > Metazoa > Arthropoda > Insecta > Lepidoptera > Erebidae > Miltochrista > Miltochrista miniata. Next base: position 39,465,322 of record OW121752.1, read on the forward strand.
ATGACCGATTCACAGCGACTGATTTAGTTCCATGTTGATTATTGCAACATGTGCTTCTTGGAGAAGATCAGCACACATTGCGGGTATGTAATGGATCAAGGTCAAGCTTTCAATTCATTGCGCTTTGAACACGGCAATCACCTGCCGTTGCACAGTTCTGGACTCTGATTTTATGAGATTTCTCTGACTCCTGCAGATTAGTCACTTGCAGCTTCTAGCGAGATGGCTTAATGTCAAGTAGGTACCTACTAAATTGGAAAAAAGGACCACAATATACACTGAGATCGTGGTCGATAACTTTTAGTCACACGTACTAGGTATTGACCTGTAGTTTCCAATCCAACTATGCAATGTGACCGAAAAAATAGGTTGTAGTAAAAACATCTTAACTTTAAAGTTATGGAACATTGCTATTGAGCCCTCTTTAATCATGCCTAAGTCAAGCCATTTAATAATAAAGAAATCAAAAAAGGCTTTGCGTGTGACAAATTTTAAAACTAGTAACCTCGGTATCTCCCAAGATCGGGTTAAAAGTTTTTGACAGCATAAATTTCACGTCTTCAAAGAGTTTTTGAGATGAGAATTGGCTCTAATTTAATTTTAACAGATAAAACCACTTTGAAAATTAAACATTAATATAGCTACTTAAAGCAAAAAAAATTTTTCAATAAAAAATAAAACCGACTTCCAACAAATCCTGAAAATAAAAATTTACTTAGCACAAAGTAAAATGTTTTTTCATTTATCAGATTTTATTCAATATCATATTGAAGTCGGCGCCAAGTAAACCCATAGGCTTAGGTAGGTATTATTCATGGCACCAACTTCAATATTTTATTGAATAAAATCTGATAAATGAAAAAACATTTTACTTTGTGCTAAGTAAATTTTTATTTTCAGGATTTGTTGGAAGTCGGTTTTATTTTTTATTGAAAAATTTTTTTTCATTATTTTAAGTGACCGGTGAACCGAAAAATATATCTATCTAGGTAAAAGTTTTCATCAATACAAATCAATCAAGCCCAAACACAAAGTAGCTGCCGTAAATCGTTAAGGATTTCCCTCGCCTGTCTTTCGGTTCCATAATCAGATCGACTCCAGATATTCATTAAATTGTAGTACATTAAAGCATTGAATTAAAAAGTTAAAAAATGCACTGGTTCTCCCTACAATTTTCGGTGGTTGCCCTCGATTTCTCCCGGATCCCATCATCAGATCCTGATCTGATTAAAATAGGACCACCTCAGAAGTAAACCCTATTCAAGAAAGAAAACAATTTAAACCCGTTCATAATTGACGGAAATATCGGTGAACATACATAAAACATTGAGAACTTCCTTTTTTTTTTGAAGGCGGATCTATCAATCTAGGTGCAAAGTTCTCATCAATACAAATCAATAAAGCCCAAACACAAGGTAACTGCTGTAAATTGTTAAGGAATGCCCTCGACTGTCTTTCGACTCTATCATCAGGTCGACTCCAGACCTTCATTAAAGTGTAGAACATTAAAGTACTTAATTAAAAAGTTAACAAGTGCACTAGTTGTCACTACAATTTTCAGTGGTTGCCCTCGTGTTCTCCTGGATCCCATCATCAGATCCTGACCTGGTGAAAATGGGACCACCTCAGAAGTAAACCCTATTCAACAAAAAAATAAATTTTGAAATCCGTCTATAATTGACGGAAATATCGCTTGACATACATAAAAAAAAATACATACAGACGAATTGAGAACCTCCTCCTTTTTTTGAAGTCGGTTAATAAAAGCACAACTTGATCCTGAACAATATTAATAGTAAAATAATGACATGCCCATTAATACTTTATCTAAAGCTTGTCAATGCACCAAAATTACATCATCTGCGTAAATCGCAAACGGCTTTATAATAAATGGACAATCTACGCAATGAGTTATTTCCTTTGTTTTGAGTTTCTATGAAAAATAACGACCTTTTAAATGGTTACTATAAGGAGAATAATATTGCAGGTGGGTGACTTTATAAACCTATATAAGTACATAGACGTGAGTAGATATGTGACAGCATTGTACAAGGGTGATTCGTTGATCATGTTTCTATATAGATTTTGGTTAGTCGCTACGGTAAAGTTGATTGTTTTAATATTAATTCCTTATGATACTTCCGATTTATGATTAAGTCATCAGTTGGTTTTATGAATGACTATCTACCTACTGAACCTAAACCGCAAATTGTGGTTGACGCTTTATTAATGAACAATGATTGAAACTAATATTAATAATATTGATGAGTTGAATTTTCGTTTGAGAGCTTATTTGTTTTTTAAAGTTAATAATATTAACGATTTGTGTTTATTTGGACTCCAACTAGATCTTTTGCAAGTGATCCACCTACTGTCTCTTTAGTCAGTAGGAGAATCACTTGCAAGTGTTGTGTGTAGTGTTGCTAGACACTACTTTCCATTGACAAGAGTGTCTAGCGTAGGTAACCTTAAGGGGCTAGGACGTTTGATGGTAGTCACTTCCAACAGTACTGGAATTAAAAAGACAAATCATATCTGCTCATTGCTCCCAATGAAATATTTTACGGAACTTGTTCGCCACTATAAAATAATTTTGTTGAACCATTGAGGCGAATTTCAATGACAGTAAATTTTATAAGGAACGCCCTAAAATTGAGGTACTTAAGTCATACAATTTACACAAAGCATATTATACAATATCGGTTTACCACTGTTGACCGAAATTCATTTGATCATTTGACGTGTGACCGAAAAAACATTAGGCCGTTCTACTACTGATCGAATGAACAACTGACTAAAAGAGTTTTTATCGAACAAACATTTGGTATTTCGACTACTGATCGAATGAACGTTTGGCCGAAAAACAGTTGGCTAAAGAATATTTTAACAGGGGCTGAATCAAAATGGCTAGGTTAGGTTAGGTTAGAACTGCGACCACAACGCACGAGCCGAGCGAGCGAAGCGAGCGTGCCGCGGCAGCGGCCGGCGAGTGCCAGAACCGAATTCTACTTATTTCGCTTTTATTTGTTAAAATATTCTTTAGTCAACTGTTTTTCGGCCAAACGTTCATTCGATCAGTAGTAAAAATACCAAATGTTTGTTCGATAAAAACCCTTTTGGTCAATTGTTCATTCGATCAGTAGTAGAATGGCTTAATGTTTTTTCGGTCACACGTCAAATGATCGAATGAATTTCGGTCAACAGTGGTAAACCCATACAATATACCTACATACATAAAGAGTTCGGTTGTAATAAAAGTATTACAATTTTGAAGTGGTCTCCCGGTATAAGTACCGGGAGACCACTTCAAAATTGTAATACTTCATCCATCCATACGACTAACCTATAACTGTTTGATGAGATGTGTAACCCTTACTGATTTTGTTATTTAATATTTATAATGTATTGCAAAAGGTTGGTAGTATGGATGTGTGGTGCAGGCGTAGCCGCGGGCGCCATCTAGTATGACATAAATGCTATGAGAAAAAAAAGAGAAAAAAGGGAAACAATAGTTCGTAGTTTAAAATTATACACAGATAGTGAGAATTAAAATACCTTGATAGTTTTACAACGAATGAAAATTAGTCATCGATGGTTTAATACGATTATTAAACCAAACTTGTAAGTACGTGTATTGAATAGTAGCAAAAAGTTCCATGAGAACACCGTGTTAGCTAAAAATGTTCCACTTAAAAATGTAGTCTAGACAAAATTTGATGGAAAACACCAGTGTAAATAACACAGTATCTTTACTATTGGAAAATGGGTCTGGTAAAGTAAACAGATGGGTCAATGTATTGTGGGAGGTTAGATTCCGCGAAAATTTACGTTGATGTTTCTGGCTGGCCATGATTTATATTTGTTACTTTTACAACCAAGTGACGCCGTAGACAACGGTCAGTTGACGACTACGCCTTCCAGCGAGTTTCATCAAATTGATCGAATTCTTCATCAAACCTTTCGTACACGAGATAGTTTCTCTCATTTGCTACCATTTACGATTGAATTTTACTCTAATGAATTGAAATAGTATTTAAATCTAAAGAGCATTGAAGATATCACAGTTCAAATAGATTTGAGCGGTGAAAACAATTATATTTATTTCAAAGTCTATCATTTTCAATTTCATACGACTAAATAAATTGTACGGTGGGTACTTATATTGTTTTGATCAAATTAAAATTCATTATATTGACTTTGAAGCAAAATTGCGGTTTCATGGACAGTGTCGGTTATAATAATAACAAAGTACTTATTTAATTATCTACCTACACAAATAAGGTACCTGATGAAACTAAAATAAGTCATACAAGTCAGTCTAATTCTTCGTGTAATTCGTTTACAATACAAGTAATTCACAATGCAAAGTGTGAATTCGTCTGCGTAAATCGCAAACGGCTTTATAATAAATGGACAATCTACGCAATGAGTTATTTCCTTTGTTTTGAGTTTCTATGAAAAATAACGACCTTTTAAATGGTTACTATAAGGAGAATAATATTGCAGGTGGGTGACTTTATAAACCTATATAAGTACATAGACGTGAGTAGATATGTGACAGCATTGTACAAGGGTGATTCGTTGATCATGTTTCTATATAGATTTTGGTTAGTCGCTACGGTAAAGTTGATTGTTTTAATATTAATTCCTTATGATACTTCCGATTTATGATTAAGTCATCAGTTGGTTTTATGAATGACTATCTACCTACTGAACCTAAACCGCAAATTGTGGTTGACGCTTTATTAATGAACAATGATTGAAACTAATATTAATAATATTGATGAGTTGAATTTTCGTTTGAGAGCTTATTTGTTTTTTAAAGTTAATAATATTAACGATTTGTGTTTATTTGGACTCCAACTAGATCTTTTGCAAGTGATCCACCTACTGTCTCTTTAGTCAGTAGGAGAATCACTTGCAAGTGTTGTGTGTAGTGTTGCTAGACACTACTTTCCATTGACAAGAGTGTCTAGCGTAGGTAACCTTAAGGGGCTAGGACGTTTGATGGTAGTCACTTCCAACAGTACTGGAATTAAAAAGACAAATCATATCTGCTCATTGCTCCCAATGAAATATTTTACGGAACTTGTCCGCCACTATAAAATAATTTTGTTGAACCTGTTGTGTACTGGTATTGTAGGGTACTTTTCTATAAATCTACCCACCCACAATGTAAAGGTTCTAGCGCAATAAAGCCAATGCATTCTGCGATCGTCATTGTTTCATTCAATACACCACATTGGCGCAGCCTGATATTTTTACTTACAAGTCGTGGATGTGTCGTATAATTTACAAGTAGTGTTACAGTTTCAGTGCTTACTTATGTACAGTTGCGTTAAAGTGCTATTTAAATATAACAGTGTTAGAAATATTTATAGTTGTGTGATTGTGCATTAGATCGTCACTTAACATGCCTATAGGTAAAATTGAACCGTTTGAAGTGGGTGTTCACAACTGGGAGGCATATTGTAGACGGATTAAACAATTTATAATTCTTAATAGCATTGATAAAGGTTTACATGTGGCTACTTTAGTGACACACGTCGGTGTAGCGTGTTATGAATTGATGTGCGACTTGTGCGCTCCTGAGTTACCGGAAAATAAGTCCTTCGACGACCTTGAACAAATAGTTAAGGAACATCTCGAACCTAAACGATCTGAGATTGCAGAAAGACACGTATTTCGGCAAAGAAAGCAAGGGGAGGCGGAGACTATCAATGATTATTTACAGAATTTAAAGCATTTAGCAAAGACTTGCAATTTTGGCCATATGCTTGAAATTAATCTAAGAGATCAGTTTGTCTCCGGCCTACATCTCGAGGAAATGCGATCGAGACTATTTGCCGAACGAGAGTTGGATTACAAACGAGCTGTCGAGCTCGCTCTGGCCCTGGAGGCGGCTGACAGACACGCTGCTACCGCGGCTAGCGGCGCCAGCCGCGGCCCGGACCCGGCGACGGCGCTGCTTGCGCCCGGGCCCAGCGATGGCTTGCATCGAGTAGCGAGTGCGCGCGCCGCCCACAGCTCGCGTACCGCGCCCACCGCGCGCGCACCGACGGCGTCGGCGCCTGCGCTGGCCCCGCGAGCGTGCATGCGCTGTGGCCGCGCCGGACACGCACCCGCCCGGTGCAGGTTCAAAGCGTACAACTGTGATCAGTGCGGTGAAAGAGGCCATTTGAAAGCAATGTGTCGTAAGTATGGCAAAGATGGCACCGGACAATTAAAGGACACTAAAGGTCAGTTTTTTTTAAATAGTTCTGATTCTGACAGTGATTTAAATTTATTTCATTTTTGTAGCAACTCTGACCGTGATGACCCTTATTATGTCGTAGTTAAAGTCGAAAATCATCCCATTAATTTCGAAATCGACACAGGTAGCAAAATTTCTGCCATTTCGAAATTTTATTACGATACATACTTTAATTTAATTCCAATAACAAAGAAAGTATTAAGATTGAATTCTTACGTAGGTGACGTGATCAAACCATTGGGCTACATTACGGTCAACGTTGTTTGCGGCACACTGTGTGAAAAATTGGAATTGTATATATTTGAGAAGGGTGGCCCGCCGTTGTTAGGGCGCACTTGGCTAAGGTGTTTACGTTTAAATGCATCACAGTGTTATAACATTAAGGAAGATAGCAATTGTGTCACTTCTTTACTAAGGGAGTTTCCTGAAGTTTTTGCTGAGGGACTAGGGACTTTCAAATCTCCCCTAAAATTATACCTTGTTGATAACACACCGGTTTTCGTGAAGGCCCGCTCCCTTCCTCTAGCCCTGCGCGAACCCGTCGAGCGCGAGCTCGAGCGCTTGCAGCGAGATGAGGTTATATACAAAGTTGAACAGTCAGATTACGGCACACCGATAGTGCCTGTCATAAAAAAGAACGGTGATATTCGTATATGCGGGGATTATAAAATCACTATTAACCCAATTTTGAAAGATTTTCACTATCCTCTTCCCCGGATCGAAGATATTTTCGCAACTCTGGCCGGTGGTGAGCATTACTCCAAATTAGACCTATCTCACGCCTATCAACAATTAATTTTAAGTCCAGAATCCCAAGCTATGACGGCTATCACCACGCATGTAGGAATTTTTTTATACAGGCGGGTTCCATTTGGAATAAAATGTATTCCTGAGTATTTTCAGAAATTAATTGAGGAAACCCTCAGGGGATTGCCGTCCACTGTAGTTTTTCAAGACGATATCTGTTGTACCGGTAAGAATAAAAACGAGCATATCAAAAATTTACGTGCTGTTTTGTCGCGGTTAACAGAAGCGGGTTTACGGGTTAATTGGTCTAAGTGTGAGTTTTTTAAGAATAGTGTCACGTATTTGGGCTATCGCATCGATAAGCACGGTCTTCACACCGATGAAAAAAAGATTGAAGCTATCGTGGCGGCACCCACACCTGAGAACGTTACCCAATTAAAAAGCTTTATAGGTTTAGTAAATTTCTATTCTAAGTTTTGTGTAAACATTAGTGATATTTTAAAACCATTGTACGATTTACTTAAAAAGAATGTTAAGTGGCACTGGGATAAGCGATGTGAACTGGCATTCAGTAAAATCAAAAATGTTTTAAGTAGTCATCCGGTATTAGCGCATTTTGATGCGACGTTGACGTTGATACTGTCAGTGGACAGCAGTGCGTACGGGCTGGGCGCCGTGCTCGCGCACCGCTACCCCGACGGCTCGGAGCGGCCGGTCAGCTGTGCCTCGCGCACGCTCAATGCGGCCGAGACTAACTACTCACAGTTAGACAAGGAGGCTTTGGCTATTATTTTCGGTGTGACAAAGTTCCATCAATATTTGTACGGCGTACATTTTTATTTACGTAGCGACCATCGTCCTCTTAGTTATATCTTTGGTAAAAACAAAGGCATTCCTCAAACAGCTGCTAGCCGATTGCAAAGATATGCAGTTCGATTAGCCGCCTATAATTTCGACATTGAGTTTGTGCCTTCGGCAAGAAATTGTTTCGCGGACGCTTTATCACGTTTACCTTTAAAAACGTCGAGTAAGGAAAATCGCGACAATTTTTTTGAAGGAAGTTATTTTAATTTTATAGAACATCAGTTGCCTGTCACATTCGAAGAGGTTAAAAGCGAAACTTCTAAGGATCCGCTACTTAACAAAATTGTCAGTTTCGTTAAATTTGGTTGGCCAAACAGTGTTGGTAATCAATGTGACAATGTATATTTTTCAAAGCGAGAGAGTTTATTTTTTGAACACGGTTGTTTAATCTGGGGGTACCGCGTGATCATTCCTAAAAAACTTCGTAGTTCTGTTTTGGAAGAGCTTCATAATGGACACATAGGAGTTGTCAAAATGAAACAAGTCGCGCGAAACTACGTTTGGTGGGAAGGGTTAGACACGGACATTGAACGAGTATGTCGCGAATGTCCCGAGTGTAGATCGCAGCGCGACCATCCACCACCTGCACCGCTCCACTCGTGGCCCTGGCCAGCCCAACCATGGACTCGCTTAAACGTTGACTTTCTAGGGCCTTATAAAAATCAGTATTATTTAGTCATAATAGACGCTCACTCCAAGTGGCTGGAAGTCGAACGTGTTAACAGTACGTCTGCCCAAGCCGTTATTGTTTGTTTTCGCAAAATATTTGCGAGGTTCGGTCTGCCGACTGTTATTGTCAGCGACAATGGTCCTCCGTTCTCGTCATCACAATATCTATCTTATTTAACAAAAAACGGAATCAAGCGTGTATTAGTCGCGCCGTATCATCCGTCAAGCAACGGCGCCGCGGAAAACGCTGTGCGCCAAGTTAAACAAGTTCTTAAAAAGGCGACTTTCGGTCAAGAGGATTACGACGTCGCTATACACAGATTCTTATTTACTTACCGTAATACAGAACATTCGACTACAAAAAAGGAACCCGCTGTGGCTCTTCTTGGTCGCCGGTTGCGCGGCAGACTAGACTTATTACGGCCTCGTACCGAAGAGTTAGTTCGCGAGAAACAGGACGCGCAGGAGACGCGCCGAGGGGGCGTGATGCGTGAGGCGACTCCTGGAGAATCGGTGTTAGTCCGCGATTATGCCAATAACGATACCAAGTGGAGGGATGGAGTGGTGGTCGACAGAACGGGTCCATTGTCGTATAAGGTTAAAACATTGAATGATAATCGTATCGTTAAGCGTCACGTTGACCAGTTATTGTGTAAAAATGTTAGTAAGTCGCGTCATTCTCTGTCGGTTGTTAACAGCGGTGACACCGGGGATTCAGTCACGGTCGTTTCTAGGGATTCAGCTGTGGACGTAGGTGGCGTTGATTCGACGCCGCTATATGGCGAGGTGTTTTCGTGTCCAACTCAAAAATCGACTGATTCGAGTGAATGTCAGCTCAGTAAGAGTGATAACCAAAGCCAAGACGCCAGCGCTCAGCCCGATGATAATCGCAAGCGTCTCGATTCAGTTCACAGTCCTCATAAAATGACTTTACGGCCACTGGTTCACAGACGCTTACAATAGACTTGTATGCTTAGATTATTATAGCTTTAGTATTTTGTTAAACCTAGGTACGCACCACAACGCATGTCAAGATTAAATCTTTTTGTATAAGTAGGTATTACATACAATCGTAAAAATCTACAGATATACATACTCAGCTATATTTGCCATTTTCTGTTTGTCTATGAGAAGGATATTTGCTTGTTAATAGTTGTAGTAAGTGTATCAAACAAATATTTAATTTCTTTGATCTAGTTTTTAAGGGAAGATAGTGTTGTGTACTGGTATTGTAGGGTACTTTTCTATAAATCTACCCACCCACAATGTAAAGGTTCTAGCGCAATAAAGCCAATGCATTCTGCGATCGTCATTGTTTCATTCAATACACCACAGAACCATTGAGGCGAATTTCAATGACAGTAAATTTTATAAGGAACGCCCTAAAATTGAGGTACTTAAGTCATACAATTTACACAAAGCATATTATACAATATCGGTTTACCACTGTTGACCGAAATTCATTTGATCATTTGACGTGTGACCGAAAAAACATTAGGCCGTTCTACTACTGATCGAATGAACAACTGACTAAAAGAGTTTTTATCGAACAAACATTTGGTATTTCGACTACTGATCGAATGAACGTTTGGCCGAAAAACAGTTGGCTAAAGAATATTTTAACAGGGGCTGAATCAAAATGGCTAGGTTAGGTTAGGTTAGAACTGCGACCACAACGCACGAGCCGAGCGAGCGAAGCGAGCGTGCCGCGGCAGCGGCCGGCGAGTGCCAGAACCGAATTCTACTTATTTCGCTTTTATTTGTTAAAATATTCTTTAGTCAACTGTTTTTCGGCCAAACGTTCATTCGATCAGTAGTAAAAATACCAAATGTTTGTTCGATAAAAACCCTTTTGGTCAATTGTTCATTCGATCAGTAGTAGAATGGCTTAATGTTTTTTCGGTCACACGTCAAATGATCGAATGAATTTCGGTCAACAGTGGTAAACCCATACAATATACCTACATACATAAAGAGTTCGGTTGTAATAAAAGTATTACAATTTTGAAGTGGTCTCCCGGTATAAGTACCGGGAGACCACTTCAAAATTGTAATACTTCATCCATCCATACGACTAACCTATAACTGTTTGATGAGATGTGTAACCCTTACTGATTTTGTTATTTAATATTTATAATGTATTGCAAAAGGTTGGTAGTATGGATGTGTGGTGCAGGCGTAGCCGCGGGCGCCATCTAGTATGACATAAATGCTATGAGAAAAAAAAGAGAAAAAAGGGAAACAATAGTTCGTAGTTTAAAATTATACACAGATAGTGAGAATTAAAATACCTTGATAGTTTTACAACGAATGAAAATTAGTCATCGATGGTTTAATACGATTATTAAACCAAACTTGTAAGTACGTGTATTGAATAGTAGCAAAAAGTTCCATGAGAACACCGTGTTAGCTAAAAATGTTCCACTTAAAAATGTAGTCTAGACAAAATTTGATGGAAAACACCAGTGTAAATAACACAGTATCTTTACTATTGGAAAATGGGTCTGGTAAAGTAAACAGATGGGTCAATGTATTGTGGGAGGTTAGATTCCGCGAAAATTTACGTTGATGTTTCTGGCTGGCCATGATTTATATTTGTTACTTTTACAACCAAGTGACGCCGTAGACAACGGTCAGTTGACGACTACGCCTTCCAGCGAGTTTCATCAAATTGATCGAATTCTTCATCAAACCTTTCGTACACGAGATAGTTTCTCTCATTTGCTACCATTTACGATTGAATTTTACTCTAATGAATTGAAATAGTATTTAAATCTAAAGAGCATTGAAGATATCACAGTTCAAATAGATTTGAGCGGTGAAAACAATTATATTTATTTCAAAGTCTATCATTTTCAATTTCATACGACTAAATAAATTGTACGGTGGGTACTTATATTGTTTTGATCAAATTAAAATTCATTATATTGACTTTGAAGCAAAATTGCGGTTTCATGGACAGTGTCGGTTATAATAATAACAAAGTACTTATTTAATTATCTACCTACACAAATAAGGTACCTGATGAAACTAAAATAAGTCATACAAGTCAGTCTAATTCTTCGTGTAATTCGTTTACAATACAAGTAATTCACAATGCAAAGTGTGCAATAATATCCTAAATTCATAATTGGGAGCGACTGACGAAAACAACGTCTTCACAATGTTTATCTACATGGAGCAATCTAAACTTATTATAATTAATATCGTTAGTTATGTTCTGGGAAGCTTAGTTCATCGGCGCCAGCATTCTATAAGTGAAATAAACAAAACCGTGTATGTAGCCCAAAGATTCGGTGCGGATGAAAGGCGATTTTTATAGAATTGGAGTATCTTTAGACTCTTTAGCTATAGAACTATTTATTATTGAAAGTGCGTCAGGTAATTCTCATGGAAATCGATGTTCTGTATTGTAATCTTTTATTTTACGTGTTGTATTATTATTTTAGGTCATCAATGGACGACGACAGACAGTACCTGCTTTAACGATCTTCATAGGAGCACCTAAATGTTTTTTGTATATACCCACAGGATATTGTAACATTTGAGTTATATTGACTTTCCATTTATTCCCATATGTATTTGTTTTTCACTCCCATTTTATTTTTGATTTCCTTTGTACGAATAGGTATAGCGTACTTTTATTGAGTACAATACCTAAGAAGTTCAATCGTTCAACAATTTACGCGTAAAAACTGACAGCTGAAATCCTACTCTGCCATAACTCACCAGTTTTCAGTATATATTGGTAATACATTCAAATTTATTAAAGTACTGACTGATATTATGTTTACTGAGAATCTGTTTGATTTACGAGGTGTATCTAAATCTAGATTTGAACTCAGTGTTACTTGAATATGAACGACTTATGTAGTAAACACTAATGTTTACTAAACTTAATGCATATTTTAGTTATGAAGACAATTCTGAAACATACGCCGTTTGATTACTCTGATTAAACATTCAATTTATAACTTGTGTCTGAATTCAAAATAAAGGTCCGCTCTTTTGAGAATTTTCCTGCTAATTTGTTTGGATACGCTCCTGCTCACGCTTACGCAGGAAGTTGTGTTTAGTCTAGTGTTTTGTGAACTTTAGATGTCGGTAATCAACCGCTATAATTACAGACATTCCTGCATTGGTTAATTGTAAATTTGAAATGGCCAGGAATAATTAAGTAGGTTCTAGACTACAAGCTGATGTCCGCTGATGATGGGATTATATTCCAGGGATAAAAAGTAGTGTATGTGTTATTCCCTTAGATCATCTAACCACAGGATGCGCCTTACTTAAGCATTGTTTTCTGCCATTGCACATGACCAATTGGTCTTTTGGCTTTATAAAAAGCCTGTACATCAGTACATCATTTTATATGATTAAACTAGTACATTTCATTGTAGTTGACTGTACAATAACAATTAACACACAACAGCCATTACGCGTTTGTCGATTAATAAATTTTTAAATGCAATGAAATTTTATATGTCTTTGTGTTTCCCCCTTCACTTGTATGAAAACTGGCAGAATATTTTTGTATGCGGTGGTTCGCAAAGGCTAGTCCCGTGTTATATGGTCTAAGGTTATTCCAGACTATAATCCACCCTGTATCCGATCCGTTCATTCGTTAGAGCGTACGAACATTCAAACATCTTCACAAACATACATACTTATAATATTAATACCTAGAATAAAGAGCTGGATTTGTAGTGACTTTTAGGACAAATAAACATACTTATTGTAAATTCATTATACATGAGCAGTAAGTGACTCATGAGGTAAGATGCTCTGAGGAAATGTATGCCAAAATATAATAGCGCCTCCCACGTTTCTCAGAACTGTTTCGTAGTGTTACTGTGCTCCCCGGCTTATGTTGTAAGAACACGGGATATTTCTATTCCTCTAATATTACCTAAGTACTTGCAAATAATACCAAACAAGATTGCCCATGCAATAAAAAAATATCCAAGCATGATCATTATTAATATCCACAAAGTCAGATTCTTCAGTCAGAGACTTCTGTAATTAGGTAAATAAATAAATAAATATTCACTGACATTTCACACAACGCTATCTGATCCCAAAGTAAGCTAGGAATAACCTGCTTGTGTTATGGGTATCAGACCACGGATATTAATACTTATATACTTTTTTAAATACATACATATTATACATAGAAACACCCAGTCTCTTGAGACAAACATTTATGGGTCACACAAATATTTGTCTCCGGTGGGAATCGAACCCACGACCTACAGCACCGCAGGCGGTATCACTACCGACTGCGCCACAGAGGCAGACGAGGTAGGACAGGTAAATTGTCAGTACACCAATATTCCTTGGTAAGGAATATTGGTATTGGCCTTTTCTATTAGCAAGTACTTGTCTAAATCTACTGCGACATGCATTGATCATTAAATAAATCAAACTATTTGTAAGTCTATCTATGACTGCAAAATACCCTTTGTCGGCTAGATCAATGAGCAATGACAAATAAACAGTACTTGTACATAAAAGATTAATGTGTTAATGTCAACGTGTGTCTCTATAAACGTTAGATTGATTAGATTGAGTATTGTGGTCCAATGCATGAGTGACAATCTGAAATACTCTGGCGTAAAAGAAAACGAAAATAATGTTATATTACAATGGGGTACTATCAGCAGCATTCGCTGTTGTCTAGCATATATTATAAAGAAAATATTCCTTGAAAAATATGTTTTCATTATACAATCAAAATTATTTGTAACCAAGTAGGTACTATGCTCGTCTGAAAACTACAACGAAAACACTACAACTATACTTAATGTTCTATTTTCTTCATAGGTGTCCTTCAAGGATGTATCGTTGGACTCATGTATTTGTAAATCGCTACTTCTTTCTTCTAGTACCACTGCAGTTAGTGAACCGAGGTCAACTGTACATATTAGGCGACAGAATATGTGACACGCGTCACCAATGAGCTACTTCGATTACTATCGGTAGGCGTGTTTACTAGATCAACAAATACTTGATTTGCTTCAGCTTTATATATGTTTGTACTCGTATATTGATAACGTTAGAACATAATTGTGTAAAGTGTATCATTATCTATTTTAATATACCCGCAGTGTCATATTTAGATTTAGGTAGGTACTAGGATAATGTTTATGTTTTTTTGTTGGTAATTATTAAGTAGGTACTTACTATTATTTTAATTTACAATTATAGAGCATTCAGAGATCATTGCAAACAAACACAAGAAACTTTAACTAGGTAGTTATGTAAATTGGTCTGACGATTAACAAGGAGTTTAGTGACATACAAACATACAGTAGAAAGAAGTATCTACCTTATCAGATTGCAAAACTAGATTAGAACTTACGGATGAATTTAATAATAATGTTACCACTAAATTATACAATATAGCGTTTGCAGTTGCCTTTAAAATTCAGAATGCTAATTTAATTTTTGATAAAATCAGTAGGTACAATTATAATAATATTTATGTTATACTTACTTACGGTAAGTAGATATACTATTTAAAAATAAATGTGCTCATAGTAAGGTAATTTACGATGTAAAACTTCTTAGTCGTGATTGTTCGTAAGCTTGAGACTGTTCTTTAATTTAATTTGGTTAAGGGCCATAAATATGTGACATTGTGCATCACGTCGAATACAATCGAGTCATAAGCTAATTACAAAGAGTACACTTTCATCAACATTTCATTATTTCGACCGACATTTTAACTCATTCGCCGCGCCCAGCAATTAATTCTAAATGTCATGTGATTCGCCAACATTAATTGTAAGTCATTTACTGCGGCGTTTCGCTGATCAGCTAAAATTTAAGTTTTTGTTAAAAAAAATACAGCAATCGCTAAGCCCAGTTCAACGTTCTCCGACAGTAGAATTTCAAAGAATAGTTTATTATAGTTTTTGGTTTTTACAATTTCGTGTAATTTAAATAACATACATTGCATACATTATCTGCCCTGCGTTTTGTAAAACGTTTAAAATTATCATACTTATTATATTTCTATTTTAATTTTTTAACTATTTCTATGTATCTTAAAATGTTTTTTAGCATCAGGTCTGATATCATTATATTTCTGAGAAGCAGTACTCGCCGGTACTGCTTTAAGCATTTAAATTGACTCATAATCTAAAATCTACCAATACAAAATATTTAATTGTTTATTTACTTTATGTATATGTATCGGAAAAGACAGACATCGTTGTGACCGTTGCATGCATTTTTGAATTTAAAAACAGCATCACTTCACGGTTTTCTTAAATTCAATATTGAAGAGATTTATTTCCTTTCAGATTAATGATCCTTTCAGTATAAATCCTTCATTGTAAATAGGTAGGTACCTTTATTTAATGGACTAGTATTTTCTTTGAAAATAATTAACACCGCTTTCCGTTCTTCTCTCGTACTACGCACGATTTCATTGCCCTCGACATTTGCACGTGGTAAATTTTGCCGAAACGAGCCGACCTGGTCACATATTGCGTAATATGTCGCCCAAGAAGATCGTTTGCATTCGTTACGTACGGAAAAGTGCACCCGATTTATTGACACCGTTTATTTTCGCTTTGAACTTTTTATTGGCAGGTGTGATGATAATTATCGTGATAGAATTACGAGCACTTTAATTTGTGTGCCCTTTTTCTGGTCAAGTACCTTCATTGGAAACGTAATCATTGTAATATCCTAATACACTACTGATTCTAGAGATACGAACTTCTCTTTTCAATTTGTTTATTTGACTATCGAAGTTTACGAAATATTTTCTCTTTCACGATAACGAAATTTTCAAAAGTCTAAGTATAGTAGGACTCAAATTTTCAAAATTACCTACAACTGCAAATATGGATTATTATTCGCCAAAGGTTAATACCCTGATATATACGCTATCATCTCAGTAACTACGTTGCTATTTAGGTTTTGTACCAAGACATCAACGTTTTGTTAATATTTGTAACTGAATAGTCTAGTTTAAGATACGATAAAATTTCTTCTTTTGTTTTGTACATGGACAAAAGGAAATAACCTTTATAAGCTTTTCCTGTTGTTAATATATTACGTGATGTGTGACTATTTATAACGCGATTAGTAGTGAACTATACTATTGGTTCTACTCTTAATGTTTAGATAACTATTTCTTTGTCTTCTTTATTGGTGCAAGAACATTTTTTTCTTATTTGCGCCATAGATTTATTTGAAATTTTTATTCATTTTGAGCCACTATGTACATTAGAAGAACTAGAGAAAAGAATCATAAAATGCGATATTTTTGAAGTTAAGTACTGTTTGTTTACATCTACTTAAAATGAAAGAAAAATGCTTGCCAACGTCATAATAAATTACATAATAACTAAACTCAGTTCTACCCGAAGGTACCCGATGATTGCCGATTACGCATTCGTACAGGTGCGCGCGCGCTTCATTATTGTTCGCGGGTGGCCGCTAATGTCCTCCATTTTACCTCCCGCCCCTCAAATTTAACTGTTTGGAGTATAAGGAAATTCTATAATGCATACCAGGTATGCGAAGTCGTTGGGCAAGTTTTTAAATAAATACTTAAGTGTAATGGACATTACGGTATCATACGTAGTTTTATCAGCACCTACCTAAGCTCCTTTATGTGTGAGCTTTGGAACTGATATGTCTGACTTAAGAATTGCGAACTGACATGTCAACGTTGTAAAAAATCTTTACCATGTGAACTGGTTCGACAATGTTAAAAAAATTGCAATTCTTTTTCTTCGAAGTTTTTCCGGTAAGCAGTATCAAAGTTTACAACATGTGCTGGAACTTAGGTGTTTACATGTGCTGATTATAACATTCTGTTCAATGTGACTCAAATTATTAAATTTTTAGCTTTACTTTAATTTTTACTTATTGGTCGTAGTTATGTAAATAAAAACAGATAATGTGTAATTAGCCACAGAATTGCCGTGGAATATCAGCTTTCGATTTACCACCGACGACACAACAAAGAAGGAACCTGCAATATGGAAAAGTTACTTTGCCCATGGGAAACTTGACGTTGCATGTCAGATAGGTAACAAAAGTACCTATATATTATACCTAGTTTACTCGATGGTACATTGAAGTTTACTCGAATCGAATAGATAGATATTATATCTACTAATTATGTAGGTATAGGTAATTATTGGCACTAGAAGGATAGGTTGGGCCGTGTGCTTTTGCCTAGTTGGTTCGAGTCCTGCATGACATCCGTAAGAATTTCAAACCGTTGTAAAAGAAACCTTTAAAAGTTAATAGGGATAGGGACGTGTATTTAAAAGCACTTATAATTTTACATTATGTTCAGTCTATCTTCAAACCAACACGTTAGCTATATTTAATAGTAATGTCCTACTAAGATGGTCGGTAATTTTCGTTCGCTAATAAAAACGCTATCCTGTTATGGCATGGCGCCTGTTCACGTTAAGATCGGTCTGTACGTGAGTTGATTATTTAATTTATTGAATATGGATATTTGCGGAAACTAAATGCATTTTATTAACATATTCATTTGGTAAGAAAATGGTGTTGAATTTGATTTCAATTTCTGATGTAGCATTACTCGTACTTGTTCTTCTATATTTCTGATCATCTTTGTTATTAATGACTAGCTGTTGCCCGCGACTTCGTACGCGTGAAAATTATCTTATAATGCCAATTTGATTGCTCTCTGCTTAGCCCCTAGGATATGTAGCGTGATAATATATAGCCTATTTTAAGACCCTACCCCTAGTGAATATTTGTGCAAAATTTGAATCAAATCTATTGAGTACTTTTCGAGATCCTTCCGGACAAAGCAAATCAAACATACAAACAGACAAACCGACAAACAGACAAAAATTTTTCTTACTATATTTTCGGCTTTGGTATATTATGTTGAACACCCAGCGAGTATTTTTTTTTAAATATTTCCAATGTACAGTTTTGACTTTTCTATCATTTTATTATAAGTATAGATAATCATTATAAACAATAAATTCATTTTCGTTCAATACTTACTATAATTTTCGGCTCCGCTCATTTTATAATCCAAAGAAGCTCAGTAAACTGCAAACTGAGTCTATTTCAATTTGGAATAAATAGAATAGAGGTTCACTTCTCTAGCTGGTTTAACACGTGTTGCTCTCAACACTCATGAGAACATGAGGGAGATACATTGGGGCACTTTGACTCTTCTGTCCTTTCACTGCCTTTCTTTTACAAAATAAATACACGCTGAAAAAAAAATGTTATATAAACAGGTGACCTGTTTCATGATGACGCGTTTTGATATTGAGGACTGGTAGCTAATGACACAACTTATATTTTTTTTCTCAAAGCGTTTCTTCAAGTCTCCTCCAAACGATATCTTCATATCATAGAACCTTGGATCTACTTCTAAAATACAGGCGTTGTAAAACAGACTAATGTTTGTAATCTGACGAACGATTTGGGCTGTTAACTTTGCCTTTAAACTTTGTCCTAGCTTTAATTATAACACAGGTTGCGTAACATCTGAAGTGGTTCGAAGTGAATATTATTTTAGGAGTTCAGACATTATGTTGCTTCCTAACTTCTGAACGAATTTCGTCTTTGCGTTTAAAATATAGAGTTCATTTTTGAATGTATAATTCAAAAATAGTTATGTCCTTCTAGTTTCTACGTTGCGTCATATGTCGCATATCACTCAGCAG